>CM053583.1:315884431-315980516 GCA_028627135.1 Pseudochirops cupreus | reverse complement strand
GTTTTGGGGTGGTGGGTGGGGGAAAGATGGGGAGAAAATATATAACTCAAAATCTTGTGGAAATGAATGATGCAAACTATAATAAAATTTTTAAAAAATTTAAAAAATTAAAAAATAAAAATTTGGTTAGAAGAAAAAAAAATTAAAAAAAATAAAATGAGGGGGGAAAAAAAGAATTTTCACACATCTGTAGTTGCATTTAAAAAAAAATAAAAAGATGAAACCTTTTATCTTCCTCTAATTAGGTCATGGTGTGACTAGTTATATTTAGAGAACTATTTATATCTGGAATTTATTATAGTCTATGATATAAAATTCTGGTCTAATCCTATTTTTCTGTGCAAACTGGTATCTAACTTTTCTGAAGTTTTTGTTGGAATGAGTTCCTTCACTAGTAATTTATGTTTTGGGGTTTATTAAACTCTGTACTGTAATGTGTGTTTGCTTTTAAATCTTGTCTATCTAACTTATTCTATGAATCTGCTTTTCTATTTACTTAATCTTATATCAGAAAGTTTTAAGAATTACTGCTTTATAATTTGAAATATAGTAATATCACTCCCCTTTCTTTCCTGCTTCTTTTCATTTTTCCTTGGATGCTGGTACTTGACTTTTTATTCTTCCATAAAAATATTGTTACTAGTTTGACTAATTCTATAAAATAATCCATTGGCATTGTAATTGGTTTAGCATTAAATGTGGGGATTGATTGGGATAGTATAATCATATTTACTGTATTAGCATGGCCTAGCAACGAACAAGGACTATTTCTCCAAATATTTATATCATCTTTTATTTCTGTAAAAATTGTTTCATAGTTTTACTTATGCATTGTATGTCTATTTGGTAGTTTAACTGCCAGATATTTAGTGGATTTTGTTATTTTAAATGGCATTTCTTTCCTTTCTATTATTCTTATCTTTGCTAGCAATATGTAAAGGCAGTAATGACTTCTGTAGAGTTATTTTATTTCCTGCTACTTTTCTGAAGTTGTGCATTAGCTTGATAGACATTTATCTGGATATTCTCAAATTTTCTAAGTAACCCAATATATAGACAAGTAAAGACTTCTTTTTGCCTCCTCTTTCTTAATGCTTATTCCTTTGTTTTTATTGTCTTATTTCTACAGCTAGAAATTCTAGTACTAAATCAGATGAAAAGATGAGTAGTGGAAATTCTTGCTTCACTTTAGTCTTATTGGAATGATTCCAATGTTTAATCATTATAATTTTTTATTTATTCCTATGTTCATCCTGGAACCTGTATTAAGCATCAATATTCATTAGTTCTATTGATCTGCAGTTCTCTTTCTATATTTTATCCATTCCTTGTTTCAAAATTAGAATGTAGTTTTTTTCACAAAAGAAGTGTGGTAGAATTCCCTCTTTTTCATTTTCAAAAATGATGTCTGTATTACAGGGGGGTTCTTTTTCGACTTAAATGTTTGCTCAAATTCACTTCTTAATCCGGCTGGTCCTGAAGTTGGTGGTTTTTCTCTGAGGCAGATCCTTTATTGCTTGATCTATTCATCTTTATTAGATTATCATTTCCTGTTTCTGTAGATTTTCATCCATCTCATTTAAATTTGAAGTTTTATGGGCATAAAACTGATTATAATAGTTTCTGGTAAGTTTAAAATTTCCTTTTCATTTATTATTTTCTCTTTTTCATTTTTAAATTGGGTAATTTGACTTTCTTCTCTTCCTTATTCTTTTACCAAATTAGCTAACAGTTTGTCAGCTGTATTGGTGTTTTAAAATACCAGCTCTTTGTTATGTTTTTAGTACAACTTTTTAAAAAGTGTTTGTGAGATTTTAGTTTTCAAATTTTTCTTTTGGGGGTTTACTTGGGAATTATTCATCTGTCAGTTTTTTTAATTTTTTGACTGGATATGCAATTCATTAGTTCTTTCTTTTTTCATTTTGTTAATACAAATGTTCGACTGTATAAATTTGCCCCCAAGTCCTGCTTTAGCTGAGTCCCATAAATTTTTCCATGTGGCATCATTCTTATTTTTCTTTTTAACATTTTTAAATTTTCTTTTTATTCTTTGGCCTTCAATATGGTCATTATTTTGTATATTGTTTTTAAAATCTATAACTTTTGCTCATATTTTCTTTATTGTCATTTTTATTCTCATATTCTATAAATGATAACTTTAGAATCCCTTCTTCATTAATGTAATAATAGTTCTTATGCCATAGAACAAGATCAATTGTTAAAGTCTGTCATATTCCTATAAAATACATTTTATATATAAAGTACATTTACTGAGATTCCCATATTGTATTCCAATATCATGTTCAAGTCTCTAATTTCTGTCTTGTTTCTTTTCTGTTAAATTTGTTAAATTAGGATATAAAGAACACTAAAGTATCTTACTAGTAGTGCCTTAATATGTAGGCCTTTTTTTTGCATTTTAGTTAATGTTTCCCTCAACTTCTTAGTTGGTACATGGTAAATAATAATTGTTTCCCCGTCAGAAACCCTGAGGGTTTTCCCTCCCAGTTTGCTTTCTTTTTTTTCTTTTTTTGGATTAAAGGGGCCATCCCTTGACTCACTTCTTAAACAGGCCTAATCACTGAATGGGCGTTGCCTTAGTCAACTTGAGAACTCAGACTTTAGTTTAAAAAGCCCAAGGTCTCCCACTGTATCCTGGACCATCTCCAGTTGTTCTGATCTATATCTAGCCACTGGACCCATGTGGCTCTAGAGGAGAAAGTGAGGTTGGTGACTTTACACAGCCCTCCTTCACTTAAATCAAATTCATTTGCAAGTCATGGCATCATCTTCCTGATGTCATGGTCCTCTTTGAGAACAAAGGACAAAGGTAGGTACGTATATAATTAATATTGTTGTATTGCTCATGTACTGTCAAGCATAACACCATTTCCCTGTTTGTCCCTACTTAGATTTCTGCCTTATTGGAGATCAAAGTTGCTACTCTTGCTTTTTTTGGAATCAATTTTTTTTTCAAATTCTCACTTAATATCTGCATGTATTCCTATGTTTTTTGTGTTTTCTCAAGGCAATGTATAGTTAGGTTGTATTTCCTATTCCATTTTGCAACTCTATTCTTTATATATATTTACATATATATATATATATATATATATTTTATATATATACATATGTATATATATATGTAATAAGCATCTTAAAGCCTTTAAGATAATAAAATGGTTAAATTTGGTTTTTCCTCCATCATATCTAATTACATTATTTGTTTTAGTTCCACAAAATTGTTTTCCTTATATCAGTTCAAGATCCTCTACATGTGTGAGTGTGCACGCATGCACACACATTTTCCCACCACAACAAACATAGACATCATATGATTCTACTTGTACTCATATTACTTTCTCTAAACTTCCCCATCTTGCAACTAGCTCCAGACAGAAATGTGGTTTAGTGGTCCCACCTCTGATAGTTTGTAATTCATCAGTGTCACTGAAATTCAGGCATAGCCTCTCCCCTTCCTTCACCAAAGTCTACTTCTCTGTTTTCCTTTTATGGAAATTCTCTTCAAATCCTAATTAATGTTTCCTCAGTGACTGTCTTTGCAAATTGGAACTTCAAGGAGAAAATAGCCTTTCTTCTCTATATGATATATACAAACATTGTAAGCCATCACTTATTCATTCCTTGATTAAAGGAGACAAGGGCTTTCCCATAATATTGGCAGAGACTGCCCACTTATGTCACTATCCTCCTTTATTTCTGATATTATTTTAAGGCAATGGAAACTGGATAAGGAGCGGGAGGCATGATAGAAATTGAAAGGGCCAGGTAAAAGAGGTAAATGTGTGCATCCTGAGACTTAGAAATACTTAGAGAAAGAGGGAAGAAAGAAGGAAATAAGTTGTCTGTATCTTGAAAGTGGGAAGAAATTAATTGAATTCACTCAACCTAACTCATAAGAGATAGGAATTTCTATTGGGGGGTGCAGGGAAAGGGTGGAGAACAAAAGTATTCTCAATACTTGCACACTTTTGTGCATTGCTGGAGGGAGATTATGGGGATATTTAAAGATGTAGATAAAGGTATATTGATTTATCCATGGCATGTGGTCCAGAATGTCTCACCCTAAACAAATTACTTCTCCAGGCAGCAATAATGATGGTAGCAGCAAGTGAAAAGGTTGAAAGCAACACTGAGGCAGATCATCCTTGAATATCCAATATGTGACCAGAGAAACAACAGAAAAGTGGGGGAAACATTCATGGTAACAGAGCAGAGTATAACAATAAAGCATTAGATTTCCTAATCTTGGAAGGAGCAGATGAGTTAAAATGCAACAGGGCTCATCTATGATACCCAGCTGATGAGAGAGGCGGGGTCACGCAGGACCCTAATTTTCCAGTTGCAATATGAGGTGGATATAAGTATCAATAATCAATAAGTCAATCGACAATTCTTAAACACTTTCCCCGGGCCCGGGGCTGTGCCGAGCACGGGCCACTTAGCCCAGAGCACGAGCTTCCCGGGGCGTCGCTCGCTCTCCCCAGTGCTGTGAGGCTCTGTAAGGAATTCTATCCATTTATGCGTGATGACTGAGAGTGATCCCATCGCTTGACTTTACCCTCTAACAACCTGAGTACTTTGCTCTCTGATTTCGATTCTGCTCGTTCTGCTGGTAGGCATTAAACAAGACAGAGGCACAATGTGAGTATCAGTGTGAATGTCACAGTGAAGCCAAATGACTACGTGATCCAAGAACTCAGTGATGCCCAGGCCATGCTGCTTAGTAAGTGCTTGTTGATCGATGGATGGGATGGATTGTTTTACCACCTTACGGGTTAACTTCACGATCTGTTTGCACGTCAAGTGTTCTGATCAGAGTTAGATTTTTCTTTCCCTTTTAAAACAAAGTTGTAAGAAGCAATATAAATCTTTGGATTTAAAAAAAATTCTCGTGAAAGGGCATATTTATTGACTTTTACTAGAAAGAATTTATGTATGATGGCATCAGTCAACATTTATTAAATGCCTATTATGTGCCAGGCACTGTGCAGGGGGGAAAGAGAGGGATAATGACGTCATATTATAGACCCGGGGTCAGCCAACTATTACCCATGGGCAAAATCCAGCCAGCCCCCCGTTTCTGCCCAGCCTGCAAGTTAAGAACGGTTTATTTCCGCGTTTGAGACTCTCTTTTTCCTTTTCACTCTTGATGAGAAATAATGCATGATTCAGATTGGCGCTATTGGATGCGAGATCTGCTGCCTCCTCGCTCCTGAGAAGCGCTTCTCTGTTACTACAGCTCTGGAGTCTGATGACTACGTTCTGAGTGAGTGGAATGTGGGGCTCCTCTCTGATAGGGCCCTTCAGTTTCATTGGTGTAAAGCTTTGCCAAACTGCTTTCAGCACCTCCAGGAAAATTTCTGCCCTGTGATAGTCACACATTTTGGTTGTTGGGTTTTTTTAATTGTTTCAAGTTTTGTTTTTTTTCCCCACTCTCCGTCCTCATTTCCCTTCATTTACAGGAAGCTCAGGTCCTTTTCCAATGCTTAGCCTGGCGCATAATACGTAGTTAACAGATGTTTGTTAATTGATCAACTGGTTGAGCTGTGTGGTTTAATTATTTTTTGTTATTATTTGTTCCATCACCTTTGCATGTTTGTCTTCCGTCTGGACCGTTCTATTCCTCAGAGAATCCACGGATTTAAGATTCTCCAATAGATGTTCCAAGCTGTCATTTCACATAAATCTTTTTTTCTGTTTTTTTTTCACTGATGTTGTATTGATCTGTAGAGTGACAAATATTACTCCATTTCATTTGCTGAGCTTCTTTACCACTCTGAAGTTTCTTGTGGTTGATCCAGTTTTGCTTCTGTGAGTTTCCATTATCATTATAGTATTCTTTCCTTCTGGAGATTTCTCCTCACTTTCTTTTTCACCATCTGTTGGCTTAGAGGTCTTTTTTCTTACCTGTTCATTTTTTCAGTCTCTCTTTTCTTTCATCTATAGCATAAAAGAGAAGAAGTATAGCACACAGTAAATATTACTGGGTTTGGCATCAAAGGACATAGACTTGAATCCCAGCCCTTCCTGCCCCCTTCCTATCTCCAGAACTTGGGTAAGTCATCTGTCTCCCTAGGCCCACCGTTTTCTCACCTACAAAATAAGGAGGTTTGGACTGGACAACCTCCAAGATCCTTTCTACCTTGAAATCTGTGATCCTATGATTTTAACTTTGGAAATTTCTTTCCATTCCCCTCTTCTTAATTTTTTTCTTTGATATATTTGTCACTAATGTAGCAGAGTAGAGAGAGCTAATCAGGACACGTTTAATCTAACCACTATTCCCTGCCCGGTTGAAAAAAAAAATCTAAAAATTTAAAGGAACAGTAATAAAGAAAATAAGATATCAAGATTGTAAAGAAGTATTTGTGCCCTTTTATCATTTTATGAGATGTAAAGAAGTTCTCTGGTCAAAAAATAGATGGAATCAGAAGAAGCTAGCCATTGGCTGACAAAAGACAGACTCATCTCTAATAGCTCTTTAAAAATTAAAGCACACTCTCTAAAGTGAGTCAATGCAGATGTCAATATGTCTCTAAGGAATATGAGCTTAGGTATAAGAGAAGAAAGCAAACTATAGAGGAAAAACCTAGCCCTTGAGACAGAATTATTGCTCAGCTCTTGGGATGGGGGAACTTTCTATTTCCCTTCCCCATCACCATTGGCTTTAATGTCTCATGGCAGGGTTATTTACCCAGTAGAAGACACTGTATGGAAGATGCCCAAGAAGTGGAAGGTCAAGGCAAGAGGTTGGTCTGAGGAATATAAGCTCTGTGAGCTGAAAAGAGAGCCAGCTCTGGCCATTGGAATTTAACTGAAGAAAGGAACAGGCTCAAGTCCCTTTAAATGAGCAACATTTCCAGAAGAAAAACTGAGCCCAAGGGATCATCATGAACACACTACAAGAAGTGAAAGGACATAAAACACAGTAGTACCAAAGATGTCACTTGCCTTTGTAACAAGCATTCTCTAAGGGTGTACTTCCTTACACTACATTTATGCCCACTCTTCCCAATGACACTGGGTAGTTCTGGGAGAGAGAGCTCCAGATTTAGGGAGGGAAGGTTTTCTTACTATTGGTCTTAAAGATGCCATCACAGTAAATGCCTCTGCTTTGAGCTAATTATATTTATTAAATGACTACTAAAGGTATGCACACCAGTGGGGGCTCATGAGCTGTACTTTTGGAGTACAGAAACACAGAATATTATGAATTTAAGGTAGTCACAGGGACCTAACCTGCAACCTTCCAGTGTAAGTTTGGTACCAGCCCAGAAGGTATGGAGCTATGTTTTGAGGTGAGGAAAGTAAACTAGGTTTTAGTCATGACCACTTATTCAATCATTGGCCATATACCTGATCATCACACACTCATCAGGAATATTGTTGTAGCGGCTACTATTCAGATTCAGATTATATTAGTACACTTTTGATATCTCATGATTCTGAGGGATTTGTTCAGCAATCCTCAGAGTGGTCACCCTTCCTCGCCCTATTATGCTAAATCAAGCCAAAGATGTGAAAAGGTGATCATATTTTTAAATGAATCTAATGACTAACCCGTTGCTTTCTTTCCCCATCTCATCTAACTTCTGATACATTCCCAGAAGATGATGGCAGTGTTTAAATAGCCAACAGTGATGTGTCACTACCCTCAGGCAGTTTTCCCTGATTCTCAATCAAAAGTGTTCTCACCTTCATCTGAACCAATAAAGCACCCTGTCTTTACTTCTGTCCTTAAAAATGGATACTCTGCTTGGTATTACAATGACATGCTATGGCATCACCTTCCTGATGGCACGGTCTCTTCTAGAACAAAGGACAAACAACAAAAACAACATGAACCAATTTTTTTTTTCTAAAAATGTTTTTGCTGTTACTCTAAGGAAAAATTAGCATTCTTCCTAACACCTTCCTTACTCCTGTTCTCTCTCAGGCATTCCTAAGACTTTGAGGTTCAAGTACCAGATGTCCTACTATAACTCCCCCCTCACATTGGGGCAGCATATACCTGTACAATACACAGGCAAATGTGTACCCTTTGATGAGCTGACCAATACACGTCAATTGTTTGCCAATATGTAGCTTAGCAATAATATTTCACATTAACAACTGTGAGGCCACAGGCAAATTGAGCCTCAACATCCTCACAAGTAGAAGAACAATGCTTGTGCTGACTACCTTACTGAGTTTTTTTTAGCATTTATTAAATGCGTTATGTGCCAGGCACTGGCCGCCTGCCCTCAAGAAGCTTACATTGTATTGAAGGAGACAACACATCTATGTATCAGTGTATATGAAACACACACAAAACAGAAATAAGGCAGGTTTGGATGGGATGACACCAGCAGCTGAAGCAACCAGGAAAGGCCTTTTGTAGAATGAAAGGGCTTTGTAAACCTTAAAATGATAGAGCTTGCAATTGTGATTTCACCCATGTAAAGAACTCCTAGAAAAGGAAAACCCCTTTACCAATACAGGTCAGCATCATCTATACTGCTTTAAGAGTTGCTTAAAGCATTGAGAGGTTAAATGACTTCCCCAGGATCATACCATCCTCATGCATTAGAGGCGGGATTTGAACCCATATTTTCTTGGCTCTAAAGCCAGCACCCTACCCACTAAGCCACACAGCCTTCATCAAACTTAAAAAGTTATGGAAACGTCAGTTTTTGTTATTTACATAACACTTTGGACTCTTACAAAGAAGTTTCATAACATTATCCCTATAAGGTAGGGAATAAAATTATTATTAAAGATGGGGAAACTGAGACCCAGAGAGAGGGAAGTGACTTTCCTGAGATCACACAGGCAGCAAAACTCAAATTTCAACTCAGAACTGCTGGTTCCAAAACCCAAGGCTCTTTCTCTTCAAGATATTTATAAATAAATTATTTTACTTGAACAACTCTTTGAGCTGCATGTTATGCTACATAGACACATATAACATATGAAAGAAACATATAAGCCAGTCTTTGACCCCAGCCTTGAGTTTTTGAAGGCTATGACAAAGGACTGTAAACTCTACTAAATTTTTCCAATGAGAATGACTTGGATTATAATTGTGGCAACACAGTTATAATCCAAGCCTCATCACTCAGTCACTTGCAGAAAGATGCAATATTTGGCTACAACACCACAACTTCCTAAAAATTAGAACCACTCAAACCTAGAAAGGACTAGATAATCTGGTGGGGGTGGGGGAGTCATCTCCCTATTATTAGAAGTCTTCCAAAGGAGTGATGAACCTCTCCGAGATGTTTCCAGAGAAGATTCATGGAGGGAGGTGGATCAGATAACCCTTAGTGGCCCTTTCAGCTCTGAGATCTGAAAATAGTCATCTCAATGTCTTTAGGCATGGCATTTCTCTACTCTGGGTCTCAGTTTCTTCAACTGAAAAATGAGGGCTAGACTCAATACTCTCTAACGTCCCCAATTCCAACTCTAAATCCTATGATCCTATGATTCTTGGAGCCATAATCCACCTCGGCTAGATCCCGGGCGACATCCCTACAACTAGTTGCCAAGGTCCCAGCTGCCCCAGCCTAAGAGGGGAGGGGGAAGAGGAGAGAGTCCAGGGAGGGGCTGGCCCCTCCTCTCCTGCCAAATCTGCACCGACTCAGCTGATTTCATTTCTAATTTCCTCCCACATGTGTGCAAGCACAGCTGTGGAACATGAGCTGAGTCTGCAGAGGAAATCCTGAGCTTTGCACAAGCCCCAGCAGATTAGGAAAACCTGGAAAGTGGACAGATAACACTCATGTAGCAGACTAGAAACATGCTGAAGGGGAGAAGGGGGAGGCAGGGGGGAGCGGGCGATTAAAACCTGCTGTTGCCTGTAGAATGTATACAGCTCCCTTCTCCTACCACTTTGATCTGGGGTTCTGAGTGGTTTCCCCAAAACTGATGTTTACAGTCCATCACCTGAGAAGGGTGGTAAATAGAGAAATGAAAAAGCATTTGGGAAAATAGGGCAAAAAAAGAGTTGACTCCCACCCTCTGTCCAGCACATAAGCAATCTTTTTCCTTCTTCTGAGGCTGTTTCCAGGTCTTGTTTATGTGAGAACTTTGATAACTCTCAGTGTAACCTTTCTCAAAGAACCCAAGCCTGAGGGAGATGGAGAGAATCACGAAAATAATAACTCACATTTTTATAGCATCGTACGAGAAGGACCTTAGAGATTACTGAGCCCAGGCCCCACATTTTACAGATGAGAAAATTGGGACACAGAAAGTAATGTGCTTTGTCCAAGGACACACAGGTTAAAAAATAAAAGACCTTGGATTCAAACTCAGGCTCGCTGACTCCAGATGCAGTATTTTTCTAATGATGCTCAGCTACCTTCAAAGCATAAAAACTTCTCCCTTCACAATAATCTTGTGAAGTGGGTCATAGAAATGATTTTATGCCCATTTTACTGATGAAGGAACTAGTCAAAGAGGTTAAGTGAACTTGTCCATGGTACCATTCACATCTATTAAGTATCAGTATCAGGACTCAAATGCAGATTTCCTAATTCAGGATCTAGTTTTATCTCTACTGTATTACTACTACTACTACTATTACTGCTGCTGCTGCTGCTGCTGCTGCTGCTGCTGCTGCTACTACTACTACTACTACTACTACTACTACTATTACTGCTGCTGCTGCTACTGCTACTACTACTACTACTGCTACTACTACTACCACCACTACTACTATATTTCTTTTGATTCCCTAGACCACAGTTCATTTGACTACACTGGGCTACTGTACAGCTGGCTTAAAGAACACTTCCTACAATTCCAAAAGATTCATGATGGAAAATGCTATCCACATCCAGAGAAAGAACTATGGAGTCTAAAAGCAGATCAAAACATACTATTTTCCCTTTTTCTTTTTTTTTTTTGGTTTTTGTTTTTTCTTTCTTATGGTTTTTTCCTTTTGTTCTTATTCTTCTATCACAACATGGCTAATGTGGAAAAAATAAATGTATTCAAATGAAAAAAAAGAATACTTCCTTGCTAGACTCACCTTTCAAGTGGCAAGAAATTTCAAAAGGTGTTAGAAAGGAGCTTACCTTCCTACTGTGCTCTATATAAGCAGGGAAACAGAGAAGGAACAGAGAGGTCAGAGAGAATGTATGGTTCAAATGACCTTTAAGCCTCTGTAGTCCTTAATCAAGTGATCCACAGAACTCCAAGTGGTCTGAGGATAAATTTGATGGGGTCCGTAGACTTGGATGGAAAGACAAATTGCAGCTTTACTCTAATATAATTGGTTTATTTTATAATATTATGCATTTTATTTTATGCATTTAAAATATTATTCTAAAAAGGGGCCCTTAGATCCTATGAACAAAAAAACAAGATTACTACAGGGAAATTCCAAGGCTGTAAATAATACACCACAGGCTCTTAGCTGGGACAGATTGTTCCATGTTGAGTTTCCTAACCCCCAGGTTGAGAGTTTCCAACCCCATAGATCAGGGGTTCATAATCTTTTTTTTTTATGGACCCCTTTGGCAATCTGGTGAAACCTATGGATCCCTCTTCAGATTAATGTTTTAAATGCATTTTTTAAAGTGCACGAAATTACAAAATAAACAAACTATTGAAATAAAACTGTAATTTGTCTTTCCATCCAAGTTTATGGACCCCATCAAATTTATCTGCAGACCACTTGGAGTTCTGTGGACCCCCTGGTTAAAGACCACAGAGGCTTAAAGATCATTTGAGTCATACATTCTCCCTGACTTTGCTGTTCCTTCTCTGTTCCCTTATTTATATAGAGCATAGCGGGAAGAGAAGCCTCTGAGCTGGTGAGCAGACGGGTAGGGCTCAGCCCCTCTTACTCCCACATATTTTGTGGACCAAGCTACTCATCCTCTTTTGAGCTGACTTTTTCTCTGTCCACTCTCTCTGGAGTGACTTTCCTTTCAAACTACGTAGGGAAGAAATAATAGATACTTGACTAAAGGCTAGGACTGCATCTGGGGCCATCTCCAGTGATCCTGATCTATATCTTGCCACTGGACCCAGATGGCTCCAGAGGAGAGAGTAAGGCTGGTAACTTTGCACAGCCCTCCCTCACTTAAATCCAATTCACTTGCAAGTCAAGACATCACCTTCCTGATGTTATTGGTCCTTTTCGAGAAGGAGGACAAATAACAAACAAGCTGGTTAGCTAACCATGACTGCTAACTCATTTGCCTAGAGAAACCCCAGTAAAGGATTCTCTCTACCCTGGGAAGTTGTAAAAACGAATTAATAACTTTCTCTCCTTGACTCTGAGCCACCAGCCAGAGTCTGCTAACATAACAACTCAGGTCTATCTCTCCCCATTGCTTCCAATTATCCTTCTCCTCTACAATCCAACAAAAAGCACAGTTAGTTAATAGTTTTATCAAACTGTTGCCAACTTAAGAGACAAAGTGAACTTTAAACACAGAGAGGTAAGTAAACAAACATTATGAAACAAAGATAAGCCTCTTGTCCTAGGGAAATGTCAGGCATTCTACTTCTTAGAAGAGAGAACGGGATGAGAGACTGAAAAATCACTTTCTTCCTCTGGAGCCCTAACTGACAGCAGATTGTATAGGACCTGCCTGGGATCTGGAATAGAGCCCATCCCTTTTGGCCACAGCCCTTTCCCCACTTCCATAGAGGCCCCCACCCCTCCACTATCCACTTCTTTTACTCCCTTGTAGCTTTTCTGCTCTCAACCCAAAGATATGGACAAGATGAACTTGTCAGCCAAAGTCAAACCTTCTCTACCAGTCCCAAGGAGAGGACAAAATTTATCAGTGAATCAAAGAAGGGAGCAATAGGAGATTTCTGCCTAAAACAAACAAGCATCTGTCTCCAGAATCCTGGAAGATCTGTGGCCAAAATAAGGCTCCATTTATATTGCATTACCCATATGGTATTTCATATGATCCTCACAACAGTCCTCAGAAATAGATAGGAAGAGCATCATCATTCCCACTTTACAAAACAATTAATAATAATAATAAACTATTATGAAATACCTACTTTGGGCTGGTAGGTGTTGCAGTGAGCCTAGAGTCAAGAAGACTCGAGTTTAAATCCAGGTTCGGACATTTCCTGGCTATGACCCTGGACAAGTCACTTAACCTTGTTTGCCTCAGTTTCCTCATCTGTAAAATGAACTAGAGAAGGAAATGACAAACCAATCCAGTATCTTTGCCAAAAAACAAACAAATCCAAATGGGTTCAGAAAGAATTGAATGCAGCTGAAATAACTGAACAACTATTGGCCAAATGCTGTTTTAGGAGCTGAGAAGGTAAAGACAAAAATGAGACAATCTTTGACTTCAAAGAGCTTATATGCTGCTCGGAAGATACCACGTGGGAACAGATGAGTGAATACTGGGTACTTTTAAAAAGGGGTGGGAAGAGGAGGGGGCTAACAGCTAAAGGTCTCTTGAATGAGGCCACATTTGAAATCAGCTGTAAAGGGAGCTAAAGGGTTTCAGAGGAGAGGTGAGACGGGAGATTCCAGACATGAGAGAGTCTGGGCAAAACAAGGAGGAAGCGGGGATGGAGTGTTGTGTATTGAGAATAGCAAGTAGGTGGCACAGAGGACAGAGCACTGGGCCTGGAGTTAGGAGGACCTGAGTTCCTATCTGGACTTGGACACTTGCTAGCTGCGTGACCCTGGAGAAGTTATTTAACCCTTGATTGCCTGTTAAAAAAAAAAAAGGAGAATAGCAAGTAGACAGGGGAGCAATGTATAGTCAGCCTAGAAAGATAAGCTAGTGCCAGACTGTGAAGGGTGTCAAAGGAGTTCATATTTTATCCTAACCCCAAGGGGCAACACTGATGCTTCTTGAGCAGAGGAGGGCCATGGCCCGACCCTCCCTTTAAGAATATCAATATGGCAGCTCCATGGAGGATAGATTTGAGTAGGAAAAGCCTGGATACAAGGAGATCCGTTAGGAAATTATTGCAATGGTCCAAGTGATAAGCGATAAAGACCTCTAGTAGGGCTGTGGCCATATAAGCAGAGAGAAGAAGGCAGATTTGAGATATATTGAAGATAAGAAATGGACTGTATTTGGCAACTGATTGGGCACAGTGAAGGATATAGTGAGAATTGAATATAAGATGACTCATAGATTGTGAACCTGGAAGTGTGCTCTCTACAGAATTGAGGATGTTGCACAGAGTAGGTTTAGGGGAAAGATACTGAATTCTATTCCGGACATATTGAGTTTGAGATGCCTACAGAACATGAAGGTGAAGATGTCCAACAGACAGATGGAGAGCCAGGACTGAAGTTCAGGAGGGAGATGAAGGATGTATACGTAAATACATACATAAGCGTATATACATACATAGACTCTGTGTGTGTGTGTGTGTGTGTGTGTGTGTGTGTGTGTGTGGAGAGAGAAAGAGAGAGAGAGAGAGAGAGAGAGTCATCTGCATAGAGATGATAGTTAAATCCATAGGAGTTCATGAGATCACCACGAGGGAGAATAGAAAAAGAAATCTGAAAGATCAAGGACAGAGCTCTGAGGTCCACTCACACTGGAGAAGTAGGATATGGATAATGATCCCAAGAGAAATATTGGTCCAATCGATAGTAAGAGAATCATAAGGGACCATTAACACAACCACCCCAGGATGAGAAAATATATGGGAAGGGGGTGGTCAGCAGAGTCAAATCCTTGAGGGAGGAGAATAAAGATAAAGACTGAGAAAAGGCCATTAGATTTAGCAATAAAGAGAACACTGTGCAGAGTACCATTTCTATCAAGTGGTGAAGATGGAAACCAGTTTGCAAAAAAGTAAACAGAAAGAGAGAAAATAGAGTCAATGAACACAGGTTGCCAGGAAAAACACTGGATGGTAGGGATGGTAGTCAAGCAAAGTTTTGTGAGGGGATATTAGGTGATAGCTTGAATGTTTTTTGGGGGGGTGGGGGGGAGGGAGATTGGGCATGTTTGAAGACAAGAAGGAAGGAGCCAGTACATAAAGACAGTTTGTAAATTAGGGGAAAAGGACTGATCAAAAGGGTGATCTGCCTACAGAAACAGATGTAATTAGGAGCACGAGATGAAAGGTTCTCTTGGCAAAAATAGCCATTTCTTCTTCTGATCCTGAAGCAAAAGAGGAAAGGAGGAGAGATGATACAGAGTGATTCAAAGTGTAAAACTGGGAGATAGAGGGAATTTGTGAAAGATGGCCTATATTTTCTCAGCAAAGTACAAGATAAAGTCCTCTGGTCCTATGGTGTAGGTAGTTAGAAAAGAGAAGACTTGAAATAGCCCTTGTGGAGAATGCAATAAAGAAAAAAACAAAGTTTCAAGGAGTGAAGTTCTCTAGCTGCTAAATATCAGAGTTGGTCCTCAAAACCTGGTTTTTTGATTCCAAGTCCACTGCTCACACCACTAGACCACAGGGTTTGAACTTAGATGACCTCTAAAGCCTCTTTAATTCTGACATTCGAGGCTCTCTATCTACATATCCCTTCCTGTTCTGAAATTTTATGTTCTATGGCTGCTCCAGTGAATTAAGAAAATGCTGATATCCTGAATACTATGTTCTATGCTTTCTGCCAGCTCTGGCATTCTATGTTCTGTGATTTCTTGCCCTGCTAGTCTTGCTGAAGCCAGATGGTAAGCAACTGGAGGTCCATGGTAATACCTTTCATCATTCTATATCCCTACATCAGAATACTTAAGAAAGGAAATTAAATAGCAGGGCCTGAAATCTGGATGACTTAGTTTGGACATTTAACCCACACTTAACCCAGAATTCTTGCTACCCTTATTTGTAAGTGCCCACATCCAGGGCATAGGAGGGAGCCAGGAAAGCAGAAATTCTCAATACCTGAGCATGTGGCCCACAGTCTGAAACATGCCCTCTGCTTTCCCCAGTGACTTCAGCGCATGGTTTGGCGCAGTCTCTCAAACCACTTTCTTAAGCCTTCTGGTGTGGTTACTAAGTTGAATAAAATCTCATTTTAATCAAGCTGTGACCATGAGAAATTCTAGATGACTAATATTAGCCAGCCAAGACCAAAGGCACTCTGGGAGAGAGACAGTCACGAGGGCTGCCCAGCAGTTCACATAGTAATCCAATCCTGGATTCCCCCAGGCCCAGTTGTGCTAGATTTGTCTGCTACTTGCACTATTCCTAAGTGTCCCCCAAACCCTATTCTTCCTCTTCTGTTCAGTTTCATCACATGGGTTAATGCTGCCAGGATTGGGCACAGGCACCGTCTGGGCTGCAGAGCCGGCGCACATCCCAGATGCCTACCCCTGTTCACATTCCTCCTCCCACCACCAGAGAGGCCCAGGTCTCCAACCCCAGCAGTAAGGGGCAAGGAGACAGACAAAGGGCAAGGACCTCCCTCCTCTCCCCTCAGATCCAAGGGTCTGGGAAGTCAAAAACACCATCCCTCCTTTTTAAGCTTTTTCTACCCCAGGATCATGCCTAAGTCACCCACCCACAACCTCTCCGTTAAGGCCTTCCATATGCCCTGCTTTGACCCTGAATGCTGCATTCTGGAGTGCTTGGCAGGGCTGGACGCAGAGTAGGCTGCCCACATTCTCAAGGAGGAAGACTGATTGGCGATTCTCTTGGGACAGTCAGGACACTGCTATTCATTCCTCCTTAGTCCCACTCCCCCCACCAAGAAAGAAAAGAATAGGGCTAGAATAGGGCAACTAACCCCTAAGCTGCAAAGAAGTCAATAACCTGCATTGGTAAAAGAAGTCTCCTCATTCGAAGGTCACCTCTATCAATAAAATAACAGATCCTGTCCCTATTCCTATCCTGCTGACAGCAATAATAACGACAAAATGCTCATAGCAATAACTGGAGTATAACACAAATACTCTGAAGGAACTACTACATGATTTCTTCAGGGTGGGTCTCTCCAGAGACTGCAAACACTCCACATCCACCCATTCTGTGCAGCTCTTGTGCAGTGACCAAAAAGGTGTCAGCCAGCATTCTGAGAGCCTTCCTGGCTTTCCCTTAACATTGAGAGGACACCAGGGAAGCACATAGACTGTCCAGTTATCCCTCAATGTCTCCTCATGACTAGCCCGTCTTCTTTACTCCATAGGTTTCTTAGGTAAATTGTTTTCCATTTTTGCCACTCCTTCAGGATCCCTTATTTGCAGCCTAATCACACTCAGAATTTTGCCATGGAGATCGAAGGAAGGGCCCGAGTCAAAATGAGGTTTCCAATAGTTGGTGAAGTACTCTAGACCTGCCTGTTTGCAGGAGGCTGAGGGCACCAGCCTAACTATAGTTAGGCCAAACTATCCACATAAGAAAAACCAAGTGGATGAAGAACCTCCACCACCCTGATCAGTGTGTCCAATTGGACAGATAACCCAAGTTAATTCATCAGTGTGTATAAAGTCTATAGCTACAGATCAGCAGTGAGTTGGACCCAGAATTGAAGTAGGAGGAAGTGAACAGGTTGAATCACTTTCAGGAAACTGCAAAGTTGTTTTAATAAGGAAATCACTGCTGGGATATAGACTAGACCTTTACTTGTGTTGCCAAAGGGATCTCCTGGATGAGGAAATTCTCTCTGTCCTTGCAGGGTGGTACCTTCTCTGTAATTTGTTGTCTAAGAGAGCTGTCTACAGCACTGAGACGCTGAGGGACTTGTACAGAATCACACAGCCTCGATATGTCAGAGCCAGGTCTTGGCCTTAGGTTTGCCCGCCTTTGAAGCCAGCTCTCCATTTTCACTATGCCATGCTCCCTCCCTAATTCCTTCAGTGGCTCCCTGCTCTTCACCAGCTATATGTATAAAAAAAATTTTTTTTTAATAAAAAAACCTTTCCATCCTTTAAGACTCAGCTTTAAGACTTTAAGACTTCTTTTAGGAAACTGGTGCAGTGGATAGAGGGCTGGGCCTGAAGTCAGGAAGACTCTCCTTCCTGATTTCAAATCTGGCCTCAGACTGTGTGACTCTGGGCAAGTCACTTAACCCTGTTTGCCACAGCTTCCTCATCTGTAAAATGAGCTGGAGAAGGAAATAGCAAAGCACTCCAGTGTCTTTGTCAAGAAAACCCCAAGTGGGTTCATGAAGAGTCAGACAAGACTGAAAAACAATTCAACAACTCTGATTTTCACCCCCACCCCACCCCACCCCCGGTCAGCAATGAGCCACGCCCCTTCCCCAAGACGTTACAGAGTCTTTAGCCTAGGTTTCCTTTATTCACTTAGGATTCTATTTGCATTATTGCTGCGGGGGAGGAGAAGAGAGCAGCACCTTTCCCTTTCTAGACTACAGGATCTTTTATTGAAGGAGTTGCTTGTTATCCAAGCATTGCGTCTTCCCCAACCGCTGGCCCTGGTACTTGGTCAGCTTTTGTTGAGGTTCAGCGCTTGTCCTGGAGGAGGAAGGAAGCTCCTGCAACAGCCCCCATGTCTCAGAAAGCCAGTGGTGTTCCGGCCCCTTGGTCTTCTTTGTCGCTCCCCACTCCCTCCTACCAGGTGTTGTCACGGAAAGAGGATTTACTGCCGTGGAGCCGCAAGGTCTGAGTTTGAGTCACGGGCTACGTAATTACTTCCTCCTCTCCGAGCCTTGGCTCCCTCATTCTCTCAAGCAAAATAAGACTTGCCTTCGAGTATTGGTTATTATTATTTTAGAAAGTAGCAGGGAGTAGGGGAGGCTAAGTGGCACAGCGAAGTCAGGAGGACCTGAGCTCAAATCCAGCCTCAGACGCTTAACACTTACTAGCCATGGGACCTTAGGCAAGTCACTTAACCCCAATTGCCCTGCCCTCCTCTCTCCAAAAAGGAAAGCAAAAAAAAAACAAAAAAAAAACCAAATAAGTAGCAGGAAGTCGTGGGAAGAGTACTGGGTTTATATCCCAACTCTGATCATCAGTAGCTGTGTGACTCTGAGAAAGTCATTTCTCCAGGCTTCAATCTCGTTGTTATTCAGTCATTTCAGACTCTTCACAACCCCATTTGGGGTTTTCTAGGCAGAGGTACTGGAGTAGTTTGCCATTGCTTTCTTCAGCACATTTTACACATGAGGGAACTCAGGCAAACCTCGCCCAGGGTGACACAGCTAGTAAATGCCTCAGGTCGTCCTGTTTCCAGGACCAGTGTGTTATCCACTGCACCACCTAGCTGTCCTTGGCCTCGATTTGGCCATCTGTAAAATGGGATAACTTACAGAGGTGCTGCGAGGAAGACACTTTGTAAATCTTAAAGCAGCATACGAATGTGAGCGATTATTTCTATTACGATTATGATTATTAAGTGTTGTAAAAAGGGCCAGAAAAAGGTCTGTGGATTGCTCCAACCCCAAGCTGCAAATTTATTCTGCAGCCCCCGTCCCTGGAGGGGAAACATAGTCCACACTTAATCACCTGAGAAACCAACCACATCTGTTCTGTAAAGGCACCGGCAGCGAGCTTTGCCAACATCGACCAGACAGTCTGCTGCTGTTTCTTTTCAAAATTAAGCATTTGAATAAACTCAGACTCTATAAGCCAATAGGGATAGTCTTTATTCCTTCTGTCGTTCGTTTGGTTTTTTTCTCTCTCTGGGTGGAGCAAGGCTCAGAGTTCTCCGGTTTAACAGCGACCAGCCCAATGGACGAAGATCTTAACAGAATGATCAGAGACAACTCCCACCCTCCCTCCAGAGAGCCCAGATGCCTTAATTCATTTAGATCTCTGCCTTTCCAGCTTTCCTGAAGACTGGCTTGGCTATGCTGTGAGCTCAGGTGTACGCATCATCTGCTAAGAGCCCTCTCAGCCAGCCTCCCTGTCCCACTCCCAGACGGATAAGCAAGGAAGGGGAAGGAGGTGAGTTTGCAAAGTGCTTCCCTTGTGCCCATTTTAGCAATGAGGAAACCGAGGCCAAGACAGCTATAAGTCATTTGTGCCCACCTCTCCTTCCCGTCCCCTCCCCCCCACTGGGAGGGGGATAAACTAATAAGTTTCACAGTTGGAACAAGAACCCAGGGCTCCACCCTGACTCCTGGATCCAGGGGCAGGGACAGGGGCTAGTTGTTAACTGTCCAGCAAAATACAAAAACTTCCTCCTTTGGCTGTTATCACTCAAGAACTTAGAATATATTTTTTTTAAATCACTGATTGTCCAAACTAGAAGGCAGCTACAGAAGTGTTCTAATACAATCACAGAGAGGACAAAATCCCATGGACATAAGTCATACAAGTAGAAATCAAACCAAGGACTAGAGATGTAGCATCCTCCCCTCACCCTCTGGATCTCATATGGCTAAGGGTTTGGTGTTGCTCTTGTTCACTCACGTCCGACTCTCCATGAATCCATTTTAAGGTTTTGTTGGCAAAGATACCGGAGTGGTTTGCCACTTCCTTCTCCAGCTCATTTTGCAGGTGAGGCAAACAGGGTTAAGTGACTTGCCCAGGGTCACACAGCTAGTAAATGTCTGAGGTCACATTTGAATTCAGGTCCTCCTGACTCCCCTATTCCCTATGCCATCTAGCTGTGTGGGCAAGGGTAAGGAAGGGAAAATAATATTATTTCCATTTTATAGGTAGAAGGTAAATCAGGGAAGTCTGATGGAGTTTTGAGAATGTTCTCCCTCCTGACTTTCTTCCAGACTTACCTCCAATCCCACTTTCTAGAGCAGGCGTTCCCCACTTCCCAACACTCCACTTATAGTGCTTTCTCTTTGTTAATATCTTCTACCTTCTCAACATACATTTTGTATGTACTCTTTTTTGTGCATGTTGTCTCCTGCATTAGAATGTAAGCTCCTTGAGGGCAGGCACTGTGTTTTTTGCCTTTCTTCGAGTTCCCAGAGTTTAACATAGTGCCTAGCACCTAGTAATTGCTCAGTAAATGTTTCTTGCCTGACTGAGAGTTGAGACTGTTTAGACTTCAAGTGTATCATCCTATGAAGTATGGGAGTAAGCCCACTGCACCTCACTGGGAGAGCCAAAGACATTATCTGGGACTGGGTACTTAGCACAGATTTAGGACTGAAGAAGACCTTTGAGACGTCTCGTCCAACGACCTCCTTTTACAGCTTGGAGAAGCTTGCCCAAGGCCAGACAGGCAACACAAGGGACAGAAACAAGTCCTCAGACTGCAGAGCCTGGGCTCTTTACTTTATACTTATCCATCATCCACCCTGCATTGAGGATGCATCTGAGGCTGACTCAGGTGGCTCAAGTTTTCATGAATCAGAGCCATATCATTGTGTAAGGACTACAAAAGTCAGTTTTCCACTTCTTGGGAAGATCTAGAGAGAGCTGAGCAACAATTAGAAATCAGAGAACAAAATGTTGGCACAACCCCTTAGGGACTGACCACTCCCCTCCCCTGCCCACCCAAAAAAACCATCCCCTCACCTAGAGATGGCAGAAGCTTGAGAATTAATAGAGCAATGGTAGGTGCTCCTGGACCCAACTATAGTGAGGCAGCCACAGAGATACCTTGCAGGCACAAAGCCACAAAGCCCCACGTGGTCAGGTGGTGGTATTCTCTGAACCCCACTCCCCACCCTTGCCTTTAGGAGGAATAGCAAGAAGTGTTGGACCCAGGGTCAAGCTCTGTGACTCTGGTGCTGTAGGAGCAGTAAGGGATTAGAAGTGAAAATGTGACATCTCCCAAGACTGAGCATGGCCTGTGTAAACCCAAAGCTCAGGGTACTGAGCTATGAGTCATATACAGATAAGGAAACTGAGGTCTCAAGAGGCAAAGCAATTTGTTTAAGGTTGTGAGACTGGTATTAAGCACAGGCAGCACGTGAACCAATGTCTTCTTTCTCCAAATTCATCAATCTCTTCCAATGAGATGATCACTACACAGAAGGGCACTGCCCCCAGGGAACAGCCATGGGAGAGAGCTTGTGTGAGCAAACATTGTGCAGGACATCCCCAAGAATAAAGGGGAACTCAGCACTGGGCACCCTTCTCCCGCCCAAGAAAATCCAGCACACACAGACACCATTGTAGCCCGGGCCAAGCTGACAGCCAGTACGGCAGGTGGCCTGCCTCTGCCTGTTGAGTTAAAGCCTGTGCTGCCCACCATGCTGGGCAGAAGAGGAGACAACAGCAGAATAGTTAGCATGGCATCCCAGGGAGGGAAATGAGGTGGGGGGAGGAGATGGGGGAGAGGAGGGAGATAGAAGGAGGAGAAGAAGGAGAGAAAGGAGGGGGAGGGGAGAGGGACAAGAGGGAGAGAAGAAGGGGAAGGAGATGGGGGAGAGGGGAGGGCAAAGGAGACGGGGGAGAGGAGGGGGAAGGAAATGAGAGGAGAGACAGGCCCCTGGCTCAGGCACAGAGATGACAGAATGAAAGAAGATTATTCTCCACATCACCAATCCCCCGCCCCAAAGCCTAGCCCAGCAACTGTCAGGGGAACCATGGCCAACATCTGGCCCTACCATACTCAATGCTACAGCTGCATGCCAGACTGAAGCAGGTGCCAGTAGTGTGAGTGATGGGTCCTGTAGGGCTAAAGGACTGTTGGGGAGTACATGGAGGGGGTCATGCTTTAAAGAGGACAGAGAGAAGAGGAGAGGCTGGTTTCCAAAGATACAAAAACTAACTGCCAGATCATTGCCATTTGTTGCTGTCCAGTTGTTTTCAGTCAAGTCTAACTTTTTGTGACCCCATTTGGGGTTTTCTTGGCAAAGATGCTGGAGTTCTTTGTCATTTCCTTCTCCAGCTCATTTTACAGATAAGGAAACTGAGGCCAATATGGTTAAGTGACTTGCCCAGGGTCTCAGAGCTGCATCTGAATTCACAAAGATGAGTCTTCCTGACTCCAAGTCTGGTGCTCTATTCACTGCACCATCTAGCTGCCCAGATCTTTGCCTAGAGACTCATAATAATAACTACTATTTCGACAGCTTATTAAAAGTTCACAAAGTGCTTTCTTATCAGGAACCCCATATGGTAGAGAGCAAAAATATCATTATCCCCATTTTACAGATGACAAACTAAGACTCATAACACTGTAATAAGTAGCCTGCAGTCACCCAGTTGGTATCTATCAGAGGCAGGATTCAGACAAAGTCTCCTGACTCCAAGATCAGCAGCAATTCTAAGCCCCCATGCTAAAATCGATATAAAATCAATATAAATCAATAAGCATTTATTAAGCACCTCTGTGTGTTCCCAATCCTTTGCTCTACTAGCAGAAGACAGAAGAAGATGCAGCCTCTGCCATCAACAGGGCTTATCTTCTAGCCAGAGGAACACAATGGTGATAAATGACACGATACAAAAATAAGACTTCCTCAATATTACAAAGAGACATAAGTTAAGCAGTAGGGATATCTCCCTCCACTTGCCCAGGTCACAATGCCATTCATACTTTAGGATGGGGTTTTGTGAATTTCTGTAGACCAAAAAATAAAAAAATTTAAAAATCCATCACCTGATAGCCAACATAGTAAGGGTGGTAAAAAGCATTATATTACTTTAAGGTTTAAGAGGTCTTTTACATGTGCTATCTAATTTCATCCTCACAACAACCTTGTGAGGTAGGTGCTATTATTATTATGGATAAGGTAACTGAGACTGACAAAGTGACTTGCCCAGGGTCATAAAACTAGTGAATGTCTGAGGCAGGATATGAATTCAGGTCTGCCTGACTCCAAGTCCAATACTCTATGCACTGTGACCCCTAACTGCCAGGTAAGAGAGGCAAAGCTGCCTTATAAACTAGAAAACTCTATACAAGAGATAGACCATTAGCTGGGTTCCCATGGCCTCAAACTGAACCCCAACCCAAAACCGGGTTGATTCAAGATCTCTAACTGGCCACTGATCAACCATCTTGAAAATATGTGCCAGTGATCATGAATGGGATGGAGAAGAGAGTATAGATGATAACTCAAAGAAGCCCTTCTCCACTACTGAAGACTCAACTCAATATGTATCCTGGCATATTGCTATTATTAGTGAATTCAGTTATCCATATTGTGCTATTCGCTTTGCAAATTATCCATAACAAAATTTTAATACAGACTGGATCCTGCAGCCATACAACATCCCCTCACACAACCCTTCCATACCACAAAGCCAGAATGTACTTAGGGGTCCAGCAGACCTTAATTTAGAAAGACCAAGGCCACTCACTGTACCCTGGGCCATCACCAGTCTTCTTGACCTTTGTCTTACCATTGGACTTCAATGACTCTAAAGGGGAAAGCAAGGCTGACTTTGCACAGCTCTGCCCCACTTATATCCAATTCATGCACAGGTCAAGACATCACCCTCATGATGTCATTGATCCTCTTCCAGAATAATAGATGAACTGCAACAACAAAGTCCAGCTTTAAAATGACTTGATGGGGACCATCTGCCTATTTGTAAAAATATCATCTAGTAGAATCTTCCAAAGTCAAACAGAAATGAACTGTATATTGACACAGTGAGGGAGCTTAGAGACAGGGGTCTCCACACTCTCCATGACAGAGGACTAGCAGTGCAGAAATGAGGGTACAAGCATGGCTGGGAATGAGCAGAGAGGCAGGGCCAGTTCTTCCCACTCATCACCACTGAGGGAGTTATCAAAAGTAGTCTGATGGTCAGTGAAGACAAGCTGATTGATTCTAGGAGAGTCAGAGCATTTGTTGAATCCTTAGGGTGCTTTTCATAAGCAGCAAACTAGGATGCCTTTGAGGATACCTGAGGAACTGCTGAATTCTCAGTGGTTTGGTTTGCCTGTTCCTATATTTCCGTTTGTGTGAGATTGTGTGTCTATTTCACTGGAGTTTCTACTTATCCAATTAAAACCTCAGGGAGCTGAGCCATCTGTGTCTTTTCTGGAGAAAATCAATCTATAGGGAGAGATTACACTGACTTTTGAATGTCTTCAATTAATAAGCCAGGGACATATCTCAGGTGGTCATATTCACATAGGAATATCAGTCAGGGGTATGCTGGTGAATGTTTAACAACCAGCTCTCAAAAAATGACGGGTGACACAGTTTTAAGTTCAATATGCATTATTATATTTTCTCCTCTTTCTCATCACTTTCTTAAGTCTAGAGAATCCACAAAACATTCTGATTTGAAGCATTCAGAGATTTCCAAAGTGTAAGTGCTTACACTGAAAATTTAACAACCAGCTCTCCAGGAGCTGGTCTGAGCTAGCACACTCCTAGAATCAGTCTTTGATGGTACTTGGCCCCAGGGTCTACTGGGTGAGAGTGTGCCCAAGAGTATCTATCTGAAGCTCCCACTTCTTCAAGATTAAGTTGTTGAACTGGGAAGGGAGGCTAATACACAGAAACTCAGTTGTGATTGGCTGTGGTGGCTGTGCTCCCTCTCCTAAAGGTAATTCCTGGGATTAGGAAAGGTACTAGATCATCATGAGCCCCTTCTTGTGGCCCCTCATCCCTAGTTGCTGACACAGGCAGCAATACTTGGCTGCTCTTCTGGGCCTGGACCCATCAAGGGAAGGAGGACACCTAAAGCAGACTAGCTCCGCCCACAGAGGCCCCCTTGCCTTTGAAACCCCCCTTTCTTGCTATCCAAAGCTATCCAAGTTTATGACCTCCCTGCTGCACATGGCTGGCGTTGATGCCTTCCACCAGTGGGCAGGGAACAAACCACGGTGGGGCAGATCCTTGGGCTGCCTTTGGCATCTTGTTCTCTCCTTCTGCCTTGAGACCATAGGAAGGGCACATCTCCCCAGAACCTAGCACAGACTGCATGGCAGCCTGCAGGAAGTTTCTGCCAGTTACCTTGCTCAGTACTAAGCCTCTTGATCTTTTAGGTAAAATATAGTCTCTCTAATCTGAGGCTCTCAGAAGTGGAGAGGAGTGGATATCTGCAGATCACCCTTGTCCTTGGTCCAGTTCTCTCTCTATCAACCCTGGCGGGTGCCCCAACTTCATGTTTTCATGGGTCTAATGAGCACAAGCCTAGCTTTAAAGCACTTCCTCCTCTCTGCTCCAGTTAACAGCAAGCAGCAGCTATAGCTGGCTAAGGACATCTGTGTGTGAGGGGTTTCAAGTCACCAGAGCAGGGGCAACCCAAGGCACAACAAATCGCTTCTCCTTTGACAAAGACCGGGTTAATCTACTTCGCTGCAGCTTATCCAAATCCTCTTGCTGACTTTACAAGGGGGAGGGAGGCACATGGGAATCCCCCCACACACACTTCTTTCCAATACTCTAGCCAGAAGGAGAATATTCCCCACTGAACTGACAACCCCAGGGCTCCCCCCACAGAACTTCAGGGAAAAGGAAACTCCTGCCCAGTCCAGACATTAGCTGACCACCCAGCACTGACTGGAAAGGGAAAGGGAGACACCAAGAAAGGCACGTGCAATTACAATGTGTTTAAGTGGACTCTGGTAGTGGTGTGTTGTGTGTATGTGTGTTTTTGACTGCCGTGTGGCGGCCCAGTTGTTCTTAGAAACAAAAGGTTTGAATTAATGGTATTTTAATGTACAGGATATGACAGAAATGAGATGCAGAAACAGTTGGCTTGAACAGCAGGATTCGAGTCAAAATAAAATTTGGCCCTCAGCCTACCGAGTTCCTCTGGGATGCCCAAGAGGGGTGTGAACATTAAGTCATACAGCAATTAGACTCTCATTCAGGCAATGGCTCCAGCCTCTCATGGCTCCAGCGCCTGCTGTCTCAGCCATCTTCTATGGTCTTATTAAGGCTATCTGGATCACAAGATAAAGACATAACAACTCGCTCCACAAGGCTCGATACAAACTATGCTAGTTTAAAAAAAAAAAGGAAACAAAATAGATTCAAAACCTTATCTCCGTAATATACTAACTGGTTGACTTTGACTGGACAATTCATTTAATTTCCCCAAGTCTCAGCTCTTTCTCTATAAAATAGAGGCAATGACACTTCTATGGCCTACTTCTCATGGTTGTTGGCAGGTAAATTATAAAAATTCTATAAATTGCAATGGGGTGTGTGTGTGTGTGTGTGTGTGTGGAGAGAGAGAGAGAGAGAGAGGGAGAGAGAGAGAGGAAGAAAAGGAGAGAGAGAGAAGGGAGGGAAGGGGGAAAAGGAGAGAGACAGAGAAAAGAAGGAGGAGGAGGAGGAGGAAGAGAGAGGGAGGGAGGGAGAGAGAGAGACAGAGAGAAAGAGAGAGAGAGAGGGAGGGAAGGAGAGGGAGAGGGAGAGAGAGAGAGAGAGAACATTGGACCAGCCCTAGAAATTAAAAATTTACATTCAAATCCTAGATAACTGGGTGACTATTGTACAAACCACTTAAACCTTTCTGAGCCTCAGTTTCCACATCTGTAAACTGAGATTTATGAAACCTCAAACACATATTTTAAGGAAAGTCATTGTAATGCCTTAAAGTTGCAATATGTGAGTTATTATACAGAGGTAATTATCTCTTTCATTATCACTATTCACTAGAAAAATAAACCACATGATTTCATCCTCGGAATGCTCCCCTATGCCATTAGAGATCATAACCCTTCCAACTTTAAAAGATACTCTTTGTGCATTTTCACAGCTAAAGAAAGTTATCCCCTGGTGATGGATCCTCCCTGTGGTGAGGAGCAGCTCTCATAGAACTACAAGGACCGAGATATAAGCTCTTATCTAGCCCCTACTTACAGCTTTTGCTAGGATCAGAGCTTGGGTCCTGCTAACACAGCCTTCCAGACCCTGAGGTGATTTCTGTACTGTGAGAAGAACCATGAAGGAGAATTTTTTAGTGGAAGACATCTATCTAAATACTAGCTATTTATCTATCTAAAAACTTAAAATCCTCTTTCTCCTCCTGTGTAAATCAGACATTGGATATTTTCTCTCCCCAGTTGTGCAACACCAGCCTCTGCTTCTCTCTCCTTCCCTTCTTGGCTCCCTCCTGTGCATGGAGTGGGGCCAGGCGGCCCTGGAGGAGACAGCTCCAGGGGGCTGGGCTGTGCAGGCTAGTGCCTCCCAGCATGCCTGGCGTACAATGCCTTCTTGTTCAGATGACCCTCCTCACACAGAACGGGCGGAAGTTTGGGTGTCAAAGTGGGTGACTGTTCCACACAATTTAGGCTACCTAACCAAGCATGAAACAGAATAAAAGCCACCTTCTGGTTCTGACCTTCCCATCAACATCTATTGTTTGGAGAAGCCTGTGTGATTTATTTAAACTGGAACCTGGCTTGTATGCCAGGTCTGCTCCAGCCCTGCTTCCTTGCCTCCATCATCTCTCTCTAATCTGTCTTCATCCTCCCTGTCACCACCGGAGTAGAAACCCTCATTACCACCCACCTGGACCAATGCAACAACAACCTTAGGGGTTAGAGTTAGGAAGAACCTTTGAGGTCATCTTGTCCAACCCACATTCTACAGATGAGGAAACTGCTTCCTTGCAGGGTTTCCCACTCCTGCCAACACACCCTAAACATGCTGTCAGATTTCTTATCCTTATTTTTAAAATCTGGTCATATTAATTCTCTGCTTAAAACCCATAGGATCAAAGACAGGAATCTGAAAGGGACCTTAGGGGATAACTAAGTCTAACTTTCTCCATTTTACAAGTGAGGAAACTGAGGCCTTAGGTTGAGAAACTTGCACTGATTCACACCATGAGTACTGAGCTAGAATACGAGTGCAAATCTTCCTCTTAGTCTCATGCTCTTTTGACTACACAAAGCTTCCACTTAGCTATCTCCAATGGCTCCCTGTTGCCTTCCAAGTAAATTTCAAACTCCTGGCATTCATTCAAGGACCTCTACAATCTAGTATCACTCCACTTTTTAGTCTCATTTCAAATTATTCCCATTCACATGATCTCCAGTCCAGTCAAACTGGGCTCCATGATATCTGCCAAATATAACTCACAGTTATCTTCTATGTCTCAGTTCATGCCTCTATATCTGCAATGCTCCCCCTCTATTCTCTCAAATCTTAGCCATCTTTTAAAGCCTATCCCAAATGCTACCTCCAAAGAACTTTCCTGATCCTCTTGGTCCTAAATCAATCAATCAGCAAGTATTTTAAATCCCTACTATGTGCCAGCTAGTAGAAATACAAAGAAAAAGGAGGAAGATGAAGATGAAGGAAGGAAGGAATAAGGAGGAAAAAGAAGAAAAGGAGGAAGAAGAGGAGGAAGAAGAAGAAAAGAAGTCATTTCTGCTCTCAAGGGGCTAACATTCTGTCAGAAGAGACAACATGGTATCTACAACAGTCTCTAATTCAGCATGAACCAGATTAAAATGTAATTGGGAAATATTTAACAAAACAGATAAAAACACAATAAAACATAGAAAATATTACATTTTAAAACTGTCAGTACACAGCCAAGAGGAATCTTTATGTTTAATTTAGTTGCCATTTGACACTACTATTACACATAATAAACATATGCAAAAAAATCATGATACATTAGGTACATGATAATGGGGGGGGAGCACTAACAGCTGCAAGGATGAGGAAAAGCTTCATGCCCAAGATGATGCTTGAGCTGAACTTTGAAGTAGAGTAGGCAGAGGCAGGAGCGCATTCCAGGCATGGTATACAGCCTATGCAAAGGTGGGAAGGTAGGAAATGGAATGTTATGTGTGAGAGATAGCAAGAAAGCTAATTTGGCATGGCATTTTGTTCACAGAGCATTCTGAATTTTTCATATGTACGTAGCACTTAATATTTTATATAAAATAAAGGCCTGTGAATACAATCTACCCCACTACTAGATATGTGACATTAGGGAAACCATCTCATCTCTCAGCTTACCTCTATAAAATGAGTACAATGTACTAAATAATTTCTAAAGTATCTCTCATCTCTAAATCCTATGAACCTCTGACTTTAAGCACCATGTGGGTAGAGACTGTGTCTAATCTAATCTCCCTAAGCACCTAGGACAGTGCTTTGCAGATAGTGAGTGCTTAATAAATGTTCACTGAGCAGAATTTAATTTGATCATTGAGACCAGATAAGTCTTAATGAACAGAGCTCCGGATGCAGACTCAGTAAAATCTGGGTTCAAATCCTACCTTGGATACTTGCCAGCTTGTGTGACCCTGGGCAGGTCACTTAAGCTCCTTGGGTTTCAGCTTCCTCAAGTGTAGCAATGACTTCCAAGGTACCTTGCAGCTCTCGATCTAGGACAGTGGCTCTCAACCTTCCTAATGCTGCAACCCTTTAATACAGTTCCTCATGTTGTGGTGACCCCCAACCATAAAATTATTTTTGTTGCTACTTCATAACTATAATTTTGCTACGGTTATGAATCATAATGTAAATATCTGATATGCAGGATGTATTTTCGTTGTTACCAATTGAACATAACCCACAGGTTGAGAACTGCTGATCTAGGATCTTAATCTTCTCAAAGCTCCCAGAGGTTGGGAAAATTACAAAGTGGAGCGCAGCTGCCCAAGCCTACTCAGCAGGCAGGTATATTCACTGCAGGTGAATGATACTTTGCTGTTCCCAGTCCCTAAAGCCTCATTCCTGGTGCTCTCTACATGGTGCATTCCTACTTCCTCTTCCTCTGATTTCCTCCTCTTTCTTCAAATCCACCTTATTCTTAGAGATCAGATCAAGTCTTGCCTCTTCCAGGAAGTCTTCCCATACTTCACCAGTCCACACTGAGCTTTGTCTCTTTTGATATCCTCTGTCACACAGTAGAAAGAGGTCCTGGGTCTGTGATTTCCATTGTAAAGTGACCTCATAGAAGAGGAAGTTAATTCCCTCTTCTAATACAGGTCAGCACCTTCTCAACAACTTACCTTAAAGAGTTGTCTAAAGTGCTAAGAAGTTATTGACTAGCCCAGGATGATACAGGCCGGATTCGTCAGTGATCAAACTCAAACCCAGACCTTCCTAGCTCCAAGGCCAACTTTCTCTCCATGATACCTCTTTTGCTACTCAATGTAGCATTTAATTATTCTAGTCTACCTGTTCCCTGAGTATTGTTCCAGCCTATTCAATTAGAGTCTAGGCTGTGTGAGGTGCCTTTTCCTCAGAAAAGTTCTTTTCCTTCTCTGGTTTCTCATTTTCCCATTCTAAAAAATAAGGTGGGTGGCCAAGATGACCTCTATGGTCTAACATCATGTGTTCTGTGTGGCAGGTACCACTTCTTGCCACTCTTTGCCCTGCTTCAACAAGCATTTATTAAATACATACAATGTGCTAGGAACTGCATGAAGTACTAGAAATAGAAAAGCAGAAATAAATAGTCCCTACCCTCAAGGAGCTCATAATCTACTCTTCCTTTCTAGTTATTGTACTCCAAACTGCAGAGGGAAGGAAATACCTCCAAAGGGAAGAATTAGATATATACAATTAAGCCCAATCTGGGATTGATAGATAGCATGGATAGATGGATAGATGGATAGATAGATAGATAGATAGATAGATACATACATACATACATACATACATACATACATACATACATACATGGATGGATGGATGGATAGATAGATAGATAGATAGATAGATAGATAGATAGATAGATAGATGATAGAAAGATAGACAGTGAGCATGTATTAAGTTCTTACTATGTGTCAGACTCTGTGCTATATACCAGGAACACAAATACAAACAAAAAGCAAGATAGTACAAGGAGCCTTCAAGGAACCTCTTCTATTGGCGGAAGGGAGCTGAAGGGGAGGAGAGGAAGTGGGAAGATCCAGGAGTCTGCGAAATTAAGAACTGAACCAGGTCCGGAGTGAATATTGCCAGTGTAAATGCTTTCTCAAATGGTGGTTCAGGGACAAACTCATCACCAGAGGAGAGATGGTAGAGGTGGAGATGATGTCAGCATAAAAAGTGACCACTAGGGCAGAGATTCAAAAGGAGATCCAGCAGTCTAAGCTGAAATAGGCTTAGAGATACCAGAATGGGCTCCCTGGAAGATTTGAACCAAGATCCCTCCCCCAATCAACTACCACCACCTACAGAAAGGAAAAAAAACCATAATGGGGGTTCCCAAGAGACCCCTCTTCTCCTTGACCTAAATATAGACAGGACAAAATGGCCTGTGACTTAAATTTCATAGAAAGTCACACAGCTCATTTAAAAAGTTTAAAAGAACAGTGGACTGAAACTGATACCATCATAGTAGCTATGCTATAGATGTAGAACACGTAGATTTCTAGCAAAACTTTTGACCAAGTGCCTTGTGCTAATCTTGTAGAAAAAATTAAGAGATTCAGGCTAAATGAGAGTACAATTAAACTGATTGACTGAATGGACTAAAATTCATTAATGATTTGGTGTTAGTTCCAAATGATGACATCTCTAGTGGAATGGCCAGGTATGTCTCTGGCCCTGTGTTGTCAGTTTAGACCAGATGCATCAAATACACCCACCAGACTATACCCTCCAGAGTAAGACCAGAACCAGATTAAAATGTAATTGGGAAATATTGAACAAAATAAATAAAAAATACAATAAAACAAAGATAATGTTAATTTATACTTTTCTTAGTCAATGATGACATCAGGGTTCCTGATATATGGTTCAGTGATCCCTTCCTTTGTTCTTGAGTTGGATACCACTGGTCTAAATAACCCCGCAAGTCTTTCTCAAACCAGAGGTCTGCTGGTAAATGCTTAATAACTAGTTTTCAAAAAAGTACATGGTCAATATACTTTTAAGTTTAATCTTCATTGTCAACATTTTTTCTATCACTTTCTTAGGTCTAGATAATCAATAAAACAATAAATCAAGCCCTGATTTGTAGCATTTGCCAATTTCTGAGGTGTGAACACTCACCCTGAAATTTTAACAAGTAACTCTCCCGAACCTGTTCTAGCTGACTTCAGCACACCTCTGCTCCCAGCCCTGAGATTCTATGATTTGGGGAGTTAGTCTCACAGGTGGGCTCTAGAGTTGGTCCTATCTCATCCTTCCTAAGAAACACAGAAATAATATTCTCCCGTGTTATGTCTATAGAGTCACTTTACTATAACGACAACTGGTGGGTTCTCCACCCTTCCTTCTATACATGGCTTTTGATTGCTTCCAAGAGGTATAATCAGCCATTTTGGACATCAGGCTGATAACATGTGCTTCCCATGCCTATATACTTGTCTTAAGAGCATACATTTAGGGGTGGCTAGGTGGCGCAGTGAATAGAGCACCAACTCTGGAGTCAGGAGGACCTGAGTTCAAATCCAGCCTCAGACACTTAACACTTACTAGCTGTGTGACCTTGGGCAAGTCACTTAATCCCAATTGCCCTGCCTTCCTCTTCCAAAAAATAAAAAGAAAAAAGAGAAAGAGCACACACTTAGAGCCTGGAGGTACCTGAGAGGTCATCAAGCCCAGTTTTTTAATGTTGTTATTGTTGTTGTTCAGTCATTTCAGTCGTGTCCAACGCTTCATGACCCCATTTGGGGTTTTCTTGGAGAGATACTGCAGTGGTTTGCCATTTTCTTCTCCAACTAATTTTATAGATGAGGAAACTGAGGCAAACAAGGTTAAGTGACTTGCCCAGGGTCACACAGCTAAGAAGGGTTTGAGGTCAGATTTCAACTCACAAAGATAAGTCTTCTTGACACCAGGCCAGGTGCTCTATCCACTGGGCCACCTAGCTGCCCATTCTTCATTTTACAGTGGAAGGAACTGAAACCCAAAAAGAAGCAACTTGTCCAAAGTTAAAGATAGCTAGCTAGGTGGTGCAGTAGATAGAATGCTGGATCCTGACTCAGAAAGACTGAGTTCAAATCCTACCTCAGACACTTACATTAGCTGTGTGACTTTGGGCAAGTAACAACCCCTTCCTTTCCCTGTTTCTGCATTTACAAAATGGAGGTAACAATGCCACCTAACTCTCTGTGCCATCATGAGAATAGAGTAATATTGATACAGCATTTGATAAATCTTAAAGCATTGTATAAATGCTAGCTCTTATTAGCTATTTGCTAGCTTGCATGTGGCATTGGCAGGATTTGAATCCAGCTTCTCTGATTTCAAATAATTTTTTTTTCCATTGTACCATATCCAGTTTCAGGGTAAATGTTAAACAACTAGTTCTCCAAAAAAAAAAAAATTTGACAACATAATTTTAAGTTTAATCTGCACCATAAACATTTTCTCCACCACTTTCTTAAGTCTAAATAATTAATAAGACAATAAGTCAAGCCCTCATTTGTAGTGCTTGTGATTTCTGAGGTATAAATGATCCCATATAAAATTTAGCAACTGACTCTCCTGTGCTAGTTCCAGCACACCCCTGCCTAGTGCTATGTTGCTGTGTTAACTCCTCTCTATGTTATTACTGCTCCTGGATGGAGGGGAAATACCAATCAATCAATTAAGTGCTTCATGAACTTTTACAGTGCCAGAGGAAATGTGGGCTCAGTTCAAGGGAAGTATACACAATCTTCTCCACTCAGGAGAGATCCCACCCCAAAGCTTTATAAAACTTTTCGGGTGCTACTTCATTTTCCATTGCTGCCAGGAAAGTCCTATCTTTCTGGGACATTTGACCCAGTTACTGAAGCCCAAGGCTTCTACATACACAGATATTCACTGTAGGGAGAGAAAAGACTGACTGAAATCATTGCAATCTTCTCCCTCCTTTCCCCTCCCCCTCTACCCCCATATCCCAGTGGTAAAAGTTCTGCACAATTCACTAGACTCTGTAAAAACTTGAAACCAAGGATAATTTTACCTATAAACAGACTAGGATACCTCAGAGAAGGTATTCTATGAAGGAGGAATAGGCCCACCTATATGCAAATATCACTCCTCCATCACCCTGCCTTGATGACTAAAATACCACAGTTAGAGAGTCCTTCTTGTGCAGTGGTTCTCAACCTTCCTAATGCCTCGACCTTTTAATACAGTTCCTCTTGTTGTGGTGACCCTCAACCATAAAATTATTTTCGTTGCTACTTCATAACTGTAATTTTGCTACTGTTATGAATCTATCTGATATGTACCATGTATTTCCATTGTTACAAATTGAACATAACCCACAGGTTGAGAACCGCTGTTCTTGTGGGTCAATTGTAGGTTACATTTGTAGGGAGTATAGTGATTCAGTTGGGAGGAAAAGTAGGCAAACATTAGGAGCCCTTTTCAATCTTTACCCAACCCCTGAGATTTGCATAGACCAAGACTGGTATCTTGGGAATGGAAGTCATTGAAAGGAATTATCTCCCTCTTAGTCAAATAATAGTTTAGATTGAGAGAGAACTCCCTTCTCCCCCAGAAGAAGAAAAGAAGTTCCAAAAAAAAAATTGACTTAAATTTTTGGTTAGTTGTCTAAGGGTAGTTGGCTTGGATTTGAATCTCAAAAGAGCTCAAATAACCTGAGGCTATGAACTTATCAAAAAGAGAATCTAGAAGCAAGAGTGGGGAACCTGGAAGTTTAGATTCAGTCAAAGGGCCACAGTTGAGGACCCAGAGGACCACATGCAGCCTCAAGGCATCAGAGCTAAAGATACATCAGAGCTCAAAACTAGCACATGGTAGAAGAGACCAGTAGCAAGCTTAACAGAGATCCCAGCAGAGCACAACTGAGGATAGTGCAATGCCATCTCCAGAGGACATTGGCAGTTCTGCAGCATCAGATGTATGAGTTATCCTAGGCACAAATGTTCCTGTGTGTTTGCCCCTTTCACATCTCCTCCCTACACACATGTATTCTTTGTGCATGTTCTTTTTTTTCTATATGTATTATGGTCACCTATGTGCATGAAGGATCTTTCTTAGTTTTTGGTTTTTTTTAATTTTTCCTCTCTATACAATCTAATTCCAAAGTATTGCAAATTTAGGCCAGGAAGAATATAATACATACAGAGCATCTAATCCAACTCTCATTTTTCAGATTTAAAAAAAAAACCCTGAAACACAGTAAAATTAAATGGATTGCCCAAGATCGCACAGGTAGTCAAATGCTTCTTGTGCTTTGAATTGTGTCCTCTAATGGACTGAATAAAAGATAATACATTGGTGGTGACTCATGAGCTATAGTTTTAAGTCAATTCTCTCAAAGTGCTTTGAACTTGAGGACACTTTCCGGAAATGCTCATGTTGGGGGGTAGAGGTGGATCTAGGTATTATTTGTGTTATACAGATTAATTGATTTGATCTTTCCTTCAATTCTGTGATGTTGATAATGCAAGAAAGTCCTATTATTTCTGTTTTACAGATAAAAGAACTGAGACCTGGAGATAATATGGCTTACTCAAAGTCACACATGGAGTAAATGGAACATAGTAAGCACCTAATTAATGCTTTTAAATTCCTGATGGATTGGACTGGAATCCATGAGTTCTGATTCTCATAGTTTCCACAATTTGAGACTATCTCTCGAAGATAAGGCTCTCCAAAAGGACCTTTTAAAAATACAAAACTCTCCATGAGAATTAGGAAATGAAGCTATTAGCTCAAACACTCAGTGTCTGTAGCAGCTTCAGAAGCTCTCATCTCAAAGATAGGAAGGGGATGGAAAAACTGGTCAGAAAGAGATTACAGGGAACCCCTTGCTGGTATTAGGTTTAGCTGGCACTGATTGGAATCTCTATTGAGCATACTCAGTCCTAGGTCACAGTGCCAGGGAAGAGAGGAGCACTGGGGGTCTGTCACAAGGGATCAGGGGCCCTGGTCATAGTTCCAAGGCAAAGAGGAGCACTAGTATGTGCAGCTTCAGGGGAACAAGGACACTTCTTGAGTAAAGACCAGAGTGCAGACCAAGACAACAATGACCATACCTCTCCCAAGATTATACCACCTTAGAAACATGGAAAACTTGCATATATTCTCTGAAAACAGCAGCATGAAAATATCTAAAGGTTGGGACAGTGCCTCCCCACTCCCAGATGAGCAAAGGCCAAGTTCAAAGTCAAGAAATAAGAAAACAAAAATAGAATCTGACCATAAAAAACTATTATGATGACAGGGAAGGCCAAGACATAAACTCAGAAGATGCTAACAATGTGAAAACAGTTACAAAAAATGCCTCAAAGAAATATGCTAATTGGACTCAAGTTCAATAAGAATTCCTAGAAAAGTTAAAGAAAGAGATTAAGAATGGTAGAGGAAAATTTGGGAAAAGAAATGAGAGTGATGCAAAAAAAATTATGAAAAGAAAACTGACGGTCTGGTAAAAGAAACACCAAAAAAAGTACTGAAGAAAAGAACTCCTTAAAAAGCAGAATTGACCAGATGGAAAAAGAAGTACAAAAGCTCACTAAAGAAAATAATTCCAGGGGTGGCTAGGTGGTGCAGTGAATAGAGCACCAGCCCTGGAGCCAGGAGGAACTGAGTTCAAGTCTGGCCTCAGACACTTAACACTTACTAGCTGTGTGACCTTGGGCAAGTCACTTAGCCCCAATTGCCCTGCCTTCCCCCTCCAAAATGCAAAAAAAGAAAGAAAGAAAGAAAGAAAGAAAGAAAGAAAGAAAGAAAGAAAGAAAGAAAGAAAGAAAGGAAGGAAGGAAGGAAGGAAGGAAGGAAGAAAGAAAGAAAGAAAGAAAGAAAGAAAGAAAGAAAGAAAGAAAGAAAATAATTCCCCAAAATGGACAAATGGCAAATAATGACTCTATGAGATAACAAGATATCAAGAAATAATGAAATAAAATCTAAAAAATGAAAAAAAAGAAAATGAGAAATATCTCATCAGAAAAACAACTGACTAAGAAAATAGATCAAGAGGAGGTAATTTAAGAATTATTAGACTACCTGAAAGCCATCATCAAAGAAAGAGCCTGGACATCATATTTTAAGATATAATAAAGGAATACTGCCCCAATATCTTAGATCCAGAGGATAAAATAGAGATTGAAAGAATCTACAATCACCTCCTGAAAGAGATCCCCAAATGAAAACTCCCAGGAATATTATAGTCAAATTCCAGAGCTCTCAAGTCAAAGAGAAAATACTTCAGGCTGCCAGAAAGAAATAATTCAAATAGTATGGAGACACACAAGATTTAGCAGCTTCCATCTTAAAGAAAGTGGAGGGTTTGGAACATGGAAGGTAAAGGAGGTAGGATTATAAACAAGAATAACCCACCCAGCACAACTGAGTATAATCCTTTGGGGGGGGAGGGGGTGGAAGGGGATATTTAATGAAAAAGAGGACTTTCAAAGATTAGAAAGTTTGAGATTCAAACACAAGATTCAAGAAAGTCATAAGAATGTAAACATGCAAGACTAATCATAAAAGACTCAGTAAAGGGGCAGCTGGGTGACACAGTGAATAGAGCAGTGGCCCTGGAGTCAGGAGGACCTGAGTTCAAATCCAGCCTCAGACACTTAACACAAAACTAGCTGTGTGACCTTGCACAAGTCACTTAACCCCAATTGCCCTGCCTTCCCCCCCCCCAAAGCAAAAAATAATAGTAATAATGGAAAAAAAAGACTCAATAAAGTTAAACTGTCTGCATTTCTATATGGGTAGAAAATACATGTAACTCCTGAGAACTTTATCATTATTGGGGTAGTTAAAAGGAGTTTACTAAGACAAAGACAAAGGCTATGGGTGTGAGTCATTTATGCTGGAATGAGCTCCAAAAAAATAAAATGAAGGGGTGAGAAAGAGGGATGCACTGGGAGGAGGAAAGAAGTAGAATGGGGCAAATTTTTTCAGATAAAAGAGATATGCAAGAAAGAACTTTTACAGTGGAGTAGGAAATGGGAGTGTATTGGGGTGGTGGGCAATCCTTGAAACTCACTCTCATAAGAATTTGCTCAAAGAGAGAAGAATACATATTCACATTCAGTTGTGTATAGAAATGTAACTTACCCAATAGGGAAAAAGTGGGGGGAAGGTAAAAGATATGGGGGGCAGGGGAATGACAAAGGGGAGGAAGGGTCAAGGGAGGCAGTGGTCAGAAGCAAAATAGCCTTTTGAGGAGGGACAGGATAAAAAGAGGGAGATTAGGATAAACAGAAGTAAATAGGATGGAGGGAAACACACAGTTCATAATCATAGCTGTGAATATGAATGGGATGAGCTCATTCATAAAACAAGCAGGTAGCAGCATGGATTAGAAACTAGAATCCAACAATATGCTATATGCAAGAGATACACTTGAAAGAGAAAGACATACACAGAGTTAAACTAAAGTGGTGGGGCAGAATCTATTATTCTTCAGCTGAAGTAAAAAAAGGCAGCAATAGCAATCACGATCTTGAACAACGCAAAAGCAAAATTAAACTTAATTTAAAAGGATAATCAGGGAAACTACATTTTGGTAAAAGTTATCATAGACAATGAAGTAATATCAAAAATTTTTACAGCAAGTTTCTCTGATACGGCCCCCATTCCTCAAACATATACTGAGTATATAATATTGAGTTAAATTTATAAAAATAAGAGCCATTCCCCAATCGATAAATGATCAAAGGATATAAACAGACAGTTTGCAGAGGAAGAATTCAAAGCTATCTATAGTCATATGAAAAAATGTTCCAAATCACTATTTATTAGAGAAAGGGAAATTAAAACAACTCTGAGGTACCAGTTTATGCCTAGCAGAAATGACAAATACTAGAGGGGATGAGGGAAAAATAAGTACACTAATGAATTGGAGTGGAGAACTAATCCAACTATTCTAGAAAGGAACTTGGAACTTTGCCAAAAGGGCTATATAACTATGTCTACCCTTTGACCTAGCAGTACCACTACTAGGTCTGTATCCCAAAGACATTTTTTTTAAAAAGAGGAAAAGGACCTATATGTACAAAAATAAATTATGTCAGTTCTTTTCGTGGTGGCAAAGAATTAGAAGTTGAGGGGATGCTCATTAAATAGAGAATAGCTTGAACAAGTTGTGGCATATGATTGTGGTGAAGTAATATTATGCTATCAGAAATGATGAGGGTGGTTGTTTCAGAAAAACACAGCAAGACCTATGTGAATTGATACAAAGTGAAGTGAGAAGAACTAGGAGATCATTGTGTACAGTAACAGCAATGCTGTAAGGATGATCAATTTTGAAAGATTTGGCTCCTCTAATCAATAAAACTATCCAAGACAATTCCAAAAGATTCATGATGAAAACATTCTTCCCACCTCCAGAGAAAGAACTGATGAGCTTTCACTGAAAATTGAGGCATAATTTTCTCACTTTATTTTTGCAGTATAACTAATATGGAAATGTTTTGCATGTATAATTGATATTATATTGATTGCTTTTTTCATTAGGTGGGGAAGGGGGAGGGAGGGAACTTGGAACTCAAACTTTAAAAAGCAAAGAATTTAAACATAAACAAGTTCTTAAAAAATAGAAATTAAGCTACTGGTCATTGATGACTTTCCATGAATTCTTTCCTTGTATTAACCATAGCCAAGGTTCTGAGGCAACAAGGAGCAGGAGAGTGAGTTTGCTAAAATTTGATGGAAGGAAATCACATAATTTTAGAATTTTAAGGAACCATTTACATTAGTCCAACATCCCATCCCATGCAGAAAGCCCTTCTATAGCATTATCAAGTTCCTTGACACTACTTCTTGTAGCAGGGAAATCACTGTCTCCCAATGAAGTGCAATCCGTTTTTAGACAGCACTTGTTAATAACAATTTCCTCTATACATTCAGCTAAAAATGACTTCCCTCTACCCACTGATCCTAGTTCTGGCCCCTAAAGTCACATAGAATAAATCTAATCCTTGTACTATATGCCTTTCAATATTTGAAGACCACATCGAATCCTCTTCTCTTGTCCAGATGAATAGCTCCAGTTCCTTCAACAAATCTTTGTATGGTATCATATCACCCAGCCACCACCCTTCTCCCCAAACATCTTGTCATATGCCCCCCTCTTCCCTTTAACGAGAACAGTGCCCTCCAGATCAGACCACCAGTGACTACCTTCTCTAGAGTAGAAAATAGAAACTGTACCACTGGAGACCAACCTAGAACACAGTTCTTCCTCTCTTCCCCTTCTCATCCCCTCCCCTCTCCTCTCTTTCTTTCTTTCCATTCCCTCTGTCCATATACAGTACCATACCCTTACCTGTGGGTGTTCTTCCCAAAGGAATGTAAATGTTGACCCCTGAAGCCTTTTTTGTTTTTTAAGGACCCTACCTTAAAGCCAAATCACTCTGGCTCTCATAGATTGACCGCAGGCCAAGCCCCACTTGCTTATTGTGTGGGCCCTGATTGACTCAGAGTGAATGTAAATAGTAATTCTTTCTGTTTTGTCCAGAAACTCTGAGAGTCTTTCCCTCTCTGATCGATTTTTTTTTTACTAAGTAAAGAGGACCTTCTCTCCCTTATTTCTTACCTAGTCTTAATCATTGAATGAGTGTTGTCTCAAACTGAGACTTGTTAAAGACCTTAGTTTAAAAAGGTCAGGGTCTCCCACTGCATCAGAGACTATCCCCAATTGTCCTGATCTATATCTTACCATTGTTGTTGTTTGTCCTTCTTTATTAAAGAGGACCATGAATGACATCAAGGGAAGCAATGCCAGAACATGCAAGTAAATTAGATTTAAGTGAGGGAGGGCTGTGCAAACAACAGCAATAATCCCAAATCCCCCAAGAAAAGATAATCTAATCAATTTTAGTAGTCCACCCTGAGACTGAGCTGAAAGTGAAGGAGTGAGTTCAAATATCTAGGGAGCCTCAAACCATGCTGCATATCCAATCCAACTGTGTATCCCTGCCATCCACCCTGCCACAGCATCTGTAGCAGCAACCACTCTGGCATATCCAGGCTGGCTGCTAGCACAGGTTCTTAGATCTGCTTTACTAGGAAAAAGAGCTGTTTAAGGAGTCAACAATCTTTTTAAATTACGTTCACTAGTTCAAGGGAAAAGTCAGCACCCTGAGTATCAGAGAAAATACAAAGAGAGAAAATACAAGCAGAGAATAAAGACCAACAGACAGGGCTCTGCCTGAGTCAACTAGACACTTTACATACACCCCCAGATTGAGAGAGCCTTTACATCTGAGCAGTCGGGGAGCTCTGAACATAAGGACACTCAGAATCTCAACCAAGGGAATCACAAGATCCTTTTCATAAGCAAACCCCCAAAGCAAAATACCAACTCAGAGCCAGAAGGCATCACAACCCTCTTGACTCAGTGCCTAATTAGAAATTAGTAAAAAGTGGGAAGCCTTCCTACAAGAAAGCTTCCCTCTAAACAAGCTTCCCTTAAGCTCCATTGTGAGGCCTGTTAATGGGCAGAGAAGATCTTAAATCTCACTAACATTACAGCATCTCCTATACACACACCTCTAATTCACCCAGATCACTGTCTGCTGCTCACCTTAGCAACAGTAATCAAAATAATACTACCACTTTTGAAATGTGTGTGATAATTGACTGCTCTATGGTCCCACTCACCACCCCTGGGATTTCCCAGGGCAAAATTAACTGTTGACCACCATTTCTCTCTATTTGTTGCCTCTCCCCTGCCCACCTCTCCCACCCCATACACACACACATTTGAATGTAAATTCCTTGAAAGCAAGGAGTATCTCACTTGTATCTGTACAAGCCAAGGCTTAGCACATGGTAAGTGTTTAATAAATGCACTTTCGTTCATTCATTCATGGCATAGTTTTGAACCATCTCCCTAACATGGTCATCCTCTTCTGGACACACTCTACTCTTTCAGTATCCCTCCTAGAGATGTAACAACCAAAAGTGAGTAACACATCAAAATTTAATCTATCATTTCTCACATACTTACTAAGTGGGACTTTGGGGAGAGGAGGGTGGGAGAAGGGGGAGGGGAAGAGAAGATACATCTAGTAGAGAGTAGAGAACATTGGAATTCTTAACTTTTTTTGTGTGTCCTAGATCCCTTTGATAGTTTCATAAAGCCTATGCCCTATCCAGAATAGTGTTCCTAAATACATAAAATCAATATATACAAGATTAAAAGTGAAATCAATTGTATTTTTAAAAGCTATTCCCCCCAAAAAAACTTTTTTTTTAAGTTCATAGAATTCCAGGTGAAGAACCCCTGCCCTAGAGGGATATGTCTGGGTGCCATGGGAGGGGGGGGGTGCCATAGTGAGGGTTCTGGACAAACAACGGGGATATTAGGTGAAGCAAATACTACTGGAAGGAAGAAAAGGAAAGCAGGAGGGATAGGTTCACCTCTTCTCAAATTCTAAAACTGATACTTCTAGAAACCTTGAGAGAAAAGGATATGATAGAATTAGTCCCTTTATCAATCACTGCAAACCATCTGTGAAGCTTATGGGCCAATAACCCTTCAGCACAATAACCCTGGGGATGGAGGTGGCCAGGGCACTTGGGGTGGGGAGGGGGGAAGAGGGAGAAAGGATCTTGGGAGACAAGCAGGAGATGAGGACAGGGAATTAAAAAAGGGCATATTCTTTCAACAGACATGGACCAGTACAAGCACTGCCAAGGAGCAATTAGATGGGCACAGAGACAGAACTCCCAGGATGGGATGCTGGTGGGAGTCTTGAAGACAGCAGGGTGCAGGATGGAATGGGGAGTGGAGGGATGAAAAAGGCGGGTTCTGTCCTTCGAGGCAGGACAAGCTGGCTCCAGCAGCTGCCTTGTGTCTGTCAATAAGGGATTTGCTGCCCATAACATGGTACAAATCAATTCCCTCTCAATTTCTTCTCGGGCCAATCCTGGACCCAGATCAAACAGGGAAATCCACAGTCAGCAGGAGTGGAGCCAGCAGCTTAATCCAGAACAAACCGACTCTCTCTCTCCTGGCTCCAGCAGCAATGGTTTCCATACATTTTCTATCAGGCCTTGGAGTGGTTGGTGTTTTATGCTTGTATGTTGTTGGTTTGGTTTTTGTTTTTTTTTAAATCATGAGCATTATTAGAACGTAATTATCTCTCTCCCAGTTTGTCATGCAATCGATCTCTGTCGCCACGATAGGTACATCCTCGGGTGTGCCTGAAAAACTTGATTTGGAAGATGAGGGGTCAACAGATTTAACTCTTTCATTATGAAGTTCCAAGAAAGAAGCAGAGTAGGGGAGAGATGGTAAAATAATACCCACTACTCTGAGCAACAATGAAGCAAGAAAAGGCAATCTCTGTACTGGACCAGACCCAAGACATGTCCAATCATTTAACAAACACCAATAAGGACCAAGACTATATGTCCCCAAATTATAGTCTTAGAGTATTGCCTGGGGCACTGACAGGTTAAGTGACTTGTCTGGGACCACAGGGTAATATATCAATCAATAAAGATTTATTAAGCACCTACTACATATCAGGCACTGTGTTGTGCTGGATATATGTCAGAGGGATCACTTGAACCCAAATCATTTTGATTTCAAAACAAGCTCTATCCCTGTTATACATATGCTTAGAGTAAGCTAAAATCTGCCTCTCCATAAACTTAACCCATGACATAGATGCCAAGTGCCAAACAAGTGTATGAGAACTCAAAAGAAAGGGACATCACTTCAAACTAGGTTAATTAAGGAAGGCTTCTTAGAGGAAGTGACAGGTGAGCTAGGCCTTGAATGATGAATAGGATTTTAATAAACCAGCCTTCAGGGTGATGGGGTGGAGGGGACCTAGGAGGAGGACATGGCGTGTTCCAAGGCAGAGCGTCAGAAAAGTATAGAGTGTAATTAGGGAGCAACAAATAGATGAATTTTGCTGGAGAGAAAAGATGTTACCAGAGATAATATTGAAAGAGAGCCAGTTGCAGTATAGTAGAAAGTTGGCCTTAGAGTCAGAAAGCCCAGGTTTGAGTTTTACCTCTGACACACACTAGTTGTGTGATCTTGGGCAAGTCACGCAATGAAATTAATCCCTTAGAAATGTGGGTAACTCTCTACTAGTTGTAGAAGAGGTGCCAACCTGCAACAGTAGAAGGAATTCCTTATATCAATGACATCACAGGTCCAATCTATCCCTCTATTGCAAGATAGGGAGGTTCCAGCTAAAAGGGAGTCTTAAATGATGTGCTAAGTTTGGTCTTTATGCTTCAACCAGGAAGGAGCCACTGAAGATGTCTTAGTAGAGCAATGGCCTGATCAGGGTCCTCTACTAAGAAGATGATTCTGGTTTATGGTGTGGAATAAATTGGAGACCAACTGTAATATGCATTGAGGATCTTACAATAACAATCCAAGGGAGGAATGATGAGATCCAGGCTTACTAGGGTGGTGTCAGTAGGAGAGGGAATTGGGGAAGGAGCAGAGGGGAGAGATACTTCAGAGATAAAAATCAAGGTCTCATTGACATATTCATTTTAGAGATCCAAATAGAAGGAACAATGGACCCTTAATGTTAAAGACCGTACTACAATAAAAATTTGAAGAGAAGCAAACCATATGCTTCTCATAGCTACAGGTAGAAGATGTATTTGTAACTAAACAAGAGATAGAATCAATTACAAAATATAAAATAGATAACTTTGATTACATGAAACTGAAAAACCTCTGCACAAACATTTGACTGTGGCCAAGGGGAAAAAAAATTTCTGATAAATTTGCAACCCAAGATATATAAGCAATTAACATATATGTGTATACATGCATACCTACACACATATACGCGTGTATAATATTTCTATATGCATATGTACGCCATGTATACACATATATTAGTTGTTTATATATCTTGGATAACAAATTTATCAAAAAAATTAAAAACATACATATATATATAAATCCAAAAGCCATTTCCCAATAGATAAGTGGTTAAAGAATATGAACAAACAGTTCTCAAAAGAAAATTGCAAACTATTAACAACCATATGAAAGAATGCTTTAAATCACTAATAATAAGAGAAAACAAGTCAAAATAATCTTGAGTTTTTACCTGACATTCTCACAAATTGGCAACAATGACAAAAGATGGAAATAGTGTGTTGTTGATGGAACTTTGAATCAGTTTAACCATTTTGGAAAGCAATTTGAATTATGCAAATAAAGTAGCTAAAATACTCATTCATACCTTAGAGATATCACTACCAGGTTTATACCTGAAAGAGGCTATTGATAAGAAGAATTTCCACACCAAAATTTAGCACAGAATTGGAAAGCAGATGACCATCAATTGGGGAAGCTCTAAATAAATTGTGTTATATTAATATAATGGAATATTTCTGTGCTATAGGAAATGTGATAAATACAAGGAAACGTGCATGGTGAAATCAGCAGAGCCAAGAAAACAATATACATGATAATTATAACAATTTAAGTAGAAAAAGCAACCACAAAAAAATGAAAAGTAAATGATGTAATGATGCAAAACTGCAAAGAAAAGCCTGTTTCAAAAAAGTGACAGGAGAAAACCCTTTTGCAGAGGTGGGGCAGCTAGCTAAGTAGCATAGTGGATAGAATTTAAGGCCTGGAGTCAGGAAGACCTGAATTCAAATCTGGCTTCAAACACTTACTAGCTGTGTGACTCTGGACAAGTCACTTAACCCTGTTTGCCCCAATTTCCTCAACTGTAAAGTGGATTGAAAAAGGATATGGCAAACCACTCCAGTATTTTTGCCAAGAAAAAAGTTGGACGCAACTGAAAATGACTGAACAACAACAACTTTGCAGAAGTATGAGAATACGGTACATTGCTTGTGTTTTCAGACTTCTTCAATGTATTTTGCCTTGTTTTTGGTAAATAATTCATTTATTTCAAACTTAAATGCAAAATGAGAGAAAAAAAAACATTGTCATGTAGAAAGCAGAACATAAAAGGATTCAATATAAAAAAAGAAATGTCCATTTCAAGAAAATCTATACAATAAATACTATACATTGTGTTTGGTGCTACCCAGTTTTTCTTTGCTTCTTTATAGGTTTTCTGCTATTCTCTGCTGTGTACTTTTTACTTTATTTTTATACTTCCTTCCCTCCCTATCCCACCCTAAAGAAGGCTACAGCTAAAAGCATATATATAATATATATATATATATATGTACATATATATACACACATATACATAGATATCTATAAATATACACATATACACATATATATAAGACTGTACTATGCTTATTTCGACTTGTCTATTTTTCTGAAGGTGGATAGCATTTTCTTTCGTAAGTCCATGTCTTTCCATGCTTTCCTAAAATAACCAGTTCATCATTTCTTATACCACACTAATATTCCAACCCAATCATATTCTGAGAGTTTGCCTATGAAAGTTTTTCCCAATTTTCTCCATTCTTTCTATCCTTGGTTATATAGGTTTTATCTATAAAGAAATTTTTCATTTAAAATAATCAAAATTGTCCATTTTATACTTCAACAATTCTCTCACTTTGTAATATAGTTCAAGATCTGATACTGCTGAATCTGCCTCCTTTATATCTTATTTCCCTGATTTTTCTGAAGTTCCTGACCTTTTGTTCTTCCAAATGAACATTGTTATTATTTTTTTCAACTTGGTAAGATAATTTTTTAGTTATTTAATAGGGATGGCATTGAATAAATAGATTTAGGTTAAATTGTCATTTTTTTTAATTATATAAAAAATGCTTTATGTTTATGTTCATATAGTTCCTGTATCTGTTTTGGCAGGTATACTCTCAAGTACTTTATATTGGCTAGTTATTTTAAATTATCTAAAACAATATTAAATATATTGCTGACACATAGTGTAGTTTCCCTATTTTTCTCTTTTGATTAAATCTTAGTTTTAACTTTGTCTGAGATCATGATTACAACCCCTGTTTTTTTAACATAATAAATTCTACTCCTGCCCTTTATTTTTCCTTTGTGTGCATCACTTTATAGTGTTTCTTGAAAGCAACATATTGTTGAATTCAAAATTTTAATCTGCTATCCATTTCTATTTTATGAGTAAATTTATCCCATTCACATTCTAAACTACCATTGCTTGTTGTGTATTTTCCTCCTTGCTACTTTTCCTCATTGTCCTCACCCTATTAACCCTATCCCTCCTCACTCTCTGCTTTACTTCCACTCACTACGTTGCCCTCCTGTTCCCTAACTTATCCAACCTCTAAGAGTCTCTCACTTATCCTCTCCCCCCCACCTATTCCCTTACCCTCTTATTTCTTTCTAAATTTAGAACATTTTTATACCCTTCTAGATACATATGTTGTTCCCTCTTTAACTTGATTCTGATGAGTGTAATGTTCCAGTACTACTCACCCTCCCCTACTAGTTTTTTCTGTACCCATTTTTCCTTTTATGTCTCGTTTGTATGAGATAATTACTCCTTTTCATCACTCTCTACACTTTTATTTTTTTAGGATCACTCCATCGTACTCAGCTCAGCCCAAGCCTTTCTTTCAAACTACCCAAATAATGACAGTCATAAGAGTGCTGATAATATTTTCACATACAAGAATTAAACAATTTGACCTTATTGAGTCCCTTATAATTAATTTTTGTTGTATGCCTTATATTTCTCCTGGATATTATATGTCTAATTTTCCCTTAAGTTCCGCTGTTTTTGTCACAAATACTTGAAAGTCTTTCAGTTTGCTAACTATCCATTTTTTTTTTTCATTCAGGACACTTCACTTTGCTAAGTAAGTTGCCTTGGGTCCTAACCCCAGTCCTTTTGCTCTATGAAATATAGCATCACAAAACCTACAGTCTTTCAACATGATAGCTGCTAGGTCTTGTATAATCCTTATTATAACTCCATGATATTTAAATTGCTTTTTTTTGTTTCCACTGTTTTCTCCTTAACCTGGAAGCTTTGTAAGTGAGCTATGATATTCCTGAAAATTTTCTTCCTAGGATCTCTTTCGGGTAGTGACGAGTGGAATTTTTTTCTATTTCTGCTTTGCCTTCTTGTTCTAGAACTTTAGGACAATTTTCCTTGATAATTTGTTGTAATCATGTATCAAGATTCTTTTGTTCCCATAATTTTCAGGTAGTCTGCCTATTCTTATAGTATTTCTCCTTGATCTGTTCAAAGTTGTTTTGATTTGCATTTCTCGAATCAATAGTGATTTAGAGCATTCTTCCATATGCTTAAAGATATCTTTAATTTCTGCCTCTGAAAATTGCCTGTTCATATCCTTTGACCATTTATCAATTGGGGAATGACTTAAAGTCCTTTTTTTAAGTTCTTCCAAGAATTCTTTCTGTGGTTGACATTTGACATTTCTCATTGAAAAAGGAATGACTTTTTTAGCTGAAGTATCTTCCTCTGAATATGAACCTAGATCTTCTCTATCCCCATGGTAGCTATGGTTAGGTTCTTTCTCCTTCACTTGCTCATTTTGTTGTTGTTGTTGTTTTTAGCAACTATTAATGTAATCAAGTCCTAGTCCCACAATGTGGGGAATGATGCCCCAAGCTTCATGTCCTTCTTACTTTTTTTTCCTAAGGTCTGTTCCTGGGCCCAACCTTGTGCTCTCCTCTCTACTCCCAAGCCATGCTTAGGGCCCCCAGCCACACTGTCCCACAAATGATCTTGCTCCCTGTGGTCCCTCCAGTAGCTGCAAACTACAGTTGTCCTCTCTTCCCTGGAATTAAAACTAGGGACTCTGCTCTCCTGCAAGTGCCTACAGCCAGCAGGGCCCCCACTCCTCTGCTACTCCACTCACCAGGCATGTGATAACTCCTCCCCACAGTCACAGCCCAGGATGGGTCTGGTCAACACAGCTGTGCTTGGCATCCCACCAGTGAAAGGTCCTTCATTTATCTCCTACTAAGCTTCAGAACTCCCTCACACTGTCTGCAAGATGAAAGTTTCTTTGGCTAAGGCTGTCTCTTAATCCAGTTGTACCCAGGGCTTCTTGTTTGTTGATGCCACAGAGTCAGTCTGGGTCTTCTCAAGTTGCCTTAGGAGGACAATTGCTTTACCCCAACTATTGTTTATTTCCCCAGCTCTACATTCCCTCTGAAGCAATGTTCTGTCTTTTTTTTTTTGTGGAAGAAATTTGGAGAGCCAAAAGTTTTCCGACTTACTCCTCCATCTTTCCAGAATACTGGCCTTCTTCAATGTTTGATCATTTACACCTTTTGTTTTTCCCTCTTTTTCTTTTTGTCTTCAAAAATAGTATTTGTTATGGGGATAGCTTTATGAGAGAGGAAAGAAGGATACCAAAGGAAAATGTGTTGTTTTTTTTAAAAAGACATCAATAAAAACATTAAAAAAAAAAAAGGAGAGACTCTGAGGATGACCTTAAGGCTAGGATCTTTGGTGATTCAGAAGAAGGCCATTTCATTGCTCAAGGTAACAGGTGACTTTATTGAATTCACTTTTATTGATTAAGGATGTCTGATTGTTCTTTCAGAGACTGGGCTGAAGCTTTCTCTGATCCATCTATGAAAAGTGAGTTTATTAAATAAATCTATTTGTATTAACAAGAAATGAATGACAAATGTTTACCTGATTAAAATGAACAAATTGCTTTCCATGCCCCTCATGGCAATACCTTATAGCCAAGCAACTTGCTCAGTGGTCTGGACCCTATATTTCTTTTAGAAAGTAGTGTTTTGGAGGGGAAGAGGAATGGGGAGAGGAGGTTGATCAGGAAAACCCAAGTCAATTAATTTCCCTCCAGCCAAGAAGATGTTATTATAGAAGGTAAGAGACAGGGAACAGAGGTAACTGAGGTGTTGAGTTCATAAAAAGAAGGACAAAGAAGTTTCTATATTTTGTTATTCCTGTATGACGTGAAGTTCTTTAGTCAAGTTTAATAGAACTAGAGAGCAGTTAGCCATCAGTTGGCTAAAGAATGGTTCATGCCCCTAACAGTCTATTTCTAGAAGTAAGTCATACTCTCTAAGATCTAAATGATGCAGGAAACAGCTCTGAGGAGTGAAAGGTCTATGAGAAGAGCCAGCAATGGAAGAATAGAGACTTTACCCCTGGGGGGGGGACGGGACTCCTCTCTCTCTCTCTCTCTCTCTCTCTCTTTCTCTCTTTCTCCTCCTTCTCCTCCCCCTCTTCCTCCCTCTTCCTCCTCCTCTATTGTTAGCCATGGTATATTGTGTCAAAACTACTCACCCACTAGCACACACTGAAATCAGAAGGGAGGAGACCAGACAGCAGATGAGACATCAGATTGGAGGAGTTTTGTGAGTAGAGAGAACATTAGTTCTGGTCATTGGTACTTGAAACACACAGAGGAATAGGTCCAAGAAGCTCAGCTTAGAGATCTTCACAGCTTTAAAAAAAAAACAACTGTGCTTAAGGGGAGAAATCTGAAAACACCATGAAGGAAAGTACATTAGGGCACTATAGAGCTGGAGGGTTGGCAAGGAGGTGTTGAATAGCCTGGACCATGTGTGACTGTGTCTATGTGTCCCTCTACTAGTGTACTTCATTCTACCCTTCTTATGGATCTGTATGTAATTCTAGAAGAGTGCTTCCAAAGTTTAAGGGGGAAATATTTTGTTTCTATTGATCGTGCTATATCATTTCAATAAACGCCTTTATTTGTAATCAAATTATGTCAACTGCCTGATTATTAAAGATAAACACACTGGTGGGAACCTGGGCAGAGCACTAAAGAGCAATCATTGGAACATAATGATTAAAAAAAAAAACCTAGCACTTTTCTGGTAATATGCTGTGCCTGATCTGATGATCTATCAGGTAATTGATGGAATATTTTTTGGGTCATAAAACGTAGTGCACTAAAGTGGAAAGAGCACTTAACGTTGAGTCAGTAGGCCTGAATTCAGTTCCTAGCCCTGCTCTACTTCTGTGACTTTAGGTAAGTCACTTGATGTCTCTGGGTCTCAATTTTTTCATCTATAAAATGACAGGGTTAGAAGCCCCATATACAAGGGAAAATACATAGAAACATTTTGCAAGACAGCAAAAAACTAGAAACAAAATAGATGCCTATCAAATAGGGACCTATTGAAATAGGTCAGGTATGAGGTGAAAAGACCCTATACCAAGATGGTAGCAGTGTCAGAGGAGAGAAGGAGACATACAGGAGAGACATTGTGAAGGTAAAAATCAAGAGGACTTGGAGACTGATTGGATTTAGGGGATGATAGAGAGTGGGGAATCAAGTATAACACTTTCCTTGCAAGCCTGAGAGACTGAGAGGATATTAACATAGAAATAGAAGAGTTAGGAAGAAGCCTTGGGGAGGGGAGGAAGATAACAGGTTCAATTTTGTACATTTTGAGACTAAGATAACTGAGATATCTAGTTGAAGATGTCTTAATAGGCAGCTGGAGATATGAGACTAGAAATCAGGGAAGAAGTTAGGGCTGTATCAATAGAAGTGAAGATTATTAGCATAAAGATTATAACTAAATATTAGGGAACTGATGAGATCCTTAAGCATTATAGATTGAAGGAGAAATTAAAAGGGCCCAGGACAAAATCTTGGGAGATACCCAACAGGAATGGATATGACCTGAATGAAGATCTAGCACTGAAAAACCTAGCATGACTGGTCAGATAGGTGGGAGGAGAACCAGGATAGAGGAAGTGTCACCTAAACCTGGAGAGAAGAGAGTATCAAGCAAAAGATGGTGATCCACAATGTCAAAGGTTACAGAAAATTCAAGAAGACTAAGGATTGAAAAAAAGACATTAGATTTGTCAGTTAAGGGATCATTGGCAACTCTGGAGTGACCATAATAATGTAAAAGGGGGAAGAATAAAACTCAGATCTATGTAATAATAGTGACTAAACTTGGCCCCAAAAAAGGGTTGAGAAATTATTTCCCTCCCCCCCACCAACCTCTCCACCATCCTTCTCTGTTGAGGTAGGGAACTATGGGTTTGGAACATTGAAATACTGTCAGACTCAGTTAATGTGTTTAATTTTGGTTCATTTTGTTGAGCTGCTTTTTCCCCTCCTTTCTTTTTTGTTCTTTGCTACAAAGGGTGACTTGATAGATAGGGAGATTTGCTGTTGTTCAGTCATTTCAGTCATGGCCAACTCTGTGACCCCATTTGGGGTTTTCTTGGCAAAGATACTGGAGTGGTTTGCCATTTCCTTCTCCAGCTCATTTTACAGATGAGGAAACTAAGGCAAACAGGGTTAAGTGACTTGCCCAGGATCACACGGCTAGTACATGTCTGAGAACAGATTTGGACTTGGAAAGAGGTGTCTTCCTGACTCCAGGCCATTGTGCTACTTAGCTGCCCAGATAGGGAGGAGGAAGGGCTGCATTACTGAAATGAAGGTGAAATAAAAACAAAAATTGGCAATAACATTTTTTTAAACTAAAAAAAGAAAGAGTTGGATCTCTTAGGTTCCTTCTAGCCCCAACATTCTTTGGTTGTTTCTAAATCCTTGTTGAAAACCAGCAATCCATCTCCTAAATGTGGCAAAGGTTGCTCATAACAATTAACCCAATTAATCACCAAACAGCCCAGCTTCTGGCACCTTTCTAAGGTTAACTCTCCAGTGAGGACTCTCAGAGAGAGGATTTGAGTTTTCCCTGTCATGAGTGAGGCCAGTTTTCCAATAGCAGACTCTGGAAGGCCTGGGAATGGCTGCCTGACTGGCCTGTAGTTAGTCCCACATGTCCCTGGGAAAGGGCCCCAGCAGCTCTGAGTCATGGGCGAAGGGGCCATCCGAGGTGCCCTGAAGCTCCCAGCTGACGCTGATGTAATCCTTTACTGCTCAGCCTCATAAATGCCTTCCAGCTTTGGCTGTCTTATCTGACCCTTGGGAGGCATCCATCCTCCCTCCCACCCTCTTCAGCATCTTAAACACCCTGGAAGACTGGGAAGGGGAGGCAGCAAGCCAGAGGGAGAATTCCAGACACAACCCAATGTCCTTCCCCTGGGGAGCTCTTCTGGAAGCTGACCCTGGGGGACTCTTTGGGGCTTGCTGGCGGGCAGAGCTCAGGGTAGGAAACCAAGACTGAGGAATCCTGATCTAATCTCGGCTGTATACTATGGGGGCAGCTAGGTGGTACAGTTGATAGAATTCCTGGCCTGGAGTCACTTATTGGCTGTGTGACCCTGGACAAGTCATTCAGCCCTGTTTGCCTCAATTCCTCATCTGTAAAAATGAGTTGAAGAAGGAAATGGCAAACTGCTATGGTATCTTTGCCAAGAAAATACCAAGTAGGATCACAAAGAGTCAGACATCATTGAACAATAACGACAACCAGTACTGGTATGGCCATGCTGTATGGTCCATTGAAAGCCTCTTACCTTCTCTGTGTCTTCAGTGCTATGTTTCTTCCCAGAGGAGGAAATAGCTAGCTTGGAGAAGATACTGCCACTTAACATCATAACAGAGGGAAGAGGTGTCTTGAAAGAAGTATGTAAAATGTTGCTTCACTGCTGAGACAGCAGCTCCCACCTTAACTTTCCTTATTTTTATATTTTTCCTTATTTCTCCTCTTTTTAATTATTATACATAATTTACAAGTAATATTATATTATGATATTAGCTTAAGAGCAGTGTGACACAATGGATAGAACACTAGGCTTGGAGTCAAGGAGACCTGGTTTTAAATCCTGCCTCTGGCATTTACTATGTCTGTGATCCTGAGCAAATCATTTAACCTCTCTACTCTCCCAGCAATTCCTTAGGATTTCTCTATTAAGTCAAAGCTGGATTGCAATCTGCACTGGTGGAGGGATTTTCCATATTCTTATGCTGCTGATAAGAGTCCCAGATTCTTACTGTACTCACCTAAGAACATGGGTTCCCAGCCCAGGTCCTCTGTCTCCAAATCTAGTGCTCTTTCTAGTAGACCAGAGCAATTTTCTTTTCTCCCAGATAATCAAGAATTTCCTCCATAGTTGAAGCTGGGATCACTAGGAGAGGTGGCCTCACAGGTGATCCCAGGTCAGCAAGCTTCAGCTGAGGTTCACAGTTTCAGGGTTTTGAGGGCAAATGGTTACATCCTTGGTTAGTGCTGAGATTCAGATAGTTTCAGTGACTGGCATGTCCTCTTCCCTAATTCTGCCTGCTGACATTATATGCATTTCTTCAAGGTCTAGTTCAAATGAAGTATTCCCTGAATCACTCCCAACTGACAAATGATCTTTCTTTCCTTTGATCTCCACCATTGTGAGCACCTCTTAAGCATTTATCCAGGTCTGAAATGATTTTATTTGTATCTATGAACATGTCCAACCACACCTGATATAGAGTAACCCCTTGAGGGCAGAGACCAGGAATTGATCTCTGAATTTCTTCAACATGGAATACAGGGAGTTGAACTCACTCATACCCAGCTCAGTAGGATAGACAGGATGGCACATTCAAATCCTGCCTCAGATACTTAACAGCAGTGTAACTCTAGGAAAGTCATTTAACCTCTCTCTGACTCAGTTTTCTCATCTGTAAAATAATAATAGCATTTATATAATACCTGCTATGTGCCGGGAACTGTGTTAAGTAAGCACTGCACAAATTTTATCCCATTTCATCTTTACAACAATCCTGAGAAGTAGATTCCCATTTTTTAGTTGAGGAGATTGAGGCTAACAGATTGAATGACTTACCTAGGGCCACACAGTCCGTTAAGTGTCTGAGGTCTGATTTGAATTCAGGTCTTCCTCCCTCCAGGCCCAGATGATAACAATCATAATCTCACAGGGTTGTTGTGAGGATCAAAAATGAGCTAATATATGTAAAGCACTTTGCAAACTCTCAAATGCTTTATGAATGGGAACCCAAATATTTGTTGGGATGAAGAAATAAATGAATGAACAATGATGAAAATAAATGAATTATACATGATTAGTTAATGATAAATGACAATTGTTTCTAAAAAAAGGTAGATGAACAGTGAATGAGGAATAGCTTGTTAATACGTGAAAGAAGAAAGAAGAATGAATGTCTATGAACCCCCTTAAACTTCCTTACCAGAGCCTTTCAATGCCTACTGAACTTAATGTTCAGGCCTGAGATTGCTCAGGCTACTGTAGTCAATGACCCAGACTGAGGGATGCTCACTACCCCAAGGTAGTAACAGAAGAGAGAAGAAAAAGACAGCTACACAGCTTCTCCCATATACTCAGGGAGTAGTCCAGGTACCACACAGGATTGCCGCCTGGAAGGATTATTGAAAGAGATTTATTGTCTGTCTAGTTTTGAGTCAGAGGTTGGGAAGTGTGATCCTGCCATGCTTTCTCCTACTCACGCCCTTCAAGGACACCACTTCAGTTCCTACCCAGCTTAATGGGACTGAGCCATTACAGTATGGAGGCCCAGATCAGGCTATATTCTGAATAGCTCAGACAAGCTCTCCCCAAGAGGGAATTTCCCACACCACCCCACCCTACCTCATCCCCAAGGGTTTCTGCTGGGATGCTGCTCCCTTATACTCTGTCTTCCAAGTCCTGTACCCTTTAGGGAATCAAATACTTGAGGGCCACAGCGAAAGAAATAAAGGCAATTACTATGGGCTGTTACTTGTATGTCCCAACTATCTGTAGTACTGTTGTCTGCCTTCACCCAAAAGCCAGTAACTCATGAAGTAACCATATATAGCTTACCACATAGTTTTTCAAAACAATGGAAGACACAACCACCAAGGATGCAGAGATAGAATTCCTCAGGTTTACTTTCAGTTCAATTAATAAACATTTATTAAGTACCTACTATGTGTTGGCCACTGTGATAAGCACCAGAGATGTAAGAATAAAAATGAAGTTATTTCTGCCTTCAGTAGCTTACCTGGACATGGATAAGCAAATGCAAAATAATTGCAGGAGGTAGCCAGCACAAACTTGGGAGAATCAGGAAATAGATCCTACAGGAGGGGGCACCTGCATTGACCTTTGAAGGAAGCTAAGAATTCTCAGAGGCAGAAGGAGTACATTCCAGTCAAGGAACAATGTGTGCAATGGTATAGATGGAATGTCAGACCAAAGAAAGAGCTAGCAGGCTGGAAAGTATCTCAGGCTAGTATAGTCTATGGACCCTTTCTCAGAATAAAATTCTTTTTTTTTTATTTAAATTTGTTTATTTACTTTTAGTTTACAACATTCAGTTACACAGTCCCTTAAGTTTCACGTTTTCTCCCCCTCCTTCTCCTCCCTCCTCCCCCTCGCCCCCATAGTGGCATGTAATCAAATATAGGTTGTACAAATACCTTCACACTGAACATTAGTCAAGTTGTAAAGAAGAATTATAACCAGTGGGGTGAACAATGGGAAAGAAGGGACAGAACAAAACACAACAATACGACACAAACGAGAGCGAGCAAGTAGTTTGCTACAGAATAATACTCTTAAAGGCACAAAATAAATACATAGGACTGATTACAAAGGAAACGAATTACATTAAAATTCAGTTACTAAAATCATGTTTTAAAAAAATCTAACAACAACAACAAAAAAACAAAACCAGTCCACAGTTTAACCCTTGCAATAGTCTCTGAGAATGTTTGAGCAAATCTATGACTTAAGGAGTTTGTTTCTTTTTTTTCCTTTTTGCCTGCTACACAAAGGAAGGGGAGAGAATGGAAGAAGGGAGATCAATTAAAGGGCTATTTTACAATAGTCTAGGTCAGGGGGGATAAGAATATCAATTAGAGTAGTAGGCATTTCAGTGGAGAAGAATAAGGAAATGGTGAGAAGGTAGAATCATCGAGACAATGATTGATTGGTTATGGGGGCTGAGGGAGAAGGGAGAGTTGGGAATGATTCCAAGGAACCTGTTCTATTAAAATAAAATAACAAAACACCCCACGACTTACTTTCACACTCAGTAGAGACTCTTCATTAAAGCCACCAAATAACAACAAATAACCTACAGACCGGGGATTTAAGTAACAGACAAAATAAACTTTCAAGGACAGACCTGGGATTTCCCACCCATTTCTACCACCATGTACCTGCTAATGGCCTGTTACAAGCCTTAAACCTTGGAGCTTTGGCAAGTTTTAAACACTCCACTAACAAACTTCTTCCCACGAAGTCATTTATTCAAATACACATTTACTGACAGTAACAATCTTTGTAGTAGCAAAAAACTGGAAACAAAGTAGGTGCCCATCAACTGGGGAATGGTTGAACCAATTCTGGTACATGAATGCCGTGGAATTCCACTCTGCACACATAAGAAAGTATGACTGAAGAATTCAGAGAAGCATGGGAAGATTTCTATGAATTGATGCAGTGAAATTTAGTATAGAAAAATTTAGCAGCTACAGCAATGTAAAAAGGAGAAAAAAAAATGAAACCAAAGGTTATGTGATAGTAATGACTAAGCTAAGCCCAGAAAAGAGATGAGAAAATCTATTTTCCTCCTTTCTTTAAAGAGGCAAGGGATGATGAAGGGGTTATGTTGGATGTACTATTACATTTGGTTGATATGTAGTTTTATTTTGACTAAGTGCTTTCTCTCTCCCTTTTTTATTCTTTCTCACATGAGATAGTTCTCCAGAGAGGGGTTGGGAAGGGATATATTCATAGAGAAAGGTGATATAAAAAAACAAAAGCTTACATTCAGACTTACAATTTCATTATTATTACTATAAGGAGCTCCCAGTGAGAACTTCATCTCTAAAGCAGGTGGTCACTTTTTCTGTGATCTAACAGTCTTAGATTTGTCTAGTAGAGCTTCTTAAATCTTTTCCACTCAGGATTCCTTTTCGCCATTTGGAAGTATTAGTACTACATGGCCTGAGGGCATATGCAATGCAAAGTGCACATGCTTTGTGTTCAGAATGAAGGCTTCAGTGAAGTTGTGTGATGCAATACAAAGAAGCACTGCCAGAAACACCTCAGATGCATTACACATTTGATTTTCAATTAATTTTTGATCGCTATGCATTCAGAAACCTTTTACTGTTGCCAAATTTTTCATAACCCCTTATAGGGTGACAACCCACGATCTAAGAAGAATCTAAGAAGCTAGAGCACTGAGGGGTTAAATGAATTATACAGGGTTATATGGCATATGTTTCAGAGGTAGGGCCTGAACTCAGATTTTTCCTAGACCTATTTATTTATTTATTTATTCACTACTCCATGCTGCCTGTCACAAAAGATATCAATAAAAATTAAAAATTTTAAAAAGCACATGTTTACCACGTACCATTAACTACCTTGCAGGGTCTGTGCTGGGTTTGGCTGTGGGTGATACCAGAATGCGGAAAGGAGAGGATACCATGAAGTAAGGGAAAGAGCATAGAATCCAGTGTCAGAAGAATGGGGTTCCAGGTTGCCATGGTGACATCAGGGCTCTGATTATCTGTAGCACCATCAGCTTTTGGTTGAGTTTAGGATCTGGATCCCAAGGCCTGGGCCAGAAATAGGATTAGATCATCTTAATAAATATAAGTGCAATGTGTAAAAGGATGGATTGCTATAGAACTCAGAGGCAGAGAGGTTAATGTCCCCAGTGGTGCACTTCCTCAAAAACTGAGGGGGTCTTCCCCAACTGTTAGGCTCAGGGAAATGAAGAGTTCTACCTGATACCAGTTTGTGGGATCTCCACCCCCTGGGTCAAGGTTGGGGAACAGTCACAAAGAAACAGTATTATGTCCTGGCTCAGGAGTTGGACAACCTGGGTTGGAATCCCAGTTCTTTTCACGGCTGTGTGACTTTAGTTAAATTCCCTCACTTCTCTATGTCACTCTTCTCTCAACTGCAAAATGAAGAAGAAACTTCTACGATCGTCGCCTCCACTGCTGCTTCCTCCTAGTCTCAGTCTCTGCCTGCCCTGTCCTTCCTTTCCAGTGTCTGGGAAGGGAATCGTGCTGCTCTGTTCATTTTTTCTCTTTAGAGGGCAGCAGTATTCTGGGAGTGAGCTCAACCCTCAGCGAGAGAGCATCCAAAATGCTTTCTCCATGAAAAGAGCAAATCCAAGAAGAGTCACAGGCTTAAATAAGGGCATCTGAAAACTGAAAAACAAATTATCATACTAAAAAAAAATGCCACTGGACTGTACATATGCTTGGATCCAGTCATACAATTATCAAGCAGATACCTCAAGCAGGTCAAAAACAGATGGAAAAGTCCCTCGTGTACAAAAATAAAGCTTTTTTTTGTGGTAGCAAAGAAGAGTAAGAAAAGTAGATTTTCCCCAATTAAAGAACAGCTGAACATTTAAGTTGTCATGCACGAATGTAATAGAACATTACTGGGTGAAAAGGAGTGATAAATAGGAAGCATTCACAGAAATTTAGGAAGACTTACATGAACAGATACAGCATAAAGTAGGCAAAACTAGGAGAACATTTTATACAGAGACCACCATGGGGACAGTAATGGGAAATATTACTGAAAGATTTGAGAACTTTGATCACTAAAGTATTATTTCAGATGACTAAAGCATGCCTCCCACCTCTCTAAAAATATACTTTCAGACATTCCCCTTACACTAATTTATTTTTGCCTAACTATTGTTATTTGTCACAAGGTAGAGTTCTTGGGGGTTTGGGGAGCATTAGGAAATGGCAAGGATGTACAAAAAAGATCATCAATAAAACATTTTAAAAGAACACCCCCACCCCTGTCCAGTCACCCCCAAAAAAGATGGATTATCCCTCTGTGGCTTTAGTTTTGAATGGTTATAGGGATAGTCAGAGGCATAGGATGTTCTATTCTCTCCCATTATGCGAAGTGATAGTTGCCCTCTCCTGTAGCTCCCCTTCCCCAAAGCCTTCTTGAAAGTTTAATATACTTTGAAAGGAATAATTCATTCCAGGGCAGGGAATCAAAAGGGTTGAGATTGCAGATGGAGAAACTCCTAACATTAACCAGTCTGTTCAACCACATATTTTCTACGCCTTTACCTAACTCTTAGTCCCTCTCCTGTCCCTGTCTGGACTGTCAGTTTTCCTATCTGTAAAATTAAAGTGTTGTGTCTCAAAGGTCCTTCCCAGCTCTGAAAACTCTTCAGTCCTATGGCTACACTGAGTGTTCTCTCTGGATAATTTTTCAACTCTCATTTTTCTTCAATCTGTGTAAACGCAGATTCAGTTCAATCGATTTTGTAGCTTGTCTCAGGTCATGTGAGTCACTAAGCAAGAGCAACTCATCAGTGGCCAACCCTATGTGATCATTTTCAGTTATTATGGAGTTACTATTATCATTATTATTACTAATAGCTAGTGTTTACAGAGTATGGTGAGATTTGCAAAGAAATGCACAGATATGATTTTACTGGATCCTCACAACAATCCTGTGCAGTAGGTGCTATTATTATCCCCATTTTACAGGTGAGGAGACTGAGACTAAAAGGACGTTAAGTGGTTTACCCAGAGCCATAGAGCTAATAATTATCAGAGGCAGGATTCAAAATCAGATCTAGCCTGACTTGAGGTCCAGCATTCTATCAATTGTGCCACTTGGCTGCCTCATTTTAACTGACATTCATTCTTTTTTTTTTTTTTTATATTTTTGGAGGAGGGAAAGCTGGGCAATTGAGGTTAAGTGACTTGCCCAAGGTCACACAGCTAGTAAGTGTTAAGTGTCTAAGGTTGGATTTTAACTCAGGTCCTCCCAACTCCAATGTCAGTGCTCTATTCACTATGCCCCCTAGCTGCCCCTACTGGCATCCATTCTTTAGGAACATGCAGAAAACAATCTTATGTAGACATAGATGGATGTCTCTATGTAAGTAAAGTAGAGGACTAGCTATTCTTGGCCTACCTACAGAGTTAATTGTCCTGATTAGTGGCTAAATGAGTGACTAACCGATTAAAAACTCTCCTAATCTGTTACATCTACAAAACCTGACTCCAGACAATGCTTTACAACTATCACATCTTACCGTGTTCCCTGTATACCTGTACCAGGTATAGTCCTCCCTACCATTTCTAAATCCTTTTCACTCACATATTTACTGTCCTACTTCATGTTATCATCCCTGACTTGGACTATTATAACAGTCCCTAAAATGATGTCCTGCTTCTAGTCCCCTCTTTCACATAGTGTTTGACCACATCACCTGCTCAAAAATCATCAGTGACTTTCTATTGCAGAGATTCTTAACTGGGGATCTGTGTTAAGCACTTGCCACTTCCTATATGACACTTTGCTAAGGGTCTCTATGTTTACCTGTGTGGTTTGTCCCTCCATTGATATAATTGTAATCCCTCTTAGCTTTTATAAAGGATCTTTAAGAGGTGGTCTAGCCAAAAAAATTATCCTATCTAGCTGGCCCAGCCATGTTCACTTTACACCCAAGCCATCTCCTTGCCATATATTCTATTGCTGACCAAGAAAGTCTCACCTCCTTCTTGTTTTCCATCTCTAGAACCATAATCAACTCAATATTCCATATCTCCTGGAAAGGATATGTCATCCATCTACTCCCCTGTTGCTCCACTCACCATCTTTGTGATTTTCCAAGCCAAAACATCCCTCCTTGGCCATCACTACCCTACATGCGTTGTTTGACCAATTGGAATGCATTCTCCTTGAGAATAGGGTAAGTCTTGCTTTTGTATTTGTGTCTCTAGCTCTTAGCACAGGAATTGGCAAATAGTTTTTAGCAAATACTTTCTCATTCATCCATTCACTGTGTGGCTGAACTGTTAATAAGCTTTCTAAAGTTAGTGTGACTAATCCTTGACATACATCCCAACATCAGGCCTATACTGGAAACCATTCCAGCTTACTAGAGCCTACTAGCACTTGAAATCTGCTGGTTTAACCTTCAGACAATAAGAGGTTCATCTTGACAACACAAGGAGACATAGGCATCAGACTTCTGACCCTCCTCTAGAAAAGGGACAAGTGTGTCCACACAACTCAGATCTATATCTGAGTTCACCTGAGATGGTTTAGTCTAAATTAAACTAAATCAATGGGAATTCCTTGCATTGAGGTGGTGCTTAACATCTATTGAAAAGTGTATTAGGAAAAAATACTGATTATGGAAAGACAATTATAGTACATGAAATAATGGAATATTATTGAAACCTAAGAAAACAATGAATATGCAAAATTCAGAAAAGCATGGGAAGATTTGTAGGGACTGACAAGAGTGAAGTAAGTAGAAACAGGAAAACATTGTATACTATGACTACAACAATGTGAATGGAAAGAACAACAACAAAAAAAGACAACATGCTATTCTTTCCCTTCAGTTTCTACCCACTTATCTTTCTGCCAAGTGGGAACAAGTAAAAATATTTTTAAACTCTCTTCCACATGGCATCCTGTCAAATATTTGAAAATCACCCCTTCCATAATTTTTCTTTTTTTGATTTTTTTCTTCTGATGCCATAATGCCAAAAAAAGAACATTTCCACATACAAAGCAGAACAAAAAGAGTTATACATGAACCTGTGAATCTATTAAATACAGCTTACTTTTGCAATAAATTCATCCTGTTACTTTCAAAGCTATCCTGCTTGTCTATGCCTCTTTCTGAACTTCTTTCTGTTCTTTTGTGTACATTTTTAAATGCTTCAATAATCCTCTTTTCTTTCCTTTTTTTACATTATTGCTCCCACCTTTCTGTCCTTCAAATTTCCATACCCAATTGAAAAAAAAAAGAAAAAGGCAATCCCTATAACAAAGAGGATCAAGCAAAACAAACCCAGACATTGACCACATCCAAAAATGTATCTTGCTTTCTGTACCTTGAGTTAAGCATTCCTCTGTCATGAGGTGGATAGCATGCTTCATCATTGGTCCTCCAGATGTGTGGTTGGTCATTTCATTAATCAGATTTTCTAAGTCTTTCAAAATTGTTTTTCTTTACAATGTTTTTGCTACTTTATAAACTATTTTCCTGTTTCTGTTCATTTCACTGTATCAGTTCACCCAAGTCATTCTAGGTTTCTCTGAAATCATCCCTTTCATCATTTCTTATAGGAGAATTCATATCTCTATATTCATATATTATAATTTGTCCAGCCATTCCCCAAATTGTTAAAAATTCCCTTTGTTTCTAGTCCTTTGTCCCTTCAAAAAAGAGCTAGTCTAAATATTTTTGCACATGTGAGTCTCTTCTCTCTTTCTTTGACAAATATTTCTTCTTTAAAACCACCACCCCATCCCTTGCAGCTTCTTACCTCTCCAACTCACACTACAATGTCTGCTGCCTCTCATCAAATACATTGCCCCCACTACACTCACTCACCACAGGGCTAGCTCTATATCCAGCAAACCACTGTACTACAGGGCCCTTCCTATTGCCCCACACAGCTAACTATCGATGTGAAAATGTCAAAGACATTAACCATAAGAGCTGTGAGCCAAGAGTGGTGGCGCCTTTATACTGCTCCATCTCCTGGTCCCAGAGTGCCCCAATTTCCAGAGAAGAAAACACACCTGCAACAACCCCCTTCAAGAACTTCAGTGATAGTAAAACCCTGTCCTTAGAGGGGAATATGATTTCCTAAAATCGCTGGAAGCCAAGCCTGGTGAATAATATGAAGGCTTATGGAATAAAGAATGAGATGCAATATTAAAGTAAGGAGCCTAGTCAACACCTCTTAAACTGGCCCTGAAGACCATTCCCAAAGGGTGTGTTCCTGAGCAGCAGTGTTCTGAGCAGTGGTTTATCACTGGGATAAGTAAACATACCCTGCCTAATGTCATTAATAATTTCCATAAAAACAGAACTTCCACAGCTCATATTTCTACACTATTTCTATTCTATTTTTATGGTTTGCAAAATACTCATCGAAACAACCTTAAGGTTTACCTATGAAATGCAAGTACTGTCACTTTCATTTTATATATGAGGAAGCTGAGGTTCAGAGAGGGGAACTGACTTTCACAAGGTCATAGAGTAAGCACCAGAGCTACGGCTAAAATAGACGTCTTTGCATTCATAGTTGGTTCACAGGAACAGAGCTGAGTACAGCAAAATGATAGTAAAAAGAGCTGCCACGTGGGAAATTTAAGAAGTATTACCACAGTCAGGGAGATAATACAGTGGAAAAAGGAAGGCAATGACTTCTGGAAATAGTCCTAATAAAGGCATCCGACTCTCCTAGTCTGAAACCGCTCATAGGCAAAAGATAAAGGCAGGGAGACCAAGAGAGACAGGTAAGACCTCTGTGTGATAAAGCAGTAGAGCTACAGGGACTTTAGTTACCTGGGTGGCTTTCTCTGTGCATTAGTGTTTAGTTTTCCTTCTATTACTTGCATCTTTCAACAAAGTCTTGCACATTAGGTTGTACTATAAGCTGGCTGAGGTCTTAAGCATAGAGAACACTGAAGGGTTCCTATGGCTCTCTAGGTCCTCAAGTGCAGCCCTCTGATTGAATCCAAACTTCACAGAACAAATCCCCTTAATAAAACTTGGACTCAGTCAAAAGATTGCACCCAAGGACCTAGAAGGCAAGATGTGGCCTCAAGGCCACGGGCTCCCCACTCCTGGGTAGACAGTGATGAGTCTGTATTACAAGATCAGCAACAGCTGTGTCCTTAAGATACCTCCTGAGACTTTTCCTCTTATTGCATGCATGCCTGGATCAAAGGTCATAGGACCCTAGCAAAAACATCACATCAAGGATTGAGATACTTGTAACAGTCTGTGATTATAATGTCTCATAGATGTGATGGTAAAGCAACATTGGTTGGAGCATCACTATGTGGGATATGCTTCTATAGCTTCCCAAAGAGATTGCTTTGAGAGAGAAAATATCTGTTTGGATATGTAGAATATTATGGGCAATCAATCACATAGTCACACCTTGCTCTAGGTAGGAGGGGGGATTTAGTACAGAGCTAAGAGTATGTTCAGATGAAACCGGGAAAACTTCACACTAGAATGCAAGGGCAGGGCCTATGTTTGGCCTCTTTTTGTATCCCCACTGGCACATAGTAGATGCTTAGTAAATATTAATTGCTATGAAGCAGAAAACATTGTATGAGTTAGTAGTTACAAGAAAGGTGATTTTTACCAGGCTTCTCCCATCACTAAGATACTTTCTTATCAGCAATCTCTCCCCCACCCACACATAAATACACAGATGATATTTTGTCCCCTCTCAGGTAGGCTATATATCCTGGCTCTAGAACCACACAGAGCCTGACATGGGACATACTTGAGACACCAGGGAGATCTACAAGAAGACATATGGTTTCCTGACTGTCTTCCCCAAAGGTATAATAATATCCAGGACCGCACTTAATATCACCAAGAGAGAAGAGGAAACCTAGACCACCACAGTGGAACTGCTACAACAATGGGGAATTTTACCTGTTGGTCCCTTTCCTACTTTGTCCCACACTGTGCTATGTTTCCAAAGATGACTTAATCTCATCAGAGTACACCAGCACTGAAGAAGTCCACTCCGGTGGGTGTCCCTTGCCGTCGTCCTTCACCCACCCTTGTAGCCTTCACTAACAAGCTGTTAGTCACGCAGAGATGTCACGTTTACCCAGGAAGGAGAAATGTGCAGATACCCAAGACAGAAAATACAGGCTCCCAGGTGTGTGGGGGGAGGAGGGTGTGCTTTGGCCTGAGGGATCTGGTTTGGCTGTACACAGAGCACAGGAACTGGACGATGACCAGCTTTCCTCAGCATTCTGTAGACACAGCCTTGTGAGCTGATGAGGCTGCAGAAGACATCACTTCAGATTTCCACTGAAAACATTTCCTACAAGAACCACAGTCACAGCTTCAAAATAAACATTTTCGTTTTGTCTCTAAGCCATGTGGGGAAAAAATAAAAAGGTAAAGGGTACACACTACCAAGAAGCACCACCAAGCCCTGTAGAGTCAATTGGACGAATGAGTAACTGGCCACTCTCCTTTCTCTGTCTCAGACAGCTCAGAAAAACCAAGATGAAGATAGCTGCCCAGAAGGAAGAGGTCACAGACATCATCAATCTGTCTTTCCCCAGTGACACCAGGCAGGTGCTCTGACCCTGGAGACCATCCATTCTAAATTCTGGCACCTCTGTTTGATCAGCCACGCTGGCTTTCATGTCCACTAATGACTGAATGATGGATGTCCCCCTAAGTTACCTTAACTTACCCTCAGCCTAACCAGAGGGAAGGGCCAATGTCAGAATCTGCCAAAGTCATTTTTATTCATGGCTCAGAAAGCATTCCAATTCCCAGTAAAATACATGAACTGGGACCAACTTAGATGAGGTTATGAGAGCTGGGATAAAGCAACACATGGAAGGGTAAAGAGATTACTCAGCCTCCAGAACTGATTAATGGGACAGAATCAACTCCAGGGCCTGAACAACCTGAATGATTTGCCCTCCTTTTCAACATGGAAGCCAGACAACAGAACAAGGGGGATCTAATGAATTATGACTATGTAGACAGAGCAAATTTAGGTGTGAAGAAGGCCAAGGGAGGTTGATTTTACTGTGAGTAACACATAGTAGAGGGAATCTTAGAGGTAAAAAAGGAGACAGCAGTCCTTGATTTAAATGTTTGTTGACTTTTCCTCCCATCCAGGGCAGGAATCACGTGTAAGGCATTCCTGACAGATACACATCCACCCTCTATTTGAAGACCACCCATAATGGGGCAGTCACTCCTGCCTCTGGTCCCCTGGACCACTTTTCTTGAGCTCTTCCCTTTCGTATTAATATTTGGAAGGGGAGAAGAAAACTAAGCACTTGTGTGTATACCAGGCACAGTGCTAGGCACTAGGAATACAGGAAAAAGCAAAATCAGTCACTCATCTCAAGGCACCTACATTCTAATGGAGAACTCAGCATGTCCATCCACAGGTTTACAAGATACAGAGTAGACACAAGATGGGCTAAGAGCCTGGAGCCTCCTTGACAAGGTGGTATTCAAAGTGAATCAGGGATTCTAAGAAGCAGAGGTGAGGACTGAGAATAATTTGGGCATAGGGTTCAGCCAGTGCAAAGGAACAGGGATGGGGCATTGGGTGTGAGGAACAGCAAAGAGACCCGTACAGCTAGACCATACAGTGCATGGAGAAGAAGATTGGAAAGAGAAGAAGGATTACAAAGAGTTTTAAATGCCTTGTGCTGCCCCACATCCCTCTTCCTTCCTCTTTGTTTTTGTTCTAGGAGACTTAAGTGAAAAACAATGGATCCTTCTAATCCCCTCCCCATAAATTCCCATTATATATACAGATATAATTACATATAAATATTTAGATTGTTGTTATTGCTGTTATTATTCAGTCATTTTCAGTAGTTTCTAACCCCATTTGGGGTTTTCTTGGCAGAAATACTGGAATGGTTTGCCATCTCCCTCTCCAACTTATTTTACAGATGAGGAAACTGAGGCAAACGGGGTTAAGCCACTTGCTCAGGATCACACAGCTACTAAGTGTCTGAGGCTGGATTTGAACTCAGGAAGATGAATCTTCTTGACTCCAGGCCTGGCACTCTATTTGCTATACCACCTAGCTGCCCAGACATTTAGATATATGTGCCCTAAATACTTCATGCTTTATATGCAGTCAGGATGCTCCCCTTCAGGATGCTAGAAGTACCACAACGGGTTGAGGTATCACTTCTCTACTTCCATTGGCTTGAGCCCTCAGTTTCATTTACCCAATTAACATCAATTAGCTTTTAAAAAAGGAATATACCAGGAACAAAAGCTCAGACATCCCCCCACCCTGCCCCTGCCTAACACCTAGGGGGCACTTTCCCTATGCCATCTAGGTTATGTGATGAGTGGGCTCAGACTTAGGACCATTTCTATACCAAGTTCATGTTCCAGTGCCATATCAGTCATCTCAGCTACTGCTGGGCTGGGTTCCAGAAGTTTTCTTTCTCCTGTCCAGGCATCTATGCTGGACTGGATTCAGCTCCCACATTCCCAGATGCCTAAACAGCTTGCTCTCCTGATCTTTCAAAACTCACAAGGTCAGAGCCTCCAAATTAATATCCTTCACAAGAAACAAAAACGAGCAAACAAAAAAACACCAAAATGAAGGACTGAGGTCTGCTTTATGGGGCCACCTGTTGGCTTTGGAAAGCACAGAGCCCAAGGCATCTTCTCTTATACCATGGTCTCTCACCAGAAGATGGATGCTCCTAGTGAAGGACTCAAACCAAGGACAGAGATCCAAGAAAAACAGGCAGAGGGCCCAACAGATGCCATTTTGAATGCCTCCTCAGCCAATCAAAAAGCCTTCTATTCACCACATAGTTAGCAGACCAGACCCAGTACATACTTATACATGCTCCAAAGCCTCCCCAAGGTACTTCTATTAATTGTCATCCCGAAGCAGGCTCTTCAGTCTGGGAGGGGGAGGAGGGTGGCATCACTTGTACTTGGCCAGTCTCCTCCCACATACAACTTTCAATAACAGACAAATGAGAAGACATTCCTCGCTTTCTGCCTTCCACACCTTTGTTCACACTATTTCCAATACCTAGAATGCTTTGCCTTTCATCTCTAACACAGACATCCTTCAAGGCCTAATCTAAATATCACCTCCTCTGTGGAGCTTTCCCCCATCCACACAGCTGGAAGCAACTTCTCCCTCCTCTGATCTCTTAGCATTTTTTTATCTATTCTTAGGTTTTAATGTATACTTTATTTATCTGCATATAGGCCTTATTTCTTTTCCCCTTCCCTTCTTTCTTCCTCACCTCCTCCTCCTCCCACCCCCATCTCGGTGACTGTAAACTCCCTGAAGTCAGGACTGGGCCTCCTAGCATTTTAAACCCTGAGTATCCCTCCTTAACAGAAAGCTCTGCATGAAGTAGGCTTAACAAAGGTCTGTGGAATGAATGAGTGCTCTAATAAATCTCCTACACTGCAGGATCTCTGAGATCACAGCTACTCTGTCTTTCATATGCACATTTAAGCTGCCCCTAGGCTGTCCCTTTACTGCCAAGAAGAGGAGGGCAGAGAAAAATATTCCAGAGAGAAATCCATCCCTCCAGACTGTTTTTTGTTTTGTTTTTTTTTGTTTGTTTTTTTTTTTTTGCTATTCAACTCTCTAGCAGAAAATGGGTCTCTCACTGGAGTAATTAAAAGCCAGCTGAGCCTGCCGGTGAAAAACTGTAACTTTCTGAAATGGTCCTGAAATTCTTCCTCTTCCCTAGCTTCTTCCCCTGAATTAATGTTGCTTTTCTAGCCTCACCTCCTGCACCTTTGTCTTTCTAAATTTTGGACTGGGATGCATAATCAAGGTATTCCTCTGTCAACAGCAAGCTCAATTTTAAAGGGGCTCCTTTACTTTTTAAAACAGCAAGGCTACAGGATATTCCCTCAGGTATTCTGGGGACACCCACCCTGTGTTATTTCTGCATAATTTGACCATTCTCAGCCCAGATCTCAAATATATAAAATTAAATTAATTCCTTGGGAGAGAACAATGTAGCTTAATGAAAAGCAGCCCCAGGCTGGAAATTAGGAGACCTGAGTCCTTTCTCAACTATTAACTCTTTGTGTGACCTTGGGCAAGTCTTTTCCTTTCTCTAGGCTTTAGTTCCTCTTTCCCAATAAAGAGGGACAGGGATTGTTAAATGAACTGTGATTTCACTGATTAGAGGTAACTCTCAAGCTGAAAAAACTCCCCAGACTTGAGGAACTAAGGTTTGTTCTGAAGATATAGCACACCCATTGGGGATGGGACCCCAATAGCATAGTTTTCCCCTAAAATCAGGATATCAGTCAAGCTCTTCCAATAGGATGTATAATCACTCACCCATAGAGTTCAGATTTGAGATAGACTTATATGAATTTCTCCTCTGTAGACGATTAGTTTAGATGCCTTTAAAGGTCCCTTCCATCTGTAAAGCTGGGATCCTATGAAACCACAATCTCTGAAATCTCTTCCTATCCAGAAATTCGGTGGCTCTTTGAAAGAAAATAATCTTTCCAGAGAATCTATGCCACTCTGCTAGACAGAATCTATCTCAACTCCACTGCTCTGTCCACCTTCCTAATAGAGTGGGAACATTTCTACTTACCTGAGAAAATTGGTTACTTCCCATCCTGTTCTCCCTCTCATTTTGCCCCCTCAAAACTAGTCCCCCACAACCTCGGAGAAAATCTCAAAATAGGTAAGAAACATAAGACTCCTAAGGGCCCCCTGCCCCTCATCTTGTCCACTTGGAGCAATTTTCAGATGTCAGATTGAATCATTAAATAGCAACTTAACCCTTGGACAATATATTCCTACATTCTTCCTTGGTTCATATATCTGTTCTCAAGTAACCATGGCAACACCTTGGGCACTAGCCTGTTGATGGGGAGAATATGGAAATAACAAGGCCCCCAATCTTGTTTGATCCCAGGGCTGAAGTTTGCTTCTAGAGGTTTCAGCAAAGAATCATTTCTATATACACCTCTCTTATACCAATGCCAGGTAAGGGGAGGTTGTAGGAAAGGAAGAAGTAGAGGAGGACTGAAAAGGATTTGTTTGATAAAAATTTCCTCTTAAGCTTTAGTTTAAAACCTAAAGCCCAGAACTGAGGGTAGGAGAGTGAACTGAGATGTCATTCATTCACTTTGTTTCATTTTTTTCTTTTAGAGGCAAGGGGGTTAAGTGACTTGCCCAGGGTCACATAGCTAGTAAATATCTGAGGCCAGATTTAAACTCAGGTCCTCTTGACTCCAAGGTTGATGCTCTATCCACTGTGTCACTTAGTTGCCCCCATTCATTCACATTCAGTAAAAGGACTAAACCCATCATACCACTTCCAGCACAAGGAAGATTTCCAATGTTGACCCAGCACTGTAGATCAATTCCAGGTTCCACTTCACTGGAGTGACCCTAAACCCTCAAATCCTATTTCCATAGGGTTTTATAGTTGACGAAGTGCTTTTCCATTTTGAGAATGTAGGCTAGTAATGAAAGTGTCCTTAATCCCCCTTACATGAGGAATCCAATGCTCAAGAAGGGAAATGACTTGCCCCAGATCACACAGTTAATGAATGGCAGAGCCTCACACAAAGAGCAGGGCTGTTTCCATTTAAATTAAATTCTAATTAAAGCTTTAAAGCTTAAAATTGTAGTAAGACTTTTTGTACATTCTGTATTAATGCTTTAAAGTTTGCAAAGCACTTTACACATGTTATCTCATCTGATCTTCATAATAACCCTGTGGAGGTAGGTATGAGAGGTATTGTTATCCCCATTTTACAGATGAGGAAACTGAGGCTGAGATAGGTTAAATGACTTTCCAAAGGTCACGTAGCTAATAAATGGGAGTTGAACCCAGATTTTCCTAACTCCAACTCCAGTGACCTGTCCACTAGGCCATACTGAAAGTATGGGAATTAACATTTTGATTTTGTTTCTAATTCCAACCTGTAGAATTTGGAGGAAGCCCCCAATAAGAAGGTGCAAGGGGCAAGATGAAGAGGAAAAGATGAGACAGAAAGACGTATTTAGAGGATAAGACCCTGGGACGGAAACAAAGGACTGCTGGGAGCTGGAGAAATCAAAACCAGGAAGAAAAAGGACAAACCAGATGGAAAGCAGAAGGGTATGTATAGCCACAGACATTTATGAAGAGGGCAAGGAAGCTCCCCCAAAGAACCAGGAATTTCCCTGAGGAAGGAAAAGTGTCTGCAGAAATCTAAGACTTTCATTATAATACATAATCATCATTATGGTGATTTGTGCAGCACAGTGTGAGAATATGCCTTTCTCTCTCTTTTTTGCATCATCTGGAAGAATCTAATGGAACACTTCAGAACCTTTTGGGAGAGTTTGGCTTACAGGTTTATGTTAAAAATAGACAAAGCCTTTTAAGGAGGGAGAAAGTCATGTGAGCATAAGGAGGCAACATATTGTAGTGGAAAGAACACCAGACTTGTAGTCAGATGATCTGAGCCAAAATCCAGTTTCTCGGGAATTCATAGACTTTCAGCCCTAGAAGAGACTGTAGCCATCACCTGGTCCAAGCTCTTCATCTTATTTACTGTTCTGTGTGACTGGGGACAAGTCATCTCTTTTCTGAACCTTAGTTTCCTCACCTGACAGATGAAGATAATAAAAATACTCTTGCTCACATGATAGTTTTGATGAAAGCCCTTTATAACCCATAAGGCATTACAGATATGAAAAAGATGCACATCCCTAAGTCAATGTTAGATGGGTTACAGAAACGCACATTAATACATTGTTGGAGAAGCTACAAATTGGTCACATCATTTTGCAAAGAAATTTGGATTGTTCAGAAAAAATAGTAATTTAAATGACCATATACCCCCAAAGAGGTCAAAGGCTGAAAGAAAAGTCTCTTATACACCAAACTATTCATAGCAAACCTGTTGTGTGATAATGAAGAACTAGAAACAGAAAAGATGTGCACTGATTGGGGAATGGCTAAATATATTATGCTAGATGAATGGGGAAAAAAAACACTTACTATGTGATAGGCACTGTGCCAAGTTCTTAACAAATATTTGATCCTCACAACCTTGTAAGGTAGGTGTGTTATTATGCCCATTTGATAGTGAAAGAAACTGAGACCAAGAGATTGAATGACTTGCCCAAGGTCACACAGCAAGTGTCTGAGGTGGGATTTGAACTCAGATCTTCCTTACTCCAGATCCAGTATTTTATCCATTATGTCACCTAGCTGCCTTAATGGAATATTACTATGCCATAAGAAGAATTCAAAGTATAAGATTTGTATGAAAAGGTAATAATGATCAAGCTTGGCTCCCAGAGAAGAGAAGAAAATCCATTTCTCTTCCCTATTTACAGAGTGGAGAACTAAGGGTGTAGAACTTTGCAAATACCTCCAGACTCAGTGAATTTGTAGGCGTTTCATTTATTTTTTTGTTATAAGGGATGGCCTACAAAGTAGAGGAGGGGAAAAGATATATTCGGAAAGTGATGTAAAGTATCAATTTTGCAGCTTTGAGTGCATATTCCCACAGACATTCACACTCCCCATGAAAATTTTGAACCACTTTATCTGATCCTTCTGGATCAAATTTGAAGTGAGTGAGCTGAAGATTTTAAGGTTAACCTCCAAAAGGGGCAAACCATTTTTGACAGGGGAAGGTCAGACACAAGTGTGCACATCTGTACATACACACATAGGCTCACCCCAAAACCCAAGTGATCCAACCCTTCCAAAATGCCACATTTCTTTGCCTGTCACCTGTCTGTCCCCTAGCCTATATATTGCAAGAAGGCTCTGAGCTCATGAGATGATTCCAAAAGGAGTGTGGGAGATCCCAAGCGAGTCGTTTGAATTTATGTCTCTCTCCCAAGCCTCCAGGGGGCTTCTGGGGGAATTGACAGCTCTGTCAGTGAATCGCACTAATGACAAGATGGGCTGGGATTTGGTGTTTGGGGACAGTGGCTCAGGCATATGATAATGAGAAACTGCCATCTTTTTCATTTTCTTCCCTTAATGATGTTTTTTTATTCCCCACCCCCCCCCATTCCCCCCAACACCTCTGCTTGCCATTCCTCTTGGGAACTGGTGTCACAGGAATGGATAGAATTTCAGTCCCTGCTAAGAGACCAGGTGCTTGGCATTGATGCCCTAGGAAAGAAGAATAGGGCAAACTAAATGAGTTTTTCCTTTCCAAAGATCTCCCTCCCTCCTCAGAGAAATTGACAAGACATATTAACCCAGCCTGTTAACAGATATAACTGGAAACCTGGAAGGAGATACTTACTGCCTTAGCCAGTCACAGAGACATAAAGTTGTAGAATATCAGAACTCTAAAGGACCCTAGAGGTCATCTAGACCTACCTTTTCACATTTTAGATGAGGAGATGGGTTTGGAGAGGTCACACATTGATCTGTACCAAAGCAGCGGCCAAAATTCCATTCTCCTAACCAGACCAATAACTGGGACTTTGCATCAGGCTACATTTGTATTTCATCAAGTAGAAGCAACTCAGCTTAATACCTAATTAGCAAAAATAATTAACTAAAAGAGGAATCAAGGATGACCCACTTATTCTTACTACTTCAGGGAAGTGAGTTCTTCTCAAAACAAAGCCCCAGTCAGCTCTTTTAATATCATATTCCTTGGTTTCTGACACATGGAACTAGTATTCTCAGGATCTCTGACCATCACCCCACTCCACCCTCCAGTGCCCTAGCGTCTCTCTTCCCATGGGGTCTTGTGTTCCGATGCCTAAGGAATCTCCCCAGGTTTCTTCCATACACCACCACCCCATCCTCTCAATGGAATTTGTCCCAGGTGCCTGAATTGTTAGTTAGGATTCTGCTCCTAATTCTCAGTTCAGTGTTCTTTCCACTATCCCACAATTCTGAGGTTGCCAGCAAGAAACTTCCCAGGAGCAAGGGATAGAGTCCAGCACTCTTGTCCAAACTGCATAAACAGGGTCTCCCTATTCTTTCTTTCATCTTGGGGTCCTCTTGGTTTCTATAACTTCACATTGTTCAGGAAACATTTCTCTTAAGAATAAGAGCCAATTTATCTCTAAATCTATAAGCCTACTATTCTATGTCCTAGGGGGGAAAAGTTTTCTGGAAATAGAACCACAGAGGGGCAAAGAGACATTTATGATATCTATCAGTGTGAAGAGGAGAGAAGTTAGGTAGTAGAATTTAATTAAATAAAGACTAGCTAATAATCAGATTCCTGCCTGAGACTCTGGCACAGAGAACAATTTCTGTTTGAATTAGGGTATGGCAGGAATCTGCTAATTGCTAATCAAAGGCAGCTGAGCAAACTACTTTCCCATTTGGAGAAAAAGTGGGAAACCCATGATAAATAAATGAAGAACTGGGTAGCGCCCCCACTACAGTAAGCAGACTGTGTACCACAGCAGTTAGCATAAGAGTTGCCAACAAAAGCAGCTAGGAGCTAACAATAACAGAGCAAGTATGGAGGACGAGGCATTTACGAGGATTTTGGTACCTTCAGTTTTTGTTTCTGCCATTGGTGAGTAACTGCTACACTTGTGGTTCTGAACCTTCCTAGTGTCACAACCCTTTAATACTTGCATGCAAGCGTATCTCCATGTGGGCAGACCCGCCTGGAGATGGATAGAGGAGCCGTGTCTCGGAAATATGTGTTTTCCAATGGTCTTGGGCCATCCCTATGAAAGGGTCGTTCGACCCCCAAAGGGGTCATGACCCATAGGTTGAGGACTGCTGTGCTACACGTATATATAGAGAAGCAGATTTGTTTCACTACTTAGAAAGAAGGTGAAAAGATTAGTGGAGCACCTCTCTACTCCTCCAAGTACCAGAAATTGAAGTTTTCCTTAAAACAATAATGGAAGAAATGTTTTTGGGAAAAAAATAAAGAACAAAGAGTCTAAAGAGGTAGACGGACCTAAGTGATAAGTAATAGCTTTATCCCATTCAAGAGAGGTGGGAACTGTTCCTTTTCAACACAAGGCTAATTACGTGTATTTGTAAGGAATTAGGATGTAATTTTATGGTTGCCATCAGGAAGGAGGTCACCCAATAATGGTCAACAGAAGAAGAGATTGTGGTTGGTGACTCACTGTTGAGGGCCACAGAAGAATTTGTCAGTGCAACATAAATACTAAATAGATCTTCTGTGCCAATGAGGCCCATATCTGAGATGTGACAGAAAGCCTCCTAAGAACTGATGACTATTACCAGGTAGGTGGCACGATGGAATGAACACAGGACTGGATTCAGGAAGAACTGAGTTCAAATTTGATTTTAGAAACTTACTGCCAAGGTGACCCTGGGCAAGTCACTTAACTTCTATCTGCCACAGTTTCCATATCTGTAAAATGAGTATTAAATAATAGCACCTACTTGCCATATTTCTGTGAGAGGATCAAACCAGATAACATTTATAAAGTGCTTTGCACAGTGTCTGGAACACAGTTTATTCCCTCCATGTGTATACAAAGTGTTTAGCCAATCCCCAATCAGGTGGGCATCCACTCTGTTTCCAATTCTCCATAATCACACAAAAAAAGGGCTCCTATGAATGTTTTGGCACATAAGGGACCTGTGTGGTACATAGTAGGTGGTTAGTAAATTATCATTTTCTTCCTCCCTCGTGGTAGGTAAGGTAGAAACAAAGTGAGACTGTGAAGAAGAAGCTAGAGAACATTTGTAGGAAGTGTGAGGTCCTCCTGGCCAAGGACACAGGTGATATTGTATCACTGCTGCCCCCTGAAGGTAGGGACTTCAGAAAGAGACAGGGAGACTTAAAATGGGACCAGCTATTTAGGAAGGTGATATCTAAGAACAAAACTTCTATTTCTGGACCATGGCTTAGCAACGGTTCTCAACCTGTGGGTTATGTTCCATTTGTAACAATGAAAATACATCCTGCATGTCAGATAGATTCATAACAGTAGCAAAATTACAGTTATGAAGTAGCAACAATAATAATTTTATGGTTGGGGGTCACCACAACATGAGGAACTGTGTTAAAGGGTCATGGCATTAGGAAGGTTGAGAACCACTGACTTAAAGCATATATTAGCTCTTGTTCAGAAATGAAGGACCTAATAAGGGATGGCAAGAATATATTTTCTCCATAGTCTTGTGAATCTGAGGGTGGTGAGTCTAGGCTAGGGGATAAGGGAAGGAGGAGGGAGAAAGTCACCACTTGGATCTGGAAAGCCTAGTATCCTAGAGAGTAGTAGGTAAACATAAGAAAAAAAATGTAGCACTAGTACGTTTACATGGGACTTTAAACATTTTGCTCCCAACAAGTGAGGTAATACAAGTATTATCATGCCCATTTTACAGATAAGAAAACTGAGGCCCAGTAGCATTAAGTGACTTGCCCATAAATGTCATGAACCAAGGCTCAAACCAAGTCCAACACCTCCTTTGTCCTTTCTACTCCAACATGCTGCCCGGTAGTGGGCACTTAATGTTTATTAAATTGAATCAAATCTCTCCCCGGGCTAAGATTCCATGACTTAACCATCCTAACACTCTTTGAGTTCTAGGGTGCTGGCTGCCAGAACATTTACCATCATGATTCATTGCTGATTACTTCAAAGACATGAGGTTGACCCTCCAGCCTGGCTTTGTACAAGTGATCCTAACTTTTAAAGGGCCCAGAGTGCCATTCCCACAACTACCCACTGGAGCTGAGGATGGGACAAACCCAGCATCATTCTGGTATTTGGGCAGAGCCTCAAAACAATGTTTTAAACCTCTGGAGCCTGACGAGCCCCCAGTGCATATTACATGAAGCCCTTTCCGCTTTGGTTTAAAACCCCAGTGCATTTCAAGCAAAATGTATTCCATATGTTCCCTGCTCCCTTACACTGAACTCATCAAAAAGTTTGCCCAGTAACTACTTGGAATATGAGGAAGCTCCTGAGGATGAAGGCTTCTCAGTTTCTAGAAGGAAGTCCCTTTTCCAGGTTCTCTAGATTCCTCAGCCTCTTTCTCCACACCTGTAAGGAGAAGCCAGGGCTGCCCCTTCTTTCAAATCCACCTGCCTCTTCAGGGTGTCCTGCCAAGCTACAAACAGACTAGTTCTGCTGGAACTTGAGTTGGCCACAACAATCGTCCTCCTGTGGCCCTTAGAAAAGCTATGGAAAGCACACCAAGAACTAGAGTCACAAGACTTGGGTACGAGCCCAGTTTTTGCCATTTGCTAGCTGGGTGGGCAAGTTGATCCCCCTTCCCGGACTTCAGTTTCCTCATCTGTGAAATGGGAAAACTGTTATCTGTAGTACTTTTGTCACAAAGTTGTTGCAAAAAAAGCCCAGTAATGATATGAGCTCAAATCCTGTCTCTGACACTTGCCAGTAGGGTATCACTGGACAAATCTCTTCATTGCTTTGAGCCTCAGTTTCCACGGCTGTAAAAATGAGAGTAATAATACTTGCACTATGGACTGCATGGGGTTGTTGTGAGGAAAGTGCTCTGTAAACTCTGAAGAACTCTAGAAATCGAGTTCTCATTATTGTTGTTATCAGCCAGCATTTGGACAAGTCTTTCTCTGTGCTTAGTTTTGTCTTTTGTCCTTCCCCTTTGCTTATCACAAACATCCCTGTCCTGCTGCTTGCTCCTCACTCTCAGGCTTCCCCCAAAGCAGGCACGGAAGGCTCTCTACTCCTTTCATTCCTTCGACATTTCACTGAACATTTAAATACTTAACACATTGGCATTGGCGGGCTGTGTGTGGCACTAGAAGATAGATAAGGTTATGACCTTGCCCTCATGGAGCTTAGCATCAAGCAGGAAGAGAGAAGACAAGGACACCAACGAATACAAAACAAAATAGATTACCATAAATACCCATGAGGACTTTACTGTGTTATGTGATGGGGGGAGGGGGTGGGGACAAAGAGACCATTTCCAGCTGAAGACTTTTCTAGAGGGAGGAAGTAGCATTTCAACTGCACCTTAAAGGATGGGTAGGATCTCAAAAGAAAGATGAATACTCCAAAGGTTAGAAAGTGTAGGATGTTTGGGGGGAGTTGATGAATAGTTAAGTGTGAACTGGAGCACAATGGCGGTCAAGACAATCAAGGAGAGGTAAGTCTGGAGAAAGAAGGCCTTGCTTAGGGGCAGCTAAGTGGTGCAGTAGATAAACACCAGCCCTGGTGTCTGGAGGACCTGAGTTCAAATCCACCACACACACTTAACACTTACTAGCCCATTTAACACTTACTAGCTGTGTGACCTTGGGCAAGTCACTTAACCTCGATTTCTCTGTCCTCCCCCCTCCAAAAAGAAAAAAAAAAGACTTTGCTTATCTGAGGATTGTTTAGTTGATCCTGTAGGCAGGATTGATAAGGGAGAGACTGATATTAGAAGAAAAACTAAAAAGACTTGGCCGCTGATTGCACATGGGGTACAGGAGAGAAAATGACTCCAAGGTTTCAGGGTAACTGGGACAATAGCAATGTGTTGACAGAAATAGGGAAATTAGAAGAAGCAGCTTTGGCAGGGAGGGGATTGTAACATCGTGGAAGGAACTTTAGAGGCCATTGAGTGCAACCCCCTTATTTTAGAGGTGAAGAGAGGAGTCACTACTAGTAAGTGTCCAGTAAGGTTTGAGATCTTTCTGGCTCCAAGTCCAGTGGCCTATAAAGAACACTATTCTGGGGGGTGGTAGTTTCAAATCCTACCTCAAATACTTAGCTGTTTGACTCTGGGCAAGTCACTTAACCCTATGTCTCAATTTCCTTATCTACAAAATGGAGACAATATTGGTTATTATGTTATCGTAAGGATCAAATGAAATATATATGTGTATATATATATATATATATATATATATATATATATATATATAATACATATGAAGTGCTTTGCAAGTGTTAAAGCACTATATAGCACTCCTATTATTATCCCTATACCATCAATTAAATCACACTCAAATCCTCATCTCCACAAAGCCCCTCTCAGGTATAGAATACTGACTGTTTCTCTTCATTCCACTCCATGATTCCATCAATGACATTCCCTACTCTTCAGCTTGGTCATAACCTTGCTAAAAAAGTACCTCTTTTTCATTTGTAAGATTGTAGATTATAAGTTCCTTGAGGGCAGGGACTATCTTTTGCCTCTTTGTATTTCCAGCACTTAGCCCAATGCCTGGTTCACAGTAGATGCTTAATAAGTCTATTGCATAAATTCGTTCCATACATAATTCATCACCACTTACTGCATTTATCACTGTTGTCTGTACCTCTCTCTGGATCTAGGCTGGTATCCTTCTTAGACTAAAAGCTCTTAGGCAGGTGGGAATTAGGCCTTTTGGCATAGTACCTTGAGTTAAATGATGATGGTGATTCCCATAGGATTCCACAGCTCTAATATGGATCCCCTACTAGACTCCCATGAGGGAGAACCTAGCCTGATGTAATAGGGAAGAGCAAGAACAAAACTCTGCCTGGTGCTCTGGTGTTGTGAGAATCTACTCAGTTAATGTTCTTGGGTTCAACTACAGTTGGACCTCTAGGGAGGCAGTGTGGAAACAGACCTAGACAGGAAACCATCTCAGCCTATTGACATCACACATATTTTTCGAGGCTCAGCTCAAATACCACCTAGGTCCTAGGATTTAGACTTTAGAGGTCATCTAGTCCAACCCATTCATTTTCTGAGACCCAGAGAGGTTTAAGTCACCTGCTTCAGAGCATGCTGGTAGTAGGTAGAGAGCCACACTGTGACATTCATTGAGGAAATCTCTCTATCAGAATGTTGGCTGTGTTTATTAAGGTGAAAAAGAGTTGCAATCTCCTTTCCTTCTCTGTGTGGGCCTCAGTTTCCCCTTCTATAAAATGATAGACTTGGCCTAAATGATCTCTAATGCCCTTTCCAAATCTAAGAGTCTGTGTATCTTTTTTTAGGGACTTGCCCAACATCTTACAAGCTCTATGTAACAGAGCTAACTTTCATTCTCTGACTCAAAATCTAATGTCCTTTCCAATACAACCTACTGCCAATAACTACCTACTCCATCAAGTCTTTCCTGGAAATGATCTTTTCTCCCTCTGACCTATGTACAACACTTTGTACTCCTGTCATGCACCTATACATTTCTTTGTTTCTGTTTTTCTAGGCAATTGGGGTTAAGTGACTTGCCCAGAGTCACACAGCTAATAAGTGTTGGAGGTCAAATTTGAACTCAGGTCCTCCTGACTTCAACGCTGGGGAGCTATCCACTGTGCACCTAACTGCCTCATACTCATACTTTTCTAATGTGTATTATGACTATTTGTATATGTCCTATCTCCTCCATTCCTTAAAGGCAGGTACCTTATATGTTTCTTTTGTTGTTCAGTCATTTTTCAGTCATATCTAACTCTTCATGACCCATTGGGGTTTTCTTGGCAAAGATACTGGAGTGGTTTGCCATTTCCTTCTCCAGATCATTTTACAGATGAGGAAATGGAAGATTAAATGATTTGCCCCAGGGTTATACAGCTAGTGTCTGAGGCTGGATTTTTGAACTCAAGAAGATGAGTCTTCCTGACTTCAAAGCCAGCAGAGGGAGAGAGAAAGAGAGAGAGAGAGAGAGAGAGAGAGAGAGAGGGAGAGAGAGAGAGAGAGAGAGAGAGAGAGAGAGAGAGAGAGAGTGTGTGTGTGTGTGTGTGTGTGTGTGTGTGTGTGTGTGTGTGTGTAAAGTTTCTATTCCCCCTGCAATATTTTGCAGAATCAGAAGGCTGAAATTACTGGACTCTGGTCGGATAGACTCTATCTTAATGTCTAAACTTGGTCTAGCTGGGACTCTTCCAGGGAACCTCTAGTCCACAGTTTAACACAAGCTGTTTGACTACAAATCCTAGACTGTTTTATAGACTGATAAGTGAGTGAGAAAGAGGTACAAGGAAGAGGTAGAGACCATGAAGATGCGAAAGCAACCTCACTAAGACACTGAGCCAGGATATACACAAACCTATGGCCAACACCCAAACAACACTTTTCAAATGGGACTCCAAGTAGCCTTAAAAAGAAAACAAGAGAAAAGAACAGACAAGCAATGTCTGCTTCACATGTTCTTAACCTAAGGTCCACAGACTCCCCAGTGAGCCATTGATAGAATTCAGGGGGCCCATGTACTTGGATGGGGAAATATGATATCTTTATTTCAATATTTCACAAATTTCCTTTATAATTCTATATATTTTATTTTATGGCTTGTCCAGTCTGGAATGGGAGGTCAGGAAGAATTGAGTTCAAATCCTACCTCAGGCTGTGTGGGGCAAGCCTCTGTTTCCTCATTTATAACATGGGGATAAGCACCTGCATCCCAGGGTTGTTGTGAAAATCAAATGAGATAACATAACAAGCATTTTGCAAACTTTAAAGCCTTATATAAATACTGCCTATTATTGATGACAATGATGGTGATGCATTTTAAAACATTCTGAGAAGGGGTACATAGGTTTCATCAGACACAAAAACAGGTTAAGAACAGCTCATCAAGAGGACCAAAAGTCACTCCTCATTCTAAGAGGCCAAATGATGTAGGCCAAAATAGAAGTGAATTTTGAAGCAGGAACAAAGTGCTGTATTCCGACTCTGGGACCTCCATGACCACGGATCTGGGCTTCAATTTCCTCACTTGTAAAATTAGTTTAAATGATTTGTAAAGTTTCTTCTAGTTCCAAATCCTAGCCTATGTAATCAGTATGAGAAGTGCGGTATGAAGGAGAGGGAAAAGGTCCTAGAATCCTAGAGTCGTCAGGAACCTTCGAGATCACCCAAAGTCACATGGGGTTAAAACCAAATAATAATAATAGCCACTTATATTCATATAGTATTTTACAACCTACTAAGAACTTTATTCACAACAGCCCTCTGAGGGAGAGCTGATGAATGTTGTAATCCCCATGACACAGCCTCGAAGGGGTTAAAATAATTTGCCCCAAGCCATACATATCCCTCCCTCTTTCCCTCTCTGCCCACCCCCAGAATTAACAAAGCACTTTGTCTTATACCTCTCAGATCCACTTAATAATTGCTTGCACTTATATGTTATTTTAATTTTGTAATTCCTTTACATATAATATTTCATTGGGTCCTCACAACAGCCCTCAGGGATAGTTGCTAGTAATAGTTGATAATAATAGTTCACATTTACAAACACATTTAAGTTTGCCAAGTGGTTGTTCTTATATTATTTCATTTTACCTTCACAAGTGGAAAGAGTGACTGACTTTGGAGTCAGAGAACTTGAGTTCAAATACTATCTTTCTACCTCTGGTACTTCCTGTGTTACCTTGGGCATGTCACTTAACTTCCCTGGGCCTCCATTTTCTCATCTGTAAAATGAGTTTGGACTAGATGGCTTCCAGGGTCCCTTCCAGCTCTAAATCTGTGATCAACCCTGTTGCTATGCCCATTTTTCAAATGAAGAAAACTGAAGCTGAGAAAGGTTGAGTGATCTGTCTAGACTCGTACAGTTATTAAGTGTCTGAGGTGGGATTTGAACTCAGGACTTTGAGACTTAAAGTTTAGCATCCCATATGCCATACTACCTCTACCCTAGCACCTTGTAAAGTATTTTAGTCCAATTGATAGGGGAAGGGGGAGTTCTTTCACTGAGGTTTAGAGAAGCTAAATGAATTGCTTGGGGGACTTTATAATTGGTAAGTATTTAAGTCATGATTCAGACCCAGCTCTTCTATACTCCATAGTACACACTGGTGACTTAGCAAGGAATACCATATAGTGTTATTGTGTTTATGTTTTCTCTTCCTACAAGCCCACCAAAGATTACATGAGGATGGAGGCATTGTCTTAACTATACTTTGTATTATCCCCAGCACCTATCATGGTACTAGACACACAGTCGACCCTTAATAAGGGCTTCCTGAATTGGGTTGATGTCAGAAAACCACCCTGTTTCTCCCCCCTGAAGTTCAACATTCCAGCAGTCTTAGCCTACAATTCTCCCCCTCCTACCCCAGCCCAGAGAGCCTGCAGAGTTAAGAAGCAATGGTGGCTAGAGCTGGTTCTTGGCCAGCCTCAGCTGGGGCCAATCACTGAATTTCCTTTTATTAGATTGGGGCTAACCCCCTGCTGGTATGGGCTTGGCGTCTGGAACCACTGCCTAGGCCTGCCCTCTCCATGTCAGCAGCACTTGGAGAATGCCGTTGCTTAGCTATCTGGCTAATTTCTGTGTTTAATTAATGCGCATAATGAGAAGCCCTGTTTGTTTCCTTTGCAGGGAGGCCTTTACAACAAGACCCTTAAACACCCCTGGTCAAGCTGCTCCAGGCTGGGGCCTGGACCAGATGGTCTGTCTTGGGGAGGTTCCTCCCAGGATTATTTTCCATCATCCTTGGCCTCTGTCCAAGGTACCAGGTTAATCAATTGGCCTTGAAATAAAGGGTTTCTCTGATAATTAAAACCATAATTCATTGTATTGAAAGTAAGTTGAAACAAGTTTCTCCCACTCTCAAAGTCCCTCAAACCACAGTGATGGCCTGATTCTCCTGAGTGCCCATCCAATTTTTAAACTTTCCTAGGTATGAGGATTCTACAGCTTTACTGGCCTAAAGTCCTGGTCCTTTATATAATAATCTCTCTTGTTGCAATATAAACCCATTTCTTGCCCATTTTCCTCTGGGATATAAACCCAAGGGACTTTACCTCTACTGAATGGACTTTATCTCTTCAGCCGAGGTGTCCAGGGCAATCAGGCACAGACAGGATCAGCAGCAGCTCCTTGTGGTCCTCTGAGCCACAGTCATGCCTCAATGTCTGAGTGATAATGAGCCACCACAAAAATAGACTGACTCCCAGGACAGTCTCCCTGGTCTTTATGGAAAACTTCTGAGTCTCTTCTCATGCCACTTAGCAAGAGATCAGAAAAAGCAGTCACTTTTTTTCTTAATTTTTATTGATTATTTTATCTTTTTAACATCACATTAATTTCCTAGTATGTTCCTCACCCAGAGATCCATCCCTAATAATAAAAAAGAGGGAAAAAAGCAGTTCACCCAAACCAATCCACACATTGACTGAGTTCAAGAGTACATGCTGTATTCCACATCCATAGATCCACTCCTCTGTGAAGAGAAGGTAGAAGTACATTTTCATATCTCTTTCTAACTCTTCAGCCAAGCTTGGTCATTCAGCTACATAACATTCCATTTTGATTTTGTTGTTGCTATTATTCTTTCCATTAAATTTGGGTATATTTTCATGATTCCACTTCATTTTGAATCCAGTCATCTAAGTCAGTGGTTCTCAACCTGTGAGTCGTGACCCCTTTGGGGGTCACCTAAGACCATTGGAAAACACACATTTCCAATGGTCTTAGGAACCAAGACACCACTCCTCTATCTGTCTCCAGGCAGGTCCACCCACATGCAGATAAGCCCACATATGAGTATTAAAGGGTTGTGGCATTAGGAAGGTTGAGAACCACTGATCTAAGTCTTCCCATACTTTCCTGAATATTCACTGTTTCTTATGACACATAACATTCTACTGAAAAGAAGCTGCTATAAATATTCTCAGGAATAAGGTACCTCTAATTCTATCTTTGAGCTCCTTGGCACACAAAGTTCCTTTCATAAAGACATGACAAAAATGCATTAAAGGGCACCTAGCCCAACTTCTCACGCAGGTCAGGAATCCAGGTAGCATAAAATATTAGCCTTAAAGGGTAATTAGAGATTATAACCTCTACTTTACAGAGGAGGAAACTGAGAAATTTTTTACATCCCCGTCACGTGACAACCAACCTCTGCCTGAATACTTCCCAACAGAGAATTCACTACCTCATAAGGCTACCCATTGCATGGATGCTGATGAGGGGTACCACCCTCAGCTTTCCAAGTTACACCAGTCTCAGTACAAATCTCCGGTTCATCAGTGATTCAGTGACATTCAGTCTAGCACACAGGTCAGAGATTAAGAACTTGAAGGGACATCAGAAGCTATCTGGTCTAACTCCCTCATTTTACAGATGAGGCCCAAGTCTTTAAATGACTCAGCCTAGGTCACGTAGGCAGTAAGTATTGGAGAGAAAATTTGAACCTAGATCCTCTGTTTCTAGACTACATTGGACTACACTGCCACCTGCCTACAAATACTGTCTTTCTTTCTGCCCTGTCTAGAGAGGGAGGCTGTGATCTTCATAAAGTATTTATGCAGAGCTCATACTCTTAGCCATCACCAAGCCCCGCATGCTGATGTGGCACCTTAGTATCACATGAAAGGTATAAAGCAAAGATAAGTGGGGATAAAGCCATTATGACAAAGACACTTCTGGATTGCCTGGACAATATTCTTCACATGTATTTAATTATGATTCTCTTAACTAGATTATTCTGAAAGTCTCTCGTTATATACCCAACCACTTACACACAGATAATTGTTTTAGATATCTTTAGAATCATAGAACACAGAACATTACCCAGAGTACCCCAAAAGTTTCAGTGCATTTTAAGTTATTAAAGGTTCAATATAATGTGTCCTCCTTCAATATAATGTGACGTTGGGGACTCCCTGGATATTAGAGCAGAAATGTGCTTCAGAGATCAAAGGAGGAGGCAGCATGGTAGAAAATGCAACAAATCAGTGGCCCTTGGCTTGGCTTGAGTCTCAGCCCTGACACTCAGAATCTATGTGACCCTATTCCTGTCACGTTGCTCCTCTCAGAATCAGTTTGCTCAGTCATCCAGCACTGTCTACTAGATGCCAGCTACTCTGGTAGGTGGGGGGGATACAAATGAAGAAAATAAAATAATCCCTAGTCTCAAGGAGTTTATGATCTAACTGGAGAGATGACAAGTCTATCTGTAAGTATATATAGAGAATAAACAAAAGGTAATTAGATACAAGGCAGGTAATTAAAGGCAAGGTAATTAAATACAAGTTAGGAGAGGTACTAGCTTAGAGGAGGGGAAGTCACAGAAGGTGGTGTTTGGGTTGTTTGTAGAAGGAAGATGGGGATTCTAGGAGGCAAAGCTGAGGAGAAAGTCCATGCCAGACATGGGGGACAGACAGTCCAAAGGCTCTGAGGCAGGAAATGGTGCTGTGGGTAGAATGATACATATACTGCCTACCCCACAGGGATGTTGTGAGGAAAGTGCTTTTAAACCTAAATGTGCTTATATCAAACATAAGCTGTTCCAACTACACATATACACACATAACTGATAAAGGAACATTATTAGTGAAAAATGGAGATGGAGTCCTTCCTACATCCAGCATCCTGAGCAAGACTGAAAAGTCATCTGCTAAGGAAGGCCTGCTCCTTGCCCATGAGTGCATCAACTTTTAAAAACCACGGACTGTCACAGCATGCTGGGGTTGAAAGGAACTTTAAAGATGACTTAGTAAAAAACCTTTAATTTTACATGTAAAGGAAGCTCAAAGACTGACAAAGCTTTGCTAGTACAAATATGTGTAGAAGGCCAAGAATGTAATTAGATAGGAGATAGTCAAAGATTGCCTCTTGGGCTTAGCTTTTGAACTTGTTTGATTCATTTTAATAGTTGGCATTAAATATGAGGGGAGCTCCCAAAAGTATGGCAAAGAGTCAAACCCATGTAGTTCTGTGGGGTATCAGTGGTAAAGCCCTCCTGAAATAGGAGTATAGGCTCTCCAAATGGAAATTAAACAGGGAGCCACAAAGATTTTTCTAACCCTAAGATAAATAGATCAAGGGGAGACGGAGTAAGATACAGTGTCACCAAAATACAGTTTAAAAAGAATTAAATGGGAAGACACTAAAAGCTAGGAGTGACCCTAATCTGTGTCCCAAAGGATTTGTCTCTTGGGGCAAATCTCCTTCTGGAGATAAAAGTCAAGGCTCTGGAAAAAACTCATCAATCAATCATTCTCCTATGAAGTTTCCTTGCCACCACCCCAGTCCAATTAAATCTGCTTTGTAAAAGAAGTCTTAGGGAAAGCCTCAGGGCTTCAAGCTAAAAAGGCATGACAGAACCCACTTTTCCTCCAGTGAAGAAGAGATAGCTTCCCTGCTGAGGACTCCAGCTGAAACTAGGTGCTATAAGTAGAAATTCTACAGCCATATACCGAGCAGAGGTGATCTCATAAGTAACCAGCAGCCACAGACAACATGCCACATGAGGTCAAAGGGAAATGGGTCTGGCAGGAGCAGCCCAATGACATTAACAACTCTCAAGAGTTAGAGGTTCAAGTTGAACCTCCATGTGTCCCTTCCATGCATGTGCCATGGTCACATGTATTTCTTCCAGGGGTCCATTATCCCTAATGATAGCATGTGTACTGATGGAAGAGTATATTCTAGATTTCTTGTTATGTTATTATGCTAAATATCTTTCTTTTGAGACAATTGCATTTTCTGCCTGACTAATAAAGGTAATGGTAAAATACACTGATGGGGGCCTGTGATCTACACTATGGAATGCAGGTGTACCCACAGATTATTTTGAACCTGGAATAGTCTTATGAATGAATGAATGAATGAATGAATGAATGAAGCATACATTAAGTATTTACTATGTGTAAAGCACTGTGCTAAACTCTTGGGGATACCATTAGAAAATTAAATCCCTGTTTTCAAGGAACTTACATTCTAAAGAAGAAGACAGCACATGTGGAAGATTTTAGCTACAAGTCAAATGGAAGGGTCCCGTGGTCCATAGGGAACAGTAGCAAAGGAGATGGTAATGCCTCTTCTTTAAGGTCATTTACACTGATAAAATCGTATCATTTTCTGATGTTCAATTATTTGACACTGAGCTGGAAGCACTGCTCTTCCCAAGGTCCTTGGACTCAGGGTCCTGTACTATCTCCATCAGAGTCTGAGGAGAAGTGACTGTGAAGGTGATAGCGACAGTCTGATCTTTCTGGTATGTGCCACTTTCTGTCTCCTCTCCACACCTTGTGTGCTTTGATGTATCAGCGAGGCTGGCTTGCGTGCTAATGGTTGTTAGCTGGCATTTGGTAGGAATAGATGGCCCTTCCTCCATAGAAGACGATGACTAGGAGGGCTGGGCCAGAAGAAGAAATAGTGGTCTACAAGGAAACTGCCTTTCAAAAGCTCTTGTGCCTATCTGTCTGCTGGCAGCAGTGGGTCGACAGTTGCCGCTGGTGAATCCCTTCTGCACAATGACTTCTGTTCTCTCAGTAATGGCTGAAGGGGCTTGGGTTAGAAGTCATACTGGTGGGCTGAGAGATGCCACTATTGGCAAGGTTCTTGACTTTAAGATCGGGAGCTGTTTCTGTGAGGGTCAGTGGATGATGGTCAAGGTGATGGTGGTGGTCAACTTGCCTATCACATGGTGCCTCTTGTCTCTCCCCCAGGGAGTGTGTGAGCTGAGGCACGGCCCCAGGCACTGCATCCAGAAAAGGCATCTGGGAACCAGAAAGCATTGGACCTGGAGTCAGGAATGATTCGGCTCTAAACTATGGTTTTAAAGCTAAGTGATCATGGACAAATCACTTAACTTCCCTAAGCTTCAGTTTACCCATCTGTGAGATTCGGATAATGATGACATTCACACTTCTGCTTACCTGAGAAGGTTGTTGATCAAATAAGAGTGTGCAGGCAAAAAAGATTTCCAAGCATCAAAGCAATATATAAATATATATTTATATATAACATATATAAATATATATATACATATATATACATACATATATATATATATATATATATATATATATATATATACAAAAGAGAGAGAGAGAGAGAGAAATTATTGCTACTAGAAGAATGTAAACACCTTGAGGGGGCTGGGAACCTTTCATTTGTGTCTTTGCATCCCATTGATTAGCTTAGTGGGCCCTGTATCCCCTAAGCACTTAATAACTGCTTGTTGATTTGAATTGTTGAAGTGACCAGCCCAAGATAGCAAGTAGCAAAGGTAGGGTTCAAATCCAGATCTTCTGACTAAATCAAATGGCTCTGCCATTCTGGTAATCCACAAGCAATTATCGAAAACGTATTCCTTGTAAGGCTTACTGTTGTTCCTACCTTTAAGTAGCAATCAGAATGGAGTGATAAGCCTTTTACATATGTGAAAAGATACATAGTGGTACAGGGTGTGTGTGTGTATTTTTTAGTGGACTATGGTCTTGTGGAAAGAGTGTAGAATCAGGTGATCAAAAGTTCAAATCCTGGATCTGGCACTTACTAGCTGAATCACCTTAGGCAAAGAACATAACTTCTCCAAGCCTCAATTTCCTCATATGTAAAATGGGAGAAGTGATACTTGCAATACCTGATTCACTGGGTCATTTTGTGCAAAATCCTTTGTCAGCTGTAAAATACCATAGAAATGTGAGTGATTGCTTTTCTCCTTCACAACTTTCTGGGTCTTTTAGACACCAAAAAGAAAAGGGAATGCAGTGCTGGGGTAGAATGCAAAGATCTGAAGTAAATAGATTTGCTTGAGGTTAAGCTAATGTCACTCCAAGACTGGGACATTTTTTTAAGTATGGAATAAGACACAGATGTAAGAGGAAAGAGAATGTACAGTCATGCATTGAGCTAAGATGAGGTGATTTCCCCTATCCAATCACACACACACACACACACACACACACACACACACACACACACACACATATATATCCAGGCACCAATCCATGAAGACATCTGCCTGTATGTGCTGCCACTGAGGAAGAGAAGATTTGGCTCTCCTGTCAGCCAGGAGGTAGAGATCAGGGCAAGAGCATGAGAGGGAGGCAAGGAGAAGCTTGAGCTTAGTGAGACAAGTTTTCCCTTCCCACCCACCTTGGAACTGTGAAACCAAACAATGCTTAGCAAAAGGCATCTGGGTGTACTTAAATCTATGATAACAGTGAGAGTCAGGGAGAGAACAGAAGACTATGGTGTCATACTCTGCCTAGAAGCAGCCCTGCTGTTCCAGGATTTTTATCTTGTTTGTTTAATTTCATATCATTGATATACTTAAATCTCTACTAAGTGAGAAGGTCTTCTGGGATCATGCTGACACTGGGAAAGAAAATGGGATCCAGTGTGATGAGGGCAAACCTGAGTCAAGCTAGTTATGAATGAACCATAATGGCGATTAATCATACCCTTAAAACTTGGGTAGGCAGTGAAAGGGAAAAGCTGGGAAACACAGGAACCAAATAGGTCCTATAATGGTGGAAGGATATGCTTGATTCAAAATAAAGAGGCTAGGTTAAACTAGGGGAGGGATGGATAATGTTGTCTATTATGGAGAGAAATCCAAGTGAAGAAAGCCAAGACCCAGGGAAGGGAAGCCCAGTGGAGAATATTTAGGTGAAGATAGTTATGGCATCCAGAACTAGGGAACAGATAGTTGTCCTGCAGTGCTCCACTCCAGTCAAACCATCGCTGGAGTATTTTTTTCACTTCTGGATGCTATATTTTGGGAAGGATGTTATTACTCTGTAGAGCATCCAGAGAGAAGAGAAAGTGTCCAGGATAGTGAATGGTTTCAAAAGAATTGCCATATGATGATCAATTGAAGGCAACTAGCCTACATAACCTGGAGAAGAGAAGACTTAGCAGGGACTTGATAGCCATCTTCAAGTGTCTGAAGGGTTGTCATGTGGAAGAAGGACCCAAGAGGGCAGAACTGGAAATTAGGTAAAGGTTGCAGAGAGGAAAATTTAGATTTGATGTAAGAAATAATTTCCTGACAATTTTAGACACCTCAAACTTTAATATACCATATGGAGTTGTGGTGGGTAGCTCTTACTAACAGTCTTTAAACAGAGGTTGGAGGACTATTTGTTGTTTGTTGTAAAAGGGATGTTTATTCAGGTATAGGTTGGACCATGTGACTTGTGACCCTCTCTAATTCTGATGTCATCTGTCTATTCAGTAGGGTTCCTAGGTCCTTCTCCTCTTGGCAGACAGGCTGGATTCAATTTTGAAGAAACTTATTTCTAATAACATTGGTACAGCTCACATTTGTACCCCCCAAGACATTTGTCTCTGGCAACATCTGGGTGAGTCCAGACGAGTTAACCCATTTCCAGCTCTATCCCTAGGAACATTCGGTTTACCTGAGAGTGACAAACTCCTAATAAAGATGTGAACATATTCCAAAATACAAACACAACTTACCTCTAGGTCCCATTTTGTTGTTTCAGTCACGTCTGACTCTCTGTGACCCCATCTGGGGTTTTCTTGGCAAAGATACAGGAGTGATTTGCCATTTCCTTCTCTGGTTCATTTTATAGATGAGGAACTGAGGTAAACAGAGTTAAATGACTTGTCCAGGGTCACACAGCTAGTAAGAGTCTGAGGTGGGATTTGAACTCGGGTCCTCCTGATTTAAGGGCCAATGCTCTATCAACTGCACCACCTAACTGCCATAGGTCCCTTTAACAAGGGACAAAAATCACCATGCTACCAGGGATGTCTTAATAATATAAGTAAAGCTGAGAACATTGGTGAGGCCAGTGACCACAACCCAGGCTCATAGCCTGCTTCCCCTCTGTTTTCCTCAGATTGACTGTGCCAGCATTCACAGCCCTTTTCTGCCTCCATCCCAGTGCCTATCCTACATGCCCTGTACATCAGCTCACCACTTAAGTTATTTCTAGTCTCCGAGTTCCTTGCTTGCCTTGGGTATGCTAGGCACTAGCCCAACGCCACTGTTTACTTTTCTCCCACCTCAATCTCCCTCCCATTCACCCTCATATCTTAAGACCCTCCACCAAACAGATTGCTCTTTTCTCTAGATATTATTCAGCATATCATCAATATCTGTTGCTGCAGTACCCATTGCCTTATCCCCTGGCCATCAGGAACACAGGTATCCCTGATTGCCCCAAATGAATCTTTCCACCTTCCCTTCAGCAAGCCCTGCTCTGCTCTCTTCCAATAAGCCCCCTGTGCCATAGGTCCATGCCATTATGAGAAAACATCCCTTCTTACTTTCCCCTTATTTCCTGAGACCCTATAATTTTATATAAGTGTTTTCTAAATCTCAAAGTGATTTGTACATGTGAGTTTGTACATTTGTAAATGTGGAGGGGACCTCACCACCCTCTATATTCAGCCTTCTAGTCCCTCTGAGCCATGGTATGAGCAAAGGGCAGGGGGACAAAGGAGGGAGACAGGATAGAAACAGAAGATAGGGGGAGAGGCAGTGAAGGAACAAAACATCCTTAGAATACCATGCTGGGCTTCAGTGGATTCCAATCTTCCTGCACAGGCCTCTGTGAGAAGCTCAGAGCCTAATCCACAGGACTCAGTGAATGGCAGCATGGGTAGAATTGTCAGAGGCAGAGCAGGGTCTCTCGCCAAAGGCGCCCTCCCTGCCCAAGCAGGAAGGAGGCAGCCATGTGACAGAGCTTAAGCTGGGATGTGTGTGGGTTTGCATTCAGTCCCAGCCCCGGCTGCCCCCTTTATTTCCCTTTTATGTTTTCCGTTTTTTCTTCTTCCCCTTCCTCTAAGCAGATGAAACTTGAGCACTCTGAAAGACTCCCTGGCGGACTCTCCCCAGCCGATAATCTCCTTTTCTATCAGACTCTCTCCCTCAGACCTGCTGTGCCTGCCAGATCGATAATGTATTTGCTGTGCTTTTTCCCAAGCCTCAATCCTTTGGTGAATAAACCTCAGCTGTTCCAGAGCCAGAGAATGCACATGGATCAGTGGCAACAGGAATCTGTTCCAAACCTTGGCATTCTGACTTGCCCTTAGTCATGGGCTAGCAGGGAGAGTTCAGTCTCTCGGATGGCCCACTGGTGGCCCCCAGGCTCCTAGTTCTCCCTACCTGAAAAACAGACCAGCTTTGCTTTCCCTGAATGAGATAACCAGCTCCCTTGCCAAGCACTAGGCTGAGACTCGGTATAAGACATGGAAGAAGGCCACATCACGTAGTGGAAAAAGGACAGAATTTGGCATGAGTTAAAGTTGCAGTTCTGTGACTTGCTTTCTGCACGACCTTGGTCAAATCACCTTCCCTATCTAGGCTTTGTTTTCCCCTGATATTAAAAGAAATCAAATTCTAAGGTCCCCTTCTTCCTCCCAGTTTTAAATCTTATGAACCACCTCCTGACCAAGAGGATGATGGACTCCGGGTGCAGAATGAAAGACATTTTTGGACATGGCCAACATGGAAGGATGTTTGTTTGACTATAAATGTTTGCTACAAAGGTTTTATTTTTGTTTCTGTTTTCTTTTGTTTTGTTTTTGCCAGGAGAGGGAGGAGAGATGAAGGGTAAAGACAAATTATTTTTGTACATTAAAAAATAACATTTAGTTTTTTTCAATTAAAAATACTATTTAAAAAACTTACAAATTTCACGTGGGCTAGTACTAGGCAGTGCCTGCTAAGTTGCTCAGATGCCCAGGTTGTGGTTCATGTTTGTAAGGATAAGTGCTGGGATAGGGGACCCCTCCCAATGCCTCGTTGGACTGGTTTAGGACTACCATCACTTTCCCCAGCCTTTCTGAATTCCTGGCCTTTCTAAATAGGTTTCAAATCTATTTTTTATTCCCTGTTCCATTCTCCTCCAAAGAGTTTCAGATTCTGGTACTTTCCTGGAGATCCCCCTACTCTGGATCTCCTAAAAAGAAATCTATGTTTTCTCTTACCTTTCCCTGACTTTCTCCACTCTAGTTGGAACGATTGAAGCAAGTTCTTTTGGCCATCTTTTCTTGGGTGTCTTGCCTACGACCAATGTCCCCAAGCTATTCACAGTTAGATTTCTCCCCCCACGTTTAACTTTTCTCCTCTTTTAACCTTGTACCCCATCTTATGGCCCCACTCTAACTCTCTATTCGGTTGGACAGAGCACTGGCTTGGAGTCAGGAAGATCGGAGTTTGAATTCTCTCTCCAGACACTAGTTGTATGACACTGGGCCAGTCATGTGACCATTTTCAGCCTCAGTTTTCTCATCCATAAAACAGGGATAATAACGATACCTCCTTCAAGGGGTCCCTATGAGGAACCTAGTGAGGTCACCTACATAAAGCAACGTGCAAACTTCAGAATGCTGCAGGTCAGTAACATAAAGACAATAGCAGCTTCTTCACTCCTGAGTAATCCAACACGGAGAGTCACAGGCAACAAACAGACTCGGCGTGGTCCCAAAATCACAGCAACACCCCCTCCACAGAGGGAAAAACACAAGAAGGAAAGAACACCAAACCCTGGACATATCCCAACTTAGTCACACAGCATTTGGTGATTAGAAGCCACCAAGCCTAATCCCAGAGGGCGGTGATTTTGGCTAAGAGAGCACAAGAGTACAATGAACACAATGGCCGTAATAACCCAAATGACCACACTAATGAGTAATCCAGTTTGGATAAAATGCTGGACCTGGAGTCAGGAAGATCTGAATTCAAATCTGACCTCAGACAGTTATTAGCTGTGTGATCCTGGGCAAGTCACTTGTCTGTTTCCTCAGCTATAAAATGAAGAGTTGTTGTGAGGATCAGATGAGACAATATTTGTAAAGCATTTAGACAGCAGTGCCTGGCATGTAGCAAACACTACATAAATGCTAGCTATTATTTTTTTATGAAGATACAAATATTGGGGGGGTTTTGTTTGGTTGGTTTTAATTTTCAAATTGGGCAATAGTCTGTTTGTATAGAAGGGTTGTAACCAATGGAATGGACAATGGGAAAAAAGAAAGAGAACCAAACATGGAAAAGAACGATAGCATGTAGATTGCTTCAGTCTCCATTTAAACTCTAGTCTTTCTAGATCTTTCTCTGAATGTAGATTTCTCCTTCCATCCTGAGACTTGTAGAGTTGTCTTATAACTGTGCATTGCTGAGAAGAGTCCAGTTTATCAAAGTTGGTCGTCACACATATGATGTGTCTGTCATTGTGTAGATGTTTTTCCTGGTTCTGCTCTTCTCACTTAGCATCAGTTTGTATAAGGCTCTCCAGGTGAATCCCTCCCCATTTCTTATTGCACAATGATATTCCATTACATTCATATAGCACAACTTGTTTAGCCATTCCCCACTTGATGGGCATCCCCTTAATTTCCAGTTTTTTGCCACCACAAAGAGAGCTGCAATAAATATTTTTGTGCATATGGGTCTTCCTCCCACTTCCATGATCTCTTTGATGTACAACCCCAGAAGTGGTATTACTGGGTCAAAGGGTATGCAATTATTTATAGCCCTTTGGGCATAGTTCCAGATTGCTCTCCAGAATGGGTGTATCACTTCACAGCTCCACCAACAATGCATTC
>CM053583.1:315793797-315883931 GCA_028627135.1 Pseudochirops cupreus | reverse complement strand
GGGGGGGGGGGTAATAAAAGGGAGGATTAAGAGAGGCGGTGGTTAGAAGGAAAATAGACTTTTGAGGGGGGATAGAATAAAAAGAGAAAGAAAAGGATAAACAAAAGTAAATATGATAGAGGGAAATACACAGTTCTCATAACTGTGAATGTGAATGGGATGATCTCATTCATAAAATGGAAGGAGATAGCAGCATGGATTAGAAACCAGAACCCAATAATATGCTGTTTATGAGAGATATACTTGAAACAGAAACACACACAGAATTAAAATAAAGTGGCAAAGCAGACTATGCTTCAACTGAAGTATAAGAGGCAGGGGTGGCAATAATTATCTCAGACAATGTGAAGGAAAAAATAGACCTAATTGATAAAGATAATTAAGGAAACTACATTTTGCTAGAAGGTACTTTAGACAAATTAATATTTAAAAATTTACAGCAAGATTCCCTGATAAAGACCTCATTCCTCAAATATATAGAAAATTGATTCATTTATAAAATTTAAAAAGAGCCATTCCCCAGTTGATAAATGGTTAAAGGATTTGAACAGGCAGTTTTCAGAAGAAGAAATCAAAGCTATCTGTAGTCATATGAGAAAATGTTCTATATTACTTTTGATTAGAAAAATGAAAATTAAAACTCTGAGGTACCACCTCACACCTATCAGAAATAACAATTGCTGGAGGGGATGAGGGAAAATAGATACAAGAATGAACTGTTGGTGGGGTAGCAAACTGATCCAAATCTTCTGGAGAACAACTTGGAACTATGTTCAAAGGGCTATAACACTGTGCACATACCTTTTAACTCAGCAATATCACTATTAGGTCTCTATTCCAAAGAGATCAAAGGAAAGGATGTACCAAAAAATGTATATGTTGTTGTTCAGTCATTTCAGTTGTGTCTGACTCTTCATGACCTTATTTGGGTTTTCTTGGCAAAGATATTGAAGTGGTTTGCCATTTCCTTCTCCAACTCATTTTATAGATGAGGAAACTGAGGGGGAAAGGGTTCAGTGATTTGCCCAGGGTCATAGAGCTGGTACATATCTGAGGTCATAGCTGAACTCAGGTAGATGAGTCTTCCTGTCTCTAGGTCTGCCTGGCACTCTATCCACTGTTCCAGCTAGCAGACAAGATATTTACATCAGCTCTTTTGTGGTGGCAAAGAATTGGAAATTGAGGGGATGCTCATTAATTGGAGAATGGCTTGAACAAGGTGTGGCATATCATAGTTATGACTCTATGCTATCAGAAATAACTGAGGCAGGGGTTGGGGGTAGGTAGGTTCAGAAAAACACGGCAAGCCCTATATGAACTGATCCAAAGCAAAGTGAGAACTGGGCAATCATTGTGCAGAGTAACAGTAATGCTGTCATGATGACCAACTGGGAAAGAGTTGGCTACACTAATCAATACAATGATGCAAGACAATTCCAAAGAACTCATGATGGAAAAATGCTATCCACCTCCAGAGATAGAATTGATGAAATATGAGTGCAAACTGAAGTATAATTTTCTCACTTTTTTTTTTGCTCTTTAAAATTGCAATATGGCTAATATGGAAATATGTTTTACGTGATTTCACACATATAATTGATATCATATTGCTTGCCTTCTCAGTGGGTGGTGAAAGGGGTAGAAAGGAGAGAATTTGGAACTCAAAATTTAAGAAGAAAAATAATGTTAAAGATAAATTAATAACAAATTTTTTAAAATTATCTCCAACCCTGAACTCCATTCCCACATTTCTAATGGCCTGCTGAACATCTCTATGTGGATGTCCTGGTAGCACTTCAGACTCAACACACCCAAAATGAATTCTTCATCTTCTACCTAAAACGTGTCCCTCGTCCTCACTTTCTTCTTTCTGGCCAAGGCACCACCATCTCCCCAGTCACCTAGCCTCAGACCCTTTGAACCCTTAAAATCCCTCCACTCTTCTTTCTCCCTCACTGCCCACATTCTGGGTGCCATATTCTGCCATTCCCCCTACCACAATATGTTTTTTACCCATTCTCTCCTTGCTCCTCCCTCTGCCACCACCTTTTCAGGCACTCCTTAGCTCTTAGAAAAATTACTGTAATAGCTGCTTAACTGATCTTCTGCTTCTAGTCTCTCCACCCACCTCTTTTTCTTCACACAGCTGCCAAAATAATTTCATAACATATAGGTCTGACTATGTCACTCCTTTTCTCAAAATCTTCAATGGTCCCAGTTGCTTCTAGGATAAAGTACAAGTTCCCTATCTTGGCATTTAAGGCTCTCTCCAATTCCATCTTTACCTTTTAAACATTATTTTACATTATTCTTCTTAGGACCTTCCAAGTTCTAACCCAACTAGACCCGTTCCAGATCTGTTCCTCGAATTCTCCCATTCTGGACATGAGCAGGCAGTCTCCCATGTCTGGGCCACATTCCCTCCACATCTCTACCTATTATAATCCTCTTCTCCCTCCAAGGGCCAGCTTGGATGCTACATTTCTATGAAGTGTTCCCTGAACGCATCCTCCTTCCCATCCTCCAGCTGAAAGGGATGTCTGCTCACATTTCTAATAACCCTTTTCCTAGAGTCTTTTACCTTGATCAAATTTTATATTGTAATATATTCCTTGAGGGCAAAGACCTGGGTATTTTTTTTCATCTTTTTAGCTCCAGTGCATAACTTGGTGCACTGCATTTAGTAAATGGTTAATTGAGTTTAATTCACTAGATGATTTAAGGTGCTTTCCATTAACACCACTGTACACTCTATGATTCAATGAATGAATGAAATATTTTGTTATACCATAGCTATAAAATTCAATTTGAATAAATGAATTGGAAAATGTTAATTCTTCTTCTAGACCTTTCTAATTCTCCCCTCCAACCAACCTCTGGCTACATACAGAGGGCAGAATTTCTGAACAGACACTGAAGCCCAAGTAGCTACTGGGAGAAAAGTTTTGTAACACCCACTCAATTGGTACAAGATAAGTTAGTAGTTATCTGAATTTGTGCTCCTTTCCTCCTACCAGCTGATCCCTCATTCTCTTTCTTGGTTCTATTCCCAGGACATATATCCTTTGAGGGTTAAGTCCCCAGGGGGACCATAGAGGTCAAGTAATTTTTAGGAGGAAAAAAATGCTTAATAGTGGCCGGTCATCTTTGCTCTCATTAGAGCAGTACTAATGATCAGAAGGGAGATGGTGGATCCCTTAAGTGCTTGGCTTAATAATAGCATATAAGCCCCAAAGATGACAAGGCTCTTGCCTCCAGGAAGCTGACATTCTATGGAAAAAGAAAGTGGACTTGAAAATGAAAAATATATTTTGGCATATAATATCAGATTTTTATTACTTTATTTTTCCTCAATTGCATGTAAAAACAATTTCCAATTTTCATTTTTAAAATTGAGTTCCAAATTATCTCCCTCCCTCCCCACCCCCCCACAGTGAGAAGCAAACAATTTGACATAGGTTATATATAACATCAGATTTTTGTTAATTAGTTTTGTTCAATTGTTTTGATCCTTGTCTTAAAAAAAAAGATTTTTGTTATAGGGATGACTCTCCGGAAAGCAGGTAAGCTATAGAAAGAAATCTAGATGATGAAAAAAATCAACATAAATCAACTTTTAAAAAAAGAAAAAAATGGTATTTTTATCTGAACACAAGGAAAAGGGAATTGGGGAGAAGAATAAAAGCCAAGTTTGGCTTCCGTTCCACTTTTGAGCATTCAAGGTAATAAAGGAAAGTCTTGGTCTCAATTACCTAGACCACAGAAAAACAACAGGATATGCAGATTAGGCACTGGATATGGTTTTATAAATGGTTTTTTAGAACTATGCAGGACTAGGGAAAATAATGTAGCTACTACTGTGGAGTTGAAATGTAACTGAGAGGCACAAGGGAGTCTTTCTGCTGTTCTCAGTAGCCCAGAAAGATGATCCACTGGTTAAGTATGGAAATATAACCATGCAGGATTCAGGATCGACCAAATTGAATTTCATATCCATGTCATGACTAAAGACTTAGCACTAGTTAATGTCCACAGCAAGAGACAACAAGAAGCAAGGAAATCCATGAGTTATGACTGTTTACACTTCTTTTGTAGAGTAAATTCCTTAGCTCTCTAAGTAAAGTCTTTTGCCTCCCCAGAAGTCTCTGAGGTACCTCATATCTAACAGGCTGTGAGTCCATGGGACCTGGGCTCCATCTAATGCCACCTCAGCTTAACCTTCATCTCAGGAAGAGCCTTCCTCTGGGATCTTACACAACTCATTCCCCTCCGATCCCCGGGACCCACCCCCGGGGCCTCATTCTCTTTCTCTATAAAAAAGAGTTGGCTTAGATCAAAAGTGTCCTGCCACATTTCTCAGTGTGGGAACCAGATTAAAATGTAACTGGGAAATAATTAATACAGTAAATAAAGATATAATAAAACATTGTTGTTGTCTAGTTGTATCTGACTCTGCATGACCCCATTTGGGGCTTTCTTGGCAGAGATTGTTGCTGTTGTCCAGTCATTTCAGTTGTGATCAACCCTTTGTGACCCCATTTGGGGTTTTCTTGGCAAGGATACTGGAATGGTTTGCCATTTCCTTCTCCAGTTCATTTTACAGATGAGCAAACTGAGGCACACAGGGTTTGGTGATTTGCCCAGCGTCACACAGCCAGTAAGTATCTGAGGCCAGATTTGAACTTGGGAAAATTAATCTTCATGATTCCAGTCCCAGTCCTATATCCACTTAACCACATATATAATGTTAGCATGTGGCTTTCTAAGTCAATATTCAGCCAGCAGGGATCCTTACTTATGGTTTATTGGACCCCAATTTCTATTTGAATTTGAAACCATTGGTCTATGTAATCTCTAAAATCCCTTCAACCTCTAAAACTGAGGATTTGGGGAGAAGATTGGCTTCCAGTCCTCCCCAAAAGCAACTATCTTGTTGCTATAGAGACACCCACTCCCTAGGAATCAAGCTTTTTGAAGGGTAAAAAAGGGTTAAAAAAAAAAAGGGTTAAAAAAAAAAACCAATACAACACTCTAATGCCTAGTGATTGGGAATAGTTAGCATTGGAGTCTTCCAAACATCCCACTTTTTCTTCCTGGGGGTAGTTATCCCTGAAAGGGCAATATGGAGGATCTCAGAACCCCCATCATCAGTAGCTAAGCTCCTCCCCTCTCAGGGTCCCTACCCCTACTTGAGGATGCTATTTCCCTCAGGTATCGTTTGAAGTCCTTGCCCTAAGGCACACGAATTCCAGTTAGAGCTCAGAGTCAGAGGACCTGAGTGATAATTTCCATTGGGTTACTTCCTCTACCTCCACCTCTTTGTTTGAATTCTCTCTTGAAAGTAGGGAATGACCTAGATGATTTCTAAGTTCTCTTTCAGCTCTAAATCCTATGATCCTAGTCAACTGAGACCAAGAATGAGTATTTTGGGGAAATGGGAGAAAGGCAAGAAAAAGATTCCTGGAGGAGAAACCAGCAAGGGGGGACAAAAGGTGGGAATGGGAGAGAGTCTAAGGTCAGCCTACCTATTCTTCCCAAGTCCCTCTTCAAAATGACTCCATTTTCTCCCTCACCCAAACTGCTTTTGATTATTTTTTTTAATTCTATTTTATTGATGTCTTTCGTTTTTTTTTACATCACCATAGTTTCCCCCAGTATCCTTCCTGCTCTTCTTCCCCTCCAGAGAGCCATCCCATACACCATATAACAAACAGAATTTTAAGGATTTAAATATTTTTAAGACAAAAAAAGAAAGAGGAACAGAATAATTACTTTAGCTAATTGATACATTGAAAAATTCTGAAAATATATGCAAAGTGTTCAACATTTGAGGACCTCCTACCTCTGCAAAGGCATAGAGTGAGTGTTTTCTCATCTCCCTTCTTTCAAGCCATGCTTGTTCCTTATAATTTTGCTTCTCACTGTTCTTTACCCAGGCTTATTGCCTTCCACATTCATACCACAAAAGGGGCACTAAGGGTCACTGTTGGTAATGGCTTATCTCCCCCACCCTGGGTTCCTTGGTGTTCCCCACTATGGCACTGCTTGAAGGGCAAAGAGTCCTTTCCCAGTTCAGTCATTATTGGCAAGAGCTTCTACCAGGTACATGCCAAGTTCTGCCCACCCCTTGTCCTTACACTTCAAAGTGAATTTGTTAAACGCTTACTAGGTGCCAGGCACTCAGCTAGGAACCTGGGGTACAAAAACAAAACAAAACAAAACAAAATAGCCCCTGCCCTCAAGGCTCTTGCATTCTATTGACAGGAAACACTATATATACAGAAAACAAAATAAAAGATATATATGAATAAATACAAAATAACTTCTAAGAAAGGGCATAAGCAACAAGTGGAATCACTAAAGGCCTTGTATAGAAGGAAGTACTTAAGCTGGCCCTAGAAAGAACATAGTAATTGTACAAGAGAGATGTTGGTGAGGAGTGAGTGTAATCCAGACATGAGGGACAGACAGTCGGTGAAAAAGCAACTAGAGGAGATGAGTAATTAAAATGTCTCTATAGACATAAAGATAGGGTTGAAAACATCCATTTTGGCTCTGGTGCCTTCACTAGGTAAGAATACTTTTTGATTGCATCAGACAATCCAAGTTGAACGCAACCAGCATGAGTACACCACCTCAAATCAATCAAAGGTATTTTATGAGAGTAGGTCACTGCTATAAACAATTTGTATAAAAGGAAAGAGCCATGTCAGAATCGGGAAAGAGATTATGAGATTTTGGATTCCAAGGTTTGAGAAAGCATACTATTCCCACTATCCCTTTGAGGGCCAAAGGGAAGACAGAGCCATGTCAAAGAAGAGAAAGAAGATTCAGCTCTATGGGAATCTCAGGGTAGAGGACCCAGGGTGAGGGAAGTGCCAAGAAAAGGTCAACTCTTTCCCCAAAGTGCCCTCCCAATACTTGTCTATCCAAAATCACTATCATATAATTGATTATTGCATTACCCAAATGTTTCTGGTAAACTGAATTTAGCCTCAACTATAAAGAGGCTAGGGGTTAACTAGAAATAGATGTAAATGTAAGGGTAGGCAAAGAGCCCAACCCCTGCCTAGGTGTTAGACATTTTCCTAATGGGGAGCTCAGAGCCCTTGTGACTGAATTCAGAACTTTCAATCTAAAATAAACTCCTCAAAGCCAAACTGAGGGAACTAAGGAGGGAGCTAAGTAGACCTTTACCAGCCATCATGTGGTTCCCCGAGCTTAAAATTAGCTAATTATTGTAACAGGGTATTTCACAGGGAACAAAAAGTAAAATAGGTTGGCTGGAATGTTGAATATAAGAAGGAGAATAATGTACAGTAAGCCTGGAAAGGTAGACTGGAGCCAGACTGGAAAAGGTCTTAAATGCCAAGCAGAAGAATTTGTATTTTATCCTAGAGTAAGAAGGAGGAAGCCACTGGAGTTTCCTGAGTAAGAGAAGAACATGGTTAGAGAATGCTGTAAGAACCTTAATACAACCAGCCATCTATAGTTGTAGACCATAGATCAAGCTGTAGATGCTAAAGGTGGCAGAGAACTCATTGCTCACCTTTATACTGTATCCACACCTGCAATAACAAATGGCGGTTTGCATCCCAATAAGGACATCATGGTGGTTCTGTAGAAAGAGACCTGCATTTGGAGTCAGGAAACATGGTTTCAACTCCTCACTTGGTCACTTACTGCCTCTGTGACCATGAACAAGTCATTTAACCTCCATGGTCCCTAATTTCCTTAGATGAAAGGTGAGAAGCCTCTAGAATCTAGAGTCTAGATGGTTATCAAGGACATTTCAAGCTCTAAATTCTATGATACCATGAACTAGAGATGCTCCTGAGGATAACTAGAAGGATTGGAGGTCTGGGACAGATTACAAATGATAATGATTCTCCAGTTTAGAGAAGCAAAGACCAGGTTCAAAGATATTATAAAAAGCAAACCCCCTTATTTTACAAAAGAAGAAACTGAGGCACGGAGAAAGGCAGCCACTAGTCTATGGCCATACAGTAAGTTGGTGGTAAAGCTAGAGCAGTATTCATACCTCCCCACTACTAAGCCTGGACTCTTCCTACAACACAGTTGTCTCTCTCCTGTCTAGCCATGACCTAGCTCAGCACAGAAAGGAAAATTGTTATCCTTCCCCAGACACAACGGAGTAAATGTCAGTTCATCAGATTAAAGTCATTGGATCAGAACATCATAGATCCAGAGCTGAAAGAAAGACCTCAGAGGCCGTCTAGTCCAACACCCTCACTTTATAGATGAGGAAACTGAGACCTAGAAAGTTTAAGTGACGTGCCAAGGTCACACAATTATCATCAGAAGTTGAATTTTACTTTTGGTATAGTGGGAAGAGTAATGGCCTTGGAGTCAAGAGACTTGGTTTAGAGTCCTAGATTTTAGTACTTATTATATCTCACATTTATCTAGTGCTTTAAGGTTTGCAAAACATTTCATACATTTTATTTCAATAATTATCAACTGTGTGACCTTAGCCACAACCATTACCTTCTCATCTGTAAAATGGATCTAATAATACAGGTGAAAGACAGAGAAAGGAGGGAGGAAAGGAAGGAAGCAGAAGGAAGGAAGAAAGAGGAAGGAAGGAAGGAAGGAAGGAAGGAAGGAAGGAAGGAAGGAAGGAAGGAAGGAAGGAAAGAAAGGAAGGAAGGAAGGAAGGAAAGAAAGAAAGGAAGGAAGGAAGAAACCTGAACACCATGTGATTATAATGACCAAGCTTGACCCCTGGAGAGAAGTTGAGAAAATATGCCTTGCTTCTTTTTTTGTAGAGACTGGGAACTTTTTACAGGGAATATTTTATACACCATGAGCTGCGGTTGATGGGATGGTTGGTTTTGTTGAACTGGTTTTTTTCTTTCTTTCTTTTTTATTCTTTGTTACAAGAGAGGGCAGAGAAATAGCTTGCCAATAGAAGGGAGGAATATATTCACAAATGAAGGTGATGTAAAAAATAAGAAAGGGGGAGGGAGAGAAAGAAAGAGGAGGGGGACAGACAGAGAGGCAGAGACAGAGAAATGAGAAATGCAGTGGGAAGAGTACTGGTATTGAAAAGACGACCTGGGTTCAGATCATTATTTTGCAACTTATTTTATGTATGACCTTGGGCAAGTCACTTCTCTGAACTTCCATTCCCATTTCTGTAAAATGAGGGGTTGGACTAAGTGGTCTCTAACTCTATGACACTTTAGAAGTCTTTTGTGTGAGAAAAAAAATGTTTTGTAAATTATAAACTGCTATGGAAATATAAGCCATGATCATTGACCAGATAGATCCCAAGAGCAATCCAAGAGTAAGAATGGCCTGTCCCCACCTGGAACAACCCCCACTCCCCGCACCCCACTACCCCATCCCCAGCCAAGAGCACTGGGAAAAAGCTTATGGAAAAACCCTCATGGTGCAACAAATGTGGCTTGTTTCTCCTTCCTCCGCCTTCTCCTGCTGCAGCCCCCCTCCCCTCGCATTCATGGGCTGTAACCAGCAATTACACAAGAAAAGCCACAAGTTAATGTATATAATCATGTCCAATCCCCACAGCAGTAAACAGGCAAACCGCCCCTGCAGAAAGGTTTTAAGGCTCAAGGCGCGTGGTTAGCTGTGCCGGCTCCATGCAGATCTGTGTCTTTCAGCGCATGGGATTCCCAGAGCCGCACCCCAACCCCAACAGGCCCCCCAAGAGGCAGATACCACCGGAGCCCGCCGTGTGTGCACAGACACGGCAGCTTCATCTTCCCTCCCCCGCTTTCTCGCTCCCTCTTATTAATTCTTGGCTCCCTTCTCATTTCAGAGAGACCCCGGGCTTCTGCGGCTCTCCTTCAGGAAGCCAAAACATTTCCCCCAGCCTGGTCGGCTAATCTCTCCCAAGCCCTGGGAAGAAGGACGAGCGCTACTTTCGGAAGTTGTAAGGCTGGAGCCTGAGGTTAGTGAGGGAGAGGGAAGAGAAGGAGGAGGAGGAGGAGGGGGTGGGAAAAAACCTTTCCTAATTATAAGTGTGCAAAAAAAAAAAAGTTTGACTGTAGGAAATGGGAAGATTACATGCTCAGAGAATTGGCAAATCGCTGCAAGATATACAATCTGAAATGAATTATAGCCAGGCAGAAAGACTTCCCACTTGTAGCTATTTTCATTTGAAATCCTTATTGTTCCTGTCTTATTTCTTCAGCCTTCCTGCCTTACAATTGCTCAGGGAACTCCAAATCACAGCCCATGGAAGAAATAACCTGGAAATTCCCCATTGAACAGGGAAATGATGTGTTAGAGGGAAAACAGCTCTCTTGTTTCCAAGGAGAGCTCCTTTCCACCTTGTCCTGAGGTTAAGAGGACCAGTAACTTTGAAATGACAGAAGACCCTAAGGGAATTCTTACTGTTCAGGCCACCCCAGTGTGTAGTTAGTGGCCCTCCTATAGTGGATGGCCAACTGGAACTCAAACCCGGGACAATACTCAGAATGGTCTAGGTCAAACCATATATAGACTAAGACCAAATAACATCCACCTGAGAATTTCAAAGGAACTCGAGAATGAAATTGACTTTTGGCCAACATTTTCAACCTGTCTAAACAAATAGCCATGGGTAGAGTATCAGGTCAAAAATACAGTCCCTTCTCATCAGATGGGGTCCAGAGAAGACCCCAGGAAATTGCAGGCCAGTGAGTCTCGAGCAAACTGGTGGAGTTGGTAATAAAAGATAAGATCTTGTGCTTTTCACCAAGGGAAATCAATTTAGGCCTTAGGAGCAGAGGACAGGAAATACACATGTAGATAAGTGGAGACTGGTGGGTCTAACCTTTCAAAGGCTTTGACAAAGTTTCGTGCCAAAAACTCTCATTAAATAAAATTGAATTACTGTAGAATTGGGGAATGGAGAGGTAGGAGTGACGTTCTATAATAGGTACCAAATTTAGAAACAGAGAATTTAGGTTTAGGATAAAGTCACACTTTTCTGGATGTATTAAGAGTAACAAATATGGTTCTTTGGATCATGGTACTATAACAGTGTTATTTAACATCTTAATAAGTGTTAAGTTAGTGGGAGGAAGTACAGAGTGAAATGTTCAGGAGATAACACTGAGTTATTCTGAGGTAGAACAGTGGGTAAAAGCAGTAGAGCTAAAATCAGTAAGACCTGATTTCAAATTTCATCTCAGGCGCTTACTAGCTGCATTGACCCTGGACTAGTCACTTAACTTTTTTCAGACTCCTCAGTTTCCTCATATGCAAAATGGTAATAATAATAGGGCCTATACCTTCCAGGATCGGTCATGGCAATCAAATGATATAACATATAGCTATAGCTAGCTATTCAGGACAGTGAGATCCAACCAATAAGGAACAGATTACAATAAAAATCTTATGACCCTTGTGTTAATGGGCAAAAAATAGGACAAATGCATCTTCATATGGACAAGTGTGAGATAATACATTTACGGATGATCCCAGCTACTATAAAATGTAGGGAAGGATCTAGATAGAACATGGCAGGTACTTAATAAATATCTGTTGAATTTGGATTTAATAACTTTCTAAGTTGGAGTTATTTGTATACATACCTTTTTCTCCCTTATTAGATTGCAGACTCCGTTGGGGTAAGAGATGTATCTTTTTTTTTACTTCTGTATTTGCTGGATCTAGGAATATACTTTGAACATGCTAAGTGTAATGTAATGAATGTAAACTGAATTGATTCTGTCCTTTTGATTGGTTTTAACCAAAGAGTACTTGGAAGTCATTGCAGATACAATGACCCAATAAATTCTTGGGCTAAAAAAGGCAACAAGATATTGGGCATGTTCTTTCTCCTGGAAAGAAAATAGAGTATTATTTACCCTTACAGGAAACTATAGAGTGTTTCTCACCTGAAATACTATGGGTAGTTCTAGTTATTGAACTTTTCAAAAGGGTCTAATCACAGGGATGAGGAGCCTGGGCCTTGAGGCCATATATGACTCTCTAGGTCCTCAAGTGCAGCCCTTTGAGAGACCTAAATGGCCACATGTGGCCTGGAGGCCACAGGTTCCCCACCCCTGGAATAGAATTGAGGAAGGACCCCTACAAGGCTGATCAATCAAAAGTAAACTATTCTATCACTCACTGTCCATGGATAAGTTGCTTCCCTTCCTCAGTCTCCCCCTCTGTAGTTTGAGGGAATTAGACTGGGTGATCCCTAGAGTCTATTCTAGCTCTGGCATTCTATGAATTATCTGTGGCATATTGGGAGGGAAGATGAGGGTTCTACAGCCAATGTTTTCTCCTCTCCATTTGGTTTTACCATTGACAGAGTAGCACAGGGTCCCTAGTTATATGCTGCCCGCTACCATTCGGTGATTGTTCCCTGTGTATTAATCTTTTCTCCCCAGTGAATCTCTGAGCAACTCAGAGGCACCAGCCATGTATTCTCATGTCTGCCACTCCATTCCCTTAACATCTTTTACAGGAATGGCTATTTGTTAAATATATACCCACCCATTAATTCATTCAACAAACATTATTGAATCACCTAGTACATGTAAGAAAAGTCCTTTGTTTGTGGGTTCATTTATCACTTAATGACAATAGAAGCCATCTTCTTCTCCAATGAAAAGAGCAGTGGGACTAGCTGTCAGAAGACCTGGGTGCTATTTTCACTTCTGCTACTTCCTAGCCTGTGACCCTGGGCAAGTCACTTCCCTTCTTGGGTCTTTGGTTACTCTAATGTTTCTGCAGTTTCTCTAAGATCTCTTCAACTCTGACATTCTATGATTCTAAGTGAACTTTCCTCTCTGTGCCTTGGTTTCCATCTCTGTAAAGTGAGGCTTCAGAAGTAAATAATTGCTTGGTACCCTTCCAAATCTAATATTCTGTAGTCTAGATTCTAACATTCTTTTATCTAAGGCCACTGCCCACTCTGACATCTCAAATTCTATGTTGTAATTTCCCTTTTACCTTCAACATTCTATGGTCTACATTTAACAAATTTATGTTTTAAGGTCCCTTTTAGCTCTGACATTCAGGAATCCTATTATTCACCTAAAAAGAAATGGAAAATACTATTCTCAGTTCATCTGGGGTGGGTGGAGGAGGGAGGCTGGAGGAAGGAAGGCATCCCTATTTCCCTACAAATTTTTTTGAGATTTCATAATGAGAGAGCCCAGTTGCAATATGATCTCCTTTGTAAGCATCACTGCCAGACTCCAAATGAAGAGATCGTGTTCAGTTGCCACAAGGGCCTGGTAACTCTATGAACTTCAACACGTGTTTGAAGAAAACAGACATTTCAGTTTCACTCTACCCGGAAACTTCTTGGAAATCCACATTGTTTAAATCCCAATTTCCAGACTTGGAAATTTGATCTTCAGGTGCTGAATGACAGAGGGGAAAATGGGACTCAAGGTCTGTGAAATGTTTTTCCTAATTAGAGTCCTTCCCTCTCAAAAGGTCTAGAGTACAGAGGGGGGCTTTGGGACCCAAAGTGGATCTGTCTCCCTTATCATCTGAGTTCATATAGAAGCTCCAAGCCCAATCCCCCTTTAAAAAAAAGTTAAAACTGGCAGATCCCATTCTGCACACCTTACACAAGGCATTAGCCAGGCCCTGTGGATTAGTGGCAGGATTGCCAAACTTGGGTCCAGGACCCTGCCGTTTAATCAATGTCATCTTTAAATTTCCCATCTCTGAGCCTGAATTTTCTGTAAAATATGTGTCTACCTCTATGAATCTGTGATCTCAATATGAGTATTCACTCCACAGATGCAGATTCCAATTCACCTATGCCCTTTCATGCTGTGTAACCATCAGCCATGGACTCCAATAAATCCTCTTTGTGGCATAGGGGCTACATCTAGCCCCCCTGGCATTCGTTAACATCAGTAGAACATACTAGTTGACTATCCAATAGAACACAAGGGTTGGTTATCCCTAGTTCTCATCATGATCCTGACCCACTGTCTTTTTCTAGTCATCCATCTCTGATGACATCTGTTTTGCCACTTCTTGCACAGAATTTGTTGTTGGTAATGTTATGCCTATGCTTACCCACTGTGTAGCCTTCCATTGCCTTTGAGTAACTCTCAATTTTAATTTTTGAGAAACTGGCATTCTATGACATATATAGCATTGCCAGAAATCATGACAATGCTTTAAATCTAGGGAAGGGGATATTATTGCAATAGGTTCTTCGGAATTTTGAGGAAGGAAGAACAAGGGGATAGAAATGAGAGTTTGCTCCTCATACATTTCTGTTCTACTGTCTTCAAATCAGTTAAGAAAAAGTTATTCAGCACCTTCTATCTGCTGGGCACTGTGATAAACAGTGGGGATATGAAGAAAAGTATAAGACAGTCGCTGCTCAAAAGGAGCTTACAGTCTGTTGAGTAACTACCATTAGGTCTAACCCCTCAAGATTTCAAAGGCAAAAATGAAACAATCCCTTCTTTCAGGAGGCATATATTCACCTGTAGAGAAACAACTTGTATATAAACCATCAAACAAGCTTCTCAGAGGAGGGAAGAGACTGTTTTGTGTTTGGCTATAATAGCAAGTATATGAAGAGTGTGACACAATAAGCATGTAAAGGTACACTGAGGCCAAATCTTGAAAGAATTTAATTGGAAGACAGAGGAGTCTGCATTTTATTCTAAAGGCAATAGGGAGTTACAGATGTTTCCAGAGCACGGAAGTGACATGGTCAGATCTGTGCTTTAGGAATGTCAATTTGGTGGCAGTGTGAGGAATAGCTTAGAGATGAGAAATCGATTAGAGGTGAGAGAGGCTGGAGGAAGAGCAACCCAATAAAGAGGATATTTTAATAGTCCAAGCAAAGAGTAATGAGGGTAGTGGCTATATGAGTGTAGAGAAAGGGGTGGATGTGACAGATGTTTTGGAGTTAGAAGCAACAGGCTTAGCCACTAATTGTTGGATGACAAAAAACTGTGTATGACTTTAAGTCACCTGGGTACCTGAAAGTGTGTTGGTTTTCTTGACAGAAATAAAGAAGCTAGGAAAAGTGGTAGGCTTGAGTTCTGTTTTCAGTATATTGAGTTTGAGATGCCTATGGGAGATCCAGGAGGACTCAGTCCAGCAGGAAGTTGGTGGACTACATCTCAGGATAGAAATGAAGGCTGGGGGACAACTTGACCCCACTCTAAAGTTTGGGCAGAATAAGGGGTACTCTATGGAGAGAATGAGGTGGCAGGACTACCAACAACCCCAAGACAGCCACTATTGGTCAGAGGGGTCAGTTCGCCCCCTTAAATGCTGCTGAGGTTGGCCTTCAGGAAGAGAGCCCAGCGAGGGTGGCTGAGGTTGAGCAAAAAGAACCTAGACGAGAAAGGCCAGACTTGTCCCAAAACTTCCAAGGAGGATAGAGTGTAGGGGATGTCCAGGAAAGAAGCCCGAGGGTAAAGCCAAGAGAATCAAGGTCAGAAACATTCAGCCAAAAATCAAGGCACAGCGAACAAATTGTGGAAAAGGAAACGCAGAAAAGTAATGGGGTTCCTCATCACATTATAGGATTTAGGGGTAGAAGGCACCTTAGAACATAAGCCCCCAGTCTATGTCATAGACAACATCACCAAAAAGCTGTCCCACTAGGCAACATTCTACTGTATTTCTACACCATGTTCCAGTAGACCCTCCATTTAAGGAGGGCATCCAGGCCAGCCGTCTCTTCATTTTCCACCAGACCCTGGACTTCTCCATCATTGTCTGTGCACCTGCAGGCACGCATGCGCGTGCATGAGCACACACACACACACACACACACACACACACACACACACACACCTCCCTTCTCCACCCCTCCCTTCCCTTTACTGCTTTATTTTATGTTTTGTCTCCCCCATTAGAATGTAAGCTTTTTTAAAGCAAGTCCATAGAGAATAAGAATTGCCTCTGACCACATATGACGGAATATGTGATCCAGGATTCAAACCCAGGTCCTCTACTGCCGATTCCAGTATTCTTTGCAGTAACCTACACCAATACTAAACTAAGAAACATTCTTAGACAGATCGCCCTTGCATTCCCAAGATCACTTTTTTTCTTTTAAAAAATTTGTGTTAGTAATTCCCCAATTGATACATGGTCAAAGAATATGAACAGGCAGTTTTCAGACAAAGCCAAAGCTCTCTATAGTCATATGAAAAAAATGCTCTAAATCTCTGTTGATCAGAGAAACGCAAATTAAAACAACTCTAGGTACCACCTCACATCTATCAGAGTGGCTAATATGACAAAAAAAAGGAAAATGTTGGAAATTGGAAGGGATGTGGGAAAACTGGGACACTAATGCACTGTTGGTGGAGTTGTGAACTGATCTAACCATTCTGGAGAGCAATTTGGAACTATGCCCAAAGGGCTATAAAACTGTGCAGTTCCTTTGATCCAGCAATACCACTGCTAAGTCTATATCCCAAAGATATCAAAAAAGGGGAAAAGGACTTATTTGTACAAAAATATCTCTAGAAGTTCTTTTTGTGGTAGCAAAGAATTAGAAACCAAATGCCCATCAATTGGAGAATGGCTAAACAAGTTGTGGTATTTGATTGTAATGGAATATGATTGTGCTATAAGAAATGACAAGCAGGATGATTTCAGAAAAATCTGGAAAGACTTATATGAACTGATGCATAGTGAAGTGAACAGAACCAGGAGAATGTTGTATACAGTAAAAGCAGTATTGTATGATGAAGAACGATGAATGATTTGGCTATTCTCAGCAATACAATGATCCAAGGCAGTCCCAAAGGACGAATGATGAAGCACACTATCCACCTCCAGAGAAAGAACTGATACTGATTGAATACTGACTGAAGCATGCTATTTTTCACTTTCTTTTCTTCATTTTTTTTCCTTTTATTTGAGTCTTCTTGTACAAAATTACTGATACGGAAATGTTTTACATAATTGCACATGTATAACCTATATCTGATTGCTTACCATCTCAGGAAGGGGGGAAGGGAAGGAAGGAGGGAGAGAGAAAATTTGAAGCTCAAACTTTAAATTAAAATATTTTTTAAATTGGGGGGGAAAAGAGATGCGTTTTTCTGTCTACAGTCCTGTATGGCTCTCTGTTTAATCTCTGTCAGCAAGATATTGGTGACATATTGCCATACTAAGTGGTGTATTTTCTTTCTGTGTTATGAAATATGTCAAATCTGCCTAAAACCACAAGTTCTTCATGGAGTTTCCAGAATGAATTAACTGATCTTCCTAAAGTATGGCTAGATAAGAATGAAAAATGAAGGATTGGTTGACCCCAGACAAACTGACCTGGGAAAGACCTTAGCTTAAAAAAGCCAAGATCTCCCCTTGCATTTGGGGTCATTGCCAGGCATCCTGTCCTATGTCTTGTCACTGGGCTCTGGTGCCTGTGGAGAAGACAGTGAGGCTGATGACTTTGCACAGCCCTGCCTCACTTAAATCCAATTCACTTGCAAGTAATTTTAAAAAATTGCATTGATGTCTTTTGTTTATATGTCACCTCCATTTCCAAATACATCTGTTCCTCTGTAAACTGAGAGGTTAGATTATTAGGTCATCCCTAAGGCCTCTTCTAACTCTAGATAGAAGGAGTCTTTAGGATAAAGCAACACATCCCCTGCCTATCAACGCATCTTACATAGCAAAGAATAAAAACAAAAACAGTTGAACAAAACTGACAGCATCAATCAAATCTGATAGCATATACAGTGCTCCATTCCCATAGTCTCCCACCTCTGCAAAGAAATCTCCTATGGTTCTTAAGGACATGTGTGGCATGGGGGAAACTTGACACCCACCATATGATAGCCAAGGAAAAAGCCCCTAGTTCATGTCCCAGACACCATCAGAAAACAGCTGCTCAGCTTCAAGGCTTTTCTGTCTCCATTCAAATAGTCCCATTTTCTGAGTGCCCTGTCTTAAGAATTGTCTTAAAACCAATGAATATCCTAAAGACTCCTTCTATCTAGAGTTAGAAGAGGCCTTAGGGATGACCTAATAATCTAACCTCTCAGTTTACAGAGGAGCAAACTGAAGTCTAGAGAGAAGTGACTTTACCTAGGGTCATACAGCAAGGTGATGGCAAAATAGAAGCTAGAACCCAGAGCTTCTGAGTCCCAGCCTTGAGCCACCCTGCCTTTCTCCCTTTCTGCCTTTTCATTCCATGGCCAGAAGGGGCAGAATGTGGGTGGGAAGAGAAGGGTGGAACATTCCAACCTCTCTGGCCAAGGAAGCCAACAGCTGTAGCTTAGGAGTTAGGCTACAAACCCCTGGGGTGAGAATACACCTGGAAAGGCAGCTCAGCATGGGCCATTCTCTTTCCTGGAGGAAAGCAAAGCAGCTGGAATGAGTTCAGAGAAGAGCCACAGGAATGAAAGTTAGGGAGAGACTGATTTATGGGAGAAGATTAAAAGAACTAAGTAGGTAGGGTTTAGCTAAGTCATCGGGAAGGAGACATGATAATAGCCTACAAGTATTTGAAGAGGGTAATTCCTGGGGGAGTGATAGAAATGACTTATCCAGGCACAAGGGAGGAGAACCATGAACCAGAAAATGAAATACCGGAAAGGAAAGATGTCGACTGGGCCCCAGACTGCTTTCCTGAGCTCTCGTTCCATGGACCATCCCAGGGACACAGGGGAAGTATGTCCAGCTCATTCTGGCTTGGGATACAAATCCTTCACAGACAGTTCACAGAGAGCAAAAAATGCAGGCCTGCATTGCTCTGCCTCTGGGGGATTCTTCCCAGCAGCCCTCTCTTACCTGAATAGCTAGGAACTGAGGATGCTTTCCATTTGGGGAATCTAGTTAGTGATCTCTGTTGGAGCCTTACAGAATTAACTTATTCTCAGGTAGTATCGTCATTATCATTAATAATAAAAATAATAACTAGCATTTATAAGACACTTTAAGGTTCTGTACCTTTCCTCTCAGATAATGCTTCACATAAGTATGTAATCCTTGATCCTCACAATGACCCTATGAGGTAGGTGCTACTACTCTATCCATTTTGTTGTTCATCCTTCATTCTCGAAGAGGACTGATGATATCAAGCAGATGATGTCTTGACTTGCAAGTGAATTGGATTTAAGTGAGGCAGGGCTGTGCAAAGTCATCAGCCTCACTGTCTTCTCCACAGGCACCAGAGTCCAGTGACAAGACATAGGACAGGATGCCTGGCAATGACCCCAGATGCAAGGGGAGATCTTGGCTTTTTTTAAGCTAAGGTCTTTCCCAGGTCAGTTTGTCTGAGGCAAAGCCCATTCAGTAAATAAAGGCTAGCTAAGAATTGAGGCAAAAGATGGTCTAGTTTACCTTTATTAAAGAATCATTCTGGGAGAAGTATATCTATTTTACAGATGAAGAAAATGAGACATTGAGAGGTTAAGTGACTTTGTCAGGGTTACCCAGCTAGTAAGTGTCTGAGACAGGATTTGAACCCAAGTCCTCCTGATTCCAAGTCCCACACTGGATCCACTGTGCCACCAAATAGATGATGAAAGCAGAGAAGGGTCTTTAGAATTGAACTAGATGATCCAAATTAAGGGGCCAGACTAGTCATTCTCCAGAGCTTCCCTTGGCTTTAAATCTTCTGATCCTGTAAGACCAAAAGGCTAGAATCAGAATATTTTGCACTGGGAGAATATAGTCCAAGAGCTTTACAGATGAAGCCCAGAGCAGTCAAGAGATTTGCCCAAGGTCATGGAAGAATTCAATGGCAGAGTCATGACCATAAAGCTCCTAGCCCAGTGCTCTTTCTGTGATGTATCACACTAACTCAAAAGTACTATCCAGTTTGAAGACTCTGTCAAAGAACCCTTATAAATAAATGCTTCTATGTGCCCAGTACTTCACTGGGCACTATTGAAAGCAAAGTCATTTTGGGTAAGTCCCTTGCCTACCATCTAAAATAGTAGGCTATTATCATGTCTCCTTCCCTATGACTTAGCTAAACCCTACCTACTTAGTTCTTTTAATCTTCCCCCTACCATGGGCCAGTGACATGGACATATACATACATACATATATACGTACATGTACATACATGCATATATAATTTATATCATGTATGTGTGTGTAAACACACACACCTTTCCAATAGAGAAGGAGAAAGGAGAGGAGGTAGAAAGAAGGACACTAGGGGAAGGAAGAGGGCCAACTTCTATGACATCTCATCCATATCTTTCTTCTTAGATTTTGTTCAGTGACTTTTAGGTGATTAGTTGTGTAATCATGACACAGGTCTCCTGACTCCATATCTGGGGTCCTTCCCATTATACCTTACTGCATCCCACAACAAGATGATCTCCAAAGCTCACTCCACAGTTGCAAAATTCTATAAAACCCACTATTATAACATCTTTTTTTTTGCATTCTCTATATGCAAACTCCCAGAGCAAATATTCTCTTTCTCACTGGGGAACATAATTATATGCTATCTTGAATTGTTTTCTAATTGTTTCATACTCTTAATAAGCAAATGGCTGGGATGATGTCACACATTTCCTTTGTACCCCTCCATAGCACCTAGCTTAGGGCTCTGCTCATAATAGGCCCTTACTGCATGTTTATCAAAGGAAGGAATGAATCACTATATGTTTTCTCTCCCAAAGTAGACTTGTATCCTCCAAACTGAATGAACGAATGAATGAATGATAAGTCATTGGGGCAACAGTAAAAGAAAGAGAATGTTTGAGGTTGAGAAAGGATGAATGAGCCAGGCTAGTTTTGAATAATTGTCCCCTCTGAACTTCATTAAGTAAAACATGAAATTTAGGAAGTAGAGTATGTCTATCACATTGGTATCAATGAAGTGTGTCAAGACTACTAGTATATGAAGGAGAGTAGAGTACAGTAAGACTGTAAAGCTAGGTTGGACTGTGGGAGAGAAAGGAAAGTGGGAAGGAAGGAGTCTTAAATGCCGGGTTGAGGATTTAGTGGTGATAGGTAGCTATTGAAAGCTTTTGAGAAGGGTGTCAATCTGGCTCTATGCCATACTAAATAGACATCTGGCTTCAGAGCCAGGGAGACCTGTCACATACTAACTGTGTGACTCAAGTAAGTGACTTGACCACTTAATGCTTAGACCTAAGCACCTCTTAAAGACTATATGCAGAGAATTGCATTGGTAGAGGAATTTTCCCCATCCAGAAGTTCTCTAAATCAACGAAATTACAGTTCTAGTCCATACGCAATAGTCTGATCAGGCATGTACATTAGGAAGATTATTTTCTTCCTTGATCACCCCACCCTATACTCATATCTTCTTCCTCTGAGTTCCCACAGCTCTTTACTATGCATTGGGCACTTCTCATATACCATATACTGTGTTGTATGGTTACTACATTTGTGTTCTTGTCTTATCTCCTCATCTGAACTCTAAGTGCCCCATAGACAGGACCTTATCTTATTCTTCTTTGTCTCTCAGTACCCCCAGAATAAAGCCAAGCTCACAATAGATTGTTTGCACTCAAAAGTGATTTGTCCATTGGCTGAAAGATGGTATCCATATCCTCAAATTTCTTTCACTTGGCTGATGTATAACAGAAGCTTAATGTGTTCTCTGCAGTAGCTTTAAAAAATTATAGTAGTAGATTTTATAGAATTTTGCAGCTGCAGAATGAGCTTTGGAGATCATCACACTGTGAGATACAATAAGGTGTAGTGGAAAAGGCCCTGGCTATGGAGTCAAGAAAGCTGGGTTCAAGTCCTGGTTTAACACTTATTCAGCTATGTAACTATGGACACATCATTGAATTTCTTGGAGGTCTGACTTCAATAACTGTAAAATGGAGACCATAATACTTGTACTGCCTAAGAGTAGAAGGGTAAGAATAAGAAAACCACTTTGTAAACCAAGTGCTATAGAAAGTTAAGTTATCATTCTAATCTATTTCAAGTCCCTAACTTTGCAACTAAGGAAACCAATTAGAACCGCAAGGATCTATTCAATGCCATATAGTTAAAGCAACATCCTCACATCTCACAAGCCTGGCACATAATAGATGTTCAAGAAATAGTAACTAATTGACATTGTGTGACATTATTTAACTCTCTTGTGTGTATATCCCTTGTGTCAGAGAATCCTCCTGTCAGTCTATCCCATTGCCTTCACTCAAATGATCTGGGAATTCCAGTCTCTAATACCCTCCCAAGGGCATTTACCAGCTCCCCTTACAAGCACATAAATTCACAAGACTCAAAATATAAACAATTTTATCTGAAAGTCAATGGAAACAAACAGGAATTGTATCTAAGCCCATAAAAATGACAAAACTTATTAATGAGCAATCTTCTCTCCCTTTCCTCCAACTATCTATATAGTCTTTATGATTTAGAGAAGTGGTATTAAATTCAAATAGGAACAGTTGCTAAATTGTACACAAGGATCCCTGCTGCCACATATTAACTTAGAAAACCACAAATTAACATTATCTTTGTTGGGGTGACTAGGTGGCGCAGTGAATAGAGTATCAGGAGTCAGGAGGACCTCAGTTCAAATCTGGCCTCAGACACTTAACACTTACTAGCTATGTGACCTTGGGCAAGTCACTTAACCCCGACTGTACTGCCTTCCCCCTCCAAACCCCCCCCAAACCCATTATCTTTGTTTTATTTTTATTTATTTCGTTAAACATTTCTTAATTATATTTTAATCTGATTCAGACAATACTTGCAGCCCAGTGTTTGACATCTCTGACTTAAAGTATTTGCCTCAGTTATGATTCTAATAGAAATCAATCAGGATTTGCTTATCCACATTGGTGCTTCCCTCCAACCCTCCTGTGTTTGTTCAGTATTGCTTGCTTCCTAAAACTCTCATCTCCTATTTCTCCCTGTTGCTCTCCTTGATAATTCTCCTTCCTGTAGCTCTCCTTCCCAAATCTCTCTACTCCAAACAGAAAGCCAGTCTTGCTCAATGTCCAAGCCCATTCTGTGCCCAAAAAATTTTTCAAACTCCAACAGATCTCTGTTCTTGTTTTCCCAGGAGATTAGTATTTAAACAACTGGTCCATGTAGGAAAAACCTCCCAGTAGATTTACTTCAGAATGCGCCTACATTCTTCTCAAGCCTTCTTTTTCATATAACTCCCAGAAACCCAGACCTCATATACAAGAGGTATGTTGGAGCTATAGAATGCTCTCTTCTCCTATTTCAGTGGTAAGACTTACTAACACCATAGAGGTTCACAAAAAACCATTGCCATTTGCCTCCTCTCTTCCTCGGGTGCCCTGGCCATGAATCCCCAGTCAACATCAGTGTTCTCTTTCTCTTCTGTCTCGTCAGTTGTCCCTTGATTGTTTCCCCAGGGCAGCTAGATGAAGTTATTCAAATTATTTAGTTCTGCTTGACAAAAAAGGAGGGAGAAGAGAGATGGCTTCTCCTAGAGTAGGCATTCCTACCTCAGGGAAAGGGAGATTAGTGCCAGTTACATATGTATCTGTCATGTCACACTAAGTAGATGGAACCTCTAGAAAGATTGTACCTAGCACAGGGTAGATGGACACTCATTTGATACTTAATAAGCAATTACCTGAATTGGATTTGTGCATCAGCCCCAAAACTTTTTAATTTTTTTGATACTATTCTATATTTGATAAATATCATCAAGCACAAGCATTTTATATAAAAATGTAAAAAAATTGTAAAAATATAAAAACACAGAAGCACAGAAAAAGAGAATTACACATGAAACCATAAATCTCTATTACATAAATCTTGAATTTTTTTTCAAAAATATAATAAATTCAATGTGTTTCTTTCAAAGCTGTCCTGCTCATCTGTGTCTCCTTACAAACATCATTTTACTCTTTTTCTGTGCATTCTTAAAACTACTACCAGGACTTTCTTCTCTTTTTTCTTTCCTTCTTATTTTTAACATCCCTCTCACTAGTCCCTATTTCCCAAATCCTCCTAATATTTTAAAAACTTCTCCCTTGTAACAAATAAACATAATCAAGCAAAAAACTTCACATACCCGGCTAATAATACTTTTTTTTAAGTAATTGTCCAGGGTAGAGGGAGTCTTTCCCATACTCTCCCCCCTAATATTTGTCTAGTTAAATACTATGGACTTTTCAAGGCTTAGCTCAGATGCCACCTTCTCCATGAAGCCCTTCTTGGTCCTCCAACCAGAGTGATCCCTCCCCCTTCTGAAATCCTCTGAGCACATTTTTGCCCCCTGTTTATGGTACTAATCACAAAAGTGACTTGAACTATTGTAACCTGTGTGCTTGTCTTATGTCTTCTACTGGACTGTCAGCTCCTTGACAATAGGGTCCAGATCTTACTATCTTGTACTCAGTGTCCAGCATGCTATGTCTTGTGCATAGAAAGCACTCACGGAATATGTTTTAAATTGAAGGGTACCTAGATCTACCTACTAGTTGAGAGGGAATAATTTTTTATACCTTAAAGTAATATAAAAATGGGAGCTATTATCATCATTATTTCTCTAAAACTGAAAAGTTTACCCTAAAGGGTTAACCTCTGGAACTGTTTCCACCCAGGCAAAATCTCAATTCACAACATGTCCTACTGGCGTCTTAAGGAGGTGCCCTTCTTCCCCCTCCTTAGCCTGGCTGGAACCCACTCCCTCCAGGCTCACAACAATGGCTCATTGTGGGAAGCCCATTGATGCCAATGCTGGTGTGTGGTGGGCAGTGCCCAGTCCCCGCCCACACCTCAGAGAGGAAATGTCAAGAGCTGAGCTTTTCAGCATCACAGACATAGGGGCATCTGGCAAAGGGCCAGGGTCTCCTAGGCCCCTGGCATGGCTGAAAAACAGCAGCTTTGTTTGCAGTCTGGAAATCCACATCCCTGCCCTACTCAATACAAGGATACAATACACCAGCCCTGGTGAACCCCAGGAAGAGGAGACTTCCACTGAAGAAAAGGGGCATGGAGGCATTAAGGTAAGACTGAGAGCTTGGGGCACAGCAAAGGATGAACCAAAGCTGCCTCCTTTAGCTTTCTCTCTCTAGGTACCACCCCCTTTCAGAGTAAACCAGACAGTAAGTTCTATGAGGGCAAGGATTGGGTTTCAGTGTTTGGGCAGCATGGAATAGTTGTACTTGGAGTCAAGGGAGATCTGAGTTCAAAAATTGCCTCTGATGTATACTTAATGTGTGTCCTTGAGGATAGCAGGCTCCAGAGGTCCAGCCTTAGATTCTGGAAGACCTGGGTTCCTGCCCTACCTCTGACTCGCACTAGCTGTGTGACCCAGGGCGAGTCACAACCTCCCAGTATCCCCAACCAACTCTCTAAGACTAAGTCACTAAAGAGCTGCCCAATTCTTTGGTATGGGGAGTTTACCAACAGATATAAGAATAATGGCATCTATAAAAGATGTTAAATGGGGTTGTCATGGTTTCGTAAACTTTAAAGTGCTATGTCAGTTCTAGTCATTACTATTTGAGCTAAACTTGGAATTTCTCCCAAAAAAACCAACATGATGCTTTGCTTATAGAGAATACTTAAAGATTGTAAATATTTGCTGAATTGAATTGAATTGAATTGAATTGACTTTCCCATGGATTAGTCCGAGGCAGGTAATACAAAAGGTTTCACCAAATATATGACATAGCCATTTCTTCTTCTTTTATCCCATTCCTGGGCCTCAGTTTCCCCAAATAAAAGGATTAGAGCAAATGGTTTCTGTCTCTTCCAGTTTTATGAAACTATGGTTCCAAATTCCCTTCAGAGTAATGAGCAATCACTCTCTACATGACCCAAAAGACAGTCACTTATACTTTGTGATGTTTGGTTCTAGAAGGAGATGGGAATTGTTGTTTCCCTACTAGCCAAGGAAGCCACCACCACCCCACCACCCCCTTCCAGGAATCCCTCAGTACTCACTGGAGGTTAAGGTTAGTCAGAATAAAGTTGGACAATCCTGACAATCAGCTAGCATCAGCTAAGCGTGAATTATGCACCCAGGCTGGGAGTATGGGAAAAGCAGAAGGCATAGGTGAGTTGAGACCTCATGGAAGTTGCAGCCTAGTTGGACGAATGGGCACGCCGAGGTTACTAATAAAACAAGCCAGTCACTGATAAGAACCAAATGGCCAAGTACTAAGTGTTGGGGATGGAGAAGAGAGCACAGAGGAGGCAGGGAAGAGTTTTTGATTAGGGGAAGCTTTTCAGAGGAGGTGAGATTTGAGTCATGTCTTGAAAACTGGGTAAAATGTCAGGAAGTAAAAATTAAATAAGAAGACACAAGTTAAGAAAGAAACAACCTTGGTCTCCTTGGGAATGACAGTACAAGATAGTAGCTAACACACTGGCTTTGGGGTTAGGAAGATTTGGCATCATTTCCTACCTCAGATGCCTACTAGCAAATGACCCTAGGTAAGTCACCTTACCTCTCTGTGACTCAGTTTCCTCATTTGTAAAAGTTGGGGAGGGTTGCTCTTGATTGTCTCTAAGATCCCTTCCAACTCTAAATATATTATTTTTATTTCACCATTCTATGCCCCACCCCAACCTCAATCTCATGTCCATGTTTTTACTCATAATTTTCTGCACACCAAAATGCCTCCCCTTTTCTTCCCATCAAGCAAGTCCTTCCATAATTCTGGTCTCAGATCAAGCCCCACCACCTGCAGGAAGCCTTCTCTGGCCACCAGCCTCTGAGATCCTAGACACTTTCACATTTGTAAGACACATCTTGGCCCTTCTGCGTAAAAAGTCTTGCTACAATTGTTGTGTGTAATACCTGCCTTCTATACCTCTCTCAGGGTGAGGATTGAATCTTCCTTTTCTCCACCTTCCCCAGCACAGGACTGGGCCCACAGTAGGTAAGCAGTAAAGACCTGTTTGATGGCGGGGCTGAGCTTAGAGGCCCAATGAAGATGGAGAGGTATCCTCCTGCCCATAACCAACTTGCGGTGTGTCTTTAGGCAAGTTTCATCCCCTCTCTGGGCTTTTCATCCTCTACAAAATGAAAAGGTTGGGCTAGATGAGCCCTCTGATCCTTTCTAGCTCTATGATCCTATTAGTCTGTAACCTACCTGGAGTCAGTGGCCTGAGCCCTTTAAGGAGCCACCACAGCCCTCTTTCCCAAACTGAGTCCTGGGTCCAATCCATCTTTTGCTTTTGTTTTATTGTTTGTTTGTCTGTTTGTTTTTAATTGGTCTGAATCAACTTGGATGGGCAGGCACATTTTCTGTTGCTGAGGTTTTCCCCCTCCTTGCAAAAGGATGAATAATTATGTCTCTATGAACTGGAGAGAGCTCTGAGCCACAGTTCTTAGAGCCAGGGAGTCCGGACTCCCACGCAGTCCCCGCAGCCAGCTGCTGTGCACCCAGCCGGAGAGGGAGCATGGCGCAGCAGGGAGGGCTCATCCATTAGAGCATTCCCTAGGCTCAGGCTGGGGAGCCCAGATCACTGGGGCCAGTACCCCCTTCTCTCTTCTCCAGTCCTCTGATAAGCAGCCAACTTCTCTGGGAAAATAAAGCTCACTCAGTCCTGAGGGCCAGACAGTTAAAAGGAAGCTCACTCAGGAACAGTGAACACTTGGATCAGGGACTGCAACCAAGCCTAAGGTCTGAAAAGTGCTGAATTCATGACCTCAGAACTTTTCCAGAGTGATTTCTCTTGTGAATAGAACAGATGGGTTTCTCCTTCAGTAATGCAGAAACAGGGCAAAAATCAGTCTGTTCTTGGGGTGGGAGGAGGGTAGGGAGGGGATGCTAGTTTATATCATTGAGCATAGAGGTGGGTGATCTGAGGTTGCATTTACATAAGGCAAAGTGAATTTAAAGTGTCTAGCTGTGTGTTCTTGGATAAGTCACTTCACCTCTGGGCCACAGTTTATCCACAGATTAAAAAAGAAGGTTTGAAAAGATGATGGTCCTCTCTGGAGATCCTTTCCAGCTCTGTGATTCTAATTATGACTCTGTGTTTCTAATCTATGCTGACAGCCCCTCAGGAGAAATCAGACCCACTGTGCATCTGTTGGTCTGAATATTATGTGGAGAGTTGATCAAAGGAGCCTGATGAGGTTACAGAGAGGTGAACTTTTGTTTAGAACCATGATTGGACCTCCCTGGGGAAGAGGAGTACTTGCCCATTAACACCTCTTTGGGAGTAGTGAAGTCCTCTCCTGGGTCTGGGTACTTGTCAACCCAGCTCATTGAAGATGAACCACTGAGACAAATGTTGATTTGATTGGTTGAGCCACTAATTTATTAGGGCCACCCTTTGTATTATATGTATATAAAAAGGAACAGGCAGATCCTCACCTCCCTTGGGAGAGATCCAGAGAGAGTTTGAGTCTAGCTGATCTGAAAATAGATGCTGACTCCTGGGGTAGGGCGGGTTATAACCTATGTTCCCCATGGACCAACCACTCCCCCCTCCTAGCCCCAAAGCTGGTAGCCAAAGACAGAAAGTAACAGAAGTTGTCATAGTCTTAGTAGCAGCCAAGGAAACTAGAGTTCCTGGCCCTAACTGTGAAATAAAGATGGTAGAAGTTCTAACCCCCAGAGATGGGAACTGTGAAATCGAGAACCCACATGGCCAAGTAGTAGTTTCTGAGTGCTAAACTTCTGCAAGAAAGTCAAGAGAAAACCAAGTATGTGGTCTCATAGCTAGAAAAGAAGCCAGGGACTCAGCCATGATGAATATGACAAAAGTTGGACTTTATCTTTGCCTCCCTCAAAGTTACAGAGCAGGACCAATGGGAAAGGGTACCCCTCTGTGGCAACCTCAAACTTGTTTCCTTCAAACATGGGCATCCTCCCCCTGAGGGAAATGCTATAAGATTGGAAGCCTGTCTAGCTAAGTCCCTGGATGTGAAAGTAGGATTTACCAAAATTTGAGAGGCTGATTCTAGCAACTCTGAGTTCATTTGTCTTAACAGTCAAGAAGGATTTATTAAGCACCTTCTATACCTTATGCTACATCCTGGGGATGCAAAGAAAGGTAAAAACAGTCCAAGGCCCCAACAAATATATATCCTAATGGGGTTGTAGTGAGAGAGAACAACATGAAAATAGCCAGCACTTATAGGATAGACAGACAGACAGACAAACAGATGGAGAGATAGTGGAATATAATCTCAGAAGGGAAGACACCAGCAGCTGGGGGAACTGGGAAAGGTCTACTGAAGGGAGGAGTTGAGCTGGGTCTTGAAGGAAGTTAAGGAAATGTAGACGTGGAAATGAATGGGCAGAGGAATCCTATGCAAAGACATAGAGACAGGAAATGGAGAGTGGGAGACAAGAAAAAAAATAGTCCAGGGTGGCTAGATTGTAGAATACATAGAATGAGAAGTAAAGTATAAGAAGACTAGAAAGGTAGAAAGGGACCAGATTATGAAGAATTTCAAATGCCAAATGGGAGAGTTACTATTTGATCCTGGATGTAATTAGGACACAAGGGAGTTCATAGAGGTGTCATGGAGTCAGAGCTACTCTTAAAAAATCACCTTGGCAGTTGAGTGGAGGGTGGATCAGAAGGGGGAGACTTAAGGCAGGGAAGCCTGTTAGAAAACTATTGCAATAGTCCAAGCAAGATATAATAAAGGCCTGAACTCAGGTGGTGACTCTCTGAGTGTAGAGGGTATATACAAAAGATGTTGTGAAGCTAGAAATAAGATTTGGCAATGGTTTGGATATATGAGGTGAATGAGAAGGTTTTGAGGCTTGGGTCACTGGGAAGATGATGATGCCCTGGACAGTAATAGGTAAATTCATAAAAGGAGAAAGTTTGGGGGGAAGGATACTGAGTCCAAACCTGTAGGGTAATACTATATAGAGATCTGTAGAAACCTCTGGGATAGAAAACAGGACTCACTAGAAAAATTAGGTGGATTGTAGCAACTATTTGTGATTCTGCATTTCTGTGAGGTAAAATAAAGGCTGTTATGTATTTTAATGTGTATTGCTACTCTTAAGTATTTTCATAGATCCTGGGACCTAGACATGAACCACATAGATTAGAATTCCTAGTATGGAGGCAAAGTGAACCAAAAAGATATAGTTTGGTTGGCATCTCCCACAATGAATCCAGGCTCTGTCAATGCAGAGACTGAGATTGCAGGTGATGGATTACATCTAGATTCTCTTGTTAATATGTATACCGTGGTCTCATTATCTCATCACTTCTCTCTCACCCAGTCTACTAGAATAACCTCCTATCTGATCTTTCCCTCAATGAATCAGAATTATGTTCCTGACTCATTGAGAGAAATCTTTTTGTGTTTGTTCTTGCTATGTCTTTGAGATAAATATCTATTTATAAAAGTTAATTTGCCACTAAGTGATTAAATGGAACTAGGGTTCTAGGTACTATGCCCTGAAAGTGGGAGGAACGCAATTTATAAGGGCTAGATCCAGTTGTAGAGAAGAGAGTCTCCCCAAGTCCATTTAGGGTAATAGAGAATGCAGGGGGTCACAAAGGGTAACAGACCTGGCTGGTTCTGAGAGAGTGGGGCCACTACCTACTACCTTGTTATTGCTCCCTCCCAACAAGATCGTGTGAACCCCGAGAGCAAGCTCTGTCTTTCAAGTAGCCAAGGCAGGCCTATTCTTATAGAAGTCACCTTAATTTCTTATAGTAGTCCTTGAATGAATGACAGATATCAGTACAATCATTTATAGGGCATTTATTAGGCACAGTCTTGTAGAAGGCAAGCAACGTGCTTTAAGAATTCAGGGGAGGGGCGTCTAGGTGGCACAGTGAATAGAGCTCTGGCCCTGGAGTCAGGAGGACTTGAGTTCAAATCCGGCCTCAGACACTTACCACTTACTAGCCCTGTGACCTTGGACAAGTCACTTAACCCCAATTGCCTTGCCTTCCCTTCTTCAAGAAGCAAAATAATAATAATAATAATAATTCAGGGGAAACAGATCCCTACCCACTCAGAAGGGCCAGTCTCGGCTAGTTCCTGCTGCTATTCTGATGAGAAACTCTATTTATGCCTCTTCTAATGCCTCCCAGTTTCATAGAGCTAGACCTGGAAGATCTCTCAGAGACCATCTAGTCCAGAGATTCTTCATCCGAGGTTGGTGAACTTATGGTTTTTAAAAATAGTTTGACAGCTGCATTTTGGTAGAATTGGTTTCCTTTGTAATTGCCAGGTGTAGAATCAGGAAAACCTGAACTCAGAATTGGCCTAAGACACTAGCTCTGTGACCCTGGGAAAATCACTTAATTACTATTTGCTCATCTGTAAAATGGGGGTAATAACTGCACCTACCTCCCACGGTGGCCGTGAAGCTCAAATGAAATAAGATTTGTCAAGCGCTTAGCACAGTACCTGGCAAATAGTAGGAGCAGTATAAATGCTTATTCCCTTCCCTTGTATTAAGTGACAACTAAATTGCTGATACTTTGCTAGGTTCTGGGAATACGAGTTCAAAGAGGCAAACAATCCCTGCTCACAATGAACTTGCGTTCTAATGGCAGAGACAACAATATATTTTAAAATATATACAATATGAATGAGGTGGCATAGTATATACAATGCCAGGCCTGAAGTCAGGAAGACTTCTCTTCCGAGTTCAAATCCAGCCTCAAACACTTACTAGCTGTATGATCCTGGGCAAGTCATTTAACCCTGTTTGCCTCCGTTTCCTCATCTGTAAAATGAGCTGGAGAAGAAAATGGCAAACCACTCCAGGAGTCACTGATAGTCAGACACAACTGAAATAAATGAACAACAGCAACATTATAAATATAAAATGAATACATACAAAGTAGTTAAATATAACGTAGTTTGGAAAGGAAGACCCTAGCAGTTGGTGGGCCACGGGTGGTTGGAAAAGTTTTCTCGCAGAATACAGATGTTTGAGGGGTGTCTTAAAGGAAGATTTCCATTATAGTCTATTAGATCTCCAGCTTCTGTTTTAAAAGCTGACTGGGGGGCCGGTATGTTGAAAGACAGAGTCAGAAAATGCAGAGTGAGTTTCTCTACGAGTCCCACCCTTCACCCACCTTTGTCAACGTGCTTCTGCTTACCTCCCCGGCTGAACTGTAAATTCCTTAAGAGCAGAGACTCCATCTCATTTAGCTTTGTACCTCTCCCAAACCTGGCACCCAGTTCAATGCTCTGAACCCAGTAGGCATTTCATCAGTGTTTCTTGAATCTATTTTGTGGCCTTTGTATAAGCTCTGAGGATCCCTACCCCAACTCCCATTCCCACACATGAGCTAGGGGCTGAAGCAAAGCTGTAACTACCCCTAAAGGGTTGGACTGATGCTTCCTTAATGCTTCAGGCTCCATTTGCATGTTTTACCCAATAGCAATAATCAGTGATTAACACCTCTATATCATTTTGATGGCCAGAAGCTGCCCACTAAACTTGGGGTTTACTGGCTGGATTTCCTTCCTTCCTTCCTTCCTTCCTCCCTCCCTCACTTCCATCCTTCCTTCCTTCCTTCCTAAACTCCATTCACTCTGAAGCTCATAGATTCAATGACAACAAGTCCCTGCCCAAGCTCCACTTAATGCCCAGAATTTGTGGTGGTGTATGCCTGTAAGCCTTGCTACTGGGGGAGGCTAAGGCTGGTGAGTCCCTGGAGTTTAGGAATTCTGGGCTGCATTAGAGATGAAGTTGATAGGGTGTCTGGACTAAGTCCAGTACCAATGTGGTGAACTCCTGGGAGAAGAGGGCCACCAGGTTGCCTAAGGAGGGTTGAATCAGCCCAGGATAGAAAAACAGAGCAGGTTAAAGCTTCTGGTGCCAAGATGATCGGGACTAGGATTAGACCAAAGGTGAGTTCATCACTCCATTATCCTTCATAGGAAGTTTAGGTATTAGTAATCCCATGCAATATCTATCTTATACTCCAGCATCCCTTTTCCTGTGTCAGAAATACAGGCCTTGGGGGGCTGTTCCTCTAGGTCAAACCCAAAAAGGAATAAAGACAAGTGGCAAAGTGTTTGAGGTTAGAAGGTGCTGGCCAGATCATCAAAGGGTCTGGGGTCCAGTTACCAGCTCTCCCACAGGCTTGGCTTATAGCCTCAAACCATTGCTTCTCTGCTCTGGGCCACCATGTTCCCTCTCTCTAAAAATGAGATTAAGTTGGCTGTCCCAGACTTGTTTCTCGAGGATGTTCTAAGGATAAATGAGATGTTCTATGTGAAGAGCCCTGACCTCCTCAGAACAAGGCCTATATAAATTCCAGATGTGATGTTTAATACAAAGAAAGGGACCATGTAAGGAAGTTGCAGGGACCAAATTAAATAAAGAACCAGACAGAAATGTAACTTGTCAATGGAAAAAGGCAAGGCCTGATAATGAAAAATTCTCTGAAAACAACCAATCAAAAAAATCTTTATTCTTCTTTCTTCTGGAATCATCCTATTTTTCTGATTTCTGTTTTCAGTGGATTTTACCTTGTAGCTAATATTGAGTTCGCATTCCCTGTGGGGAAAGAGGACCCAGGTGGAGGCCAGGTGGCAAATGTTGAATATTGGTTGAGAACAGCCTCCAATAGTCACAGAGGCACATAATTGAGAGCTAACCACATGTTCCATAGCCCTAGTGCCCTAATGCCTGGCAACCGTTTACAAATGCCAGACAACCCTTACAAATTTGAAGGTATGGTATAATTGAAAGAAAAATCACTCTGGAGTTAAAAAAAAAAAAAAACGGGTTCCAATCCCAACTAGGATACTGCTTATGGGCCTGGCAGTATAAATGCTTTCTAACTGACTAACCTTGGGCAAGTAACTTAATCTCCCTGGGATCCAGTTAACTCATCCATAAAATGAGGAGGTTAATAATAGCTTATAATAACTAACATTTACATAGCACTTATTTATTATTTGGTAGGTACTGTGCTAAGCGCTTTACAATTATTATCTCATTTGGTCCTCACAACGACCCTGGGAGGGAGATGTTATTACTATTATTCTCATTTTGTGGATGAGGAAACTGAGGCAAAGAAGTTAAGTGACCTCCCCAGGGTCACATAATAAGTGTCTGAAGCCAGATTTGAACTGACCTAAATACTGTGATCACTAGAGCTATTATCCTATAAGAAAAAGATGTCTGATTGGTCATTCCTCTAAAGCCACAGATCTTGAGGAATCTGACTTGGCCACAGATGCCAAATTCATGATTATTCTTTCACTGGGGGCAGAGGAAGGGGTGGTGATGGAGCCATAGACATAGTCAACATGTATCTGGGGAAAAAATTGGGGACAGTCCATGGAATGCTCGTCCTTTACAGTCTTCCAGTGAGCCAGGCTTGGGGGCAGATTCATCCTGTATAATGCCTCTGGCCAGAGCTGACAGTTCAGGTATATTACAATGTGGGAACAGATCTCCTGAGCCATCTTTCACTCCCCACACTGAAACTTAGCAAGCATTTGGTTTGGCTCTTTTCCCAGACATGCTTCCTTCAACAAGGGGTTCAGACTCAAAGAGTCTGAAATGAGTTGTTCAGGGCCAGGTTAAATGCAAAAGTTGCATAATTGTATTCTAATGGAGGAGTTAATTCAGAGGCCAGGCGGTTTGGGGAATCTGTACATCCCCTTCTCCATGATGACAGTGACTTCTGGAGGCTTCTCCTCTCCATCCTCAGAGGTAGCAAAGTTTATCCCTGTTTTGAATCCATTGCTCCAAAAAGCCTTTGAGTTATATGGGAATGCTTCCTGTCATCATGGGAAACATCATTCAGCTCACTACCCCTGGCCTTCCCAGTCACCCCACCCCTCTGAAGTCATTTTTCCACCCGGGTAATCTTCATGTGGCCCACACCCCTTGGAAAAAGCCACCAGGAACACCTAAAAAGAGAGCCAGAGGTCCATTTTCCTCTAAGTAGCCAGGGCTTTGGTTAATGGAGAAACTGAAAGGGAGCTGCCTCTGTGGGAGAGGAGGGAATTAGACCAAGAAGAAATCTAAAACAGGAGTCGATCTTATCGACAGCCAAGGGAAGCAAGCTGTCATGGATTCTTGAATCAGGCAGGAGGCAGAATAGGGAGAAATTGAGTCGGAATAGGGAGAAATTCAACAGTTCCCTTTTTGTCCTTTGTTCAATACACCCTGTAATGAATGAGTCCCTGGTAAAGAAGGGAGTCATTAAAGCTATTAGCCCATTCCACAGAGGGACACATTGAGACACAGGTAGCTCTTTCCTGAGCCAGAAGACACCCAACAGTCTTCTATCTGGTCTTCCTGTCCCAATGCTCTCCTGCCCCAGTAATCTTCCTTCTGCACAAATTTTCTCATGTCACTCCTTAGTTCAAAATCCTTCTGAGGCTCCCCATTGTCTATTGAATAAAATCCAAACTCTTCAGCCTGCCATCTAAGGCTTTATAATCCAGAACTGCCCCCTATTACAGCTTTACTTCACACTATGCCCTACCACATGCTGTATATATACACTGGTCAAATTGGACTATTACTTATCCATCCTTTATTTATGTGTTATAGGCTGAAAGATCTAAAGTTGTAAGGGATGTCAGAGGTCATCTAGCCCAAACCCCTCAATTTATAGATAAGGAAACAAAGGCCCAGAGAGGATAAGTAATTTACTCAAGGTCACACAGGTAGTAAATATGAGAGATGGGATTTGAAAATAACTCCTTTGTACCCAGAGCTAGTGTTCTTTCCATTATGCCTCACGGGTTACTACTCTCCAGTTCACTACCTTTGCACATACAATCTCCTATTCCTATATTCCTCTCTAGATCCTCACTTATACTGGATAAACTTCTACACATCCTTCAAGGCTCACAAATGAAGACACAAAATGCCATGTCCTCCAGGAAGCCTCACCAGTACATCCAGTGGACAATGTTCTTTCCCTACCTTGGACTTCACTTTGTTTACACCTTTAGGCTCACGAATTACAAGGAACAAGACATCAGGCTCTGGCTTTGCTAGAGGAAGAGGAGGAAGAGGTTTGCTCTGCAACACATCCTCAACTCAACATTCAAATGGTTCCAGGGCAGTGGTGGCCTTAGCATAAATGCACACTGCGGTCCATTGTCGTCATTGCAAAGGAGGGGCTCTGTATGAAGTGTTCACAGATGGGGTTGCTAGAAATGCACATTTAAGCAGTATTTCTGTTTTAGCTACTGTGGTCCTGTGGCTGCTCCAGTCTCAGTGTGTGGCCGCTTGTGTGCAGTCTCCAGACTTCTTTCTCCACCGTACCCCATAGCCTTCTTCACCCCTGGCCTTCAAAAGCCTTCCCACTCTTGAACCTCTATTTTAAGGAACAGTCCAAGATAGCCATGTTAACAGTTTCATTCCTCTCTGCTCCTGACTCTCTATGCTCCCCACACACATACCCCAAATGGGATGGATCTAATCTATTTCCAAAACCTATATTACATAATCCATCCAGGGCCAAGCTGGGCCAATCCAGGAGAATAAAAGAGGGCTTCAGGTTGGAAGCAAAACCAAGAGGTGAAAGTGCAACACTTCCACTCCTACATCTAGTGGGATTGTGGAAACAAGAGCTCGGCCAGTGGAAGAGAGAAGTAGAGAAGGAACTTAAACAAACTAAAAACCATGCCCCCTCCCCATGGACCCACAGTAGCAGAATGACTACTGAGAGCCAGGAGTATTCAGGTCTGAGTGATGCCATAGGTATCCTGGCCACAAGTCCAATAGGAGAGACAGAAGGAGACACAGAAGAAATTAAAAAAAGAAAAGGAAAGAAGGAGGGACGGAAAGAAGGAAAGGTAGGGAGAGAAGAGGGAAGGATAGAGGGAAGGGAAGAAGGAAGGGAGGGGAGAGAAAAGGGAAGGAGAGAGGGAAGGGAAGTGAAGAGGAGGTAAGGTAAGAGGAATGAAGGAAGAGAAGAGGAAAGGAGAGAGAGAAGGGAAGAGAAAGGAAGAGGGAAGGAAAAGCAAGAGGGAAGGGAAAAGGAAAGGAGAGAAGGGAAGGGAAGGAAGTGTCTTTTGGAATAAAGGAAAGAGCACCAGTCTGAAAATTTAGCTGTCTGGAGTCTATCAGTCAACAAGCATTTATTAATTACCGGTTACTAAGTACCTAACACTATGCAAAGCCCTATTCTCAAGAAACTTATTTGATTGGTGGAAACAAGACATATATATATATATATATATATATATATATATATATATATATATATATAATTAAGTACAAAATAGATGAAAAATAAATCCAAAGTAATTGAAAGGGTAGACTAGTAATTTAGGGAATCAGGAAAGACTAGGAGGTAGCTAGCCCCTGAGCTGCAATTCTACAGAGCTGAGCAGGGAGTACATTCCAGGCAGGAGGTACAGCCTGTATAAAGGTACAGTACTGGAAGATATAAGTCATGTATCAGTAACAGCAATCAGGTTAATTTGACTGGAACATATAGGAGAAACAGATGGGAGTGATGAGCCTAGAAGGGTCATTTGGCCGCCTTAGAAAGGTTTAATTACCCAAGACCACACAGCAAGGCTGTATCAGAACTAGGACCAAAACCTAGATCTGAGGATCTTTACACCTAATGCTCTTTATACAAGAGGCTCTAAATGCCAGAGGAGTTTGTATTTTACACTTGGGGCAATAGTGAGCCACTAGACTAATCAGCACGCAGTGGTTCTCAATCTTCCTAGCGCTGCAACCCTTTAATACAGTTCCTCATGTTGTGGTGACCCCCAACCATAAAATTATTTCCGTCGCTACTTCATAATTGTAATTTTGCTGCTGTTACGAATTGTAATGTAAATATCTGATATGCCGGATGTATTTTCATTGTTACAAATTGAACATAACTCACAGGTTGAGAACCGCTGCACTAGAGCCTTTTGAGCAAGGGAATAACATGGTCAGAACAGTGGTTTAGGAAGTTCAATTTAGCAGCTGCATGGAGGATGGACTGGAGAGGGGAGAAACTAGGGGCAGGGAGATAGATGAACAGACTGTGTGGTAAGAGGCCAGGGAAGAGGTGATGAGGGCCAGTGGAGTAGAGGTGTGAGTGGAGAGAAGAGTATGGATGCAAAGGACACGAAGATCAGATCAGAAAGACTTCATGGCTAATTAGAAATGGAGTGTGAGGGTAAGAGAGGAGTGAAGAAAGATTGTAAAACTGAGTGGCTGCAAGGATGGTGATGGCCTTAACAGACACAGGGGCGTTACAAAGGGGAGCGGCTTTGGGGGAGGAAAGATGGTGAGTTTTGTTTAGGATTTGTTGAGTTTAAGAAGTCCGACTCAGTGAAATTTGTTAAGTCCCTTTCCCTTCGCTGGGTCTCAGTTTCTCCCTTTTCACAATAAAGGGAGAAGGTAAATGAATATACAATGAAGAAGACACAATAAAGAGAAGAACAATAGCAAGAGTTTCTGTAACTTCTGCTGTGTCAGGCGCTGTGCTAAGAGCCTTCCAACGGTCTGATCCTCAGAACAGTCCTGGGAGGGAGGTGCTCTTGCTGACCCCATTTAAAGACGAAGAAGCTGAGACAGACAGGCGAAATGACTTGCCGAGGGTCACACAGATACTGAGTGTCTGAGGCTGGGTTTGAACTCCTCTTCCCATCTCTCAGAGCTTTCTGAGCTCCCTTCTGGCTCTGATACTGTGTGATTCTAGGAGAAGCAGGGGACAGTGAGAGGGAGAAAGGAGAACATAGAGCAGAAAGTGAAGGGGAAGAAAACTGGAGGGAGAAGTGAAAGATGATTTTGGGAAAGGAAGTCTATAATAGGAGACCTCATGTTCCTTAATTGGCTTGTGAGCTTTCTCTTGAAGCTCCCCTCTCCCAACCTGGATTAGCACCCGGGACGCACACAGTACAGCTGTACCTCCCCGGCACACAGGAGCAAGGATGTAAAAGCTGCTGCCCCCGCCAGATTCCTGAGGAAGGCAGAAGGCAGCAGGAAGCCTTCTGTCTCCACCAGCTCTAATCTAGATAACAACGAGCTTCCTTTAGACCAGCCCAGCAGTAAAGCCCAAGGTTGGCTCTCCTCCATATCACTGGCCTCACCCCATCAGTGCCAAAAACTCTTCCCACTTTTTCTTCTAAACAGCATCGGGCAAGGGCTGAGCCCTTACAGCTAAAAGACAGTATGAGGCCTGAGTCTGAGTGCTTTCCCAGGTCAAGTTCCACACCCCCAGTGAAACTAGGCATATAATTGGTGCTTAATAAGTGTTAATTGATAACACCTCTCTAGATAACTCCAGCCAACACTGGTTTCTTCTCTCCCAGATAGTCCAAGGTACATTCAGTGCCTGAGTTACCCTAGATTGCATCCAATTCTGTGGTCCTTAAGTAAGAATGAATATTACATTCTATTTGCCTCTCGGTGGTAGGTGATCTCATAATATTGCCAAATTGTTTCTAAGGAACAATTGCATCTCTGTGTCTCATCCCTACACGGAGTCCAGAGCTGGACCCTGTCTTCTGTCCCTGATCTAGCAGAGGGCTAGAGGCACATAGGAGGTAGTTGGTGAATGTCAAAGCTAGAAGGGTTTTCAGATAATCCTTGAGTCTAACCCCTTCCCTTATGGTGGGAGGAACTGAGACGGAGAGAAGGGGTCATTTGTCCAGGGCCAGTATCAGAGCCAAAACTGGAACCCAGATCTCCTGATACCAATCTAATATTCTCTATACAAAAGGGTTCCAAGTATATTGTAAAATGCACTGGATTTGGGGGTCAGGAGACCCAGGTTTGAGACTCAGCTCTGACACTTACTGGCTGTGTGACCCTAGAAGAGTCACTTCATTTCTCTGAACTTCCATAAAAATGAAGCCAATATTTACATTACTAGCTTCACAGATTTGTTGCAGGAAAACCACTTTGGACCCTTAACATACTCCTGACCCCCTGGTTATTCCATGGACAAGATATTCCATCTCTAGGCTCCTGGTGTTTTCTCTGGTTGTCCTTCATGACTGCAAAGGTCTCCCTCCTTATCTCTGCCTGCCGGCTTTAAATCCTAACTAAAATCCCATCTTCTACAGGAAGCCTTTCCCAACTCCTCTTAATTCTACTGTCTTCCCTCTGCTAATTATTTCCTACTTATCCTGTGTATATATAGATTATTTGTACACATTTATTTGCTAATTATCTCTCCCATTCGATCGTGAGTTTCTTGAGGACAGGAATGTCTTTTGCCTCTTTTTGTCCAGATGTCATTAGCATCAAACACCTCAGCTCCCACAGAAGTTGGATAGAATGTATACAGCCAACTCTGATTTGCCCAGTTAAAGGGAATTCCTGCCTCTAAGCAGACAACCCAGTGTTGTAATCAGGAATTTTGGCACCTGGGGAAAATGTAGTTGGAAGCCTAGTGGATATCAGCAGTAGCACAGAGGACAGTCTGACTGAAGGTTCAGTCTGAGGGGGTTCAAAAGAATTCATCCAACACTCCTGTGGTGGTTGAATAATAGCCTTGGGCATGAGAACCCAGGATCCCCTTGGCTGGCTCATGAGGCAAGTAGTGAGGACAGTGGCCACCATGGAGAGAAAACTGGAACTCCCATCCTCCACAGATGCCAGTGACCCCGTGGAAAGTCCCAGTTGTTTCAGCCTAGTTACAGGTCTACCATTGACTTCTACTACTTCTAGGTGTTCTGTGTTATTCTCCTGACTATATCCAAACATTCTCTCTAGAGGTATGGGCTTTCTCCCAACCCCAGAGTATCCCAAACAGATGATTAAAAACAAATGACTTAAGTATGCTAGATGTCAGCCAGTTGGATTTAATGGGTGAGTTATTGACTATTATTAGCTAAATGTCAATTAATGGTTAGAAATTAGTTCTTCCAGTTTTCAGACATTTTCTTTATTGTGTACATGTTGGGAGCCAAATCTGAAATTTGTTTTTAGTGACCAGTGAGCCGAAAATGACTTGTTAAATTTTAAATGGTCAGACAATTGTCTTACATTCAGCTCAAGATGCCTTTGTGATGACTTGGTTCAAAACAAGGCGGATAGAAATATTTTCTAGGAAAGGTGTTTTGTTTGGGCAAGTTATTCTGGGATATTTGGGGTTGGTTTTGGTTTTGTTGTGCTTTTTTTTTAATAGAAAAATCTTCATCCAGATTGTCAAGAGCAAAATAAACTATCTTACACAGAAAGAATGATTGCCGGAGGGGTGTTGCTGGTTTTAAGAAGGCCAGGTCTTTTGCCTCAGCTAGTGTTAAGATCCCAGACTCTACTCTGTTTCCTTCTCCCCTGTCCAGTTTTCCCTGCCCATCCTAGAAGACAGAACTAGGGGACAGTTCACACTCTGTCCTCTACCATACCCTCCCAATCAGCCTGAAATTATAAAGTTTTGAATTGATGCAAACTTTCTATCTTAAAGTTTTACCAAAGGACTTTAGGGCCATGAGATTTGCTACACACTTAGGTAGGTCACATCTGTGACTAAGGTTAATACTTTGAGTCTTCCTTGTCTATAGAAAGATTTAACTCACCCACTTGCCCTGATGGGTCACATCTCTAGCAACACCCTCACTGGACTGATTACAGGATAATTGAACTATTTCCAGTTATTCTGTTCTGTAGAGCCAAGCCTCATCAACTGCGAAGCAGGCTAAGGGAAAAGCAGCATAGAAAGAATCTTGAGAATGAGAGAATAATAACAGCTAACCTGCATATGGTACCTATTATGTGCCAGAGACTGTGCTAAGCACTTTACAATTATTGGCTCATCTGATCCTCAAAACAACCCTGGGAGATAAGAGCTATTATTATCCCCACTTTACAGACAAGAAAACTGAGGAAAGAGATTAAATGACCTTCACAAGGGTCACACAGCTAGTAAGTGTCTGAGACCAAATTTGAACTGAGGTCTTCCTGAACCCAAGACCAGTAGTCTACCTACTACACCACCAGCTCCCTCTAGAACTGGGTTCTAGACTCAGTTGTTCCACTGATTTTTTGTTTAATCTTAGGGAACTTACTTGAAATCTCTTGGCCTCAGTTTTTCCATCTATAAAGTGAGAGGTTTGGAAAAGATCATCTCTAAGTGTGCTTAGAGTTCTACAGTTCTACAAGGTTAACAGGGTTCAATGTTCCTAAGTTTCCCACTTTTCTCTGTTTTCTCCATGATCCCCTTCCATCTTAAAAAGATAGAGCCCTGATGCCTCAATGCCAGTTTAACTCACTTCATGTGTTACTACTCCTTCTTAGGAGTTTTTGCTCTTTAAATCTATTCTCTAATAGACAGGGGGGGGGGGGCGGAAATAAGAGAAAGGGCGGGAGTTTTTGGCATCTTGGAAAGGGAATTCAGACAGTGACCAGCAGGAGAACCTTCCCAACACCTACAGTTACACCACTAGTTTTCCTCTGTATGAGACCAGCCTAACAGGTTCCATTCCAACTTGACCTGGGGTATCTTTGGTGGAGCTGGGAGTAAGGGAGTCAGGAGGAAAATTTGACCCTCATCTGACTCATAAGTGATATTAAGTGGACCCTACTGTCACTTCAGAATCTCATAAGAGATCCTCTCCTTAAAGATATTCCAAAGTCCAACCCTGAATGTTCTACCTGTGTGACCTTGGGCAAGTCAATTCACTTCTCTGGGCCTCCATTTCCTCAACCATAAAAATAGATTGGATTAAATGATCTCAAATGTTCCTTTCGTTTCTAAATCTGTGATTATACAAATTAGAAAGAACTTCAAATAGAGAGTAGCAGCAGAGTTTTGAAAAAAAGAGAAGTATTCTAAGAGGAAGAAGTGAAAAGTGAGTATTTTCTAGTACTTTTTCACTACTTCCAGATAGGGGAGACAGCTAGGGCAAAGGTGTAGAGATTGGAGATGAAGTGTCCAGAGTACAAAGCATCCAAAAAGCTCAGTTTGGAGAATGAATGAAAAGGAAATCACTTATAATAAGATTGAAAAGGTAAGTTGGAGCCGGGTTATAAAGAACTTTAAAAGTCAAGTTATATTTGATCCTAGAGACAATAGGGAACCAGTGAAGTTTATTGAGTAGGAGAATGAATAGGCTACACCTTGGGAAAATTTGGCAGCTGTGCCTATCCAATATATTAGGCTTGGAAATATCCATGCATTCCATACACATTTATTGAGCAAGACTATGGTTATGTAGTAAGAAGATTCAGAGTCAGAGGGAATGGCTTCCAATCTATTTACTCCTTATATAACCTTGGTTGAGTACAGCACTTAATCTACCTTGGCCTCAGTTTCCTCATCTGTACAATAAAGAGACAGTACCCAATAGTCTTTAAGCCCCTCCCTTCTGACTCCAAATCTCATGATCCCATTGGGATTGGGAACAGTCCTGGATTAGGCATGGCAATAGAGAAGGAAATTGATGAGACAGGAGTTCTCCAAGAGCTCAGAGTAATCTCTGCTCATTCATGGAAAGCAGAAAGGAAATGTTAACTTCAACCATTACCCTAGTTGAAAGGGGAATCTGATCTCCTAGCACTTATCAGTCTTCTTACACATATGTTCTGATATTATTATGCTTATGGCTGTTGGTCTCCTATTTTAGTACTACTGCTACTACTACTACTACACACACACACACACACACACACACACACACACACACACACACACACAACAGACCATACCACACCATACCATGGAGGCAGTATGGCATCATGAAAGAAGCACCAGTCTTGAATTTAGATGCCCCAATCCACTATAACCCCTATGAGTTTCAGATTCCTCACCCATAAGTGGGAATAATAATATATTCACCTTATATTTCAAAAAATTGTTTTGAGGAAAGTGATTTATAAAGCTCAAAAACCACAATGGAAATGTGAGTCATTATTGTTCTTGTTGTTTTTACTAAAAGGTAAACTCTGTAGGGGCAGAGCCTGGGTCTTATTTGTTTTTATGCCCGGCACTGGTTTGTTGGGTGGATGATTGCATGAATGAATGAATGAACAGATGAATAAATTTCATACCAGCATCACTGATAGTGAAGAGGGCAGGGTGCTGACTGGGAACTCCACAAGGTCCTCATTTACAGAGAATTAAAGGGAAGGGGGCACTCTCTTTTGTCTGATTTAGAGCAGTATTTTTGGTGTCTTGATCCCAAAATGAGCTGCAAATTTTAAATTGGACCCTTTGTTCTGAGAGAGGCCAGATCAAGTTGTAACATACCCCCCCAAGGGAAATTGAATCATTTAATTGGCCTTGAGCATGGCACCATGTCCGAACAGTTGTCTGGCAAAAGGATTTCTGGCATCTGGGCTCATGCCTCGGCATGGAGGACTATTGGCTTTCTCCACACTTTTTTTTTTGGAAAAATTCCTCACACATGCAAAATGAAATAGAAGCCAATATTACAAAAAAAAAAAAGGGAACGTTTTTATTCAAATACTATGGGATTTCCAGAATAAAAACTAAAGAAAGATTTGGACTCCTTTACAAAATAGAAATATGGTTTAAAGGGATCAAACTCTCAAATCCCCAATTTCCTTCTGCTTTGGAATAAGTTCCTTCCCCTCCATAGGCCTCAGTTTCCCCCTCTATAAAATGAGAAAGTCTACTGAAATAATCTCTAAGGCCCCTTGCTAACTCTGATAGCCTAAGATCCTAACTGGGGCTGGGGATCTTGAAGTTGTCTCAAAGACTTATTCCATGATTTCCACCAGAGGGTGAAGTTAATTGCCATATATTGGGAGCTATACTTGGAAGCAAGTGTCCAGATATACAGATAAGCAAACACATATACATGTACAGAGGAGTCTACTTCCAGACTGGCATTCCTCTCAACACCAAACAGGTTTAGGTACTTAAGACTATCCCCAACATCGACCATGGAAAGGTGGCCTCCTTCAGTGTACTGACAGATTTTCTGTATCATTTTTCCTCTCCTAGAGCCCTAGAGCCATTCAGGAGGTTTGAGGTTTATATCAAGATGGAATTGAGGTTTATATCAAATTTCATTTTCATGTGTCCTCAGGGGATATCACACAAGACAGCACTGTATCCACATGCTTCAGAAATTTTTGCCTCCATCAAACATCAACTAACTTTTCAAAGTGTTTTCCTATAAACACTCATTTGATCTGCACAACAAGCCTGTGAAAAAGGCAGGGTAGCTTAGGAATTGTTCTCCCCATATTCAAGAGGGCCCAGGGAGAAAGTCCCTTTAGATATTGCAAAACAAGTCTGTGACAGTCAGGACTATAACCAGAACTGTAACAAACATAGCACATACAAGGCTACACCCTAGTGCCCCAACATGAAGGGGAGTTTAGAAAGGAGGTGGGACTTCTTCCTCACCACGGTCAGAAGATGGTTGCAATCTTCTGCTGCTCTGTATTGCAGACCTCAAGTTGCCACCCCCAATCTTGTCACCATGGTGACTTGCTTCTGGAGCCAAACCTCCTTCCCAACCCCAAAGGGGCAAGGACCAGACTCTCTGAAAGAAAGGCTTATACCCCTCTTCCGTTATGACTGTACCTACAATTGGTCCATCTTCTACCTTACCAGTACCACACCTGCCACCACCCCCAGTGAATTTTCTCCAGGCACAATGATGGCCAGTAACAAAAACCCAGGTCTCCCAGCCTCCCGGTTAATTTCCCTTTCTGCTGTCCTGCATGGTTTCTAATCACTCATCCATTCCCCCAAATTAAGAGTGAACCTTTCTAGGGCAAAGGTTGCTGACCCCTGCTCAAAGGAGGAGACAGGCTTTTTGGCTTCCTAAAGCTTTATCTCTAGAAGATCTTGCCTCAATAAAGATGACGGAACTAACCTACTGTCACTAGCATTGTGTACCAGAATCCTATAGAACACTATAGCTGGAAGGGATTGACACAGCCCATTGTGATTTTTGTGCTTTGAGTTCGTGCTCTGTTGCAAGGGAAGAGAGCATAAAAACCATCCACAGTCTCTTGTGAAAAAGGGCACACATGTGTGACATAGCTAAGCAGCACCAGGGCTATAGTCTGAACTTAAAGAAGATGTTTTGCCATACAAAGTCATGTGGGAACCCCCCTGGAGCTGGCTTCCATTAGTAACATGCTCTGGCCAACTAAACACTAATCAGGTAATTTTTATGCAAGATACTGATCATGAGGAATTGAATTTTTAACAAGGCCCTCAGGTGGCTCCTGAAGTGTATTCTTAGGATTTATGGGAGAGGTGGAAAGAGCAGTAAACTGCAGGGCCAAACCTGGGTTCCAAAGACTGTGTGGCTTCAGGTAAATCACCTAAACTCTCTAAAATTTACTTCATTTCTTTAAAATGTTGCTCAGTCATTTCAGTCATGTCTAACTCTTTGTGACCCTCTTTGGTGTTTTCTTGACAAAGATACTGAATGATTTTCCGTTTCCTTCTCCAACTCATTTTACAGATGAGGAAACTGAGGCAAACAGGATTAAGTGATTTACCCAGGGTCTCACAACTAATAAGAGGCTGGATATGAACTTAGGTCTTTCTAACTACAGGCCCAGTGCTCTATCCACTGGGGCACCTAGTTTTCCTCTTTAAAATCAGAACATTGGACAAGATGACTGCTAATTTCTTCCCAGGTCTTAAATGCTAATGTTATATGATGACTCCAAAATGCTAGGAGCAAACTGGCTTTCTAGGACTCAGAACCATCCTGGACTTTTAGCCCTCAGCTGTCCCCAGAATCAGAACAAGAGATCCTGTGGATTAGAGAAGACCTGAGCTGGAAGCAGGGAGAGATGGAGGAAAATATTGACAAGACAAGACTCCTCTCTAATATCCAATAGCCAGTTTAACTGGGAAAGGAATCTAAGAGAAACTCACAGGACAGCAGGATATGGTCAAAATATTCCTGGATGGGGAGTCTGGGGTCTGAGTATCATATCACAGCTTTGCCGCTAACTCTAGATAACACTGGATAAATTACTTCCATTCTCTGAGTCTCTGTTTCCTTTGTAAAAGTAGGGGGTTGGATGATCTCAGAAGCTCCTTCCAGGCCTGATATTCTGTATTCTGTGTTTGAAGATCAAAGCATTTCCATCAGTAAGATCACAGAAGAAGGGTCATGAATGACTTGTTGTGAAATCTGAGCTCCCAGATTCTAGGGCACATGTCACATTATACTCAACTTTACTCTTTTTATCTGCCACAAAGTCTAGAATGGTACGGTGACTTACCTCTAAAGTTTCTATCATTCCCATTTTAGCAATAAGTTACTCCAGGATGATCACAATGATTCTCTCTGGCCCTCCATTCCTACACTTTTTGAAGAGTAAAATTATCATAAAAATTTATCAACTCCTATGTGTCTTTTAGAGAGCTCCAGTAGCTCTCTATTAAGGGTGGGGAACCTTCAACCGCAAAGGCCACATGTGACCCTCTAGGTCCTCAAGTGCGGTCCTTTGACTGAATCCAAACTTCACAGAACAAATCCCCTTAATAAAAGGATTTGTTCTGTAAAACTTGAACTCAGTCAAAAGGACCTAAAAGGCCACATATGGCCTTGAGGCCACAGGTTCTCCACCCCTGATAGATAGTTGAAATCCCCCATGACTCCAATATCATATTTCTACACTAGATTTGTGTTGTTTCCCAAACTCCTCATTTAGTTCCTCCTTCTGTCAAGGTGGTTTGTTGTATACCTACACAACATTGTTTCTCTTTCTCCCTTGTTGACTCTTAACCTAAATGTTTTGCACCAGATTTCCACACACACACCTTCCTGTAATTCCTCACATGACTATGTCTTCTCAATATACTATGCTACTCCACACCCTCCATTTTCCTCCCTATCATTTCATGTAGAGGTTTTTTTCCCATTTTGTAAGAGATACCCTTCTAGAGAAATATTTTCATTATGAATTCCATCTCAGCAAGTCTTAGTGATACTTATAAGGTCAAATTTTCCTCCTTGTGCAAGGATCTAACATGCCCAACCTATACATTGTATATTTGTACCTAGATATCCTAACCCATGTATAGTACTGGTCTTCTTTTCTGCAGTTTTTCCTATGCTGTTATAAGATTTGTCACATGAAGTTTTGTCCCTCTTCCTTTGTAAGTTGAAAGCCCTTTTGATTACATTGTTGGCTTTGTTAAAAATAAAGTATGCTAGATTAACTTAATTTGCACTTTTTGACAGGGCACAAGGACTGGTACATTACTAGAAGAATATTAGTATTAAAAATATAGGTCCTTTTTTCAAAGCAGGAGAAGCTTGCCTTTATTACAAGAAGTTTGTAATTTCCCAGAAGTAATACAAGTCTCATGTTCAATTCTGTGCCTAACTCATTAACCACTTGCACCCTCTGCCCAAGATCTATGTAATGGGGCTGGACTGGCTAATAGGGAACCAGTTCCTGAAGCATACACTAGATAATCCCTGCCTGATTTCAGTACAACAGACCAAAGTGTGATTCACAACTTCAAATTGTGTGGTGAGGAAAAGTCTTCTAATTGGCTGAGGAACCGGAAGAACAGATGATTCAGGGGTTGCTGAGCTGGAACTATGTGGGCACACAAAAGGATGACCTACCCCTTTGTCCCTCTGCATCCTTCCTGGCAGCAAGTGAGATCAGACCACTTTGAGCTGCCAGGTTGGGAAGGAACAGTCAGCCAAATTCCTCTAATCCAGCCACAAAGTATCTAGGAGCGCATGTCCACCTCAATGACTTTCCTTTTTCGTCTGTCCTGATGTTATATGAATGAATATTCCAAGATAGGAATGTCCAGTTGACCTGGTGAGTTTAGCAGATCCAGAGGCTGCATTACCAACCCCATTGGAAACTGTAGCCAATAGCAATAGCCAAAGAAACTGGTAGATGAGTTCAAATCCAGCCTCAGACACTTACTAGCTGTGTGACTCTGGGCAAGTCACTTATCTCTGTTTGCCTCAGTTTCCTTATCTGTAAAATGAGCTGGAGAAGGAAGTGGCAAACCACTCCAGTAACTCTGCTAAGAAAACTCAAAATAGGGTCACAAAAAGTCAGAAATGACTGAACAACAACAAGAAAAGAGAGTCCTGGCACAGTCTGACCCAGAAGCAGATTAATTCAGTCCAGCAGAGATGCTGTTTCTTGGGGAAACAGTTGACCTGAGCAGTGAAGACTTATCCATCACCAATGCCACCCCTTGAAGTGAACCTCATGAAGACTTCACAAAAGGGAAAAAGGACCTCTCTTCTGGAGTCAGGAGGTCACACTTGTCATCCTTATTGTCTCTACGTGACCCTTAGTACCATGGTAGACTTCATTAGAGCCACTCTCCCTATAAACTTTATGTGTTAAAGGGAAAAGTGTGCCTCAGACTTCTTGGAAGACTATTTTTGTAACTATTGTCATTAATATGCAACAATCCCTTACCCCTAGCACCCTTAGAATAATAGTCATCAACCAACCTTTAGGGACCCAACCTATGAGTTAAAGTGCCCAGTTGAGTAGCACCAAAGGAGTCTCTTCCTCTCTCTCTCTCTCTCTCTCTCTCTCTGTCTCTCTCTCTCTTTCTGTCTCTCTGTCTCTCTGTCTCTCTCTTTCTTTCTCTCTCTCTCTCTTCCCCCTCTCCCTCGCTGATAGATGAGAAAACTGAGGTAAACAGGGTTAAGTGACTTGCCCAGGATAGCCAGTAATGTTTGAGGCCTGATTTGAACTCAGGTGTTCCTGATTCCAGATGTGGAACTCCATCCACTGTGCCACCTAGCTCCTACATACACACACACACACACACACACACACACACACACACACACACACATACACACACACATAAACACTTAATGCTTAAAATAACACTAAGACTTTTGGAACACCAGATATGTGTTTAGTGTATATGTACAGATGTGTGTGTGTGTGTGTGTGTTTGTATGGGGAGGGGTAGTGAAAGATGAGTCCATTGATCGTATATCCATTTGTATATGATTGTCAGGACAACAGGCCCTTGGTATTTCCTGCATGGATACTTCAGTCAAACTGTTCTGAGTGATTGTGGATCTCATTTAGGATGTTCTTCATGTTCCAGGGCTTGATGCAATATGCTCAATGTTTCACCAGCTCTATTCCTCCAGTGATATTCTAGGATTATGAATCATTGCACACCCTACAGCCTCTGAAGAATTTAAGTTGGCGAATCACCCAAAGGGTAATGGAAGGACAAAGGGCACGCATGAGCATGCCTGGAACATATTACCAACAAGTAACTATGAAAGAGAAATAGTATAAAGAGTGTCATCAAATAAATATAAGATGGAAAAAGAAGTTGGGCTGGCCATATGATTATAGCAAGTGATAACCTGTACTCCACTGATCCCCCTACAATATCAAGAAAAGTTGAGGAAGGCATCAGTGGCATATTTGTCAGATCTTAAGATGTTATGAAACTAATGTGTCGTAGGGCAAAGTCAAGATCCAAAAAGATCTCAACACATTAGAATGGAGAGATGAATCTAATAAGATAAAATTAAATAGGATAAATGTAAAGTCCTACATTTGCTTTCAAAAATTAACTCACAAGTAAAAGAGGAAGAAGATAGAACTCCACAACAACAGTTTATGCAAAAAAGATAAGGGTTTTAATGGACTGTCACTAGTAAATTATGGCAATAAAAAAAAAAGTTGATCTTAGGTTATATTAAGTGAGTCATAACATCCAGTAAAGGAGGGATTAAGACTTCCATTATCCTCTACCTTGATCAAGCCACATCATTCATTTTCATTTCTGGGCACCACATTTTAGAAAAGACATGGACAGCCAGAGTATACCAAGAAAAGAGGATAGTGAGAGACCTGGAGAACATAACTATTAGTACTGCTGCTACTATTACAAATAATAACAGTTCACATTGATGTAACACCTATCATGTGCGAGCCACTGCACTGAGCACTTTACCAATATGATCTCATTTGGTTTTTCACAACAACCCCAGGAGGTAGGTGCTTTTATAATCCCCTTTTTTCAGATGAGGAAACTGAGGCTAACAGAGGTCAAGTGACTCACCCAGGTTCACACAGTTAGTAAGTTTCTGAAGTGGGATTCAAATTGGGCTCCTCCTGACTTCCAACACAACAACCTATCTGGTCCACCTAGCTGTCTCCAGGGAGCTCGTGAGACCTCTCTTTCTTGTTCTTGGACAATATTTAAGAATTCATATCTTTCTATAATGATTTGGAGGAAGAACTCCCTGGAGAGTCTCCATCAACTACACCATCTAGTTGATAGAGTTGCTAACATCTCCCTTGGAGAAGAGAAGCCAGGGGGGTGGGTGGGGCTTGGAGAGGGGGAGGGTATTGCACGGACATGGTAGCTATCTTCAAGACGCTGGCAGCTCAGTGGTGAGGTGGATAGAATGCTGAGTGTAGAGTCAGGAAAAACCAGAGGTACTTTCTAGCTTGCAGTTCTGGGCAAGTCATTTAGCCTCTGCCTGACTCAGTTTCCTCAACTGTAACATAGAGATAATAATAACCAACCTCCCGGAATTGTTGTGAAGATCAAATGAGGGGCAGCTAGGTGGTGCAGTGAATAGAGCACCAACCCTGGAGTCAGGAAGACCTGAGTTCAAATCCAGCCTCAAACACTTGACATTTACTAGCTGTGTGATTTTGGGCAAGTCACTTAACCCCAATTACACTGCCTTACCCCCTCAGAAAAAAAAGATCAAATGAGATAATAGCTGTAAGGTATTTAGCTCCATGCCTAGCACATATAGGCACTTAGTAAATGCTTATTTCCTTACTGTCCCCCTCTTTAAGTACTGAGAGAGGGACAATGTAGAAGAGAGATTGTCCTTTTTCTGCTTGGCCCAGAGGACGGAACCAGGAGTGGTAATAGAAGATCAGTTTCGTGAAGGCTTTCCATTACCAGGTGCAGAGCCACGCTCCAGGTAGGTGCTTGTAAAACTGGATTGGATGGAACTGAAGTGAAATTTGCAAAGACAAATTGTAAGGGGAAAGTTCAAAAGTAGAAGGTGCTGGCTGATGAGCTCTTCAAGGCAGCCAGGTGGCACAATGGGTAGGGCACTGGGCCTGAAGTACTGAATTCAAATTCAACCTCAGACAATTACTAGCTGTGTGATCCTGTGGACAAGTCACTTCATTTGCCTGCCTCAGTTTCTTTTTCTGTAAAATAGTGATAATAATAGCTCCTTACCTCCCAGGATAAAATGAGATAATATTTGTAAAACTCTTTGGAAACTTTAAAGCACTGTGCAAATGCTAGTTATTATTATTATCACTATTCAAGCAGAAGTTGGACAACCATTTGTTGGGCCTGTTGTGGAAGGGAATGTTAAGCAGTTGCTGATTGGATGAGATGGCCTCTGATTCTCAACTTCTGTGATCTGAATAAAGGATCTCTCCAACAGGACTCCCAGACCTCTGCCTGAACACTTTTGGTGATATAGAAATGAGGCAGCCATGCTGGAACTAGCTTAAACCAGCTTACGAGAACAGATTGTTAAATTTCAATGTGGGTATGTATACTTTAGAAATCATCAAATGCTACAAATCAGGGTTTGATTAATTATTCTGTTGATTGTCTAGACTTTTTAAAGTGATGGAAAAATGTTAATAATGCAGATTAAACTCTAAAATATGTCATGCAGGGGGGCAGAGCCAAGAGAGTGGAGTAGAAGCACAAACTTGGCATCAGCTTCCACTCCAATCAATTTCAATACATGTAAAAAAGTGACTCTAAACAAGCTTTAGAGCTACAGAACCCACAAAGTGACAGAAAGAAACAAATCTCCCACTGAAGGCAGCCTGGCAGGCAAACAGGAAGGGTCTATTACACTGAGCTGGGAGCCGAGCACAGCCTCATGCAAGCCATAGGGTTCCAGCCCCAGGGTAGCCCTGACCAGTGACCTGGCCCAAGCAGACTTCAGGAGAGTGAATCACCAGCAGTTGTAGTGGTTTCCAGACTTCTCAACCCATAAATGCCAAAGACAAAGTAAAAGGTCAGTGTGGAATTCTGTTGGAATGGGGGGGGGGGATGGAAGAGAGTGCTCTGGCCCCTGCCCCCAGGGCAAGAAGTGGTAGAGGTCCAGCAGCTACGTGAAATGGCTGCCTCAGGAGCTCCTGGCCTGCAGATAGTAGGGGGACCAAGCAATCATTCAGGGGGTAATTGCTCTTGCTTTGACCTGCTTGCATCTGGATTGCAGTCTTGGATGGTGATCCTGGGGTGTGTGGCCAGTGAGCCAGAGCTTGTGGGGGCTGTAGAGAGGGCACCCAACTAATAGCTCCAGCAGCTGTGAAAACCTCGGCTATTTGGAACAAAGATCTCTCCATTCTGAAAGCAGAGTTCTACGTGGCAAAGAGCTCAAAAGTCAAGTAATTGGCTGGCAATATGAGCAAGCACAGGAAGCACAAACAGACCATAGAATCCTTTTTGGGGGACAAAAATAATCAAGACATGAAGCGTGAGGAAGACAGCAAAGTCAGAACTCCTGCATCAAAAGCCTCTAAAAAAAAGTATGAACTGGTTACAGCTCAAGAAGGATTTTGAAAATCAAGTAAGAGAAGTGGAGGAAAAATTGGGAAGAGAAATGAGAATGATGCAAGAGTATCATGAAAAGTGGTACCAATTTACAATCCTACATGGAAAAACAATGATTGTAACTCATGAGACTTTTCTCAGTATGAGGATAGTTGAAGGGAATATATATGTATGTAGAGGAGGGTGTATGTATATATAAATATATATGTATGTTCACATATACATAGACAGAAGGCTCAGGATGAGTTGAATATGAAGGAATGATATCTAAAAAATAAAATTAAGAGGTGAGAGGAGAATTTATTGGGAGAAAGAGAAAGGGAGAGATAGACTAGGGTAAATTATTTCATATAAAAGAAGCAATAGAAAACTGTTACAATGGAGGGGAAGAGCAGGAAGGTGAAAGGAAATGGGTCAACCTTATTCTCATTGAATTTGGCTTAAGGAGGGAATAACATACACACTCAATTTGGTATCTTACCCTACAAGAAAATGGGGGGGGTAGAGAATAAGAGGGGGGTGATGATAGAAGGGAGGGCAAATTGGGGGAGAGGGTAGTTAGAAGCAAACATTTTTGAAAAGGGATAGGGTCAAAGGAGAAAATAGAATAAATGAGGGACGGGATAGGATGGAGGGAAATATAGTTAGTCTTTCACAATATAACTACTATGGAAATGATTTGGGTAACTACACATGTATAACCTCTATTGAATTGCTTATCTTCCCAGTGAGGGCAGGTGAGGAGAGAAAGGAAAAAAATCTGGAACTCAAAGTTTTAAAAACAAATATATTTTTTAGTTTGTTTTTTACATGCAACTAGGAAATAAGATATACAGGAACTAGGGTATAGAAATCCATCTTGCCCTACTATAAAGTTAGGGGGTGATGGGGGAGGATATAAAAGAGAACAGATTGGGGGAAGGGGTATTCAGTAGGCTCACTATTTTGGGGTGGTGATAGGGGAAAGACAGGGAGAAAAATTGTAACTCAAAATCTTGTGGAAATGAATGTTGAAAACTAAAAATAAATAAATTTTAAAAATTAAAAAAAGAAATATACATCAATATATCAGAAAATGTAATTGGGAGATATCTAACAAAATAAATACATGATAAAATATAAACAATAAAACAAAATAAAATATGTCTTGCATATATATGCATATATATACATATATTCCCTCCCTCTCCAGAGAGCCAGTTGTTAAATATTTACCAGTACACCCCCAGAAGCAGCCCACCACATGACTGGACAGCTCTAATTTTTAGGACGATTTTCCTCATCTTTAGTGAAAATGTGTTTTGCTATAACTTCCACATATTGTGTGTAATTCTGTCCTCTGGGGCCAAGCAAAGCAAGACTGATCCCTTTGCCCTTCTAGTATTTGAAGACAGCAATCATTCCCCTCCCCTTCTCAAATCTTTTCTTTTCCAACATAAACATACCCAATTTCTTTAACTGTTCCTCAAATGACATTGTTTCTAGTCCCCTTGCCATCCTGGTTATGCTAATCTGAATTCTCTCTAGCCTGTCAGTTTCCTTCCTAAAATATGGCACCCACAGCTGGGCACCATCCTCCAGATGTAGTCTGAGCAGTACAAAACACAATGGGACTATCACTTTCCTGGTTCTGGACAATATTGCTTCTATTACTGAAACCTAAGATAGCGATAGCTTTTTGGCTGTTAACTCATATTGAACTAAAACCCACTAAAACCCCTAGGTATTTTGCACATGAACTCTTGTCTTTTTCTAGTCTATGTCTCTCCAGTCCTGTACTTGTGCAATTAATTATTTTTAAGCTTATGTATAGGACTTTAAACTCGCCCCTCTCAAATTTCATTTTTATTACATTCTGCCCCATGCTTCCTGCTGATGATCTCTTATGATCCCAATACTGTCATCCAACATATTAGCTAACCCTGCCTCCTGGAGCTTCTTGTAAACTGAACATTTGATAAGCTTACTAGCTATGCCTTCATCTAAGCCATTGATAACAGGGCTAAAAAGTCAGAACGGGACAAGAAGAGAACCCTAGAACCCTCCACTAGAGAACTTTCTCTAGGCTGATATTCATCAAAGAATCCCCCACTTTTAAAACTGGCCTGTCAACAAGATCCCCCCTACCAAACTGTACAATTTTTCAGGCCACATTACTCTCATTTTCCATCAGGCTATCTTGAGAAATTTTTTTTTTGGTCAAAGGCCTTACCAAAATACAGGTATATTAAGATGACAGCATCCTCTCATCTTTCAGTCTTGTAACTCTACTTTTAAAACTTGATGAGGGGGACAGGTAAGTGGTGCAGTAGATATAGCATTAGTTCTGGAGTCAGGAGGACCTGAGTCCAAATCTGGCCTCAGACACTAGCTGTGTGACCCTGGGCAAGTCACTTAACCCTGACTGCTTTTTTTTTAAAAAGGAGATGAGTTCAGTCTACCAAAATTGTCTCTAATGAACTAATGTTAGATCATGGTGCTCATTGCTTACCTTTCTACATGTTTATGTCACTCTTTTAAAATTCATTTTCATGTCAAACTTATTGATATCTACTATGAAATATTCTTCTTTTTCCTTTTTTTGAAAATTTGCATAAGGCTAGTCCATCTCTAATCCTGTTCTATCTCTTTTATTCACCAAGATTTTACAACGACTGTAGTTTAGAAAACAGATTTACTGATACTTTCATTAAGTCTGATTGGTCCCAGTGACCTAAATTCATTAAGGACAGCTGGCTGTCCTCTTACCACCTCTCTTTTCTTGGGTTTTGTTTCCCATTTAACCCTTGTTTTACTGACAACCTTGAATCTAGCTCTCATCTCTATTCAGGACCAATACTATTTATCCAGGAGTCAGGGAAAGAGCCAGGAAATTTCAAGGAAAAAAAATCTATGATATTAAACAGATTGCTTTCTTCATTACCTAGCCTTAACCAACATTTTGCTTGATTAGAGCAAAGGGTTGGGTAGAGCTTATTGAATGCAGACTTATATTTTTAATATTTTGATAACTGTATTTCTATATCATTTCCTTTATAATCATATGCATTTTATTTTGTGCATTTAAAAACATTATTCTGAGAAAAAGTTCATAGGCTCACCAAACTGCCAAAGAGATCTGTGACAAAAAATTGTTAAGAACCCCTGCCCACTCCACCTACTTACCCCTCATTCTACTGATGAGGAAATTATGGCCTAGTGTAGAAGTAACTTGCTTGAGATCACATCATAAATCGATGGCAAAGTCAGGAGTAGAACTGAGATTTCATAAGATATAGACTAGAGCTTTGTTCATTTCCACAAAAAAGAATGGTCCCAAATGCAAGCAGCCTAGCTAAAGACACCTTAAATCAATGGTTCTCAACCTTCCTAATGCCGCAACCCTTTAATACTCATATGTGGGTGGATCTGGGCAGATCTTCATGTGGGTGGACCCAGTTGGAGACAGATAGAGGAGCCATGTCTTGGTTCCTAAGACTATCAGAAATATGTGTTTTCTGATGGTCTTAGGCAACCCTTGTGAAAGGGTCGTTCAACCCCCAAAGGGGTCACAACCCACAGGTTGAGAACCGCTGCCTTAAATAATCAGGTGGACTAAAAAGATGACATTTAACTATGATTACTATCTAAACCTGAAACTGCTCTTCAAAGTTACCAATGATCTCTTAATTGTCAAATCCAATAGCCTTTTTTCAGTCCTCATCTTCTTGACATCTCTGTTGCCTTTGATATTTCATCATCCTCTTTTCCCTTCTCTAGATTTTTGGGACTGTTCTTTTTCCTGGTTCTACTCCTATGTACCTGACTGCTCCTTGTCAGTCTCCTTTATTGGATCTTCATCCAGGCCATAACAGCTAACTGTAGGTGTCCCTCAGGGCTCTGTCCTGGACACTCTTTTCCTTTCCCTCTACCATTTTACTTAGTGATCTTATTGGTTCCCATAGATTCAATGATCTCTGTGCAGCTGATTCTCAGATCTCCATATCCAGCCCTAACCTCTTTCCTGACCTCTAATCTCCCATCTCCAGCTGCCTACTGAACATCTCAAACTTGATGCCCTATAGAAATCTTGCCCCCAAGCTCTTTCATCTCCCTGACTTTCCTATTATTGTAGAGGTCACCACCATCTAAGGATTGTCTTCAATTCTTCATTCTCTTCTTGCCCCTCATATCGAATCAGTTGACAAATCCTGTCGATTCTGCCTTGATAGCACCTTCCTTTCCTCTCCTCTGACCCTGTCACCACTGCCCATACCATGGTGCAGGACCTCATCACCTCATACCTAGACCATTGAAATAGCCCACTGGTTGATTTCCTTGCCTCAAGTCTCTCTCCATTCCAGTCCATGCTCCATTCTGTTGTCAAAATGATTTTCCTAAAATGTAGGTCTGACCATGTCACTGCTTATGCAGTAAAATCCAATGGCTCCCTATTACCTCCAGGATCAAATATAAATTCTACTGTTTGGCTTTCAAAACCCTTCATAATCTATCCTTCATACCTTTACTATCTCCTTACACCTTACTCCCCTCCATGTACTCAGCAATCCAGTAACTGGACTACTTACACAAAACACTCCATTGCCTAACTTCATGAATTTTTTCTGACTGTCTCCCATGCCTGGAACTCACTCCTTATTCATCTCTATCTTCTGGAGAGAGAAAGGAGAGAAAGAGAAGGGAAGAGAGACACAGATAGAGACAGAGACAGAGAGAGAGAGGGGGGGAGGGAGGGAGGAAGAGAGAGGGAGGAAAGGAGAGAAAGGAGACAGATCTTTGTACAAATGGGATCATGAAGATTTGTACATGACTAAATAACTCCTTGTTTCAGAGAGAGGACGTATTAAGTCTCTTCCATCTCTGAGATTCCAGGATTCTATGATAGAAGCCTATCTTTACTGGTATAGGCTCTAGGCATTACAACAAATAGCTTACATCTTCAAGCTACAAGGAAAAGCATCATGGGATCATAAATTGATCGATTAAAGGGATTGTAGAGGTCATCTAGTCTTACCTCCTCATTGTACAGATGAGGAAACTGAGGTCCAGAAATATTAAGTAAATTGTCCAAAGTCACACAGGTAGTATACATCAGTCCTAGGACTCAAATCCAGATTCCCCTGCCTCTAAATCCAGTATTTCAACTATACCATACCAGCATTCTGAGCCTAGCCTTTTTCAGACCAGATCTGTGATTTATTAAGTGTAGTAAGCTGCCAGTGCATAATTCCTTCTACCCATAAGGATCAGTATCTGTAAAGATGTGACATGCAGTAACACTCAGAGGTTATATGACTTGCCAAGTCTCATATATTCAGGATATGTTAGAGGTAGAATTTGAATCCAGGTCCTCCTGTCTGCTAGGGCTGTATTTTAGCTACTACACTACACTGCCTCTCTACCGAAGAAATTAAAATAAATCACTTTCCCTTCCCTCTTAACTATAGATCATGGATTTGGAATTTTTGTTGAATAACAGATCTCACTTCTAAATGGGGCTCTTATCCTTGGAAATAGATTTAATCAGATGCTGGGGATTTTACATAACAAAAAAAGAAACCAATAAATCCTCAGCTATGTTTTGTTCACCTGTCTGCAAAGCCAGCAGTATCAAAGGAGACCACAGGGTTACAATTAAGATAATTACAATAAATTAGATTTTTTTCCCCTTCACATAATGGCAGGTCATTAAAGTTAATGGCTAGTATCACATTTGTACATGTCAGCAGAAAGTAATCAGGACATCTCCCACCTGCATGTCTGAACTTCTCATCCCCGATCCCTTGCCTGCCTCTCATCCCCACCAAATCTGCATTGTGATCGTTAATGTAAGTGTTTCCCTCACTGTTAAGCCTTTCTTGTCATATCAGGGAGCGTGGCAACGAGCAAATCAGGTCACCGGGTGAGAAGAGTTCTCAGGAAATGATACTATTTCTGGTCCAGGAGGATTTTTTTTTCTGATGCCATAGAAAGAAGTTCATAGATGATAAAAACTGGAAAGCTCCTTAGAGATTATCCAGACAATCCTGACATATTCACCATGGGTGGCACTCAAGGCCCAGAGAGGGAACCATTCTTGCTCAAGGCCACACAACAAGGCAACAACAAAGTTAGGACTAGAACATGTCTCCTACTCCTAGGCCAGGAGGCCATGACTCTATGTCAGACACTCTAGCTCAGATATTGATGGGCACAGTGACAATAAGAGGCTCAGATTAGATACTTGTAGGGGAGGCTCTCTTGCATGGCCATATTCCTGCCGTGGGATCTCCTTGCAAATTTTCTTATCATCTGGAAAAACAAAAATTAACAGTTTCTTTGTGCAAGAGGATACCTTTCCTGGACTTTCACAGCCCACTAAAATGACTTTCTTGGTATGGTTGAAAGAATCAAGCATACATTTATTAAATATCTGTTGTGTGCAAGGTATTGGGCTATGACTTAGAGATGACAAGACTAAAACAAAATCAAAGAATCCTTGCCCTCAGGAAGCTTATATTCTACTGTTGTTCAGTCATTTCTGTTCCATCTGACTCTTTGTGATCCCATTTGGGGTTTTCTTGGCAGAGATTCTGGAGTGGTTTACTATTTCTTTCTCCAGCTCATTTTTGCAGATGAGGAACTGAAGCAAACAGTTAAATAACAGTAAGTGTCTAAGGTCACATTTGAACTCAGGTCTTCCTGACTCCAAGCCCTGGGCTGTATCCTCTGCACTACCTAGCTTCCTATATTCTACTAGGAAGAGCATAAAGGGAATGGGAGTCAAAGTTGAGGAGGGGCATCATCCCTTTCCCACCCCCACAGCCATATTCCATATCAGAAAGAGGGAAATCACTCATACCTGAGGGTATCCAAAGAAGCTTCTTGTGAGTGATGGCCTTTGAGCAGGGCCTTTACTCAAAGCAAGAGTATAACAGATAAACTCACCTAGTCTCAACTCCCACTCTTACAGATAGCCAGGTCTCCCAGAGCAGAGTAACATCTCCCTCTTGGGGTTCTCAGGGTACCCATAAGGTATCTTTCCCTAATACTATTGACTCAAGCCACCCATACAATGTTCTCACCTATATCAATCACCACTGATGAGTACCTCAATTTTATTTAGCCAATTAATATTAGCTAGCATTTCTAAAAAGAATATTTATTGTGAAGATATATCAAGGGCAGAGATTACAAGGCATTTTGCCGCAGTACCTGGAGGCATGCTCTCCCCTACACCACCTTGGTTCCCGGGGAGTATGGGCTCATACTTAAAGTAGTTTCTAGGTAGCATTTGTTCAATAAAGTGGACTTCCAAATCTCCATCGTTAATGGATGAATTGCTAGAGCTCCCTCTTGACTACCTTTCCTCTATGCTAGGTCAAGCAGGTCACTGTGTCAATGGAAAAATATTAATAATACTACTGTACTCTGTGATTTAGGCTCAAGTCTATCAGAAACAATTATATAATCTAATAGTAATCTCTACCCAAGACATTTCTGAAAGAGACAGAGAGAAATAGCGCGATCTAATCTGGTATAGTCCTCCTTATCTTCCAACATGACTCTCTGCCCCAAGAAGATTTCAGATAATTTACAGGAATGTTGGATAAGGAAAAAATATTTTAAAGTACATTCTAGGTTAATATTCAGGAATAGTTAAATTACTAATTTGCCTAGACTACTCCCCTCACTCTTAGAGTAAAGAAAAGGACTTTTTTTTAATGTAAATCAGGGTAAAGTGACTTGCCCAGGGTCACACAGCCAGTAAGTGTCTGAGGCCAGATTTGAACAGGAAGATAAGTCTTCCTGACTCTAGGCACAGCACTCTCTCCACTGCACCACCTAGCTGCCCCAACTTTCTTTCTTCGATATCTTAAATCTTTCTTTAAGGAAAAAACTGGCTTGGAAAACTAATTTCTTAAAGTGGGGAGACACTGATATGAAGAAAACAGTAGCTAAGTCTGGTTTTCATCTTTGATTCATTTTCCTAAGAAAAGCCTTTATGTCTTCCATTTATCACACATCTTCTCAAGGGACTTGTCCAAGGATTTTAGAAAGACTTTCTTCAAGAAAAATGTCACATATATATATATATATATATATATATATATATATATACATATATATATATGTCTAGAGAAACTAAAAAGCAAGATTTTGTTTGTTTACTATGCTTCCATACTTGAGACTTTTCCCCTCACATCTAGCTCCTGGCAAATCTCAATATGGACTCATCTCCCTGCTTCTAGAACTCTTCCAACCTGTTGCTCACAAGGTCACAGCCATCCCCAAATCTCCTTCCCCTGCAACAGGAAAGAATAAAAGCAGTATTCACAGGTCACATGCAGATCCTGGCTATGGAGAGCCTGTACCCATCCACAGGCTACCAGCATATCTCTCTCCCTAGAACAGCAGTGTCAGGTGGGAAAGAAGTTTTCACTTTGGCCGGATTGTGACTTTAGAATGCTCCTTAGGTCCAGCTCAGTAACCATTAAAAAGTCCATATGATTAAACAACCAGAACTTGTTCTGGATCAGGGAGCAATGACCTTCCATTACATATCATCATTCACTTCCAAAAGCAGAGCCCCTGTATCTTCTATATTTCCACCAAGTATAGGCAGCAGGCAAAGAAACCTGCCTGAGCTCTGGGTATAGAATTCTGGTTCAAGCCCCTATTACCCAAAGATCTTGAGAACAATTGAAGAGACACCATGCTCCAGATACCAGATACTCTCCTTTTGTTGGTTAGGACAAAATGGCATCTTGGTCCCATGTTGGGTTTTTTTTAACCACTAAACTTTTTAACAATATCTTGAGGTCATAAGGTCCTGAAGTAGGGCAGTAGCTATATTAGTGGAGAGAAGGGTAATACTGTGGTGGTAGAATGGACTGATTGCTGATGGAGATCCCCAAAGCTGAATACAACACTCCAGATATAGGATGAACAAGGCAGTATACTGGGGGACTATTGCCTCTCTAGGCCTTAAGTTCCATTTTGGATGAGTTGAGTTTGAGATACCTATGTAATTCTCAGGTAAAGATGTTGCTCAAGTTTTGTAGGACAAATTCCAAGGGCTAGAGATATAATCAGCCTCTATTAATCACTCCCCAACACTTATTAGCTAGTGCTCTCTACAGCAGAGATTAATTTAGATCAATGGACCAAGAGGATCCATAGATAGATTTCAAGGGGTCCATGAATTTGAAGGAGAAAAAAATATATCTTTATTTTCACTAACCTTTAGTTGAAATTTAGCATTTCCTTCAATTTCTTAAGAACATTATTCTGAGAGGGGGACCACAGGCTTCACCAGATTGCCAATGATAAGAGCCTCTGCTCTAAATGAAGTTATGAATCATAGCCTCTGAAACCCTAAAAAGTGAAAGAAAAACCCAACACACAACTCATGTCTATTCTGTTGGGATTTATTGAAGGAAATGAGTTATTACAAAATCAAATTACAGCCGGTCAGATCTCAGATGTATAGTGAGTCCAGAGAGTGTGAGAGCAACCAGCAAGCTAATCAGATGTTTCCAGATGAAGAGCTCACTACTCCAGGCCAATATTTTTTTTTCTAGCCATGAGTTAGCTTTCTCCATTCCAACACAAGTGCCATTATTCCTGTGAGGATCAAAGGACTGGTCTTCAACAGCAATGCTGAAGTAATGTAATTTGAAACTTAATTGTTCCTACTTATATAGTAGAAAATTTCTGCTTCTGATATGAATCGTTATCAGTGAAGCCCCTATTATTTAAGTGACCTTGAAGATTTAAAAAGTACTAATTGGTCATTTGGCATATACTCGAACTTATGGACAGTGTTTTCTGACTGCTACTTGGCCTAATAGCCAAGTAGGATTTATATAGAGCTTTATGGTCTGAGAAACATGTTATAACTATTATCTCATTTGATCTTCACAATTTGGGGAAATAGGTGCTATTATTAATCCCATTTTAAAGATGAAGGAACTGGGGCCGAATGAGGTTAAATTATTTGCCCAGGGTCACACAGATAGTAAGCATGAGGCTGGATTTGAACTTGAGTCCTCCTGACTCCTGACCCAGTGCTCTATCCACTGGGCCACTTGGCTTCTGAACTCATACACAGTCTTTTCCACATTCATCACTGCTCTTTGGCCCTTACGTGCATCAGATGTAGGCGTCCGTTGCCTTTGGGGAAACCTATGACTGACTTGTTTCCATCATCGACCTAAGGACAGTCACCATGCTAAGTGGCATTGGGAGGTAGCAGTTACCTCCAGACGGGCAGTCTGCTCAACTTGAATGATGGCAAATATCCTGAGAGCAACCTTGGCAGAAGCTACTATTATCTTAGAGCAGTGGGTCAAAGCCTTTTAAAGAAGTAGGAAGAAAAGAAAAGCTTAATCCGTTTTGACAAGAAATTTCACGAGGCTACAAGCAGCTAGGCTTCAAAGAGAGTGATTAACTAAGCAAAAAGAATCACAGACATCATATTCAATACAATGATAACAATAATAAATAGCTAACATTTGTGTAGTGCTTACTCTGCATCAGATGCTGTTCCGAGTGTTTTACAATTATTATCTCATTTGATCTGAGAGGTAGGTGCTATTATTATCCCCATTTTACAGATGGGGAAACCGAGGCAGACAGGTTAAATGACTTGCCAAGGATCACCTAGCGAGTTAGGTATCCTAGGCTGAATTTGAACCCGGGTCTTCCTGACTAGAGGCCGAGCACCCCATCCGCTGCCTCACCGATAGTTTCTTCTGCTTAAGAAAGGAGTCTCAAATTAGAGAGTATACTTGTAGCTTCCGCAGATTATTAAGATTATTATTCACACTGGCAATAATCTGTTGCTTGTTAATAACGTATCTTACTAATATAACCTTAGGTGTCAACACGCTAAATATTCATAATCTCCTAACTACAAACAATGAGAGGTTTTCGAACTCTAGAAGCCTCGTAGTGGAGACCAAAATTGTGTGGGAACAGCGCAAGGCAGATATCCCATCGTCCTGGCTGTCACTACAGTTGTACCGAGGATGCTTAGGACAAACCTACCGAGATTACAAAGTTTAAATCTAACACTTTTACACAACCACAAAAAGCAGTTATTTTACCTACCTGAGCAATGTCAATTCCTGATTTATTTGGAAAAGTAATAAGTTAATGACTTGTTGTCAGGTTAATTTTCCTCATCTGTAAAATGCAGATAATAATACCACTTACTTCCTAGGGTTGGTGTGAGAATCAAATGACACATTTGTAAAATGCGTAGCACCGTGCCTAGAGTATAATACACGCTTAATAAATGTTTTCGTCTCTTCCTTTCTTCCTTCCCTTCCTCCCTCCTTTCCTCCTTTTCCTTCTTTCCTTCCTCCTTTCATAGTGTCATTTATCCTTGTGTAAAAGTCAGTAGAACATTAAGTTTAAAAGGACAATATTTCTACCCATGCCATAGTCAGTCCAACATTTCAGCCTATGTAAAAGTAGTAGAAAATTAAATTTAAAGTAATAATGTTTCTGTGCAGCTTCTGCAAAAATCAGTAACACATTAAGTAGAAGAGAGTAGTATTTCTACGAGTGCAATTGTCAGAAGAATGTTTCTACCTGTGCAAAAGTCAAATATATATTAAAGTAAAAGAATGATAGGATGGTGACATATCTTAGGACCATCAAAAACAATGAGAAGAATGATATAATAAAAACATTGACCACAATTACAGCATTGTCTTGATCTGTCACTTAGCCTCATTTCTACAGATAGAAGTTCATATATTGGTAGCCCCTTTTAACCATGAAGCGATCCATAGTATTGAAATAAGGTGCTGGCTAATGAAAAAAGACGATCTAGGACAGATATCTAGCACATGTAGATAACGTGAGGAGAGAGAACAGAGACAGAGAAACAAAGAGAGACAGACAGAGGAGAGATGGACATGTAGATTTGGGAATCATCTGCATAAAGATGATGGTGGAATCCACAGAACCTGGACCCAGTTTGAGGGAGGATTTCCCCCACTCAGTGGATAGAAGTAAGATAATGATCTAGCAAAGGCAAAAAAAAAGACAAGAAGGAAGAAAAAGGAAGAAAGGAAGGAAGGAAGGAAGAAAGGAAGGAAGGAAGGAAGGAAGGAAGGAAGGAAGGAAGGAAGGAAGGAAGGAAGGAAGGAAGAAAGGAAGGAAGGAAGGAAGGAAGGAATGTTTGATTCTTTGTCTCCTTTCGTGTTGTCATCATGGTGAGTGGGAATGTTCACTGACATCAATGAATAATTATGGGATTTTAGAACTAATAGGAAACTCCCAGATCACAAGCCAACACTCTCATTTTATAGAGAAGGAAACCAAGATACAGAGAAGGGAAAAGACTTCCACAAGGTCAACACAAGTCATAAGGATCAGAACCAGTATTCTAACCCCAATCCTCTGGCTCCAAATGCAATGCTCTTTCCATGGTATCATGTTGTCCAAGGTCATGGCTCATGCTGTTCCAATACAGTAAGCATTTATTAAGTACCTACTACGGGTCAGATACCATATTAGGCAATAGGGATACAAATTACCCTCAGTAAGCTTACTTTCTACATAGTGGGAGAGAGTGGAAAGTGTAAGATGTTCAAATTTTATTTAAAATCTAAGTAATTGTTTAATTTAAATTCAAATTTCAAAATTTTTTAAATTAAATTTTAAAAAGATAAGTAAATACAAAAAAAGATGAGGAACAGCAGAATAAAATAAATACAAGGGGAAAGGAGAACAGAAAGAAGGCATCAGAAAAGGACTCTGGCAGGAGGTAGAGCTAGATTGGAGCCTTGAAGGGACCTTGGAGTGAATGAGGGAATGCCTTCAGACAGGAGGACCAGCTCCATGGGCAGTGGATAAATCCAGATCATCAAGGAAGACTCAGCAGCCTGACACCATGAGGACTCCACCTCCCAACCCAATCTGTCAGACAACTTCGCATAGACACAGATTGTTAGAGCTGGAAAGGACCTGGGAGATCCTGTAATAAGACCACCTCATTTTTGTGAGTTTTTATATTGCATCACTTTTCAGAAATGTTGGACTCATTGTGACTCCATCTGGGGTTTTCTTGGCAAAGATACTGGAGTGTTTTTTCATTTCTCCAGCTCATTTTACAGATGAGGAAACTGAGGCAAAAGGGGTTAAGTGACTTGCCCAGGGTCAAACAGCTAATGAGTGTCTGAGACCAGATTTGAACTCAGGAAGATAAATCTTCCTGACTCCGAGTCTTTCATTTTTTCCACTGTGCCACCTAGCTGCCCTCCAACTCATTTTATAGAGCAGTAAATGAAGATCCAGAGAAGGGAAATGACTTTTCTAAAGTCACACAGCTTGTAAGATTCAAAAGTTCTAACTCAAACTCAGGTCTTCTGAGCAAAAAGAGAAGCAGATTTGGAGTCAGAGAACTTTAGTTCAAATCCTAGCCCTCCTATCTCCTTCCTCTGTGACCATGGATGTTATTTCACCTCTATAGGTCTCAGTTTCCTCATCTGTAAAATGAAGGGGTTAGACTAGATGGCTTCTAAGTTCCCTTGCAGCTCTCGATTCATGCTTCTCAGCTCGGCCCTATTTCTTCCCCTTCCTTTTAATGTTCTGCTTTCCTGTCTTCCTTTTTTTTTAACTTGGGGGGAAAAAAAGAATAATTTGTGAGTTGGAATCCCTCTCTAAGCCATTTGGTTTTCCAAAACTATTTGGTCCAGAAATGCAAGTGAAACCCTCATGAGAACAAACTTTCTTCTATTCTCTCCAACAGTTCCTGAATTTGGCTGGTTCAGGAAAAGTCACAAGACTCCAGTGGTTGCTCTCATTCTTGGTATAAGCCAGGCCACCAACATGCACAGCGGCCACAATTCCCACCACCTTTGCTCCAGCCTTCTACCCCTGAGACCCAGTAGCAGCTCAGTAGCAGACTGCAGCTTAGTCAGGAAGATTCCAATAGACCATAAGCTTCCTCAGGGCAGGGCCTGTGTCTTTTCTTTCTTTTTTTCTGTCTTTATATTCTCCACACTTAGAATAGTACCTGGCATATGGTAGACATTTAATATATTCTTGAATTGAACTTAAGTGAGGAAAGATCCTTTTGGAAGCCTTCAGGAAGACCCTAAATTATCTTACAAGCAGTGTTGTCCGCTGCCATAGGCTTTTTGAATGGGACCATCAAGGTGTCTTTCTTTGTTCTATGTCTCCCTAACTTTCACTCATTTTTCTTTCACCAGCTATACCGAGAGAAAAAGATGGCATTTTGTGTGATCCATCAACCCTCATGGGCACATCATCTGCATCAGGTGTGTCCAGTTAAGGAAGAAGTACATATGCATTTCAGCTAAATCAGTAAAAACTTGAGGACTTTTAATGGAGAGCTACAGTTTTAGGCCCAGTAAATCTAAACCAGTTCTTGCCCAGGCCACCAACAACTTAGTAGAAGTTCCTAACTTTAATTATATATAGAGGGTTCCAAAAGTCTTCAATAAAATTTTAAAAATTAAATTTTTAAAAATTTAAAAATAAAGAAGCTTAAATAATTTTAAATTGCACTGAAATTTTTGGGATATCCTATGAGCATGTCCAAAAAATTTGTTCAATATCGTTTAGACTTAGGAACAAATACAGTAACCTTGGTTCATTACTCACCAGTTTCCATCAACACCAATTGTGACCTCTAGCACCACCAGGTCCAATGTCCTTTCCCTTTTTCCTTCTCGTGGTATCATGCTATTCCTTTTTCTCTCCACAGCCTAACTCCTAATAATAACCAAGGACAACTCCCTTTGTAATCCCAGAGCTATTCCTATCTTATACCGTGACTCACTGGTCCCTGATAGATGTGGTCTCTCCTACTTGGCAAGTAACTCTGCTGCAAGACTCCATGAACTATAATAGGAATAGAAAAAAAGAAAAACACCATCACCTTTGAGCTGAAGAAAGATTCTTTCTTAGGAGTTGGAGTCTTCCTCTGTAAGCAGCTCTCTTCTCTGCTGCCAGAAGTCACACTACACAGAGCCATCCCTTACTAACTACCCCCTAGAGGTCGCCTTACTCTTTGAAAGTTCACAAGGAATGCGGCCAACTCTTTGGCCTTCTGATGACCAGCTGCCCTCTAATTCCACCAAGCTTTACTAAAGAACTTCACAATTTACATATAGACAGTTCCTTACACTTTTCTAAAGACTTTACCAGCTCATTATTTTTATTATCTGCCCCTCACCATCTATAATTTTATCAACTGGACTGCAAGGAAATGAACTGTCTTCAAATAACTGAAGGGTTGTCTTATAAGAAAGGGATGAAACTTGCTCTGCAAGGTCCCAGAGGTCAGACCTCATATTGCCCTGGGGTTGGGGGGAGTACAGCTTAAGGAAGAACTTTTTAACAGAGACATTAAAAAATGGATCAGGTAATGAGCCCCCCATCTGGAAGCTTCAAGAAGAAGCTAGGTGACCTTCTGTCACAGATGCCAGAGATTCCTGCATTAGCAAGGATATTGAAATAGACAGCCTTGGCATTCTTTTCCAACATTGGGATTAAGGAATACTAGGATTCACTCTGGATCTAGGAATCAGCCAAACAATAAACATTTATTGAGTGCCTACTGTGTTCCAGACACAGTGATTATCACTGGGATACAAAGAAAAGTAAAAGATAGTCTCTGCCTTCAAAGAGATCACAATGAAATGTGAGAGACAACAAACACATAAGTATATATAGGTATATATATATATATATATATATACAATATACACACAACTATATATAAACATACATATACATCACTATATATAAACATACTATATAACTATATAAAGTATATATACCATATATAACTATAAACCATATAGTTTATATATAATATATAACTATATTTAGATAAACATAAACTATATAAAACTATCTATAAACAAGCTATATATAGGAAATATATATCTGTGAAATTTCAATATTGATGTAATTTTCTAATCTGCTCACTCTTGGTAGAAGTTAGCTAAATGACATTTCTCAGGAGAACAATACATAAAATAGTTTTATTGGGTTTCTGTTGTGGTCTTCATCATTGTACATTTACTTTGAAAAAAAAATAGCTCATGCTTAAAATTGAAGGCAGTGTGGATGAGGAAATTTCTAGTCTAACTCAATGCCTACTTTTGCCCAGTAGATTAATCATGTCAAAGTTCTACCCAGATTCTTAATATTGTAAAAGCAAAGAAAATGAAATAAGCGTGGAGTACGACCAGCAACAGAATCAATTCAGTCATTAATTATCCCAGTGACTAGAAGGCCTGCCCATGTACTTAGCTTCATTAACCCGCCAAGATCATAAAATAACAGAGCTGGAAGAAGCCTCAGAAACACTTAGCTGGGACCAAACCCCCACCCAGTGTGACTCTTCTCTACAGTATCTGGAACAGACCGTCAAGAGGCAGCTCAATAAACTCTGCTGGGAAATCAGGACGTTCTTCCTTGCGTGGAGCTGAGATTTGTCCTTTCATAATTCCCCAAAGGTCCTAGTTCTCTAGGCAACTGGGTGATGTTGTGGTTAAGAGAGTTGGATTTGAAGTTAGGAAGAGCAGAGTTCAATTTCTAAGTTACTTACTCATTTGACCTGAGACTTTGCTTCCTTTTCCTCTTCTGTAAAATAAGATAATGATAACATCTACCTGGAGAGATTATTGTGGGACTTCACCAAGGCCATATATGAAAAGCACTTTACAAAGCTAGCTGTCATTACTATTCTAGAGCCACACAGGAAAAGATCCTCTTCTTCCATAAGACAGCCTTTCAAATATTGGAAAACAGTGACCGTATTCCTCCCACTCCATTCTTCTAGTCTCCAGAATAAACATCCCCAGTTCCCACTTAAGAATCTTGTGATTCATTATACAGTGACATTGATTTGGAAGGATATATCAGATCTCTCTAAAAGATACACGATCTCTCTAAAATACTGGATTATTTATTGTTTTTAGAAATATTTTCATTTGCATAGAAAGAAAAATTATGAATAATGCATTTTTTAGTTTTCTTCCCTGAAAAAAAAACTCTCTTCCGGTTTTTCGTGGTCATATAGAAGTGACTCTTAGGTCTTAGATGTTTTACCGGGAGGAGCTTTAGACTGAGTCAGCATGGTACAGTGGAGTAAAGGTTTTTGAGTCAAAAGGCTTGAATTCAAATCCTTCCTCAGACAGCTTACTGCCTATGCAGAAATGATATAATAAAGTAGAGGCAGGGGCAGTGGACAGGATATCAGAATGTCTGGACTCACATCCCACCTCTGACACTGTCTGTGCCCTGGGCCTCAGTTTCCTCATCTGCAAATGAAGGGGGTCAGGTTACATGACTCCCTGAGGCAGCATCTTGCTCTCACTAAACAACCTGTGATCTCTTAGGTACTTCTTCACTAATGAAATCCTTGGATAATTTAGGTCCATCCTCTCAATCAGAATTATGTAATGTTTAAGTTGCAAAGTATCCTAACCTCAGATTTGTCTAGGTGTTCTTAACCTAGAATTCATGCACCAAGGGATCTGTGGAAAGATTATAGAAAATCTGTGAATCTGGGAAAATCTAGAGGGGGAAATGACATCTTTTTTTTTCACAAACCATAGATTTCCTTTGTAACCTAATGCATTATATTTTATGCTTTTAAAAACATTCTTCTGAAAAGGGGTCTATAGGTTTCACAACACCACCAAATGGGTCCAATGCACAAAAAAGGTTAAGAACCCCAGCTCTAGCCCAGTCCCCTTCTCTTTATAGATGAGGACACCAAAGTTCAACATGCCTAGAGAGGTCAGGACTTGAACCCAGACTTTTGGTAGATAAGTCTCCCTCCTTTTCTACAATAACACAGTGTCTTACTTGCGAAATTAAATTCAGACAACTTCAAACGTAACTGATTGTTTCCATAGGCTGAGAAGTCAATGATAACGATAGAATATTCTGATCGTTTCAATCAATACTTGGATAACTTGGTGAAAAAAAAATCATCTTTATTGAAATTATTGAAATAACCTCAGAATGCACTGCCCTTGGCAAGTAAACATAAGTTGTGCCCTTTAAACCCATCCTTCAAGCTTGAAATTTAGGCTTGATAAAGAAAAACTTCCCAACCATTGGAAGAGTTCAAAAGTGGAATGGGCTGCCTGGGAAGACCCTCCCTCCCCCCCCACCCCCATCTCACTAGGAGTCTTCAAGCAAAGGCAAGATCATCTGTACTTGTCTGTTATGTTGTCTATGGGCTTCTTGTTAAGGTACTGGATGGACTAAATGACCCCTGAGGACCCTTCCTAGGAGGGGGAGTGAGAGAATGTATGTCTTTATGCAATATCTTCCAGGAAATCACAAGCAGATGCAGTAGGTGTGGAATATTTCCTCCTGCCCCCATCCCGAACAGGTCCAGGTCACTGACTCAGTCCCTCCTGACTACTCAGGCCCTAGTGTTCTAACCCTGGGCCTCGCACAGTACTCTAGGTCCTTGCCCCAGTAACCAATGGCAATAACAAACAGAAGGAAACATAATCCCATTATCATGTAAATTTACTGAGCATTCAGAAATGGGGACACAGTCGCTCAGGACTTCCTCAGTGTCCTACATAAACAGAGCCATTTAACAAACTGAAAACACTTTAGAGCCCACACATTTTTCAGCATTCCTTTTTTCCGAGTCCAACATGACTAATATTCATTCAGCAAATCTTTGCTCAGCTCTTGCTGGATGTAGGGTCCTATGCTCAGTGCTTAGGGGGAGCAGAAATGAATAAGATGCTCTAATAGACAGCAAACATTAGGCAAATCACTCTAAGAGGAATTAGAAAAGTTACATGCTTAAGAGAGGTACAAAGAGCTAACCAGGAATCCTAAAGAGGCTGCCTCACCTCAGGGAAGTCTTCCTTGAAGAGAAGCTAGCATTTCAGCTGGGCCTTGAGGAACTTAACCTATTTCCACAGGTGGAGATATGGTTTGCAATTTACAGATAAGGAAACTGAGATCCAGGGAGGTCAAGTCAAGGTCATACAGGTATTTGGTGTCAGAGATGGGATTAGAGCCTAGGCCTTCTTAATAAAGGAAATGTCCCCACCACTGCTTTTCTGAGGGCCTAAGGTAATTAATTGTCTATTACTGCAATTTTCCAGGCGTTTGGGTGCAGCCTTTTGACTAAGTCCAAGTTTTACAGAACAAATCCTTTCATTATGGGGATTTGTTCTGTGAAGTTTGGATTCAGTCAAAGGGTAGCACTTGAGGACCTAGAGGGTCACATGTGACCTCAAGACCCCAGGTCTAGGAGACCCTGGAACTAGGAGAACCATAAACCCCTTTTCATGTCGCCTGAAGCTGCCACACCAACTGTGAAGCCTCATAGCTATGCATTTTCAAATTTGAATCTCATTCCCCTTTATTTCTCTATTCAGCCTAGTCTTTCTTAACCACCATCACCACACTCCTTTAGCACCCAGGAAAAGATTTTGCCTATTAATACATGTTTGTTGAATGAAGTAATTATTTCATAAATGGAAGAAAAACTTTACAGACTTTCTAATTTACCATGGAACTAGCCCTGAACCCATTTCCCCAGCTAGCCCTATTTTCTGAACCAAAAAAAAAAATACCCAGAAGATATAGTCTGACAAAGACAATTCCTTTTTCAAGCTTTATTAAAAATATAAGTCTTCCTCATGGTGGAAAATGCTAACCACATCCAGATAAAGAATCAATGAACTCTGAATCCAGATTGAAGCAAACTCTTTTCATTTTGTTTTTCATGTTTTTTTCTTTTGGTCTGTGTCTTTCTTTCACAACTATAACTAATATGGAAATATGTTTTCCATGATTGCACATATATAACCTATGTAAGATTGCTTTCTGTTTTGGGAAAAGGGGAGGGGAGGGAGGAGAAAAATTTGGAACTCAAAATCTTGTAAAAAATGGATGCTAAAAATTGTCTCTATACAGAATTGGAAAAAATAAAATACTATAAAAAATTTTTAAAGGATTAAAAAAAAGCATATGTCCATTTCTGGAAATGAGGACTGTCTCTCAAAATGTGGGTCATATATTGTCAGGACACTTCACTCCAGCCTCCCCTACTCCCAACCAGAATAACACAACCAAAGGAAAGGAATTAAAAAGAAGGTGTGAGGGCCAGGAGAGGGTAACCTGAAATCCTTACTAAGACTGAAAACCCAGGGTCAGAGATGACAGTGAGATAAAGGACCAGCTGCTTCGGGGAAAATCCAATGTCTCCAGACCCCTCGAAAATGGTTGTAGTGGCTCCCTCCAGACCTTTGCAACCTCTAGGAACCCTGGGAAACTCCCTCCTGCATTCCCAGCCAGACAAACTTAGCTAGGTATTTGATAACAGCATCATTAGTGGTCTTCCTGCCCCCCACCTTTTTCTCCTTTTCCTCTTTTCCTCCTTCTCCTCTTCCTCCTTCCCTTCTTCTTTATATCTTTCCTTTTTTTCCTTACATCTTTCCTCCTTCTGTCTCCCACTCTCCCAGGTTCTCTCTGAAGTCTCTCTTGCTGGGCCAGTTTTCTCTCTGACTATGTAACTACACTCTGAGGAAGATTTTAATTACCTTCTCTTCAGACCAAATGACAATGTAAGTAGAGCTTGTCATTTGTAGCTAGAGTATCACTTGAAAATGTAAAAGCCCTTGGCTTTATCCAGCTTAAAAGCTTTCCTGGAATATGTTCAAAAACTGCTGACTGGGCAAGATGAAACATCACATTGTTGAATCAAAGATCTCTGCATGTGGTATTCTTTTATTCCCCTGGGAGATCAAGTTAAACTGGGATGTGGTTGGAAATTTTTTTTTCCTTCTTCTTCCCCTTCCTCCTCCTCCTCATCCTCTTCCTCCTCCTCCTCTCCCTTGGGAATGCCTTTCAGGTTTGAGCAATATGGATCATAAAAGGTGTCTGAAGTACAAGCAGATGGAGCTCTGAGATACTTTGGAAAAGCCAACACTACCAGCAGCAGTTTGGTCTGAGTTGGGCCCAAGGAAATACCCTCCTCTGATTTGCTCTCTCCCCACTCTGGCCATCGCCATAGTCCTAGGCTGAGCCAGGCTGACAAAGAGACAAAGGGGGAAAGCATTGGATTTGGAGTCAGGAGGATTGGGTTTCAATCCTGGCCTCCATCACTGATTCCCTACATGACCTTAAGCAAGTCACTTCCTGCCAGGACCTCAATTTTCTCATCTATAAAACAAGGGATTTGGACTAGATGAGGGTTTTTCACCTGTGTGTGTGTGTGTATGTGTGTGTGTGTGTGTGTGTGTGTGTGTGTGTGTGTGTGGTGGACCCTTTTGACAATCTGAAGAAACTTCTGCACCCCTTTGCAGAATAATGTCCTTAATTGAAGGAAAGGCTCTATTTCAGATAGAAGGCAGTGAAAAGAAAGATGCAATTTTTTTTCCCCATCCATGATCATGGGCTCTATGAAATCCACCCCTAACAGTGACCCAGGTGACCCTAGCTAGAGAACTCCTGGACTAGATGCTCCCTGAAGTGGCTTCCAGGTCATGAGCTTGTGAACCAAGGTGACAATCCCATAGGAAAACCCAAAATAGCAGAAACTTATTATTAGCACAAAAACCTGCCCCCAAATGCCTCAGGGATTGTGTGCCAGAGCCAACGCCCCAGATAAAGAGTTCAGCAAACACAGTGTGGAGGAGAGAGCTGGATGCCAAATAAGAACTAATATGTATGCAGCTCTTTACAGAGCACTTTCGTAAGATCATAGGATTTAAAGTTAGAAGGGGCTTTAGAAATCATTTGGTCCAACCCTGTCATTTTACAAAGAAGTGATTTACCCAAGGTCACACAAGTAGGCAATAACAGAACAAAGCCTTGGTCTTCTAATTCCAAATCCAGTGCTCACTGGCCATACCATGCTGCTTTTCACACCACAATCCTTCAAGCTAGGTAGTGCATGCAAGTATAATTATTCCTGTTTTACAGATGGGGAAACTGAAGTTCAGAGATATGAGGCAAATGACCCACAGTCTCACGGGTAGTAAACCTTTGGAGCAGGGACTCTACATCTGCTGACTGTAAGTACAGCATTCTTTCTGCTAACACCAGGTTTCCTCTCAGATGAACTAATTCATCTAATTATTCACCTCTCCACTCACCTGTAGTCCTGCTTAATGATGGCTTGACTGCAGTGTTGACTGAGTGACTTTATCAGCCTAGTTATGGATAACACTAGATGATGCATGGACAATACAGTCTTTCACTATGGGTCTAGTTTTCTGAATCTGTTCTTTCTTCTGCCTGGTTAAATGGACCTGGTTAATTGCTCCTTCATATCTCTTCTCTTTGCCACTGTCCAAGAACCACTTCCCTATGAAGCTTCTAGTCCTAGGTCAAGATGATTCCAGAAAATGAATAATTGCCAGAGCCCCCTATATGAAAACATAGAATCTACATGAATTAAGCACCTACTGTGTGTCAGATGATACATTAGGTAGGCCCTTGAGATACAAAGACAAAAACAAAACAGAATCTCACAGTTGAATGGAATACTACAGGTTTTCTAGCCTAACCCATCCCAGAATAGAAAGTCCTCTCTATAGTATCCTTGGTGGATGGTCATTGAATTTCAGGTTCACAACAAAGTGATCTGAAGAACAAATAAAATGGCAAAAGGTCTGTAACTATTTTTTTTTTACTTTGAAGTACTAGACACTTGGCATATCTGAGATTTCCAAATGATCCTCAACTTTTAGAGTAAGTAAAATTATGTTCATTGGACAGACATGTTTCATGAATGGTACCAAAAGTCAGGACTAAAAGCTGCTCACCATTGAAAACATCCATTTTGCAATCTGCTGTGTAGGAGACTTGTTGTCAGGGATAGAGCCTCATTTGTGATGTCCATTTATTTAAATAGTTATCAAACATCTACTGTGTGAAGGGGTTTAATGACTAAAACTTAGTGTCTGTGCTCAAGAAGCTCACTAGAAAGCAAGTTACAAGCTCTGCACTCAACATAATTCTCATCAGGTAAAGGTGTTCCATAGCAAAGCAAACAAGGCCCTAAGTAATGAGGGATTATAGTTAGACTCCTCCATTCTGTTTTCCACCTGTCAGACCACTCTGAAGCCTGTCCCTGGGGACTCAGATCTCTCTGTCTGTCTCTCTCTCCCTATCTCTGTCTCTCTCTGTTTCTGTCTTTCTGTCTCTATCTCTGTTTCTCTCTCTTTGTTTCTCTGTTTTTCTTTGTCTCTGTCTCTCTCTGTCTCTGTCTCTCTTTCTGTCTTTCACTCTGTCTGTCTCTGCCTGTTTCTCTTTGTCTCTCTGTCTCTCTTTCTCTGTCTCTGTTTCTCTCTGTCTCTTTCTCTCTCTGCCTCTGTCTCTGTCGCTGTCTCTCTCTCTCTGTCTCTGTCTCTCTGTCTCTGTTTCTCTGTCTCTGTCTTTCTGTCTCTCTGTCTCTCTCTCTGTCTGTCTCTCTCTCTCTCTCTGTCTTTCTCTCTCTCTGTTTCTCTGTCTCTCTCTTTCTCCCCCCTCCTCCAATCTAGAATCTTCTACCTTTGACTCAATACAGGAGATGTCACCTAGAACACATCTTTACTCACATCCCAAACACACACTCATCACAACTTTCCTACTTTCCAGCCCTTGTAAATACCTTGATGATGTATGAAGTTCACTTCCCCTTGAGCCACACCAGTCAAATCAAAGCAACAAGCATTTATTATACACTTATATATATTGGGTGCTAGAGAAGCTAAGACAAGTAAAGCAATGCCTTCTCTCAAGGAGCTCATAACCCAATGGGAGAGACAACCTGCAAATAACTATGTACAAACAAGATCCATGCTAGAACAAGTGAAGAAAATCTCAGAAGGAAGGCACTAACATGATGCGGGACCAGAAGTCTCTTGCACAAAATGGAATTTTTAGCTGAGGAAAACATCTTCTCCAGAAGGAGGCAATACCTTGTATGTCTTCCCCACTTAACCCAGCAACATCTCAAGCTTCTAAAACCAAGTAAATGTTGGTATCATTAATAGAAATAGAAATAAAGAAGACCAGAGGAGGAATTGATTTGGGGAGGCAGGGGGAAGGGTGAGTGCAAGGGAAGCAGGGAAGGAAAAGAAATGAAAATCTTTCTGGGACAGCTTGACTACACTGCGTCTAAGATGGAATATCATTCTGAGACTCCTTCCAAAACTAGGATATGACTGCATCTTTTGTCAGGGGGGAGGGAGAAGTGTAGTCTGGACCTACGACTTCATCCATATGGTATGTGGAACTCCCAGTTTGGGAACTCCCTCCACTGATGAAGACCAGCAATACATGTCTAACTTACAGCCTTAGGGCATTACCTAAGGCACCAAGAAAGTCAGTGATTCTAGGACCATGGTGTCATAGATGCTGCTCTGGGAGGGACCTTACACTTCATTCAATTTCGTTTATAGGTGAGGAAACTGAGGCACAAGGGAGTTATATGATTTGCCCAAATTCACACAACAGGCAATTGACAGGTGTGAGATTTGAATCCAGGTCCTCTGACTCCAAATCCAGATGTCTTTTTATCATACCACATGGCTTCTGTCTCACTTTCTCCCCACCCCATGACCCAACTGGCATCATAGGTAGTATGTGTCCTCCTGACTCTAAGTCTGACCCTCCATCGACTAAACCATATTGCCTTTTGAGACCAAATATCTAAAACAGACTAAAGCTCACTAAGGAAGTTTCCACTCAAAATTTCTGGTACTTTCTGGCTGGGTGGATTCAGATTTAGTGGCAGAAACACTTTGCTTAAGTTCTCAAAAAGTTGTCTTTGTAGCCAAATCCCATCCAGGAAGCACAAAGACCCAAACAGCAGCAGCTTCACTGGAACATGCACGTGTGTTTACAGAGAGGGGATGGAGGATGTGGATGAAAATTCATGGAAGATCTGTTTTAAAAGGAATTGTAATTTGGGGCAAGGAGGCACACACACCATTACGTCTGGCTCATCATCCACCATACAGAGAGAGAGACATTGCAATCAGCCAGAAGCTTCCTTCCTGAATATGATATACAGGAGAACCCTGAGGTGATGAAGAGAAGCAGTCCTGAGTTTTTTAAAGCAGGATGGGTTTCCGGGCCCCTCCAGATCATCTCTGAGCTGTCCCCAGGGTTCCTGGGCTCCTCATGTTTAATACCAACAGGAACCATCTGCCTACTGTCAAACGGACACACTGTCTGTTACTTCTCAAATGCAAGCCCCAGGATCCTAATACTCAAATATTTTGGCCAAATACTTTGTCAAGGGATTATCTTTCAATATTTTAAAAATCAATTTATGGAGAGAAGGATACTTTTCTCCCTAGCCCCTTCCCCCAAAAACAAACACCAACTTCTGTCTCACAGCCTTTTATTCTCAATTCAAAGAAATCTCAGGATTTCTCAGGATTCTGCCATGTCTAACCCTTGTTCCACCTGATTCATCTCATCAGTTTGAGATGGCAGCACAGTGTAGTGAGAGCCCAAGGTTTGGGGTCAGAGGACCTGGACTGAATTCGGGCTCTACCATTTCCTAGCTGTGTGACCCTGAACTTCTCCGGGTTTCAGTGTCTTCATCCATAAAATGAGGAAGTTGGATTATATGGTCTTAAAGATTATTATGCTTCTGTTAATATTATAGAGACTCACTGGTTGCTAAACCACTCTAGAACCCCTCAATACCTCTTCAGATCTGTGTATTCCAATCCACAACCCCAAGCCCCCATTCCAAAGAATTTCTATGACAGATTGGCAGATCAGACCAATAGCCCACTAATAAGAAAAAGGATATTAATTAGATTAGCAAGGTAAATATGCAAAGGGGAACACTCTCCTACAGATTTCAGCACTGCCAGAGTTAAAGGAAATACTCCCTGGACAGCTCCCTCTCCTAGGATTACATCTTGGCTGGAACATGTCTTATTGCTCATTGTACATCTCTTGTGGTTGTGGTTGTCATTTATTTTTGAAGAGGACTATGACATCAGGAGGATGATGCCATGACTTGCAAATGAATTGGATGTAAGTGAGGAAGAGCTGTGCAAGGTCACCAGCCTCACTTTCTCCTCCTGAGCCATCTGGGTCCAGTGGCAAGATACAGACCAGGATGACTGGAGATAGCCCAGCACATCAGTCTCTTAACAACCTGCTGTATCTTACTGCCTCTGCCTCTGCCTCTGATGTGACTATTCTTCTCCACTACCATCCCCCAATTGCCTCTTGCTACTTTTCTGTTGAGCTGCTGCTGTCATCTGCTGCTAGACTTCCTGTGTTTCAACAAGCTGCCACCACCTGCTGAAGTTGTCTTCAGTTTCTGGAGCGACTTCCTCAAATGGAGTCTTCTGTGAGACTATATTGGCCACAATAGGTCTATGAGTCAATCAGCACATTTCCAACTCTTTCACTAGTTAGTGCGCAACAGGAGGACACAGGATCCTCAGGTCATAGTCTCTCTTTTTTTTTAACAGTCTCACTCTCTCTCTTCAAGAATTCTTCCAGCTACCCCATAGGAAAATAGGGGGGAAGGGCATAAGAGAGGGGATGACAGAAGGGAGGGTAGATTGGGGGAGAGGGTAGTTAGAAGCAAACATTTTTGAAAAGGGATAGGATCAAAGGAGAAAATAGGATAAGTAGGAGCGGGATAGGATAGAGGGAATTATAGTTAGTCTTTCACAATATAACTACTATGGAAATGTTTTCCATAACTACACATGTACAACCTTTATTGAATTGCTTATCTTCCCAGTGAGGGTGGGTGAGGAGGGAAGAAGGGAAAAAATCTGGAACTCAAAGTTTTCAAAACAAATGTTTAAAAAAATTGCTTTACATGTAAGTGGGAAATAAGATATACAGGCACTTGGGTATATAAATCCATCTTGCCCTACTAAAAAGTTGGGGGGGGGGATGAGGGAGAATATAAGAGAACAGGTTGGGTGCAGGAGTATTCAGTAGGCTCGCTATTTTGGGGTGGGGTAGGGAGAAGATGGATAGAAAATTTGCAACTCAAAATCTTGTAGAAACGAATGTTGAAAACTAAAAATAAATAAATTGGAAAAAAATTAAAAATAAATTTAAAAAAAAAAGAATTCTTCTAGGTCCATTTGACGTTTAGGTTAGGGAAGGGGTATCCTGGAGCCAGCTCAAATGACTCATAAGAGCCAATCGTTAAATTTTCAGTGTTAGCATTTCTACATCAGATATTGGAAAACACTACAAATTAGTCCTTGACTATGTTTTGTTGATTGTCTAGACTAAGAGTGGGGAACCTGTCCAAGGCCACATGTGGTCTGCTAGGTCCTTGGGTGCTGTTTTTTGACTGAGTCCAAGTTTTACAGAACAAATCCTTTTATTAAGGAGATTTGTTCTGTGAAGTTTGGATTCAATCAAAGGGCCATATTTGAGGACCTAGAGGGCTGCATGTGGCCTCAAGGCACTAGATTCCCCACCCCTGGTCTAGACTTAAGACAGTGATGAAATGTTCATAATAGAATAAAGAAAATACATAAAGAAAATGTTTGTGATACAAATTGAATTTAAAGGTTTATCCTGCATACTGTGTGTGTGTGTGTGTGTGTGTGTGTGTGTGTGTGTGTGTTGAGACCCAGTTATTAAACATTTACCAGTACCCCACTGGGTTAGAGTGAGCAGATTATTTTCACCTCTCGTCATATTCCTGGTAGGTAGGGCCAAGACTATGAAAACTACCCTGAAGTTCCAACAAAACTGGAGGAGGCAGTCAGTAGTAGTAGAACTGATGACCTTTGTTCTACATTCCATCTACTATTTCCAGGTCTCCTCCTTCTTCATATCATGATTCCTCGACCTCTACCATGCATGAAGAAGCAGACTTTCTTAAAAAGCAAAAGATCCCAGAATATCTGCCTATAGAAGGGAGGGAGCAAATAGAGAGGGAGGGAGGGAGCGAGGGACAGAGGGAGGGAAGGAGGGAGCTGGTAGATTGGAAGAACTTCTCTATGCAAGATGGAGAAACAATGATACCATAGCTCATCAGGCTGCCACTATTATAATAATGCTGTGACTATGTTTATACACTCAGATTACACTTAATGCACGTGCACAGATACACCTGCACACAAACACGCATACTCCCAAAAAGGATGGAATCTGGAAGCAGGACAAAGGAGAGGATATGGGAAAATCTCCCTAAAACTTTCTGGGTTTATTGGGGAGAAATTAAAATTCAATATACGCTTATAAGGTCTCTAAATATTGTCTTGAATCTGGGAGGAGTTACAAAGAATCATAGATTGAGAATTGGAGGAGACTTAAGAGATCCTCAATCCTTATTCCCCTTCTTTTATATATGAGGATACTGAGATCCAGAGAGGTTACTTATAAAGCTAGTGAGTTTCTGAGGCAGGATTTGAACCCAGGTATTCTTCACTCCAAATCCAGTGACTAATCCCCTATACCATCTTGCCTCAAATTATGCAATATTTCTCAAGTTCTTTGACTCTGTGGAGCTCCAGGTAATTGATCATTTAGGTAGAGGATACCTGTCCATAGTTGATGACAATACAAATTAGCATACAAAGAATGTTTTATCAGGGTATATAGAATAAAGTGCTCTATGAATTCTTTACCAGAGAAAAAAGTCATTACAGACATGAGAGACCAGGGAAAGGTTCTTATGAAGGAAGTGGTATCTAAGCTGAGGTTTTAAGGAGAGAAATTCAGGCAAGTAGGTGGAGTTGTGGTTAGAGTTCCAGGTTTGAAGTCAGGGAGACTCCTCTGCCTGAGTTCAAATCCAGTCTCAGACACTTACTAGCTGTGTGACCCTGGACAGGTCACTTAATTTTGTTTTCCTCAGTTTCCTCATCTGCAAAATGAGCTGGAGAAGGAAATGGCAAACCACTCCAGTATCATTTCCAAGAAAATCCCAGAGTCACAAAGAGTGAGACATGACTGAAAAACAACTGAACAAAAAGAAATTCAAGCAAAGACGAGGAAGCGAAACATTCTAGTCCTAGGAAGCAGCGTGACCACAGAGGTGGGAAATCCTCAGGGCATTTTCAGAGGACACAGATTGGGCCAGTTTTGAATTGTCCAGAATTCAATTTAATATATATGTAGATATTAAATGTATATAAATATCATAAGTATTTGCTTAGTGAGTAAAACAATACAACCCAGACCAACTGTCACCAAAACTGGCTTCTCTAAGAGCCTTCTCTGTGAACTGTATGAAACATTTACAGGACTTTGGCCCCAGACCTAACAGAGACCTCATGAAGTCCTGTGGTTGAGATTAGGAGCACCTGGGAAGAATGGGTGGATTTTTTCCTGGATTTTCTCCAAGCTGCACCTCATTAGGTTTCAGACATCACAATTCAGACCCAGACCGGGGCACTCAAGAGAAAGGAGAGAGGCCTGGGTGCACTTCTAAGCGTCTGAACTTCCTTAGCACTCCCATTCTCCCAATTACTCAAGCTTGAAACATCAGTTATGTTTCACTCCTCCTCTCGCATTCCCCACAACCTATCTGTGGCCAAATCCTACTGACCGTTTCTCTACAATATCTCTGTGCCCTCTTCTCCATTCCCACTGCTATCCATTAGGCCAGACCCTCATTACCACCCACTCTGGCTATTGCAATAACCTCTTCCCGAATCATCTTGTCTCTACTCTCCCCTCTCCAGTTCAACCTGCATCTGCTAACACAAAATGACTAAATCTCTCATCTTATCTCCCACTACTCCACTGCAGACACTCCACATTCCAGCACAAAATGACCATATCCCTTTCCCTGTTGCTATTCCCACTTCAACCTATTAAATTGCTTAGTCATTTCCCTAGACCCAGGTCAAATGCTGCATAAAGTTTCCCCTGATCTCCTCAGCCAGATAAAATCTTTCCTCCTCTGAACTCCCGCAGCATCTTGTTCTTCTCAAATCTTTTATCAAGCTTTACTTTACATTATGGTTACTTTGGTCCACATCTTAACTCTACTAGACATTAATTTCCACAAGGAGCTTAGTTGTCAGAACCAGCTGAGGCCGTAGGTGGGCTTGAAGATTAGATGACTCCCAGCAATCACAAGATTTAGAATTGTAAAGAACTTTATGGATCGAGGTGAGTGATTAACTGATTAAGGAGCCTGAGACCCAAAAAAGTGACTTGTCCAAGGTAACCCAGGTAGTGAATGGCAGAGCTGAACCTTGAACCCAGGTCCTCTAACTCCAAATCCAATGCTCTTTCTACTATCGTATTCTCTTTCTCTCTCTTGCCTAGATGAGCAAGGGTTCTGTATTGCTACCACTTAGAATATGTCTGTCTCAATCCACTGTATTCCAAAGTTCCTTGACCTAGGAGATTAGCTAATGCCCCTGGTCTCTTCTTCCTCCTCTCTCCTTTCATCCTGAAATTCTCCCATTCTCCAGTCTATATCCTGGTTATGGCACAAGAATTGAATCCTGGCATATAACATTGCTTTGGAACCAGTAACATCCCAACCCTGCTCTCTGCTTGGAATCCCTCTTAACTTATGTTCTCCTACTACCATTGCCCCTTGTGGATAGCTTCCTCCCCTAAAGCCAGGTCTTTCACTCAAGACAGCTTCCCTGTTCCTTATCCTCAAGAATGGATGGCAACAAGGACCATCACTTATTTAAACATTCTACCTCCCCAAACAACTAGCACAGTGGTGTCTACACTGAGGGTGGGGAGGAGGTCCATAGACTTGTCTTTTTAAATGTTTTGATAAATGTATGTCAATATAATTGGCTTCCTTTGTAATTCTATATATTTTATTTTGTAAATTTTAAAACATCATTCTGAGAAGGAATCCGTAGGCTTCACCAGACAATCAAGGGGATCTATGACACAAAGATTAATAACCCTGGTCTATACAAAGTAAGTGCTTAACAAATATACCCTGCATTTAGATCAAGTGAATCTCCCTTCTTGGACTGTAAGTTTCATGAAGGCAAGAGCTATAGGGTCATAGCACCAGAGAGTAAGGGTGGGGTTTTGCCCCCATACCAATTAATCACAGAAGGTCCAGACACATGGATTGAACCAATTAAAAGGTGGGAATAAACTTTTAATCAATTTGAAATGATAACAGTGCTACGATTATTAGAGAAAAGCAGATGACTCCACACAAGAAATATCTTGTGACTGTCTAAAAGAAATGTATATCTCTGAGCCTTTATACAAGGAAAAATGCAGTCAGTGCATTGGCAAGCTCAGTGATGTGGTGTACTAACCACATCCAGGTTCAGAAGCATATTGACAAAAATACAGGGAGGTACTGATGACAAAGAGATGGTCACCCAAGAAAGGAGAGGCTATAGGAAGGAGCATAGAGAGACAAATCAAGGACAAACATGGACAAATCTATACACATATAAATATAAAAGGATAGCCATCCCAGAGAAGAAGCAACTTCAAGGACTATGATTCTGCACCAGAGGGTGGAAAATATATACACACACATGCACACACTATGTATAGGTGTATGTGTGTATGTGTGTATGGATGGAGAGATAGATATATAGATACATACATAGATAGATTTTATGAAGGCAATAGATTCAAGAAAGGTTTTCTAATAACCAAAAGTTGTGAGTTTACCCTTTGACTATGCATGTTCTCTACATGTGAATATCACTACCACTTTGCTCTCAATTTATGACTACTCTTCCACTTAAGTTTGTGGGTACTTGAGGGAAAAGATGACTAGAGTTTTTAAGAAATGTTTTCAACCAACTGTTCTTACCCTACCATCTTAGGACATGCCCTGTTTAAAAGCTAATCATGAGTGGTTGAACAAGCTGTGGTATATGATTGTGATGGAATATTATTGTGCTATAAGAAATGGCAAGCAGGATGATTTCAGAAAAATTTGAAAAGATTTACATGAATGGATACAAAGTGAAGTGAGAAGAATCAGGAGAGCTACTCAGTAACAGCATTATTGTATGGTGTAAAACTGTGGATGACTTAGCTATTCTTAGCAATACAATGATCCAAGACAATCCCAAAGGACTCATAATGAAATATACTATCTGCCTCCAGGGAAAGAACTGATATTTTCTGAACACGGCCTGAAGCAAGCTATTTTTCACTTTCTTCTTTCACTTTTTTTAAATTTTAGTCTTCCTATACAAAATGACTAATATGAAAATGTTTTACATGATTGTCTACATCAGATTGCTTACTATCTCAGGAAGGAGGAAGGGAGGGAGAGAATGAATTTGGAACTCAAAACTTTAAAAATGTTTAAAAAATTCTTTTAACATGTAAATGGGGAAAAATAAAATATTATTTTTTAAAAGATAATTATGTCAGACTGACTAGTTGCTAATAGGAATCAGGGTACATAATAGAAAGCTAATAGGGGGTTTGTGAGCAACAATACTAAAGACCTAGCCCAAGGTCAGGAACCTGTGACTCCAGGCCACATGTGGCCCTTTAGGTTCTCAAGCACAGCCCTTTGACTAAATCCAAACTTCACAGAACAAGTCCCCTTAATAAAAGGATTTATTCTATAAAATTTGGACTCAGTCAACTCCGGTGCAACCTTTTGACTGAGTCCAAATTTTAGAGAACAAATCCTTTTATTAAGTGGATTTGTTCTGTGAAGTTATGAGCCACAATTGAGGACCTAGAGGGCCACATGTGGCCTGGCGGCTGCAGGTTCCATACCCCTGACCTAGCCTCTCAGCGTTATCCCAGGAATCCTGAAAGTAAGTAGCAACTGCCCCTCTGGGACTCCAACCGTGAATATCAATGTCCAGCTAGAGCAGTAACTCCAGAAGGAGTCGATAGTAGTTTTAGAGCTGAAATTAATTTTAGAGGCCAAACTTTGTTTCTCACTGCCATCTTCTCTGCATATAATACTTACTGGATAAATGTATATTGAACTAAGCTAAAGTAAGCACTTAATAAATATTTATTAAATTAATCAAATAATATGATCAATGTGTAGCAGGGAATTACTCATTCCTTCACTCTCCTGGGCACAGTAAAGACAGAATAAGGTTGTGAAGAGGAAGAGCCCTGGGTAGTTTGAATAACCCTCCTCAATTGCCACAAAAACATTGCATAAGAGACAATTATAGATAAACGGAGGTGTTATATCAAGCTTCTAGATCCTCAGGGAGTGCTTGCTTAAGATGGAGATCCTCAAGAAGTCATTAGGCTCTAGAGTCACCATATCCTAGCCCAGGGTTGATGATAGAGATGCAGGAGGGGCAAAGTGTGGTCCTGACTCCTGCATAAACTTCTGTGAGGCCAAAAGTCAGTGGGAACTATAACACAAAGGAAGGAGTTCAAGTCAAGTGCCTAGATGTCTGATGTACATTTGAATGGTATAAGGAGAACTATGTCTCATGCCAAAATGGGGAAATCTCTGGGCATATTCACTCTGAAATAGTGGCCTGAAGACAACAAAAGAAAAATGGCTTTTTTTTTCCTTTGACAAAGAGCATTTTTGACAAGAGGCATGAGGGAGTACTCACCAGCACCACCTTCTAGAACAGTGGTTCTCAACCTGTGGGTTATGTTCAATTTAAATACATCCTGCATATCAGATATTTACATTATGATTCATAACAGTAGCAAAATTACAGTTATGAAGTAGCAACAAAAATAATTTTATGGTTGGGGGTCACCACAGCATAAGGAACTGCATAAAAGGATTGCAGCATTAGGAAGGTTGAGAACCACTGTTCTAGAAACTCCAGAAAACTGTTGGAGGAGTTCCATGCATTCACACTATGAGAGGCAATGCCTTCTGAGATCCCAGTCAAACCCATTACTGTGACTGGTAAAATGCAGGTCACAGAATCATAGGATTGTAGATTTAGGGCTGAAGGGGAGAGAGACCTTAGAGTTCAATTACTCCAACCCCTTTCCTTTTACAGATGAGGAAACTAGGGCCCAGATAAGTCAAATTACTGGATTCAAGGTCACACAAATATTAACTGGATTTGAATCAATGTCCTTTGGCCCTGTATCTGGCTTTCTATACCCTGTATTCACCCTGGTTGCCCCTTCCCCAGTTCATTGCTAGCTGTCATTTCCCATGAATTCTAATAGGAGTGCCACTTATTTTATTCAAACTGTATACAAAAAATTCTTCCAGCTTTGTGAACCATGTGTTTGCAAGGGGAGTTGGCTGCGACATCCTAGGTGGTACTGTATACTGAAGTTCCTAGATTTTCTGAAAGAAGGTCACAAGTCATAAAGGAGAGAAATATCCCCAAAGTTTAGCCACCTGGACCCTTCATATCCTGTGAGAGACTTGGATCCAAGGGTTACAACTGAAAAATTTTTATTAGGTGTCTACAAGTTGATGAATGTGTGGCAGGCACTGGACAGAGTAATAATAATAACTAATATTTATATAGTATTCACTATGTGCCAAGCACTGATCTCATTTGACCCTCACAACATTCCTGTGATGAAGGTGCCGTTGTTCTTGCCATCTTACTGTTAAGGAAACTGAAGCAAACTGAAATTAAGTGCCCAAAGTCACGCAGCTAGTTAATGCCCAAGATCAGATTTGAACTCAACTCTTCCTGACTCCCAACCTGGAATTCTATCCATTATGCTACCTAGTTGCCAAAGTATATGAAACATCCCTTTTATCTACACTTGTATGCATAGTACTATTTGAATCCTCACCTTGAGACCTCACAAATATAGCTCTATTCCAGACCATGCCAAATAGTACTTCCTTGAGTAAAGAATTAAATTAGAATAGAATAACAAGATAACTAAAAGGAATTGAACAATGGAGTAAATGCTTGCAGTACTCATCCTTAAATGACTTGTCTTTTCCATGCATCCAGGTGAGCTCTAGTCAAATCACCATTTAATCCATTTGTGTTCCCAATATAAAAAGGAACATAGCCAAATCAATTCATACCACCAGGGTTGAAGCCTTGAGTCCAAAGCTACTCTGCAAGGGCAGCTTCACCATCAGTCTCAGCATGATAAGACAGAGAGCATTATCTCTTTAGGGATGGAGTCAGATGAATACTAAAACCTCTTGATGCATCTTCCCCAGCTGCCTCCAGCATGGACCAAGGAAGAAGCTGGTGTTCAGAACGCTAATGCTTAGTACGCACTGCTCACTTTTTCTCCATGCCATTGACATTTTCTCCAATCCTGTCTATACCACCCACATCTCCACTGTCCTGTGTTTCTATCCCACCCACATGAGATTTTGGCAGCTTTTTTTTTTAACTCCCCAACCCTGGACAGTGCCATTATCAATCAGATTCCAAGGTAGGTGGGATCACAATGCTGTCTGTGGGCCTGCACACAGCCTTCTGGGAAGTGTAGTACAAAGAATTTCTCCCATCGAGAAAGACTCAACTTCTAGTACTATGAGAAATAGACTCCAAAAACATATCTTTGACATATATGTGACCTCTTCCCTCTAGGAACTCACAATCTATAGGACAATTAATTGGTGGGGGGGGTGGGGGGAGGCGGGAATCAAATTGTAAAGTCATTCTCTGAGTCAAAAGCACAAGCATTTTTCTGACCACCCTGCCAAATCACATACCCTCTTCTGGTATTGATACTGTTATAGATTCTCAATAAGTAATTGTTAAACTCCATCTGGTATGATGGAGAAAAGACACCAAACTCATTCGTTGCTTCAATTAGGATTAGCTAATGACACCTAGAAAAGGGGGCTCAAAACTATGCCAGACTGGAAAGTTTTCCAAGTTTGGCCTCTCTCTGTTCTGTGCCAGAATCACAGAACTGCAGAACCTCAAAGTTGGAAGGGTCCACAGGGTCCATCAAATCGCATTCCTTCATTTTAATAATAACTCACACGTATGTAGTGTTTTAAAGTTTGCTAGGGGGTCGAGGCAGGGTTAGAATCCGTGTCATCCTGGCTTCAGATTCAGCACTCTTATTCATTCTGCCACCTTGCCTCTCATTTTACAAGAAATCTGAGGCACAGAGAGGGAACACTAGTTAGTGGCACAGCCAGGACAGGAAGCCAGGTCTCTCAATACCCATCCCATCCCTGCTACTTTCCTTCCCACTACCAACCCTACCAGCAACCACATCATCGCAGTGACTTCAAGTAGCAGAAACCTGGAAAGTCGCCATCTGGTTATAGCAGGTCATAGTTTCCATTTTTATTATGATTTGAATTCCGATTCTCCTCCTGACTTCCTATGTGACCTTGGGCAAGTCACTTCCCCATTTTAGACCTCACTTTCTTCATCTGGAAAATGAGGGGGTTCGACTAGGTGATCTCTAATATTTCTCTCCCAGCTCTAAATCCTGTGATCCAACTTCTCCTTCCCAGCCCAACACCCTCCCCACTGAATTTCTCTTCAACCAAGCCTAATCTCTTCCCATCTGTCCAACGGTGCTCATTTGCATAGCTGGGTTAGGGTGTGGAGCCCCAGTCCCAAGCTGTCAAAGTGGCCCTATTCATCCTCCCCAAATCCTTATCAAAACAATTCCAAAGGGAGCCAGCGGAAAGTGCTACCTTTAAAAGTTTCCAGGGGTGGGAGGTTCGGGGAGAGGATAAATAGCTTTAATTAAAGAGACGGGAAGGTAGGTGGTTCCTCAAAGATGTTTTCCAAACAGCTAGTTTAATTTGATTTTCAAAATGCAATGAACTCTGATATCTGAGGATGGGGGCAGGGGGACAGAGGGAAGAGAAGGGAGAAGAGACTTTTCAAATCCTCTTTGGATGATACAAATAAATACTGACCACCATTATGTGGGGTTTTCAAAAGGAAGCCCAGGATCACAGAAGTCATCTTCATTTTCAGGCCAATTTCCTATTGTTTTGAGGCCCCAAACAAGCAAATAGCAGTTCTGCCCTTCAACATCTTTTCTCTCTTTCTCCCTGAGCTCTACCTCCAGCCCCCTCTTTTCCCCTC
>CM053583.1:315763442-315793697 GCA_028627135.1 Pseudochirops cupreus | reverse complement strand
AAAAAAAAGGCGGGGGGAGAGACCCAGTGGTAGAGAGATTTGGGCCTCCAGAGCCAGCTTCTCCAGTGATGACAGGCCTGATAATTTTGTCACAGTCCTCCTAAGAGACAATGGCAGAATTACCAAGTACATTTAGGGCAGCCTAAAATTACCATTCACCAGGCAAAATCAGGAGGCAAGTAAGGGGGAGAGAGAGGAAGGGCAGAGGACCAGAGAGGCCCACTGACCAGGACAGTTAAACACCATTCTGTCTGGAGCCTCCGAGGTAAAGTCTCCCCTTTCTTTCAGCACCAAGCACTGGAGCTTTGGCTAACCCAGAGGTAGATGGGAGAATCCATGGATGGCCTGCCTGGCATTTGTTAGCACCAGAACATACGTGGCAAGGATCGAGGGAGGAAAAACTTGGAAGTTAAGAGGATTTAATTATGGGAGGCCCCCAAATCAGTGTATTAAAAAAAAGTCTGAAATGTCAGCTGCTCACAGACCTTGATGAGACAAGCTACAGTGTATCCTTTTTCATAGGATTCGAGAAGGGGTAACCTAATCGGAGGGGACGTGAAAAGGGACGAACAGAACACCGGGGACTCAGCTAACAAATATCTGCTTCTACGGATAAATTTGGGCAAAGAATACACCTGGCTGCTTCCATCCTGATAAAATACATCCGGAATCTTAACTAAACTCTTGTTAAACAGACAACTAGACTGAAAAGAGCCTTGCTGTTAGAAGAGCCTATGCAGGCCAGGTGCCAAACAGGAAACTGTCAGAGAAACTCAATTTTTTCCCCCAAGGGCAGTTTTCAGATTGATAATGACTGAGACCTGGAACTATAAAAGGAGGGCTGGTAATTAGTACTTTATAATACAAACAGAATTCTATGGACACTGGGATAGCATATAGGGAATGTGGCATCCATAGCTAGAGTAGACATTACTCCAACCCCCTCATTTCACAGAGGAGGGAAACTGAGGCCCAGGGAGGCAAAGGGACTTAGCTCAAGTCACACAGGCAATAAGGCCTCCGAACCTTTCCACGCTCAGAGCCACAAGCCTGTTTCACCTTCACTCAACCAAAGTAGCTAAAATTCCTCAAGAGAGAGAGTCTGGTGAACTAATCAGAAAGAAAATTATAAAGAAACAGAGAGGGCTCCACTCGGTTAGTGGTGATTTCTCACAAACTACCAAACTCCAGCCCTGACAAATGAAAAGTCCATTTTTAAATTTTTTCTTGAATTTTTAGTTTGAACTTTGAATTGATAGAGCCAGCTTCCAGGAGCTAGAATTGACTGTCTGTGGCCAGGGAGACAGACAAAGGGTGCACCTTCCACAAAACTACGAAGTCAGCAAAGTCTTTAGGAGCCCCAAACCCCAAGACCCTTGGTGCACTCATGTGACTCAGGGCCTCCTATAGAACAGCCCTCCTGGGCTTTGGAATTCATCCAACACACTGCCCTCCTCCTTTCCCACAAAAATCTGCCCATCCTATATTCTCTCCCCTTCAGGCTCCACTCTGCTTCCCAAGACAACTGCTAACTAAGCTGATAAATTATATCCCTGCTAATGTGTTATGGGACATCCTCACTCTCCTACAAAACATGCATTTTAACAAAGGCTTTGTGAAGATGATGCCTTAACTCAAAGGCATTCTCTCATTCAACATAGTCTGAAGCATACTAACTAGCTGAGTATCTACTGGCAGGTCACTTACTCACAGACCACCATCTGTGCCTGAATTTCCTCATTTTTTAAGATGAGGATACTAATGATTGTACTACCTACCTCACAGGTTTGTCCATTTTTATTCAACGAACATTTATTAAACACCGACTGTGTGCAGAGCACTCTTTTGGCACTGGGGAAGGCAAAAGGTTTGGTAACACATGGTGTCTGCCCTCATGGAACTCTGTGTGTGTATTTGTGCCTTAGAAAAGACACAAATACAGATGTTATAAAGAAAGTAAGTCATGTAAATGTGAATCAATATTATTACTTTATTATTATTATCATTACTAAAAATTTACTTCAGAATGTATAATGTTCCCTACTAAGGGATTGGGACAACAAATGAGACACAGTCTTTGCCTTCAAGAAGATTACAGTCTAGTGGGGAATAAAATAGGTACACAATAAAGTCATATTGGGGTCAGTGCTTGAGAGAAGTACAACATGCTGTGAAAAGAGATGTTAGAGCAATTGGACTCAGCTTAGAGTGGGTGGGACAGTGATAACAGCTCAGGGGTGAGGCGGGGCTCCTCAGCTTTTACTAATCTTTGACCGGAATAAAGATCAGCAGGTTAAGTGACGAGACATTAAGAAAGCCCCTCTCCGCCTTCAAAGAGCTCATATCACCAGGTTCAACCAACACATGTCCCAGGGTACTGAAAAAACTACCAGATGTGCTTGTAAAGCCCTGATCCATGATCTTTGAAACACCATGAAAACTGGCAGAGACACTTCAGGAAGACCAACAAATAAACGTTGTCCCTGTTTTCAAGAAAGAGAAGAGAGTCAGTTCTGCAGGGTCAGCAAATCAACAATCGTCCCTTTAAGCACAGGAACTTTAACTTCAAATACCGGGAAAATCCTACAGTTCAGCCAAACCGACCTTCTCCCTCCGGCTCATCCATGAGACTCGTCTCCCATTTCTTTGCCTTTGCAATGACCATCCCGCATGCCTAGAGTGCGCTCCCTCCTTACCTCTGCCTCCCAGAGTCCCTCCCTCCCTTTGAGCTCAAGCACCATTTTCCTTGGGAAGCTTTTCTTTGAATTCCCTCCACCCAAAACTACCTTGGATTTAACTGCTTGGTCATATTTGTATTTATCCAGCTTGTATTTGTGCTGTATATATTTATATGGCATATATTCTTGTCTATTAGACTGCAAACTCACTTCGAGTAGGGATTGTTTCATTCTTTGTTCTGGCACACCAATGTCTAGAACAGTAAGCGCTCAATAATACTTGTTGATAATTGGATAGTCTGTTAGTATTCAGGAAAGGTAGAAGGGATCATTGCTTTCTCAAGAAGAGGTTATGCCAGATTAATCTCATTTCCTTCATTGATAAGACAGATTGATAGATCAGGCGAATGCTGCTTTTATAATTAACATATCTAGATTTTTAGTAAAGCATTTAACAAAGCCTCTATTAGCCTTAAGGGAAGGATGGAGAAATATTCGGGAGAGGACAATTGATTGAATGACCAGACCTAAAGAGCCGATACCAATTTGGAGTGAAATCTCTAGCCCCCAAGCATCTGTCCTTGATCTTGTGCTAGTGAAGATTGTTCGCAATGGCTTGGATGAAATGGCAAATGATATGGCAAAAATGGCCTCCTTATCAAATCTGTAGATAAATCAGAACTGGCAAGGATAACCAGTATGATGTACAGTAGAATTAAGATCCAAAAATGTCTCAACTGTCTAGAATGATGAAACAAATCTAGGAAGATGAAATTTAATGGACATAATTAACTCCACTTCATCACCTTAGAGAAACCTTCCCACCTGGGAAATAACTCTGCCCCAAGGCCTGCTCTCCTGATTCGGGAACCCCTAGCCCTCAACCCCAATATTTCATGAGGGGCCCTTGCCACACCCACTTTACTCCCAGATCGGCTCGCTCTTTGGGCTTCTCCATCTCCTCAAAAGCACCCAGCTCTAACAGTCTCCTTCTCAGCACCCTTCCCCCCACCACCCCCTTTTCCACACCTCTTCAACGTTGTCTTCTGTAAGTAGAATGTAAATTTTTTGAAAGCACAAATGTCTTGCTTACTTGTATTGGTATTTCCAATGCCCACGTTATTAGCCATTTTTCAGTTGTGTTCAATTCTTCATGGCCCCTTTTAGGGTTTTAATGCAAAGATGCTGAAGTATTTTGCCATTTCCTTCTCCAGATCATTTTATAGCTGAGAAACTGAGGCAAACAGGCTTAAGTGACTTGCCCAGAGTCACACAGCTAATAAGTGTCTGAAGCCAGATTTGAACTCAGAAAGATGAGTCTCCCTGATTCCAAGCCCGGTGCTCTACCTGCTGTGCCACATAGCCTGGCACATAGTAATAAATGCTTTATCTATCTATAATTATAAAATTCCGTACCTGACGTTATAAAACCAACACCACAAATAAAAGATAGGGAAGAGTATCTAGGCAATAGTTTACTGAAAAATATTCAAGAGCAAGCCTCATATAAGTTAGTGGTGTGACATGATGGCCAGTAAGAGTAATTTAGAATTGACAATCCTGCCCTACTCTGTCTCAGTGGAAAGATGTCTGGGATGTGTGCTCTGTTCTGGGAGCTACCTGTTAGGAAAGACACTGATAAACAAGAACACATCTAGCAAATGGTAATCAGAGAGTAAGGAGACTGGAGACCATAGGAGAGTTCATGGGAGGAATGCAGAATATTTGAAATAGAGGAGATTGAGCAGAGCATTGATAGCTACAATCTTCAAGTATTTAAAAGGCTGTCATCATGACACTGCTAGGTGGCACAGTGGATAGAGTGCTGGGCCTACAATTAGGAAGACCTGAATTCAAATCTGACCTCGGACATTTATTAACTGTGTGACCCTGGGCAAGTCACTTAACCACTGTCTGCCTCAGTTTCCCCAGCTGTAAAATGGGAGTTATAATAGCACCTACTACACAGGTTTTTTGCAAGGACCAAATGAGACGATATTTGTAAAGCACTTCACACAGTGGCTGGCATGTGGTAGGTGCTATGTAAATGCCTATTCCCTTCTCTTCTCCTTCTGCTTGGCCTCAGAGGTCGGAACTAGGAGTAATGGATGGAAGATGCAGAGGGGCAGATTCACCCTTGATATGAGGTGAAATTTCCCAACAATTAGAGTTGTCTAAAACTGGAATAGGGTGCCTTGGGGCATAGTATATTCCTTCTCAGTAAAGGTCTTCCAGTGGAGTCTCAATGCCTACTTGTCAAGGATATTACAGAGAAGATTGCTGTTCAAATACAGATTAGAAGAAATGGTCCATCAGAGTCTCTATTATCATACAGAGAATGCAGTGTGGCCCTCACTCTGATACTCCCCTTCCTTACCAGCAGCCTTCCCACCTTCAAGATACCTCCACTGATGTCACCTAGCCATGGTCATTTCTCAGTTCACTCTCTGGACTTCTCTACCTCTCCACAGCACCATTGTCCTGTCCTGATGTCCAGTTCCCCTTTATATACTGACTTCCTTCATTAGAATGTAAGCTCCTTGAGGGTAGCAACTGTCTTGCTTGCATGTACTTATATCCCGAGCACTTAGCACAATGCCTGCCACTTAATAAATTCTCTCTAGAAAGAGTGGGCCATTTGGAGTGAGAGGACATGGCTTTAAATCCTCAGTCTAACCACTTATTAGATATGTGAACTTGAGCAAGTCATTTAACTTCTGTGGGCCTCAGTTTCCCTATCTGTAAAATGAGCATTGGGTTAGATTCTAAGGCCCCACCAAGTACAGAGCTATGATCCTAACATCCCCTGGACAGCCATAATGCAGACTTAGGGGAATACGATATGTGAGCAGACCCCCAAAGAGGCATGAGCAGGGGCTGGTCTAAATGGATACACCAAGGTAGAACAATGCCATCTTCTTGCCCAGAATTCTAGGCCCTGCTACAGAGCCATAAGTAAGGATTACTAAACGCAGAGCAACCCCTCCAAGCCACACTCAGGGCAAGTGGCATGAAATGTTTCATTAGTTGAGAAGGTGAGCAACACAAAACTCCATGGAGGGAAAGCAGCACAAGGCCACTACTGAGGAAGCTTCCAGATGGCGAGGCATAGAGTCGGGCAAAGGAAGAGCCCAGCTGAAGCACAAGGTAACATCCTACTTTAACAGATCATTCTGGCTAATATGGATGAGGGATTGCAAGTGCTGATGATCTCTGAAATCTTCGTTCTAGAGCAGAGCCCCAGTCACTCTGCCCTACTTTTCCCTGTGCCTTTCTGTATTGGTCAGAGAAGAAAACTGCCTCATGGTTAGAATAAGTGACGCTTTCCTTTTTTTCTCTTGGTATTATCGAAGGGCAAAGTCAGCTTCCATGAGACTTCCCAGGGAAGGCCCTATTCTCCCACCATTTCTACCCTTCTAGAAGCTTGTACTCCTCCCCTAGGTTTCCCAGCTCTGATTGGTGACCATTTGCATTATCTTTTTTTTTTTTGCTTTTTGGAGGGGGAAAAGCAGGGTAATTGGGGTTAAGTGACTTGCCCAAGGTCACATAGTAAGTGTTAAGTGTCTGAGGCAAGATTTGAACTGAGGTCCTCCTGACTCCAGGGCTGGTACTCTATTCACTGAGCCACCTAGCAATCGCACCATTTGCTTTATCTTGATGAGGCCAAGACCCCAAACATTTCCCAGCAATGTCTTTCCTATGTCTCCCTTCAGGTATCCTCTGTCTGATCATTATACTTTGTCTTCCTTTATTAAAATGTAATCTCCTTGAAGACAGGGACCTTCTTTTTGGTTTCTTATATTTTGTATCCTCATCCCACTTAGTGCAGTATCTGACATATAATAAGCTTTTAATTCAAATATCTTGCTATCTATGTGTGGTTGCTGATTATTCTGCCCACCCAGCTAAGGCACCCCTGGACAGCAGCAGACTGTCAGGAAAAGGGCAGATCATTTAGGGAACAATGTTTATATAACTTATCCTCGTTTAACAGAATAAGAAACTGAGGAAAAAAGAAAAATCGGGTGACTTGTTCCTAACCTCATGCAGAAAAGTTTAGAAAAACAGTTTCCACCAGCATGGAGCTTGTGTCCTCTTGGGAGTAGCAACATCATTCTGTGCTTTGTCTGTGACCCCAAGCTACAATTAGTAAACCAAGGCTTGTTTGGGCCAGATGAGAAATCCAGGACAGGCTATTGCTCTTTCCCACAGTTATGTCTCTGCCCTTAATATCACCCCCCAAAGCAGGGACTGGAATGCAGAAATTGTAATGTCCCCCAGTTTAGTCACTGCCATTCCTGCACCTTCCTATTACCCAACAGAAGTCTGAGTCATCAGTGGGGATATTTAGCCCTAGAAGTCATATTTAGGACAAAGGCTTTCTTGCCTTTGGGCAATAAGAACAAAGATGGAGAAGTTCACTGGAGCTAAGCATGGGGACTCAGGGAGAGAAACATCCCCTTTTTGGGCTGTGTACACATCAGTTACTGCAGGGAATTCCACTTTCCGTTCAGGGGCCCATCTGCTCCCCTGCAACTGTGTTTGCTCTCTTCTTATGGGGAAATAAAGATAATGGTCAGGTGCACACATTCTCTTGCCAAGTGAATTCCAAGGGTATTTTCCAGGGAGATCAGGAAGTGAAAGTCTGCCACCGGATTGACGTCATCTGCTTTTGGATTCCTCTCCAGTAGGAACGAGTTAAACCATGTTTCCTCCCTACTTAGTTCCTCTGGGAGAGTGAATCCATGAAAGAGTCTGCATTTCAGCCAGTGGCTAAAAGATATTTCTTCATCCTCTTCCTGAATCTCTTCTTCAGGCATTGCTTGCTAGAGAAATCAGATTATGATTCTGCTAGGTGCTAGACCCCTTTCCCTAGACGATGATAATGAACCTTTGGATTCCCACGTCAATTAAACCCTGGAAAATCAAATAGCCCAAGTGAGGATCAGGAGCTAATATAACATCACATAGCATTTTTTTTCCAGAGGAACCCCAGAACCAAATCTTTTAATTGTTTCTACAGCTAAATTATCAGAAAGAAGAGTAGAAAAAAAGTAAAGTAGAAAAGGCACAAAAGGAGGAGGGGGAAGAGGCAAAATTTTAGGGTAAGTTCTAGTTTACAGATTCTTTGCCCACCTGAACCATGAAAGGGGGGAGTATGTGATAATTTGGTATCTTGGTTTCCCATTCTTCATCAACGAGGCTAGTCTTAGAGCTATTAGAATGCTTCATACTACAAATAATTCTCATCACTTTCTCTAAGTTTTGTTTTCCATAAAACAAAGTGAGCAAGCCTAGTCTACCTTAGCATCCTTAACTCCATCAAGGAATCAGAGCAGTTGGGCCGTGGGAGAAAGAAGGGAGGAGACACCAGGCTCTTTCTCATTCTGAGGGACCCTGTAGGCAGCATATAAAAGGAAGGAGAAGTGACCCTTCTGGGTGGTTAGGGTGATCTGTTATGTGTAATAATATGTTTGTGTGTTGATTTTGTTGTCTGTCCTTTGTTTTTAAAGCAGACCAATGACATTGTGGGGTGATATCTTGATTAGTTTGTGAATCTGATTTAAGTCAGGTACAGTTCCACAAAGCTGTCAGCCTCACTCTCTTTTCAAGAGTCATCAGAGTCCAGGGACAAGACAAAAGTCAAGATGACTGGTGACGGCCCAGGACACAGTGGACAACCTTGGAGTCTTTGATATCTAACTGAGCTCTAAGCGCTCCACAGGGCCTGCTTGAGGCTCAGAAAAGTTAGGTGACTCCCTCAGGGTCATGGATATTGGAACAAATTGTTCTCATTTTCTCATTCCACTGGAGAAAGTCTTCACATGCTTGGGGTAGACACCCCCTTAACTCACCCACAGGTTTGAGACCTTTCAATTACCCCCAACTTGGTTTAGCCTGTCTGCCAAGAGGTTTTACTAGGGTGTAGCCACTGCACATGCTACAGCTTCTTGGAGCCACAGTGAGAGCTGAGGGTCAGATAGACACAGTCAGATGGATCAACAGCCCTGAAAAGGGCTCAGCAACTCCTCGTGCCAGAGGGGCCACTCCTCCATGAATACTCCCTACGCCCCATGTGTTGATAGGGCCAAGTGGGAAAAAAGTGAAACTGTGAGTGTGGCATTCTTGGGCAGCTTTCTTTTGGGGGGAAGGTGACATTCCTAGGACTGACCTGTGTGCTGGGCTAGGCTGAAAACCTCCTGGAGTCTTGGCCACAGAAAACATTTAAGATCTGGACAATAACAACTATTTCCCAAAGTCAGCAACAGCCAAATTTTGGACAATGTTCTGAGTTCTTATTTCTCGTCTTGGTACACTTACATTGGATATTCTGGGACCCTAGTAGTCAGAGTTCATAGGACACTGGCAGTGGTCAGCTAATAACAACATTAATAAAGTGCTCGCTGCGTGCTTTATAGCAATTACCTAATGATAATGTTGCTGTGCAGTCATTTTTCAGCCATGTCCAGCTCTCCGTGACCCCATTTGGGTTTTCCTGGCAAAGACACTAGACAGCTTTACCATTTCCCTCTCCAGCTCAGACTGAGGAAAACAGGGTTCAGTGACTTGCCCAGGGTCACAGAGCAACTAAGCGTCTGAGGCCAGATTTGAACTCAGGAAAAACAAGCTTTCCTGATTCCAGGCTTGACACTCTATCCACGGCACCACCTTACTGCCCCTAACAATGGCATTTGTGTAGTGTCTGCTAAGTGCCAGGAAGCGTGCTCAGCTCTTTACAAGTACTGTCTCATCTGATCCCCCAAGCCCATTGCTCTATCCACTAATCAAATAGCTGGCTGTCCATCTTTTATGGGAACAAAATAGGTTGAATTCCACCTTTATCTCCAGGCTTCCTTCTTGTTCCCTGCTCCCTTCCCTATAGTGAACAGCATTGTATACTGAATAGAATGCTGGTCTTGGTATTGTGAAGACGTAGATTCAAATTCTACCTCAGATATTTACTAGTTGTGTGACGCTGTGAGGGAGCCACCTAACTTTTCTGAGCCTCACTTTCTCTCCCTTGTAAAAGGAAGGGGTTGAAACTGATCTCTAAAGCCCCTTCCAGTTCTAAATCCATGATCCTAAGATTCTTCCCCATCATGTCCACATCAGGATAGAGAAGAGTATCCAGAGAACTAACTCAGCCTGATAGTCACCATAACAGTACTAGTCAGAAGCACCCCCAGTTAAGTTTGTTTGTCCCCTCCCTGTAATGTGCCTATGATTCTGAGTGTGCTATGTCAGATGCACTGAGAAACCCAACGCCAGCACCTCCCATATTTGCCCTCCCTCTCACACCACTGGAAATTCCCTGGCCATCCTGTTTCCAGCATTAACAGTACCACCCACCCAGAGAATATTAAAGGTCAGAGCCGGAAGGAATCTTAGAACACAGAACATAGGATGTCAGGGCTGGGAGAGAGACTTGATGGCAGATTGCCAGGTGCACCCCCACCACACCCCAGGCATTCTCCTTTGGGGATAGGAACCAGCAGCTGAGTTTGCTTGGCCAGTGATTCAGATAAGGTACACCAGACATAATCGAATCACAAGGGTGGTCACGAGTCACTCCATCCCAATATGTTCCAGGACATGTTTGGGAGTGTGAAGAACTAGGCCACAAGCCATCTACCCTTATGCACACCTTCATACCCCACAGTAACTCTGCTAAGAAAGGGGAGTCTGGGTGAGTGCCATAGTACTATGGGCTCTCCCCAGCCTCTACATTCCTCAACCCAGATCATACTCTCTACCAGCAGTTCTCAATCTGTGGGTTATGTTCAATTTGTAACAATGAAAATACATCCTGCATATCAGATATTTACATTACGATTCATAACAGTAGCAAAATTACAGTTATGAAGTAGCAATGAAGATAATTTTATGGTTGGGGGTCACCATAACATGAGGAACTGTATTAAAGGGTCGCAGCATTAGGAAGGTTGAGAACCACTGCTCTATACTCAAACTGAAATACCCAGATGAAACAAACATACTCACCACAACCACTGTCTTTCCTTCCACACTTTCATGCTCATGGCATGCAGGTTGACATCAAACTACCCCTACCCCTATCCCTTTACCAGCCCTTTGCCCACTTCCTAATGCCCCTTAAATATCTCCTGAAGCACTATGCTCCAAAACTGCTTTCCCACCTCCCCCAAAAACCTTTCCCAGTAGACCCTGAGCTACTTGAGGGCATCACCTGGGTTTGCTGGTTTTTTCTATCCCCAGTGCTTAACCACAGGAGGTGCTTAATAAAGGCTTGTCAACTTGAATTGTTCACTCAATTGGAAGTTCCAGTGTCTGTCTCCTCCTCTTGGTCCCACAGCACCCCAAATCTCCTGACACTTTCAGATCCATAGCATAGCAGACCCAGAAGATCCAATGACCTCAGAGGTCATCTAACCCCTCTAAAATTAAACCTCCCTGAGCCTCAGTTTCCCCATCTATGTAATGAGAATAATAATGCCTGTGGCATCTCTCACAGGGTTGTTGTGAAGATTAAACAAAATAATGTGAGTACTTTATAAACCTCAGAACCCTAAAATCTGTCTAGTCTATCTAGTCTGGTTTAACCCTGTCACTTTAGGTATGAGGAAACTAAGGTCCAGACAAAGAATGTAACCCCATGTCACACAGTCAGTAATCGCAAGGCCAGGGCTATAGTCAACATCACCTGAGTCCTAAATCTAAGGCGTTCTCTCCCACTTCACAACACCTCTCTTGAAAGACCTAAAATACTATTAAAAGAGAGAAACAAATGGCCTTCCCACTTGGTTAAAAATAAAATTACTTATTGTCACCCTTTGAGATGATATTAGTGAATTCGTGCGTCTACCTTGATTAAAAAATAACCCAGAAACTCCTTCCCCATCTCCTCCAACTCTCTCCTCCAGTAGACTGTGAGGTCTTTGGGCACAGCTACTGGTTTTGCCTTTCTTTGCGTCCTTAGTGCTTAGCATGGTGCCTGGCATATAATAGGCACTTAATAAATGCTTATTAACTGATTTAAATGACACATAACAACCAAGTAAGAAAGAGACCAAGGTCCTATGCCCAAAAGTAAAGCAGGCCTGGGAGACTGGCAGGTCCATAATGAATCCAAGGCACCCCCCAAGAAGATTCTTTTTTTTTTAAATAAGGAGACCCGGAATCTTGAGTTTATAGCTCTAAAGGACATTTGAGGTCCATTAATCCAATCACCTCATTTTGTATATGAGGAAATTGTGACCCAAAGAAGAGCCTTGACCAAGGTCGCACAACCAGTAAGCAGAGGAGCTGAAATTATGGGGAAACAAAATCTTTCTTTCGATTAGATTGCGCTTGCTGAAATTTTGACATTTTTAGTATGTGAGGTAATTGGGCAAGACAAACCAGCCCCCAGTGGAATACAAATTCCATGGGGCCAAAGACTGGTTTGCTGTTTGTTTTTTTAATTGTTGTTCTATATTCTCAGCATCAAACATAATGTCTGGTATACAGTAGGAACTTAATAAATGTTTGATGATTCATTGGCTTCCCCCTCTTCCTAGTTCAGAATTTCAAAGCTCTGTGATATAGCCAGCAATCCCTATATGGCTTAAGATATTTTCTTCTAGAATTTCCAGGGCCAAAAAATCATCACCATACAATCAACCTGGCAATGGGTCTTTAGAGCCTTACTTGGGTTGTTCCTAGGACATAAGCACAGATGTCACTGCCAGGCCAGACGTGAGACTTTTGCAGCTCAGTAAGACTTTTCCAGAGCCCAGGGTCACTTCTGCACCTTGATGAGACCTCAGAGCAAGCTACTGATAGAAGTCTTCTGCCAATATATCTCTTATTCTCCTCTAATGCAGGCTTGCTCCCTATCTCCTTTTTATTCCAGCAGAAATCAGGGCCGATATGGAAAGAAGAAGGTCTGGGTGAGGAAGGAGCTAGGAGGCCTATCTCCTTCCCAGTCTTCTAGAAGCATCTTCCCTCCACATCAACAAGCATTTATTAAGTACCAGGCACTGGGCTAAGTGCTGGTAATAGGGTTATTTCTTCTATAACTCACAATTATGTGGTCCCCAAAAGCATTTTGTATGAAAAATTGAGCTATAAAAACCACAGAGCTTATGGAGGAAATGGGGCTAGGGCACAACAGTCAAAAACCAGGGTCAGTGACACACACACACACACACAAAAAGATCAGAACCTACTGAAAACAGCAGCACAGTTTTATGGGTGTTCAACTGTTAAGAAATACCCACACTACAATAAATACTGGCAGGTTTCTGAGGCCTTGGGCACCCTGGGCAAGTGAGGCTACACCTGTCTGCCTTGGTGCCTTGGGTGGGAGCTTGTGGCAAAGGAGAAGGGGGTGGGAGTGATGTGCATGAGCCTTTCTCTTTTCCCGGCTCCTGCTGTACCAGAAGATGCACAATAAATATGGCACCTGACTTTGACCAAGACCTGAAGCTTGCTTTCGGAAGTGGGTATGGGAAGGGTTGTAGCTTATGAATTCTGGGAGGTGGCGCAGTTATCTGAGTCCTCTCCCAGAAGAAATCTTAAAGAAGCAAACTTGAAATTCAGTCATGCTTCTTGAGTGCAGAGACCATCTTTTGCTTCTTTCTGAATTTCTAGCACTTAGCACAATGCCTTCCACACAGTAGGTGCTTAATAAATGTTTATCGATTGATTGATGGTTCAAAATGTTCCTTAACACGTCAATCAGGTTGGAACAAATTTGAGTTTTCAAAACACACATTTTAAAGCAGAACCGACAGTGTAGATACAAGCAGAAAGATGGCGCCTGTCCTGAAGGAACTTACATTCTAAAGGAGGAAGACATCCCATAAAAGGAAGCTGACCAGCACTGGAGCGGAAGGGGGGTGGGGAGAGCATTGTAGAGAAAGGCCAGGAGAATCAGGAGTAGCTCCGGAAGAGGGATGGAGATATCTGGCCTGGGCTTCCTCCTTAAAACGGAGGCTGGGGAAAGAACCAACAGTCATCAAAAGGCTCCTTCCTCCAGCATGTTCCACACCACCTCCTCCCTTTCCCCCCAACCTCCTGGACAATTAGTCAAAACTTCACAGTGCTTGGCACAAAGTCAGTGCTTAATAAATGCTTGCTAATTGATTGATCCTTCCCAGGCAGGTGCTTGTACACCCTCAACCAGACCTCTCCCAGAATCCTTTTGGCTGGTAAGGTGCTTTCCATTTTACACCTTCCTGATCTGGTCCCATGGAGGTTTCCATGTGGTATTGGTGCAGGCTTTATCAGTCTGCCAAAAGGAACCAAGAAAGAAAGAAAAAACAGAGAGAGGGAGGAAGGGAAGGAGGAAAGAAGGGAAGGAAAAAGAGAAGAAAAGAAGAGAGTTAAGAACCCCTGAACCAGCTGCTGGTCTCTCAGGTCCCTCCCAGCTCTGACATTCTCTGAATGGATGAGAAAAGCAAAGGCAAAACACATCCTTGGCTGTGTTATATTCCTCCTCCTCCTCCTCCTCCTCCTCTCTTCAGAACACTGAGCATCTATCCTCTTCACACCTGCACAGCAGCCCAGCTCGGGGAGTGGAGAAAGACAAAAAGCAAGACCAGAAATGGCCTGGATTGTGAATGACGTCACCAGTCGTGACATGCTGTATTGGAGTGCCTCAGACCTTTTCATTTTAGCCCCCCCCCCTTTTTTGTAATTGGAAAGAAAAAAAATGACAAGCGGTCAGTGTGAGTGGGGTTGTGACATCAGTACTTCCCTTGTGATTAGCTCTCATTCAGAATGTGCTAATGAGTTTGAACTCTGACCTCCCCCCTCCCCTGATTTACATAACTTCTATTCCATACTGGGGGAATCTGCCTGGGAAGAGGCCCAGTTATCTGCTTTCCTGAAAGCTCTGTTTGATTATTAATTGGTCCTTTTACTTCTTGGTATCATGACACAACCCAGCTGGGAAGAGGGCAAGGAGGCTGGCACCCGAGTCCCAACCAACACCAGGAACTAATAGATTAATGCAACAACTGTCCCAGAGTTAACCCTTTCCCAGCAAGTTGAAGTTGAGAAAAAGGCACTGAGAATCTTCACAGAGACCTTAGCATTCAATCTGGTCCAGAGGCTCTTGATTGAGGGTCCACAGCCCCTTGAGGATCTATGGATAGATTGAGGGAGAGGAGGGAAGGCCTGTGAATTTGAATGGGAAAAAAAATTAATCTTAATAACTATTTTCACTAGCCTCTAACTGAAATTTAGCATTTCCTTAAATTATTTAAAAACATCACTCTGAGAAAGGATCCATAGGCTTCACCAGATTGCCAAAGGGGTCCATTCTTAAGAGAAAAAAAGATCCTAATACAGTCAAATTTCCTTAGGACAAAAATAGGAAACTGAGGCCTGAAATGGAGAGTAACTTACCTAATGTCACATAATAAATCAGTTCCAGAACTGGTGTTTCCCTGCTGAGAACTGTATTCTTGAAGTTCTGGTTACAAAAGGACAGTAGGCCAGCCTCAAAGGCAGGAAGGCCTGGGTTGGAGCTCCAGCCTCTCATACCCACCCGCTGTCTCTCCCCGCCTTCCCCCCAACCAGGAATTCTGCCCTTTATTTCTTGTCTCCCAACTTCCTTCAAGTTCTAGCTAAAATTCCACCTTTCCAGTCCCCTTTACTTCTAGTAACTTTCCTCTGTTGATTATCTTCAATTTTTCCTACCGTATCTGGCTTATACATAGTTGTTTACTATCATGTTGTCTTCTCCATTAGAGGAGGAGCTCCTTGAGAGCAAGGGATGTCTTTTGTCTTTCTTTGCATCTCATGGGCTCAGCACAGTGCCTGGAACATAGCAGAATAATGATTTCTGGCTGAGTAGGCAAGGTGCTTAACCCAGGCGACTGTCCCATAGGGGTGGGGAACCTGAGGCCTCAAGGTCACATGTGGCCCTCTAGATCCTCAAGTGCAGCCCTTCAACGGAGTCCAAACTTCACAGAACAATTCACCTTCATGAAAAGATTTGTTGAATAAAACTTGGACTCAGTCAAAAGGCTGCACCTGAGGACCTAGAAGGCCACAAGTGACCTCCGAGGTCAAAGATTTCCTACCCCTAGATCAAATGAAAAGAAAGAGGGGGAAAAAAGGCACTGATACAAAGTCAGACTTTTTCTATTTTTATCAAGTATGGAGAAAGAGTTAAATTGCCTCATGATCTATATAAACGTAAATTATTATAGGTATAAAGGATCACTGGCCTATGATTAATGACTATGTCAGAGGCAGGTCTCAGACCAAGATCTTCTAGACTCTGAAGCCAGTTCTCAACTCATCCTACACCATCTTCCATGTCAGTACTACCAGACATTTACACGTAGCTCATTAAGATTTGTAAAGCACTTAATATAAATTATTTTACTTGAACCTTATAGCAACCCTGAGAGTTTGATATTATAGACATTCTGTCTATTTTTATAGATGAAGAAACTGAGACTCAAAGATGAAGTTCCTTGGGGCAACTAGGTGGCGCAGTGAATAGAGCACCAGCCCTGGAGTCAGGAGGACCTGAGTTCAAATCTAACCTCAGACACTTAACACAAAAAACTAGCCATGTGACCTTGGGCAAGTCAGTCAACCCCAATTGCCCTACCATCCCCCCTCCAAAAAGAAAAAGAAAAAAAAATGAAGTTACTTATCCATAGTCAACACAGCCAGTAATTTACCCCTTGTGGAGAATTCAGAATTCTTCCCTCTTTGTAACAGGTTAAACCTTAGTTTCCTCCTGGGTTCGAGTCATGCCTTTCATGCGTGGCAGTCGTGCAGTCCTGGCTAAGTTACTTAACTTCTCTGGGACCCCAAGAAACTTTCTAAGACTTCAGAAATGACGGAGTAATTGCCAATAAATATGCAAAGAAGGAATTCCCACTGGGTTCACAGGGTGGGTCTGGACCCAAATTAGTCTCCACTGATAAGGAGAGTCTTATGCAGATAAACCTTGAGCCTTTCATCGTGCAACAATATGATTCTAGAAGGGTATATAAACCTTATTTAAAAGGAAAAGGCTAAGTATAAAAGAAAGCAAATATTGAGAAAACATAGTCACGTGTATAAATCCAGGTCCTCATCTGTAAAAGAAGATACACTGGTGAAGGATATGGCAAACCATTCCGATATCTTTGCCAAGAAAATCCCATGGACAAATTCCACGAGGTCACATAGGGTAAGACATGAGTGAATGACTGAACAACAACAACATCGAAATAAATCCAGGAACTAGAGTGGTGAGAAGGCAGAGAGTTGAAGAACCAAAAGCTGTGTTACTGAGAGGATTCTGGGAAGATGGCAGAGTACTTCAGAAAATTTCAAGCTCTCAAAATTTTCCTCCACAAAAGAGATAAAATAGTGCCTCTGGGTGAACATAAAGTCCTGAAAACAAAGAAGGATAGGTAAACAGAGGTCCTCTTGGGACAATTGGAGAAGACAAGAAGAAAAATCCCAGGATGAGATTACCTCCCGTTGAACAGTAAATACCTCCAGGCTAGGGTCCCCTTTTACAACAAGTGAAAAGCTGCTTAAATAATAAGCAGCAGGCCTTGGATTAGCTGATTTGAGAGGCTACCTCAACCCTAGCCACAGTTTACCCTCCAGGGCAGTGAAGGGGAGTTGGGTATCTGACCTGGGGAAGATGGAGGGAACCCTCTGATGAGGAGCATCAGACCCAGCAGCACTGCGGGGAAGGAAAGAGCACACACAGGGGGAGTGCAGAAGCAATGGGGTGGGGATGCCACTGATGGTGGGCACTTACTGGAGGCTGGAGGTCTTTGGTTTGAGTTCAAGGTCAGAGGGGAGAACTGAAGAGGATCGGAAGCCAGAGGCACTATCCCTCATGCCCCTGGACTAGAGGTGATTATAAAAATTAATCATTACAGCCCTCCCCCAAATGCACAGGCAAAGAAAAAAGCATTCAATCACAGAGAGCTCCTATGGGAATAGAGAAGACCAGGGTTTGTCTTCGGAGGAGGATCCCGAAGCAAAGAAATCCTCTTCTACCCCAAACAGTCACGTCAAATGGTCACCTGCCCAAAAAGAATTCATTGAAGAACCTTAAAAAGACTTTACAAATTAAATGAGAGAGATTGAGGAAAAATGTTTTTAAAAATAAGAATAATACAAGAAAAACAAGGAGATTATGGCAAGAAAGTCAACCAATTAGAAAAGGAGATCCAGAATCTTAAGGAAGAAAATGGCTCCTTGAAAATTAGAATTGGGCAAGGGGAAGCCAGCGAAGTTAAAAGAGATGAAAAAACAAACAACAATATATAAATATGTATATATACATATATAATGAAAAAATAGATGAGAATGTGAAACATCTCATAAGAAAAACAACAGATCTAGAGGATAGATCAAGAAGAGAAAACATAAGAATAGCTGGACTACCGGAAAGTTCTGATAAAAAAAAAGAATCTTCATACAAACTCACAGTAATATTATAGTTAAATTCTGAAACCCCTAGATCAAGGACAGAATATTAAGAGCAACAAGAAAAAACTACTTATGATGGTAGCACAATTAGAATCACAGGAGACCTAGCATTGGTGACAATAAAAGATGGCAGGTCTTAGAACATTATGTATCGCAGAGCAAAAGAATTGGCCATCCCGCCAAAAATATCATACCCAGCAAAGTTAAGCATAATTCTGAATTTAATAAAAGGACATTCGATAGACTTTCAAGACTCTGTTAAAAAAAAAACAACAACCCTGAACTCAATAGAAGATTGGATCAATACAAGAGCCAAGAGACATGGGATAGAATGTTTACCTTTTTTGTATGGAAAACGAAAACCTATGTCTAAGAGTGTTCCTAGTAATTAGGTTGCTTATAAGAAAGATTGGGGTAGATCTGAGTATGTTATGACTTTTAAAAGTAAAATCCTTCAAAAACAGCTAAAAGGGTAATTATCTTATACAAATGGGGTACTAGAGGAACAAGCAATACAGAGGAATTAGATGGGGTAGGAGAGCTATTAGTTCTGGAAATCTTTCATCTAAGAGGAAAAAATGCATATACATCTAGAAGAGTATAAAAGTCTTCCAAATTTAAAAAGAAATAAAACTCTAAGGGAATAGAGAGGAGGGAGAGGATAAAGGAGGGGTCTTTAGAGGGGAGGGTGAGGGAATAGCTTAAAAGGGGAGTATAAATTTGTATATAGATTAAAAGGGAGTATTTAGATGTAGGAGAATGAGAGGATAAGGGAGGGACTGCTGGAGTGGAAGTAGGTTAAGTTATAAGAGGGCAAGGTAGCAGGTCAAAGTAAAGTAGAGGAGTTAGGAGGGATAGGAAAAAAAAAAGATGCACGAACATAAAAAGATTAGGAGTAGATTCTCTTAGGGAAAGTATATGTTTATAGATATATATATGTATGTATGCATATATGTGTATATATCAATACCTATATATAAATATATCCATGCTCATTTGTAGCCTTGGGGTGGTAGGTAAGAGGAAGAAGAGGGGAAAAAAGAACAAAGTAAAAAGTTTACAGCAGAGAACAAAAGAAAACCTACAAGGAAGCAAAGAAAAGATGGACAGCTTTCAACATAACACACAATATTTAATATATAGGCTTTCTTAAAATGATGTTATTGCTCCATATTTTTCTTTTTTCATATTTAAATTTAATATTTAAGTTTACATACACCTTTTTTCTTTTCTTATTCTGTAGTTAAGTTTTAGTATTTGTCTAAAATTTTTTTTTTAATTTTAAAAAGAAAGAAAAAACTATGTTACCATCAAGGTATACTATAGATGACCACTTAGACCAGAGAATCTTCACTTTTTGTTTCATACACACATCAGGCAGTCTGGTAAACTCTATGAAATAGGGTTTCACCTCACAATAATTTTTTTAATTCATAATTGGATTTTAAAATGCTGCATTTCAGTTAGAGGTTAGTGCAAATAAAGATGTAATTTTTTTTTCCCACCCAAGTTCAAAGACTCCCTGAAATCTATCCATGGTTCCTGTGGATCCCAGGTTAAGAATCCTTGACCTAATCAGAAGAGGAAATAAGGTAAATTCAGAAAACAGAGTACAAGATCAGCATGCAGACATATAGTTGTAACAAGAGTTATATCTAGGTCACATCTCAAACCTGGGTGCCATTGGTCAATCTGGCCCACCCACTTATGACTCAATGACTCCAGTCTAAATGGCACCATTTGTGGGGCATGCTTCAGAGGCAATGAGATTGTTCAGATACAGGTAGGTCCTTCCAGGACAAGTAAAAATCTCTTCCCATTATCATGTTCTGTATTTTTGTTTCTGGGAGACTGAATAAAGTCCCAACTCCTCAGTCTGGAGCTTCCACAATCCAGCTCATTTAGCAGAATATTAGACTCAGAAAGGCCTTTAGATCTTCAGTGAGAATGGTTCTCAAAAACTTTTTGATTTCAGGACCCCTTTACACTCTTAAATCTTATTGAAGAAATCCCCCACCCCAAAAGAGCTTTTGTTTCTGGGTGTTGTATCTAAGAATCTTTTACCATATTAGAAATTTAAATAAATAAAAATTTTAAAATAAAATGTTAACATTTTAAATATTAAGTTAAATTTTAAAATATTCTCTCATCAATTCATTTAAAATAATAATAAACCCATTGCATGTTAATATAAGTAATACATTTTTATTTAAAAATTATATTTTCTTAAGCAAAAAAAATTAGTGAGAAAAGTAGCATTGTTTTACACATTTTTGCAAATATCTAATATCTGGCTTACTAGAAGACAGTTGGATTCTCACATCTGCTTCTGTTGCAATATACTGTTTTGGTTAAAATATATGCAGAAAATTAACCTCACACAGATAGCTTGTAGGAAAAGGGAAGGGTGTTTTAATAGACAAATAATGTCTTGATATTATTATGCAAATAGTTTTGATCTTGTAGACCCCTTGAAAGAGTACTGGGGACCTCCAGAGGCCCACAATCCACACTTTGAGGACTGTTGTTCTAGTTTTATCACCTCGGTTTGCATTTGAAAATGAGGCTGAATGGAGAAGGGACCCAAGCTCACACAGTTTTAATGGAACTGAAACTTGAATACAGGTCAAGAGAATCACAAGATCTGAAACTAAAGGAGACTGTAGAGATCCTTTAGTCCAAACTTTTCCTTTCATAGAAAAGGAGACCAAGACCCAGAGAAAGGTGACTTAGTCAAAATTAAGCAAGAAATGAGAACCACCTTCAGAATTTGAATGGCAAGCCCTCTAATTGCAAATCCTGTATTCCTTCCAGAATGGTATGGCAGAAAAAAACAATGACCTGGGGTCAGAAGGCCTGGATTTGAAACACATTACTATTGGTATAACTTTAGGCAAATCACAATCTCCCTAGGTTTCAGTTTCCTCTTCTCCAAAACATGGAAGTTGGACTATTCAGCCTCTGATGTCTCTTCTAGCTTTAGACCCAAAACTTTGTTTTATATACATGCTGATTGTACCCGATAGGGGCATAGAGCACCAAACTCAAAGACTCCTCGCCAGCCTTGGAAAGCTGGCCTATGAGTAGCCTGGGTTAGGAATATCACTATGTCAAAAATTCTAGCTCTTGCCAATAACCAGCCACACAAACAAGCAAGAATTGGCTGTAATACGGCCTCATCCACCTGAGAGATCTCTCACTATCTGCTCATATCCATAGGTGACATGGGAGTTGGGCTCCCATACCACGCAAAGGATATCAGCATCCCTCTCACAAAGAGGCAGGTGGAAGGAAGATGAGGTCTGAGTGTCATTGAAGGGGCTGTGATAGGAAGAGACTAATTCAGTCAGTCAATGAGCCTTTAGTAAGCCTCTAATATGTGTCAAACACTCTAATTCCCCACTGACTGCCAAGCAAGGGAACAGAAGTCCAACGGCCATGGGCACCACCCATTCCTCTTTTCTCAGCAGCCAAAGAAAATGACCTTTCATTTCTTAGTTGCCCTTTTCCTGAGCCCCCATCATATGGGTCCGACCACCCTTCATTTCATTCTTTGCATTCACATTTTTCTATTGGCACTCGTTCTTTTCCCTCATTGTCTTGTCTTGTTTTGTTTTGTTTTGTTTTGTTTTGTTTTGTTTTGTTCTGGTTTTCAAACATGCTGGTCACCTCCTTGTCTCCAGCCTGAAGGCTTGATCTGGTGAATCTCCATTTCACGTAGGCAATGAAATACTCTGTTTGGATCTTCTAGTAGGGGGATTTGTTTGGGAAAGGGAAGAGATGTGAGTTGCTTGTGTTTTGTTCTCTTTTGTTCCGTTCTAAATAATATCTCTCTTTGACAGGTCTCAAGATACCCTAAAGTTCCCTTTGTGAAGGATCCTTCTTCCCTGGCACCCTTCTCTCCAGCCTCTCCTCTCCTGGTGACCCTCCTTTCTGTAGAAGGTCTACGATGTTACCACTGGCTAGCTGGGACTCTGAGCATTCAACACGCCTGATTGGTCTGGTGAGTTGGAACAAGCAAAGAATGTGTGTTTAGCTGAGTCAGGCAGCAAGGCTGCTTTGATCTCCGAAGTCCAAGAGCTGATGTAACACCTGTCGAATTGTACAGTAACAAATGAAAATGATCCTCTGAACAATTAAAGATCATCCTGCCTGGCTTTCTTTCTCCTTTCCACAGGCCTAGATTACAGATCAATGGATTTTTCTTTTCTTCCTTCTTGTTCCTCTTAGAAAGCCTAGGTTTACAAGGACATTTACGGGGAAACCAGAGAAGGGATAAGAGCCTTGGTTAAAGAAGGTCATAGACCCATTTCAGCAGAGTCACCTTTGTGGCCTAAGGAAGGAATTCTTACCCTATTTTGTGTCACAGACCCCTTCGGCAGTCTGGTGAAGCCTATAGGATCCCTTCTTAGAGTAATGCTTTTAAGTGAATAAAATAAGATACATAAGATTAAAAGGAAACCAATTATACTGAAATATAGTTATCAAAAAAAACTTAAATATGTTCAGAGACCCTAGTTTAAGAACCTCAGCATTGCAGGACTGAATTCTAGGACTTCGATCCTTCTAACTTGTATTTCAAAAGGCATAGAGGGACCAAGAAAGATTAGTCAGAGGTACTTGTCTAAAGTCATGTGAAGCATCATACTCTGTTATAGAGTACTGAGCCTGGAGTTGGGAAGACCTGTATTCAAATTCTGACTGACACTTACTGGCTATATTATCTTGAATAAATCACACAACTTCATCTGGAAAAGTGTTCCTATAGTATTTGCCTCTCATTGTTGCAGGACCCAAATGAGAATATGCTCTTTGAATGTCAATTGTTATTTTTCATTAGTTGGTAGGTGAACTTAATCTGATGATTAAGAATGAGAGACAGCAGGGCTGCTGGACAAAGGGCTTGGAGCCAAAGCATCCTAGCCACATACAGTGGGTGTGCATCTATCCTTCAGAGAGAGAAATCCAAGGAAGCCCAGCCAGTCAGGGTGATTCAAAGCCTCTTTCTATGACACTTGATTGGGGCAGAATGATTATTGGATTTGAGGTAAGGGGACTCAGGTTGGGGTCCTAGCTCTCCCATGTCCTAACTAGAGCACTTGTATAAGAAAATTCCTGCTGTTGCAGAGGGTCCCAGCTATACTTCTGTGAACTCTCACTTGCCTGATTCATTTCCTTCATCCCAGATGAAACTTGAGAATTTTAATATCTAGGGTAGAGATTCTTAATCTTTTTCTGTGTTATGGACCTCTTTGGTAGTCACATACCTTTCTCAGAATAATGTTTTTAAATGCATAAAATACAGTATTACAAAGGAAATGAATTAAGTTGAAAGTTATCAAAATATTTTTAAAAACCAGGTCATAGACTTCAGGTTAAGAACCCTTAATCTGTAGTTTTTCTTATAAGAATCCATAAAGCTTCCAAGAAAAGGCATAGAAAAGATTTTACATGAAGAGGACTTAGACAGTAGCCCATGTGGAACTCAAATGGAAATGGGATCCCTGCATGCCATATGTTGGCTTAGAATACCACAAATTAGCATTGTCTGTGTTGTATTGTATTTTTATTTATTTTGTAAACATTTCCCAATTACATTTTAATCTGGTTCAGACTCCACTTGGGAATGTTAACCAATGGGCATCAAGTTTGACCTCTCTTTTGAACAGCATCTGAGTCTGAACTACCTGTCCTCACCACTACTATCACCAAGAAACCTATAAAGTCTGACTCACAGTCCTACCCTGGGTGGGGCTTTCAAGGAGGAAGCCAGGGTATTTTCTTCCTCAATCCTCACTCCTCTAAATCCCCAGCCTTTTGTTCATTGTTCCAACTTTCTTTCTGACCTTATGAACCCTTCTCACTTGTTTTTCCCTCTGAGAACTGGTGCTAGTTACCTTTAATATCAGTGGTTCTCAAGGTATGGACTAGGAACTCTTGGTAGTCCCTAGTAAACCCTTTCAGGGAGTCCATGAGGTCAAAATCTTTTCATGATAATACTAAAGCACCTAAATATTGATAGCTCTAATTTACATAAATAAAAGATCTGCAAGGTCCTCAATAATCTCTAAGAGTGAAGCTAGGTGGCACAGTGAATAGAGTGCCTAGCCTGAAGTCAGGAAGACTCTTCTTCCTGATTTCAAATCTGGCCTCAGACATTTACTAGCTGTGTGACTCTGGGCAAGTCACTTAACCCCATTTACCTCAGTTTCCTTATCTGTAAAATGAGCTGGAGAAGGACATGGCAAACCACTCCAGCATAAATGCCAAGTAAGCCCTAAATAGGGTCATGAAGATTCAGACACAACGGAAAAACAACCACAAAAACAGTCCTGAGAGCAAAACATTGGTGAATCTCTGGTCTAGGTCAATAGCAAAAACTATGATGCCTGTGTAGGCACCTCAGTTGGCAGCCTTATAGCTCTTTCCTAGTTCTAGGTGGCTGGTGCCATAGGTCATAGAGCCCTGGGTCTGGAGTCAGAAAGATCTAAATCCAAATCTGGTCTGAGACACTTACTAGCTTCGTGACCCTGGGCAAGTCAATTAACTTCCGTTTACCTCAGTTAAATGGGGATAATAATGGTAACTACCTCCTAGGGTTGTTATGAAGATCAAATTAGATAATATTTGTTTTAAAAAAAAAGTGCTGACTTTGATAGACTGGGCTCCTCTCAGCAATGCAAGGTTATAAGACAGATCCAAAAGACTCACCATGGAAAGGGATATCCACAACCAGAGAAAGAGCTCCAGAGTCTGAATCCTGATTGAAGCAAACTACTTGATCTTTCTTTTTTGTGTTTTGTTTTGTTTTGCTCCTTTCTCGTTGTTCACTCCGTTGGTTATAATCCTTCTTTACAACCAGACTAATGTTTAATGTGAAGGTATTTGTGGATCCTATACTGCATTGCACGCCACCATGGCCGGGGGAGGGGGGAGCGAAAATTTGGAACTCAAGGGATTGTGGAAATGAACATTGTAAACTAAAAATAGATAAACAAATTTAATAAAATTAATTTTTTTAAGTGCTTAGCACAGTGCCTAACACATAGTAGACACACAAAAAAATGTTTATTCCTTTCCCTCCCCTTTGGTGACTAGTCCTTTTGAAACTTACTGTTGGGGCAGCTAGATGGTGTAGTAGATATTGCACTGGCCCTAGAGTCAGGAGGATCTGAGTTCAAATTTGGTCTCAGATACTTATTAGCTGTGTGACTCTGAGCAAGTCACATAACCCTGATTGCTTTAAAAAAAAAAAACTTGCTGTTTTCTTAGACCTAAGTCTCTCTACCCTATACTCAAAGTATTTTCTTCTATGACTTCAGGAGCACTTTATACTTGTTTTCCTTCATAGTCTTTATTTCCTAGTCTTGTCAACTTGACCTGTGTTAATCCTATTTATCCCTTCCATCCCCTATCACAGAGATGATTTATCTCCTGTTCTAATCAGGAATTGTTTAGTCTTTTTTATCTTATTTTATTTACTTATTTGGAGTTCTGAAGAGAATTGGTACCCTATTTCTTTTTGCCTTTCTACCTTTCTATGGGACGTATATACCAAGTTATGCAAAAATACCGTATTTCCCCTATTTCTCTAAGAGGAATGAGGGAAGGATTGAGGCCATGCAAGCCTGTATTACCCAGAAAAACAAAGAGGGGAAACCTACTCCAACCATGAAGATTTGTGAACAAATTTCATTTCTCTGTGACCCTAAATAAATCACTTTCTTAGGCTGTCTCAGTTTCTACCTTTCTACAGGAAGGCAACCAGAATAGACCAGAGATTCTTTAATATACATACATACATATAAACATACATACATACGTACATATATATCTTCCAATTACATGTAAAAAAAATTTTTTTAACATTTGTTTTTTTAAAAGTTGAGTTCCTAATTCTCTCCCTCCTTCCTTCCCCTCCTCACTCCCTGAAAAGGCAAGCGGTTTGATATAGATTACGCATGTGCAATCATGCCAAACGTATTTCTGTATTAGCTGTGTTATAAAAGAAAACACAGGCCAAAAGAAAAAATAAAGTAAAAAGAAAAGTGTGCTTCGATCTGCGTTCAGACCCCATCAGGTCTTTCTCCATAAATCCTTCAGAATTGTCTTGGATTATCCTGTTGCTCAGAATAAGTAAATTAGATCACAAGTTCATAATCTAGGGTTTGCACATAGATCTCAGGGGTCTGCAAACTTTCATGGGGAAAAAATATACCTTTATTCCTGCTGGCCTCTAACTGAAATTCAGCATTTCCTTCGGTTGAGAATATTTTTTAAAAAACCCTACTCTGAGAAAGTATCCCTGGATTTTAGCAGGGTGCCAATGGGTCCCAATGCACAAAAAAAAAGAGGAAACCCCCCTGAAGAACAGATAATTATGGTCCCTTCCAGTTCTTAATCCTATGACTATATAGACAGAACAACCCACAAGTTTTCCCAAAAAACAAAACTCTCCTAGGGACACAGTCCTTTTCTTCTAGGAAGGAAATTCTGATCCTAGATTAAGGAAAGAAAGTGACTAAATTAATTCTATCAGAAGGTAACAGCCTCTGTCTGTGATCACAAGATCATGCATTTCGAGCCAGAACGGTCCTTATGGGACATCTAATCTAACTCTCTCAATTTATAGATGAGAAAACTGAGGTACAGAGAAATTAATTGACTTGCCCATGAGATAGGATTTGAACCCATCACTCCAAATCCAATGCTGTCTACAGAGAGCCTTGTCAAAGAAGGGTGTGTTTACTCTGGGGCTATCACACACACAGTGCTCTCAGGCTGCCCAGAGTCATTGCCAAGTCAGATTCACATCTCCTCGCTCTATCTCAGCAGAATCACATCTGCACAGATCTCACTGGTGGGTTTTTTAACTCACTGCTGACGGAAGAAGCAGAGAGAACAGGGATTGATTTTTTTTTTCCCTTAACCCCAGTGATTCCAGGACATTTTTTTTTTAAGATAAGCTATATCAGCAAACCATACCTCACAAAGAGGAAGGATATGTGACTTTTAAAACATCTGGCCTAGAAATAGTGAGGCTTAAATGCTGAATTATTCACCAAGAAGGAATATCTTGAATAATAATTCAATAATATTCAATAAGCATTTAAGTTCCTACCATGTGGCAAGTATTAGGAATACAATGACAAAATAAAAAAAAAGAACAAGAAATGGTCCCTACCCTCAAGGAGCTTACATTTTATAGGGATGACAGCTGGATGTGTGACTTTATTGGTATGCAGTGATCTTCAAAACTTTTGGTGTCAGAACCCTTTTATACTCTTAAGAGTTATTGAGAATCCCCCTCCCCCAAAGAGCTTCTGTTTATGTGGGAGATGCTAGATAGATGAATAGAGAGATAGATAGAAAGATACTTTTGTATTAAAAATTAGAACATCAGCATTATTACAAAAATAACATAAGGGTAACAGGGACTCTCTGGGATCCCCAGACCACAGTTTGAGAACATTTAAAGGGATCTATCGGAGAAGACATAATAAACATGAGATAATTTTTTGGAGGAAAGGTTCCTAGTAGCTAGAGGGAATCAGGAAAATCTTCACGTGTTAGGTAGTGTTTTGAGTTGAGTTTTTAGGTTTCATTAGGTATTATGAGAGTCACAGGGAATGCACTGCAAGCATGAAGGACAGCCAGTGCAAAGATGTAAATAGAAGGTGTAATAAATACTATGTGGGAGGGATAGTACAAGGGTCAGTTTGACTCAACTGTAAAGTGCATGAAGGCTGAAAAGGCAGATTGGGGCCAGGTTGTTAAGCAACAGAGGAAATTATTTTTTATCCTAAAAGTAATAGGGACCCTGTCTAGAGTTTATTCAGTAGGGGAAAGAAGTCATCAGATCTGTGCTTCAGGAAAAGCCCTTTGGCAGTTGTGTAGAGAATAATGAGAGAGAAGAGAGATTTGAGGAAGGGAGACCAATTAGGGGGTAAGAGATAATGGAATCTAAACTGGGATGTGAGTAAAGAGAAGGAGGCAGATTTGAGAAACGTTGTGGGGGTATGAATAATTAATTGGCCACTTCTTGGATATGGGGAAGTGAAGGCCAGAAAAGAGTCCAGAATAATATTAAAGTTCCAAACCCAGGTGTCTAGAAGAATGATGGTGCCATGCAAAGAAATAAAAAAGGTTGAAAAAGGGGGATATTTGGAGTGAGAGACAATGAATTCTCTTTTGGACATGTTGAGTTTCAGATGCCCAGAGGCAACCAGCTAGAAATATATATCAGCTAGGGACATGGGACTAGAGTATCAGGAAAGGAAGAGTTGCTCTCTTGGATCCCAACCCTATAAAAAGTCAAATCTAATCTGGGTGACTCCTCTCTCTATGGGCTCCAGCTGTTGTCCTTGAGGACATTTCCTTTTCAGTAGATGTAATTAAGCATAGGGCCTTTTCTTTGACTTTGGCTTTGCCATGAGATCACCTGGTACAGCTTTTGAAGTTTGTTTTCCATATACTCTGCATTTCTTCAGACAAAAGCAAAAACAGTTGTAGCTCAGCTGTCCAACTAAGACTAACGGGATTGCCAGAAATCCTTCCTTTTTCCTTTCCTTTCCTTTCTTTTTTTTTTTTTAAAGGAAGGCTCTCTGCATGTTTCTCTGCCCCAGACCACAGCTGCAAAAATCAGATTCCAACATGAAGCTCAATCTTGGTAACCCCTCTACATTTTCGCCAGCCTGGGTCATCTGACCTTGAATTGATTCACCGTTTATTAAAGTCTGAAGGTGGGAGTGTGTCTGGGGGAGGTGGGGGTGGAGAGGGGATCAAGGGGGGAAACAGAAAAACAGAGGGAAATGAAAATGATGCCTTGGAGGGATGTTTCCAAACACATGTACTCCCTCGGTCAGAGTCAAGCCTGGTGTCCTGGGCGAACACTCTGCTCTAACACTTGTATTGTCAAGCAGTTGGCCCTGGACTTCCCTGGTTCTGGGATTTCATTTTCTTTTCCTAAGAGGCAGTCCCATTCTTGGTGATTTGTGGCGGAGTTAATCCCGCACTAATTAGATTTCTGTGGGGGCGATGAAAGGGCCAGGGGAAATCATGGCTTGCTCTGCACATAATTTTAATTGTTTCATAATTAATCCCCAGAACTGTATGAGCTCAGAACAGATAAGGCAGTCACAAGGAAGGAGAAAAAAAAATAACCTAGACATCTTTCAAAGAAAGAACTTCCCACCCCCTCCTCTGGTCTGGTACCAGGAAGGTTGTACTTGCTGATATTACGGCATCCCTCAGAAATGTGTCCAATGCTGTCTGCTTTCATTGAGTCAGGGATCGGAGCTATGCCGCCCCACACTTTGGGAGTTTTAATTCTGTTTGCTCTTGGCTAAACTCCATTCCTAATCCTATTTTCACCAGTTTCTATCCAATTTAATACAGCTTCTGTAAGTCAAAATTAATTACCCCATGTGCTTCCCAGGGCATGCTATGGTCTCTCTACCTCACAGCTAAAAGCAGCTTGTGCCTGAGCTCAGACAGCAAGAGCTTTGAGAAAGAAGAGGGAGAGAATAATCATAACATTTGGGTCCTTTTCAGTTATGAGACATCTATCTCAGGGATTCTTTGTCCCACTAGGCTGAGGGGTGAAGGACCCTGCTCTTTTGTACTTTAGGGCCCACACCAAATCTTATTGTTTCTAGAACTAGGAGGAGGTTTAGAGATTACCCAGTCAAATCTCTCTCATTTTACAGTTAAGAAAACTGATGCCAAGAGCCCAAGGTGACTTAGATAGTGTGAGTAGCTGAGTGTTTGAATAGATGAGGGAATGATGAGGAATGCTGGGCCTATTCAGAGGATGATGAATAGCCTGGCATAGCTAATCCATTGAATATATGAGAGATGATATAGTGAATGTAGTGAAATAATGAAAGGTATGTCTAGAAAGATAGACTCAGACCAGACTGCTGAAAGCCTTGAATGCCAGGTTGAAGAATTTGAAGTCAGTAGGCAATGGAAAGCCAGTAGAGGGTCTTAGCAGTGGAACACAAGATTATATCTGTATAGAAAGGTCAAAAAAAGATGTGTCCCTGACCCTATATGATATATTCTTTCTCCCTTCTTGTTACCTGGATAATCTGACTTTAGTTATCCATCATGGCTACAGTCAGAAAACTGAAACAATTATCCCAGATTT
>CM053583.1:315729351-315762942 GCA_028627135.1 Pseudochirops cupreus | reverse complement strand
TATATATACTGTAGCTATTATATGTATATATTATATACAATTATTATATATATATTATACTGATTTTCTAGGCTTTGGGTTTTCCTCTAAGTCAAGCAAAAGCAAAACATTGGATCCAGGCCTGAATCCAACTCCAAAGCCACTACTGAATTCCTACTATGTCGAGAACCCTGTGTTCCAGGCTGGGGTACATATAAAGATCAGTATGACACAGTCCCTGTCCTCAGTCCAGTAAAGGACAAAGACACAATAGATATCTGGTGAAAGGATATAAATAAGATCCAAAAAACTAAGAGTTCCTAAGACAGTGCATTCATTCCAGCCACAGAGATCAGGAGAAGCTTTCCATTGGAGGCAGCATTTAAACTGAGCCTTGAAGAACGGAAAGAATTTCAGCAGGCAAACAGTGGATGTTTCAAATGGCACACCCTCTCCACCATCTATCTAATGTTCTTCAGGGACACCTGATGATGTAAGAACAAAAGATATCATCCAAAAAAAATTTATGGTACAGAATAAGCCATGCATTTGCAGACATGACCAACACGGTCTTTCTTTCACTTAATTATGCATATTTGATGCAAGGATTTTGTTTTTCTTTCAATTTAGGAGGGGTGGTAGCAATAATGTTACCCAAATGTTCCAAAAAAACGAGAAAAGAGAGCCACTGAAGTATGTTGAAAATGCACAAAAGAGAACAGAAGGCAGATCAACAGGAAATGGAGTCAAGCAGGAAACTTTGAAAATATGTCAAATTTATTATATACTTTTTTAGTTTCAAAAAGTTTAATTTTTATTGTGTTAATTAAATTTTATTTTATTTTTAGTTTTGAATTCTCTCCTTCCTCTGCTTTCTCCCCTATCCAATTGAGAAAGCAAGAAAAATAGAACCCATTACAAAAATGTATAGTCATGCAAAATAAACTGACACATTAATTCCCTCTCCCTCCCCCCCCCAAAAAAGCAAGAAAAAAAATAGAGGGAAATATACTTCAATCAGTACTCTGTCTCCATCAGTTCTCTGTTTGAAGGTAGAAACCATGTTTCATCCAAAGTCCTTGGGATTGTGGTTGATCATTATACTGATCAAAGTTACTAAATCTTTCAAAGTTGATTGACTTTACAATACTGCTATTACTGTACAGATTGTTGTCCTGCCTCTGCTCATTTCATTCTGCATCAGTCCATACAAGTCTTCCAAGATTTTTCTGAAACCATCCTTTTCATCATGTCTTATAGCACAATAGTATTCCATTGTATTCATATACCATAACTTGTTCAACTATTCCCAATTAATGGCCATCTCCCTCAGTTTCCAATTCTTTGCCAACACAAAAAAGAGTTGCTATATATTTTCACATGTGCCGTTTTCCTCTTTGATCTCTTTGGGGTATAGGCCTAGTAGCAATATTGATGGGTTAAGGGACATGTATGGTTTAATAGATTTTGGGTCAAAGTTCCAAATCACTTTCCAAAATACTTGGGCTAAGTCACAGTTCCACCAATGGTACCTTAGTTTATCTATTTTCCCACATGCCCTCCAACATTCATCCTCTTCTTTTTTTGTCAACTTAGCCAATCTACTGGATGTGATGCAGTATCTCAGAGTTGTTTTAATTTCCATTATTCACATTATTAGTGATTTAGAGTTGTTTTAATTTGCACTTTCTAATCATTGGTGATTTTTCATATGACTATTGATAGCTTTGATTTCTTCCTCTGAAAACTGACTATCCTTAGGCTATTTATCAATTGACGAATGACTCTTATAAATTTGTCACATTGCCTTATATATTTTTAAAACAAGACCTTTACCAGAGAAACTTGTTGCAGAGATTTTTTTCCTCCGGTTTACTGCTTTTGTTTGCACAAAAATATTTCTAATTTTACATAATCAAAATTAGCCATTTTACCTCCTATGAACATCTCTATCTCCCATGTGCTCAGGAATTCTTTCTTTATCCGTAGATCTGACAGGTAATTTTTCCATGCTCCACTAATTTGCTTATGATATCACTCTTTATGTCTAAATCATGTATCTATTTTGAGCTCATCTTGATATACAGCGTGAGGTGCTGGTGTCTGCCTAGTTTCTTCCAGACTACTTTCCAATTTTCCCAATGGTTTATTTTTCAAACAATGAGTTATTGCCCCAATACTGGCGATCCAAGGTAACCGCTCATTTGCTTCTGTATATTGCGTACCTTATCTGTCCCACTGATCTAGCTCTCTATTTCTTATCCAGCATCAAACTGTTTTGCTGATTACAGCTTGGTAATATAGTTTGAGATATGCTAGACCCACTTTCTTCCCTTGTTTCATTGATTTAACTTAACATTTTTTATCTTTCGTTCCTTCGGAAAAGAAATTTTAAGGATCAATAGATTCCCTGACAACCCAAATGTAAGAAGAAAGATCCTAGACATTTTATTAAAAAAAAAAATAAGCTCTATTAGAATAGGAGGGGGTGCAGTGAACAGAGCACTGGCCCTGGAGTCAGGAGGACCTGAGTTCAAATCCGACCTCAGACACTTGACATACTTACTAGCTGTGTGACCTTGGGCAAGTCACTTACCCCAATTGCTTTGCCTTCCCCCCTCCAAAAAAAAAAAAAAGAACAAGAGGGAAAAGTAAAGGTGAAAGAATTCTCTGGTCACCTCCTGAAAGGAAGCAGAGCTCTCACACCAAAGACAAAATACTGCAAGCATCCAGAAATGAACAGGTCTAGTACTGGGGAACCAGAGTTGGGATCACACAAGATTTGCAAACTTTTGCTAAAATCCCCGGAGTGTCTTGGAATATAATATTGTGAAAGGCAAAAGATACGGGCTAACCACCACAAATAACTTACCCTACAGTGTTGAGTATAATCCCACAAAGATTAAAATGATCCTTTAATGGAACAGAAGACCTTCAAACATTCTGGTGAAAAGACCACTGTCTGGTAGGAGCTTCAAACAAAAACAAGAGTCTGCAGAAACCTAGAAAGGTACATTTATTTGAGCAATTAGAAGGAGTTGTATAATAATGTAGTAACAATATTTTAACAAAGATAGAAGAAATGTGTCCCCTCAAAACCATATGTCTTCAAAAGGACATTGAAGGAATTAAATAAGAAAAACAGAATTCCTAGAGGGTATATTGATTTGATTCCATGGATTGAAGAGGGGAAATAGAAAAGATAAAACGAGGAATACTGTAGAAACAAGGAAGAGGGGAGTGGAACATACTATTCCTCATAATTGAAATATGTGAGAAGAAATACAAGCATGATTTTTGTTGCTCAGTCATTTCAGGCTTGTCCCCCTCTTTGTGACCCTATTTGGGGTTTTCTTGGCAAAGATACTGGAGTGGTTTGCCATTTCTTCTCCAACTCATTTTATACATGAGGAAACTGAGGCAAACAGGGTTAAGTGACTTGCCCAGAGTCACACAGCTAGTAAGCATCTGAGTCCAGATTTGAACTCACAAAGATAAGTCTTCCTGACTCCAGGCACTATACTCTATCCACTGTGCCACCTAGCTAACATAACATAACATAAACATGGTACTCAAATATTACACAAACAAAACTAGGATTAGGCATCAGATAAATCATACTTATTTGAAACAAACAAAGGTGGGTTGAATACACACATACACATGTGTATATATACAATACATAAGTGTATATGTGTGTGTGTGTGTGTGTGTGTGTGTGTGTGTATTCAACAAAGAGGGATGGGGCGGCTTGGCATAAGAGGGAAGAGTACCAAGGGAAGCAAACATCCTGATTAAAGAGGAAGAAGAAATAAAAGTCATTAGGATTCAAAGGGGTATCTTAGACTGACTCTTAGATAACAGGACTAGCTGGGCAAATTATGGTATGTGAATGTAATGGAATATTAACATGCTGTAAGAAATTACAAAAGAGATGATTTCTGAGAAGAACCCCAGGTAGCACAGATTGACTCAGTAAACCATGAGAAGAACAACGTATAAAAAGACAACACTGTAAAGATAAACAACTTTGAAAGATTGAAGAACTCTAATCAAAGCAACGACCAGCAATCTGGTGAAATGTGATACCTGCCTTGAGACAAAGAAGTGATAGAGACAAGGTAAAGAAGAGTCACATATTTTAATTTGTTATTTATTTCTTTGTCATTTATTTACTTGATTATTGATTAATTTAATTTAAAAAATATAAAACAAAAAAATTAATTTTTATTTTATCAAACCTGGCCACAGGTTTGATTTCACTTGGCTATGCTCATTTTTTTGGCAAGGATTTTTCTTTCCCCGACTCAGTTTTTCTTTGTTTTTCTTTCCTGCTGGGGGAAAGAAACATGATTTGGAGGAAGACAAAAAACAATACTGATGCAGAGAGGGAGAGAGAGAGAGAGAGAGAGAGAGAGAGAGAGAGAGAGAGAGAGAGAGAGAGAGGATGATTGCAACATTTTGTTTTGCTTTTTTTTTTTTTGGAGGGTGAAAGGCAGGGCAATTGGGGTTAAGTGACTTGCCCAAGGTCACATGGCCAGTAATTGTTAAGTGTCTGAGGCCAAATTTGAATTCAGGTCCTTCTGACTCCAGGGCCAGTGCTCTATTCACTGCACCACCTACCTACCCAGATTGTAGTATTTCTTAAACTCTGCAGAAGAGCATAGAAGAAAGCACAGAATGGAGCATAAACAAGCAGGTGAATTTTGAAGAAATAACATGTAGAATTTATTAAATACTTTTTTAAAGTAAGTAGTATGAAAGGGAGATTCACTATTTCATATAAAATAGTCTTCCTGTATTCAGATGTAGATATAAAAATGCTAATTTTTTTAGTTTTAAGTTGAGAATTTAAAAAAAATTTTTTTTAAAGAAATGTAGGCTTGCCACTTTACTCTTGTATGACTTCATGCATGTCACTACTCCTTCCTTGTCTTCAATCTCACCTGTAAAATGAGCAGGTTGCCTGAGATTGTCTCCAAGATCCCTTCCATCTCTTGATCTCCTTATCCTATTCAATGCTAGACCTGGCTTCGTATTCATCTGCAGTAGCTGTCCAAGATAGGCATATATTTCCGGATCTTTTTTGCTTTTAATTTTGGCCTGAGTGTGATTTCAGTGGTTTAGGGAACTTTGAGTATGGAAATTTCTATCTATGCATGTCATTAATAGGTCTGTCATTTATAGTCTTAGAGAGCTGCCTGCAATGACTTGCTCAAGGTCACACAGTCAATACATGTAAGGGGACTTAATCCCAGGTCTTCCCAACTACAAAACTGTCCCTATATCCATTGTGGCATGCTGCATCTGAGTCTTAAACCTATGTAGCACTTAATTCTCAGAATGCTTTCACCTACCTGATCTCCTTAGATGTTTTTCCAAGGGTACCCTGGAAGGGGACCAAAGGATCTATCCAGTTCTCTGGGATTTTTTTTGACCTTTCTATCCATCATCAATTTGCCCTTAGTTGTCATACTTTGTGAAAGATTGAAGTAAAAGGAGTTAAATATGTAAAATTGTGGGAGCTGGAATTCCTCAATTGAAATTCAAAAAACACTATGCTGTTTCTTTAGGTGTCTTCTATTTTTTCTTTTTTTTTGACTTTGTTTTATAGTTTCCTGATGTCTCATGGAGTACTTAGTTTCCACTTGGCCAATTCTAATTTTTGAGGAATTATTTTCTTCAGTGAGATTTTGTACATCTTTTTTTCCATTTGGCCAATTCTGCTTTTAAGGAGTTATTTTCTTCAGCATTTTTTGTGTCTCTTTTATCAAGCTGTTAATTCTCTTTTCATAATTTTCTTTCATTGCTCTCATTTCTTTTTCCCAATTTTTCCTCTTTCACTCTTCTTTGATGTTAAAAATCATTTTTGCTCTTTTAATCTCTTTCTTTAGCTCTTCTAGAAATTCTTGATGGGCTTATGGTCAGTCTGCATTTTTTAAATTTGAGACTTTGCTTGTAGATGTTTTCATGTCATTTTGTTCTGAATTTGTACCATAATCTTCCCTGTCATCATAGTAGCTTTTTATGGTCAGCTTCTTTTTTATGGTTGTTTTGTTCATTTTTCTAGCCTATGTCTTGACTTTGGACTCTATGTTAGACTTGGGCTCTGGTTACCTGGGTGGGTGGGGACAACTTCAGGCTTCTTTGCACTGCTGTTTTCATATCTAGTTCCTCAGGCCTACTTTTGGTGCTTCCAAGGTGGCATGATCTAGGGAGAGGTATATTCACTGCTCTTCCAGTCTGTACTCTGGTCCTTACTCAGGTAGGTCCCTACTCTCTCAAGAATACAACTCTTATCCTCAATGAAATTATTACCCACAATTGGGTAATGGGCAATGGAGTTGTCAAATGGTGCTTGGTCCTATACCTTGTGCTAGCACAAGGGTCTCTTGTAATCTCTTTCTTGACCACATGTTCCAAACCCTTCCCATTTTGGGGTAGTGAGTGCTCAAGGTAGTTGTTCTTGCTGTAGCCAATGTCGCTGCCTCCAAGACCTACAGATGGTGGATGCTTCATCCCCTGCCAGCCTCCACCCCACCCCAGTGCACAGACTTCTCCTTCTGCCCCCCCCCTAAATTGTCCTGGGCTGGAAAAATGTCTCACCCTGACCTTTTGTTGGTTATGCCACTTTAGAATTCAATTTGACACATTATTTGAAAGTTGTTGAGAGGGGAATGTTAGGAGAGCTCGGCTAGAATGCTATCTTTACTTTGCCTTCCTCTTTAGGAATCTTCAATGAACATTGGATTCAACTAATTTTTTTTTAATGTTATTAATCATCTATTGTGTGCAGAACCCAAAGTTCCCACCTTGGACAAAGTTAAAAGATCAATAAACCACGGACTGCCCTTATGGAATTTATAATCTAATAAGGGGATTATGCCACATATAAATAGCTATCCTACCAAAAATATGATAGATGAGATATACAAAGTGCTAAGTAAGAAGCGGGGGATAATTATTCTACCTTGGGGTGGGGAACAGAGAGGGCTCTGGGAAGTATACATGGAAAAGGAAGCATTTGTGCTGGATCATGAAGGATGGGTAACATTTCAATTGGTAGAGATTTGGGATTGGGGTAAGAAGCAGAAAGGGTCTTCCAGGGATAGAGAATGATGTGAGGGAGTGTGGAAAGGCAGAAAAGCATGGGACACATACATCCAGAATAGCACCTTTATCCATTTGTTGGCTCCATAAGTAAGTCATCACTATACACTGGCCAGTGTCCAAACTCAGTCCTAAGGGGACAATTCTATAAAGGGGAGAAGGGGAACAACTAGAGTGTCCAAGAGGCTGCATCCGTAAAGTGAAAGAACTGACAAATATTGCCTGTGTATATGACACAGCTGAAGCACGCAATGTGTTGTGATGGAACAAGCATTGAATTTGGAGCCAAATAACCTGGGATCAGATCCCAGCTCTGCTACTTATTAGCTGGGTGACCTTAGCTAAGTCCCTTAACCTCTCTGAGTTTCATTTTCCTCTGTAAAATGAAGAGGTTGGACTAAATGATCCTTAAAGTCCTTAGTTCCACTTTTAAATCTACAATTCTTCCTGGGAGATTTGGAAATGGTGATTCTTATGGAGTGTGAACACAGATAATTTTTCTTTCCGGTTAGTATCTCTTACATAGCCTGACTGGCTGTTTTACTTGATTCTACATGCTTCATAAATGCCCAACCTAGACACAGGAATTATAGGCACTATAATTCCACAAAACATTCTAACGATATGCCTCTCAGGGAAAACATGATCCAAGGGAACTCTATGGGGATGGGAATTACTCCAACTTGTTTCTTGGTGCAAGACAGACCCAGGCACTTGCAAAGGTCCACAACTTTGTGCTTCTATGTTCAACCTTCCTTTTTAGTGATTTCTTTTAAGGTGGTCAGGAAGGATAAGCCAACAGCCTTCAGATGTTTTATCGTACAAGCCTGCAAGGAAATTCAATGTCAAATAACCCTTTAAGGCTCTGGAACCATAAATTAGGGCCATTTGCTGCAGCAGTTTGAATGAGGGTTTTCTGTGTGACTTGGAAGAATTTTAAAATTAGAAAGAATTTGATCAGTTTCTCTTAACCTGTTCAGATTTTTATCTTTGGCAGCAAAGGTTCTTTCAAATGAGAAATATTAAGGTAACTCAGGGTCCAAACTAAAGAATGAAAAAAAGAAAAAAATCCAAACACTAAGCTTTTGTGTCCAAAAGATAATTTATTAGAGAAATTCTTTGTGGCCGGCTAAAGACAGGGGCAAGATGCTACACTCCTCCAAATCTACATTCAAATTGAGGTAGTAACATGGCATTCTCAAAAAGGACTTCCTAGACGTCCCTTTTTGTGCAGGAAAAATTCCCTCTATGATATATATATACATAGATAGGGATGTTTTCTCCTTTTAGAGTGTTCTAAGATGTTGACTGGTGGGGAGCAAGATATCTGTCATATGATCCCTTCCAGATCCATCCTTTGGGATCTTTGAATGGAGGAAAGGTCAAAGGGAATAATAATATAGGATTGGAATGCTTCCCAAATAACTCAGCTAAAAAAAAGACAGAGATGGGAGAGCTTACCAACAATCCCAGGTGCTATAGGGCCATTGAGGTCCAAGTGGACACTTATCTATGATATTATAATTGCAGAAACCGAAGAAGACTTAGCTACTTTCAGGGACGAGATCAAAAGAAAGCAAAAAACAATTTGAACTTTATAGGTATATATGATAGCAGTCAATTAATATAGTATGAGACCCCTGAGGGAGTTATGCCTTTAAATTGACAGGCAAGAGCCAATAGTGTGGCTTTGGGTTGTTCTCTCAAATGAGGATCAAAAGGAGTTTTGAGATGAGTAGATGGCTAAGCAGAATAAACCCTGAGAAGTAGCCAGAGGTCCTATCCCATCCAGGAAGCTTTGAGGTAACTGTCTCATATTGAAGTAATACGAGAAGATCTCATAATTTCTGTTTTTGCCTAGCTTGAAGATTCAATATGGTCTGTACTCTTCTAGGCTCTAGGTAGATCATGCCCACCTCTTTAGAGTTCCTATGTTGAGACAAATTCTCATGTCAAGTCATAATAACTGCCCCTCTCTGAAGACTTAATATTCCCATGGTGAGAGAAAGTTGTTATCCCAATTTTTCCAAGGCTCCTAGTTCGACCATGTGGAAAGGGCCAGACTATAGAGCAAGGTTAGGCTGGAGTCATACTCTTCAATCTCTGGAAGGTTTGGAAGAGAGAAGAAAGCTTGCTTGGGTCCTCCATTGATGGTAGCAGTGCTCACTGAAAATGTATTTCCTGTAAATCACAATTTTCCTCTACTTGTAGTGGGAAGTCTAAGTAATTTGTTAACAACTTTTAGATCAGAAGAATGAAGAGTAGCCACTGGGAGGAGAGAAAAAAAAAGTCAATGAGAGAAGTTAGCACCTGGGAAGTAATAGGGAAAACAGGTCCCTGGGGGGACTGAATTGGAATCAAGGAAGATACCCTCAAATTCAAATTGAGACAAAATCCATGGACTCAACTAGGTGGCTAAATGGATAGCATGTTGTACTTAAAATCAAGATTTGAATTTGGAGCAGCCAGGTGGTACTTCGGATAAATCACTGGCCCTGGAGTCAGGAGGACCTGAGTTCAAATCTGCTCTCACTTACTAGCTGCATGACCCTGGGCAAGTCACTTAACCCCAATTGACTCCAAAAGGAAAAAAAAAGGAAGAAGATCTGAATTCAAATTCTGCCCCAGATACTTACTAGCTGTGTGTGGGAGTAACTTAAGCTTTCTCAGCCTATTTCTTCATCTATAAAATGGAGCAAATAAAAGTACCTACATCTCAAGGTTGTTGTAAATACCAAGTAAAATAATGAATGCAATGCATTTTGCAAAAAAAAAAAATTAAGCATTATATAAATTCCATCTATTATTATTATACACAAATTCAAAAAGTATATGTAATAAGTAAGAAGAAAAGGTACTAAATAAAATAAGTAAGAAGTAGTAAATAAAATAAGTAAGAAGAGGTTCTAAAGGGAAATTGATTTTCCCTTTGAAATTGAGATAAAAGAAGCAGGCAGTAGGAGTAGACCAGCTACTGGGTAGATGAACCATAGAATCTAGAAACAAAGAAACCTTAGAGATTCTTTAGTCTAGCCCCTTCATCTTTAAACTGAGTAAAGGAGTAAACTTCGAACTGTGTCAACTGAGTAAGGCCTTGAAATTGAGGCTAGAAGAGGTTAAATGGCTTTCAAGGTCACGCAGGTGGTACATAGCAGAGTCAGGATTTGAATTCAGGGCCTGACTCCAAATTCAAGTCCCTTTCCCCTGTCTATGCTGCTGCCATCTGTCTTTTGAGGGCCCCACCTCTAGGGTCCCGTGATGACAAGACATAACATTGGCGGAGGGGGAGCAGTTGCTTAGCTCCCATGATTGTTACTCCAAACTTTGAGGACCTAGAGGTGAAGAGTCAAGTCAAAAAGCATTTATTAAGCACTCATTATGTGCCAAGCATCCCTCTAAGCTCTAGGGATACAAAGAAAGCCCCTCCCCTCAAAAAAGTCCCTGCTCTCAAGTTGCTCACAGTCTAATGGGAGAAACAATATGCAAAAAAAAAACAAAACCCTATGTACAAAAAAAAAGATTTAAAAATAAATCAGAAGTAATTTTAGAAAGAAGACACTGGGAAAGGTTTCTTAGAGAAGGTGGGATTTTTAGTCTGAACCTGAAGGAAGCCAAGAGATGGAGATAAGGAGGGAAAGAATTCCGGGCAAGGCGGGAATGTCTGTTAAAACACCCAAGTCAAAAGATAGAATGCCATCTTCAAGGGAGAGCAAGGAGGACCAGCATCACTGGATTGTAGAGTACGTAGAAAGGAGCAACAGGGGACATAGAAAACTAGACAAGCAAGAACCAAGTGCCAAGTTGTAAAGGGCTCTGGACGCCAAACAGATAAGTTTATATTTGCTCCTGGAATGTAATAGGGAATCACTAAAGTCTAGAGGGAAGACATGGTCAGACTTGTACTTTAGGAAGATGATTTGACAGTTGAGTGGAAGATGGAGTAGGGCGAGATTTGAGGGAAGGAGATGAACCAGTAGGCTATTGCAATAGCCCAGGCATGAAGGGATGAAGATCTGCCCCAGGGTGGTGGCAGTGTCACAAAGAGAAGACAGGGGGAGTTCATGAGAAATGTTGCAAAGTTAGAATCAACAGGATTTGGCAACAAATTGGACATGGAAGGCGAGAGAGAGTAAAGAATTAGACTGACATCTAGGTTGTGAGTCTGAGACTAAAAGGCTGGTGGTGCTCTCAGTAATAATAGGGGAGGGTTTGCGGGGGAGGGAGGGGAGATGAGTTCAGTTCTGAATATTCTGAGTTTACAATGTCTACAGGATATCCAGCTCAAAATGGTCAATAGGCAGTTGGAGATGTGACAACAGAGGTGAGGAGAGAAATTAGGATTGGATAAACCTGACACCAGGAAAACAGATGCAAAATACTTTGCAAATTGTAATACAAAGAAAAAGAAAAGAAAAGAATGAACGAGATAATGGCATAGGAGAGAATAATATAGTCATGAGTATCACTCACAGTATGACCTCAGGGAAGTCCTTTCCTCCCTCTGGACCTAAGTCGTCACCTAAGAAAGGAGGCGCTGGGACCAGATGAGCTCTGACTAAGGCTCTGAAAGTGACACTGTGGATAGAATTCGGCACCTGGAGTCAGAAAAACCTAGGTTTGAATTCTGCCTCTGACAATTAGCAGCTACAAGCTTTAGTTTCCTCATCATTAAAATGGGAAGAATAGTACCTTCTCTTGCCGGACTGTTGTGAGGCTCAAATGAAATGATATAGGGAGAGTGCTTAGAAGCAGCATGTAAATGTGTGGTATTACTATGTAACTTCAAACACATGAATGTGTACGTCCAGGGCAACAACGCAGAGGAGAAAGGTGCCTGCAATGTTGCAGGATCACTAGAATCTTCTGGAGATATCATTCTGCTGTTCTGACTGGGGCCTTCTCCCCTCTGGGGGGGTGGCATCTCTACTGGGCACATTCCTCTGCTCATCCTTACTGGTCTCATGGTGACTTCTGGTGAACGCTAGGTATGCATTCCCTGCTGGCACTGTTCTGCTAGTCTCTGATACTCTCCTAAAAGTCTCTGGTCTTAGGGTGGTTAGTGGCTGTAACCTGCTGGGTACATATTCTTTGCTGGGCATTGCTTCCTACTATCGGCTTCTGGATTCACCTCTTCAGAGCCACTCAAACTATCTCACCTCCAGGTTGCTAAGGTATAACAATCAGAACTTCTCTCTGGTAAGGGAAGACTGGCAGTGTCTTTAGTCATAGCCTTGTAACATCCAAGTAACAAAAGCCAGGCAGAGTGCACCCCAGTCTAAGATTAAGTCTTTTCATTTCTATCCTGGGAGGTTACAAATAACTGTCTAATTTAGGATTAGACTCCCAAGATCCTCTCTAAGCTAGCATACAAATGAATCTGAGCCAGAAGAAAAAATAAAAGATAAGTTAAAGAGGCAAGGTATGGTCATTATTCTCCACCCACCTAGGCTGCACCACTGTGTATTAGATATACATCAGCACCTGGTGCCATATTTTAACCAGTGAAAAGCTTTGCTGACTCCTCACATCACATTTGAACCTTACAACAACCCTATGAGGGAAACACTAGAGGTTCTTTTTATCCCCATTTTACAGACGATGGAACAGGCTGAGAGATTATATGACTTTCCCAGGGTCACACAGTTAACATGCCAGATGTGCGGTTTAAAGCCAGATGTTTCTTGCTGCTAAATCCAAAACTATCCATTACACCACAGGGCTTCCCAATAATTTAAAAACCTATAAGAGCTTCTTTCTTTGCTATAGCCATGGACAAGTATGGCTTGATCCCTCGGACAAAGGGGGCTTTGGAGCCTCAAACTTCTCCACTACACCAATCCATTCTCAGCAACACAGAAAGCGAGACCCACAAATTTTCCTGCTGGTTTTTCAGGATCAGGACTCCCACAACTCTAGGAGCTTCTTCCCGCAGAGGGAGCCCAGAAATTTCCTCTAGTGTTGGCGCCAGAATGTCAGAATGGCGTTGACCTCTACAACCACACAAAATTTAGTGGTTGCTGCATTTCCACAGTAATGAGCCTTTGGAAACCACCAAATGCCAACTGTTTTCTTCTTGTTTAACTCTTCTTGTGAAATCCATCCAAGAACCACCGCTCTGTCTGTACTGACTGGAGGTCTAGAGATGTTTCTTTGATGAGGAGGGGGTTGAATCAGAGGGTTAGGGCAGAGTAAAGAGTGGAGTGGGGATCAGACACTTCCACAAAGTCCATTCCTGCCTGTAATAAATTAGGTGCCCAGAAACTCATCAAGAAATTGGAAGCACTAAACAATTTAGATTCAACTTGCAGAAAGTTTGGACCCTTTCCCAACAGGCTGTGTTTTGCTGAAGTGGGTCCCTTCCCAGTCTACCACATCATTTCTAGGGCAGACTGATGGGGAATAGGGGTAGGGATTGAGGGAACTCTCTTGCAACCCCTGTGACCCAGAAAAAGGGATAGTAGAAGAGAAAAGACAAAGGCCCCAAGGGCAGAGATGACATTTGACCTCAGACTCTCAAATGTATCAGTTATTTGGCTTATTTATTCATTCATTCACTTTACTCATTCATTCAGTTTAGAATTCCCAAAATGGAAACTCCTTTCACTAATAAATGGGCAGTTTATCTTTATCTTAAAGAGTAAGAAAGTTGCCTGGGTCATTGAGAGTTTAAATTTCTTGCCCAGGATCAGATAGCCCAAATATGGCAGAGAAAGACCTTCAATGCAATTCTTGCCAAGTCCAATGCTTGGCCCTCTGGACACTATGCCACCCTGCCTCTCGTGACTATTAATTCACCTCGATAAATTCACTGGACTGCCCACATTCTGAACTTGCCTGCCGCTGCTAGAACTCATAGCATCCTAAGATTATAGGACTATAGATTTATAGCTGAAAGAGACCTTAGAGACCATAAAACCCAATCCCTTAATCTTTTATAGATAAGGAAGCTTCACTAGAAAACCAGTAAACTCTGTCTGCACATGAACACTTCACAATGTCTAGGATTATAGCTGTGTGGGCTCTTCCTTAACTGACAGGATCTCTCCATTGCCTTAGTGGACCATTTCCAGAGTTGCTATAACCAAAAATACACCAAATCATATGGCATCCAACCTTCTGATGAGAAGACTTTCTACACTTAGCCAGACTGATTCCCAGAAAACAGACATTAATCTGTCACAGAACCTATACTTAAATCCTTCCCTGATTGGTAGGATCCACCAAAACATGCTTAGGTGGCATAGCCATTGAGAACCCAGGGTCACCAACCTCACCCCAGTGAAGCATCTGAAGACTTGAGCAAAAATTCAAACTGTAATTTGCCCTAAATGTGGACATGGACAGGTACTTTTGTGTTATTACTCCTTTGTATTAGTAACAATAACCAAGGGCAGCTGGTGGACCTAGGGGATTAAAGGGCTGACCTGGGACTTATGAAGACTGTGGTTCAAGGTCTCCCTCTGACACTTGCTGGGTCTGTGACAGGCAGCTCTTTAAGATTGTAAGTTGCTGACCTGTATCAGTAGAGGAACTCCTCACCAGGAGTTCCCTACAGTGATGCAATTGTAGGTTAAGTCAAAATGTAAATTAACTCCTTAGATTTTTATAGAACTTTAAGTTTCCTCATAGTAGTCCCATGAGATAGGTAATGCAAATATATTTATCCACATTTTACAATTAAGGGAACCAAGGGTCAGGGAGGTGACCTGACTCCCCAGAGTCACACAGCTTAGATCTTTTAGAGGCAGGACTCCAACCCAGGAGTCTCCCAATCTCAAGACCTCCTTGCTTCCTATTGTGCCTTAATTGTGGTTCCCACACCATGTCCTAAAGGCCTCACTGCTGAGATCACAAGAAGCTAGGCATGAGGAGCTTTGTCTATGAACCAAGTTTGCAATGAGGTCCTGAAGCTGATTGCCATTTTTGGTAAAAGGTAATAATATCTCTGGTGAGTTCTGTCCCATTAGAGAAAAAGTTATCTGCCTTTCTTATTCTCAGTCTTCTAAGACTCTAAAACCATGTACTCAGAGGTCCCCTACTTCGAAAAGCTGATCTCTGTGGGACTTAGTGGGGCAAAGGGGTCATTAAAACACACAAAGACACACATACACACAACTTCCCTTCATGTCCTAATTAACAACTTTGTCCCACACAATCTTGACTTGAACTTGCACTCCTTTCAAAACCCCATGTGACTCCAGACTTCACACTACAGCCTTTTCACTTCTCACAAAACTCCTTGCTTGTTTTGTAGACTTGATGGTGCTTATTTGGATGAATATAAGTGATTATTGGAGAACCAGTGTGTTGTCTAGGCTTGGAGTCAGAGGAACACCAGATTAGAGCTCTGTGGTCTTAAGACTGAGAGCAGGAGGGGCCCTTAGAGGTCCTCTAGTAGTCTGACCCTTCTCTTGCAGATGAGGAGACCAAAACCCAGAGAGATGACCAGAGAAACCAAGTGACAATTCAATTTTCATTTCTCTAACTTCAAATCCACTGTTCTTCCTTTCAATCACCCCCAACTACCTCCACAAGACCTGTGTTCAAATCTTAGCTCAGATACTTGTCAGCCATGCAACCACAGATGGAGAAATCACTCGGGCTTTCTGGGCCTTGCAAAAGTAAAAATGCGTACAAATACCTGTGTGTGCATGTGACTGTGCCCTTCAGCATTCTATGTAGAGTTTACCAAACCAGTTGTCTCGTTTTATCAGAGGACAGGGGTTTTAGACAGCAAACCATGGCAAAGCTGGCAGAGGCAAAGATCACATTTCCCCCCAGGCAGCAGAAACTGGTTCCGGGGGACTTGGCATGAGTTACTCCTGACCCACAGGAGCCCCCCTCTCCTGAGCTGGCTCTGGAGCAGCAAGGTCCTCAAAGCTTGTATCACATGTTGCTGCCTCAGCCTCCCTCTCCCCCCAGCTAGAGTTCAGGAATGTTTTCGAAATCCAGCAGTGGCTTCTCAGCAGCTGCCAGCCGCCCACGAGGGACTGACCTTGGACCCCCCCAGCCTCCATTCCCCACCTCGGCATCTGCTGCCCCAGTTTGCAAAGAACAAGAGGCCATCTTTTCAAAGGGAAGCTCCCATTCTTTCTTCCTCCTCTCCCCACTCTCCTGAGGTAGAATCATGGTTAGAGTCCAGCTGAATAGCAGCACTCTGGCTCCTTTCCTCTCTCACCCCTCCAGTTTTCTGCATTTTCTCCTGAATATTATAAATGCAAAACCCCAGTCTCAACCTGGGTGCACACACTATAAACAGGCCAAAGGAGGAGGAATAAGAAAAATTTCAATATGGGAGACCCTGCCAAGGAAATGCAGTTACTGAAACCTCATCATTATTTTTGCTCAAAACCAACTTTCTTCATGTGTGAAATGAGTGGGCTGGACTAGATGGTCTCCAAGGTCCCTTCCAGATCTAACATCCGATGATCCCTATGAACTTAAAGTTTATCTGTGAAAAAGAACAGGGAAGGAAAGAATCTAACTAAATTCCACAGAAAAGTAAAATTTTTTAAAAACACATTTTCAGTCTTGATGTCAGCTTCTTCTACAACTCAGCTACCTAAAAGAACCAGTCACAAGGATCTGGGGTTGAGGAAGGGACTTCAGAGAACATCTAGTCCAATCCCCTCCTTTTAAAGACAAAGACCTGAGGCCCAGAGAGGTTGAGTGATTTGCCCAAAGTCACACAGGGGATAAGTGACAGAGGAGCAGCAAGGGTACAATAGAATGCCCCCTTGCATCTGAAATCAGAGGACTGAAATCAGATTCCAAATTCAAATACCCACCTGTGTGATCAAGGGCAAGTCACTTAACCTTCTTGGGTCTCAGTTTCCCCAACTGTGAAAGGAGTGTACCCTATCAGCTCTAAGGGTATCTAAAGTCCTCTGACTGCCGGTCCTCTACCCTCTACTTTCTTCTGCTGTTTCAAAATCTGGCTCAAAACTCACTTCCAGAATCACACCCTTCCTCTCCCCCCCCCAACCTGTCCCCTCCCAGAACTTTCCTTTTTAGAGGGCCCCTCCCTCCACTCTGCATCTGTGGTTCAGCTTGCTTTCAACTGCCCAGAACAAGATGCCCTCCACTTGTTTCTCCCTGGTAGCCTCCTCCCTGCCCATTTCCACCTTCCTTTTGTGTATGGTCTTCCCTTCCGAGGCAATAAGCTCCCTGGGAGCAGAGATTATCTTTCTTTTTCTTATTTGTATCCCCAGTGATTAGCATAGTGCCTGGTATATAGTGGGCACTTAATAAATATTTATCAAATTGAAGATTAAATTGGATGGCTTCATTACTCAGCATCCTCTCAGACTTGTATCTTCTGTCTCCTATCACTCTCTAATTAAAATCAGAGATTCCTGCCTTATTAGAGGTGGAAAGGGGTCTTAATCACTTAGATTAATCCCCTGCTTTCTCAGAGGAGGAAATTGAGGCCCAGAGAGACATGATTCGCCCAACTGGTTATAATACATGGGGAGAGGGCACTTTGGATGGGACTTGGAAGGGCTGGGTGTGTTGGTCCCACTTACTCCATTACCTCCCTGTGTGATCTTGGACAAGACATTTAGTCCTTCCAGATCTCAGTCTGCCTTCTATAAAATGAATCCCTTCCATTTCTAACACAATGATAGATTCCACTTATTTTATGTCTCATTATTTCTTGTGTTAAGGTGATTTTGGTCCATTTCTTATCTCTCCTATTAGGCAATAAATCCCCTGAGGGTAGCGACTAGCACTGTTGCCTTGGGTTCCCCCACTTCTCCACAGCCTGGAACATGGAAGGCTGCATACAGCAGAGGCTCACTAGATGTTTGTGACAAATGCATAATGGAGCAAAATATTCCCCCTTCCCCTCCCCACTACTGAACCATCTTTACCCCTTTCCTATACTTGCAATGTCCCAACTCTACTGCCCCTCTTCTATTTTCAGGAAGAGTGAGAAGGTCATTTGAGCTAGGGTTTCTAAAGCTCTCAAAGTCCCTCCAGAAAAAGATGCTCTGTACATGCAAAAGTGTAATTTATGGACTGAGTGAGAGTCAAACCTCCCCATTTAACATCAGTGAGCTCACTGGGGGTGGTAGGAATCTGTCACACATCCCATACCAGCTCCACTGAATGGAATCCCATGTGGCTGCTCTAGCTGCAACAAAACCCAGAACTCACATCTCCCTCACAGGTCCTCACCCAGCCTCACTCGGAGCTTCACCCTTGGCCCCACACCTGCTCTCCATCTCACCTCTGGCCTCTTTTATATCCCTGACCCCACATCTGCTTCCAGTCTGTTGTTCCCTTCGTTGGCCTCAAACTGGTCTCCTGGCCTTTCTTGTCTCCTCCATCACCAGCCCTCTTTCTTCCTGGTCTTGGTCTCTTTCACAGTACCTCTCTGGGCTTACCCCTGCCTTCCTCACACACATAAGCCCACTCCCCAAACCAGCCCCTGAACCCCTGTCCCTTCCTTGGCATCCTATTTAGTCTGGGTGAACTCAAGACCAGGTCTTGGTGAGGCAAGCAGGCATGTTCTTCTAAAGCCCCAGGCGGAGAAAGAGAGACTCCTGGGCCACTTTGTCTGGGAAACAGCAATTGGGACAGGAGTTCCTAGCCCGCAAAGTTGTCAAACTATAAAGTTAATGAGGTAGAAATGAGAGTTCGGAGCAAGGGTCTAAAATTTTAGAATGACTCCCAAATGTGCTCCCGCCCCAGCAGACTCTCCCCCACAATCATGTTCACCTTCTCTCTGGTTGCAGTCCCAATAAATGAAGTGACTGACTATGGTCTGGGGGTTGGCTCTAAGCCAGACAGCTCCTGCACTGAGCACTGCGTAGTTTAATAGACATCCAGGCTCTGGTGAGGGAGGGGCCCGTGAGCCCCCACACTAGGGGGGGGTGGGGAGAGGGAGGGCAAGCATCTGGTAGGACTTTGAGATCAAGCAAGGGACCTATGAGCTGATTTAGATTATGAAGAAAACACAGTCTCAGACACAGGAAACCCCGGAGCCTGGCCCTGAAGTTACAGGGTAAAATCCACTGCAACAGATTTGGTTTAGCCAACCATATGATGGAGTGCAAAGAATCCTGAGCCTAAGTCAGCATTCTAGTCTCTTCACCTCCTCTCTACTTCAGTTTCTGGGAGGGGAAGACCCTCAGGGTTTCTGGCCAAAACAGACACAATTCCTATTTACATTCACTCTGTGACATCAGGCCCAAACTACGACCAAGGGAGGCTTGGGCTGGAATCTACTTATGGCCAATCAGTGAGAGCCAGAATGATTTGGGTTTGAGGCATGCTCCTTAGGAGAGAAATCTTAGCCCATGAACCCCAAGATATCTTGTGAGGTTTCAGTGATCAAAACTTACATTCCTGGTCCTTCCGTTCTCCATTGAGGTTCCCACCCCCCTCCACGTGTGTTGGTCATGGCCCTGCTGCTGCTGCCCCTGCTGTTGTGCCCTGCACCCCGCCACCCTCCCGATGCTGCATCCCGCTGTGGCCGCCACCACCCGGGCCTTCGGAGGCCTCCCAGGAGGAGGAGCAGCTGTTTTTTAGTATGTTGTGCCGATTTGCCATAGCTTTCCTTCCAAGGAGCAAGCATCTTTTAATTTCATGGCTGCAGTCTTTGAGCCCAAGAATATAAAAACTGACACTTTCCACTTTTTTCTCCCTGTATTTGCCAAGAAATGATGGGACTAGTTGCCAAGATCTTAGTTTTTTTTTTCTTTTTACATTAAATTTCAAGCCAGCTTTTATACTTTCTTCTTTCACCCTTATCAATAGGTTTCTTAATTCTTCTTCACTTTCTGCCATCAGAAAATGGTATCATTGGCATATCTGAGATTGTTGATATTATTATTCCCACAACCTTCTTAATGGCTTTTGATTCATCCAGCCTGGCATTTTGCATACTAGACGTTTAATAAGTGTTTGCTGAATCAAACACAAATTAATTTAGATATAGACTTTATTGTTCAGACAAGAGAAAGAGTAAAAGAATCAGTTAAGATTTCTTCAAGTCATAGTTGGAAATCTTTGAAGAATATAATTATCTCAGTGACTTTACCAATGTGGCTATGCTTGTGCTCCAATCTGTTGTGTATGCTCCTAAAAAGTCTCTCATCTATCTGTTCTGTGAGCTGCCTGCAGTGTTAGGTACAGAGAAAGACAAAAGCCTAGGAAATGATGCCTCTGTATCCCAAGGATTACAGGATATTACAGGGTACAGCCAATTGAGAATGGCCACCAACACGTGGCTTTCCATTCATAACCATGTAATGCCAGTTACTACATCAGTAACAAGGTTATTGAGGCCTATGGAAGCATCACGGAAAAGGAATGCATCAAGCAGATTATAGACATTGTCCTCTACCACAGAAATCACCTCCCCTTCAAAATTCACAAATATACCCCTATTCCTTCACAGTCTCCTGCCCCATTCAATGAAGACCTGAGTCATCAAAGCCACAGACCCCTGGTACTAGCAGAGATAAGGAGGGAAGGACCAGAAACAAACCAAACACATGAAAGATTTTCTTTCTTTCTTCTTCCCAGAAGCCAACAGGTATTATTGGGTTCAAATTCCAGGAGAGGAAATGGAAGTACAAAGAAAAGTAATAAGACCTTCAGGGCCCCTCCTCAAGTGATAACACACACATGAATATAGTCTCTGCCCCTGTACCCTACAAGGATGTTAGAGTGAGGGGGGGCAGGGAGACAAACAGCAAAGGTAGGGATCGTTCTAGTCCAGGGGTGGGGAACCTGCAGCCTCGAGGCTACATGTGGCTCTCTAGCCCTCAAGTGCAGCCCTTTGACTTGATCCAAATTTCACAAAACAAATCCCCTTAATAAAAGGATATGTGGCCTCAAGACCACAGGTTCCCCACCCTGTATCCCGACCAATATAACCTAGGAACAGAAGCACCCACATACAGTCCAGTGTAAGGAGAGAAACGTTGGATTTGGACTGAGAGTATCTATGTTTAAGTCCCATATCTACCATTTACTAACTGTATGATCTTGGGTAAGGCATCTTCCAATTTGGGCTTCAGTCTCCTGATCTGTAAAATGGGGATAGTAATATTCAGACTTCCTACCTTGTGGGGTTCAATTGTGAGGATTAAATGAGATCATGTTTGAAGAATATTTTATAAACCTTAAAGCAGTATATAAGTGTTAGCTCTGACGATTACTGTGTGCAGCTAAAGAGACCTAGTTCTGGAAAATCTCAGTCTTTAGAAAAGAGGGAGCTCGATAAAAGCTAAAACATAGACCAGATGGGCTCTAACATTGATTCCACTCTAAGTCTTGTGTATGCTCCCATCATCCCAGACAGGGAATGCCTTCCAGAAAAGAATTAATGAGAACAGCTTCCAGCTCTACTAAAGCTTACCAAAAGCTTGCCTCACAACCCTCTTATAACATAGGATCACGAGATTTGGGGATTGGGAGGATCATATGATCATAGATTTAGGTAGAAAGAGACCTTAGTGGGGTGACTAGGTGGCGCAGTGAATAGAGCATCAGCCCTGGAGTCAGGAGGACCTGAGTTCAAATCCGGCCTCAGACACTTGACACAAAAACTAGCAGTATGACCTTGGGCAAGTCACTTAACCCCAATTGCCCTCCAAAAAGGAAAACAAAAAAAAAGGACTTTAGAGGTCATTCAATCCATACCTCTCATTTTATAAATGAAGAAACTGAGGACCAGAGGGGTTAAGTGCCTGGATCATGTTCACATAGATAGTCAAAGATGGAGTCAGGATTTGAATTCAGGGCTTCTAACTCTAAAAATCCACTGTGTTTTACAAGCTGCCTCCCTAGGCTCTTATGTTCCAACTAGGCCTTTTACAGATAAGGAAAGAGGCTTAAGAAGTTAAGTGACTATCCAAGATCACACCAACTACTCAGATCTCCTGACTCCAAATCTTTGCCATTGTACAGTTTTGTGTGTGTGTGTGTGTGTGTGTTTGTTTGTTTCTTGCCAGAGGAGGAAAGATGAATCTTAGAAACATTAAGTGACTTGACCAGGGACCTTTGGGCTGGACCTTGAAAGATGGGTGGGGTAGATTTGGGTAGGACAGAGGAAGGCACACATTCTGAGTGAAAGAAACAGTCGGCTCGAAGTCAGGAGGTTGAAGGCGAGTAGGATGTATTTGGGGGACAGTAAAGAGCCAGGCCTTGACATCTGATCATGCCATCCACAGCAAACCTCCCACCAGCCTTTGGACAAGACCAGGCATTTGTTTGCTTCTTTCTCTAAAGTAGATTATGACTTTGGCAATAAATCAGTAGAGACTTTTCATAGCATTTCTCCAGTTCGATCCTTTGTTCCTGTTCCCATTTTATTTCAATTAGAAAATGGCTATTTGGATATCACATCACATGTGGTAGTGCAGGAGAAGTGGGATGACAAGCCCTGTATAATCCATTCTTTCCTGGTGACATAAATATCAACTGTGAGGGGGAAGTCAGGAAGACTCATTTTACACCCAATTTAACATTAGGTTAGTAAGTTTCCCAAAGCAACCCAGTCTGCTCAGGGCCATTTGAAGCAATTGCTTCCTAGTCCAAGGCCCAGGGTACTTTTCAGTTCTTTCTCAACCATATGAGCTTGACTTGTTAACTCCTCCCTACCTGGAAATCTATATGTATATGCATATCTTCTATAATCCTATTACCTCCTCTCCCTACTTAAAACCCTTCCAAACTCCCTTAGTCAAGTGTTCAAGGTCCTACACAATCTGGGGGATGGTGCAGAGGGGTGTTGAGGTGTAGAGTAAGGGAAAAGAGGGAACTCACAATGGATGGCCGCCATTCTCTCATAGAAAGTCATCTGTCTTGCGTTTAAAGGTTTTCACAAACTGATTTCTTCCTGCCTTTCTAGTCTTCTTATACTTTATTCCTTCTATCCACTATACAATCCAAAATGGGGCATCGATTGGAGTACTGAGTCATTTGCACACATATGTATATACAGAGTAGAAATATATTCATCTCCCAGTAGGACTTACTGTCTGAAACTTTCATCCTTTACAGGGTTTTGGCCATGAGAGATCCTGATGGCTGACATTCAATGATAACAGGGAGCTAAAATGTTTTTGTTTGTCTCAACTGGTCTGGTAAAGCAGACTACAGGCTATGTACATCTCTAACAGGATGTCTCAGACAGCTTAAGCTCAATATAGGTCAATGTGTCCAAAACCAAACTCATCATTTTTCCACCAAAAACCTCCCTTCTTCCTAACTTCCTTATGATTGTGGAAGATACCACTATCCTCCCAGTGACCTGGGCTCATGGTCTAAGTGTCATATCCTCAGCTACTCATTCTCTCTCAATCCCCATGTCTAATCAATTGCCCAGGTCCTGTTTATTCAAAACATTTTTTAAAATTATTTTTTATTTATTTCATTAAATTTTTCCCAATTACATGTTAAAAAACTTTAACAATCATGTTTTAAAATTTTGAGTTTGTACCCCATAAGCTTAGATCTTTGGGTTTATCAAAAAATTTACTGCTATGTATTGTGTATCTAATCTATTCCGCTGATCCCATACACTATTTCTTAGACAGTACCTGATTTTTTTGATAATTATAGCTTTATAATATAGTTTGAAATCTGAAATTCCTGAGCTGCTTCCTTCATATATTTTGTCATCAATTGCCTTGATAGTCTTAACCTTTTGTTCTTCATGAGTTTCATTGTAATTTTTTCCAACTCTATAAAATAATTCTTTGATAATTTGATTGGTATAACACTGATTAAGTAAATTAACTTAAGCAGAATTGTCATTTTTATTATATTGGCTTGGTCTAACCATGAGCAATTAATATTTCTCCAGTTGTTTAGATCTGTCTTTATTTATGTGAAGAATGTTTTGTAATTGTGTTCATATAATCCCTGGATTTGTCTTGGTAGGTAGACTCTCAAGTATTTTGTAGTGTCTACAATTATTTTAAATGGAATTTCTCTACATTTTACTGCTGGGTTTTGTAGTTATTATATTAAAATGCTGATGATTTATATGTATTTGTTTTCTATCCTGCAACTTTGTTGAAGTTGTTTGTTGTTTCAACTAATTTTTAGCTGATTCTCTAAGATTCTCTATATCATCATATCATCTACAGAGTAAGTTTTGTTTCCTCGTCTATTTTTACTCCTTTGACTTATTTTTCTTGTTCTATTGGTATAACTAGCATTTCTAATACAATATTGAATAACAGTAGTGATAATGGACATCCTTGCTTTACTCCTGATCTAATTAGGAAGGTTGCAAGTTTATCCCCATTCAGAAAATGCTTGCTCTTGGTTTTAGACAGACAATACTTATAAGTTTAAGAAAAGTTCTATTGATTATCATGCTTTCTTGTGTTTCTAATAGGAATGAATGTTGTATTTCTTCAAAGAATTCTTTTCTACATCTATTAATGTAATCATATGATTTTTGTTGTTTTGTTATTGATATAGTCAGTTATGCTGATGGTTTTCCTAATATTGAACCAGCCCTGCCTGCCTGGTGTAAATCCCACCTGGTCCTAATATATGATCTTTGTAATATCTTTCTGTAATCTCCTTGCTAGTATTTTATTTAAAATTTTTGCATCAGTATTCATTAAGGAAATTGGTCGATAACTTTCTTCTTCTATTTTTGCTCATATTTATGTCATAAAAGGAATTTGGTAGCACTCCTTTGATGATTTTTTCAAATAACTTACATAGTATTGGCACTAATTGTTCCTTAAGTGTTTGGTAAAATAAACTTGTAAATTCATCTGATCCTAGAGATTTTTTCTTAGGGAGCTCATTGCTGGTTTGTTCAATTGTTCGGTTTTGGCTTTTTCTGAGACAGGCTATTTAGGTATTCTATCCCCTCTTCTGTTCATCCAAGCTGTTTATATCTTTGTAAATATTCATCCATTTAACTTAGATTGTCACTTTTATTAACATATAATCAATCAAAATAGCTCCTAATAATTGCTTTAATTTCTTTTCATTGGCAATACGTTCATTCTTTTTATTTCTGATCCTTAGTAATTTGATTTTCTTCTTTTTTTCATCAAATTAACCAATGGTTTATTGATTTTATTGGGTTTTTTTTTATAAAGCCAGCTCTTGTTATTTATTAGTTCAGTGGTTTTCTTACTTAAAATTTTATTAATCTCTCCTTTGATTTTCTGGATTTCCAATTTGCTGTTTAATTGGGAAGGGTTAATTTATTCTTTTTCCATTTTTTTAATTGCATGCCAAATTAATTGATCTGCTCTTTTTCTATTGTATTGATGTAATTGTTTAAAAGTATAAATTTTCCCCTAAGTACTATTTGACTGCATCACATAAATTTCGGGATGTTGTCTCATTGTCATTCTCTTTAATGAAATTATTTACCGTTTCTAGGATTTGGTCTTTGATCCACTCATTCTTTAGGATTAGGACGTTTAGTTTCCATTTTGCTTTTCATCTATGCTTTCACAAGCCTTTGTTAAACGTAGTATTTATTGCATTGTGGTCTAAAAAAAGTGCGTTAAATATTTCTCCTCTTCTGCATTTGGTTGTGAGGTTTTTATGCCCTAATACATGGTCAATTTTTGTCAAGGTGCCATGTACAGCTAAAAAAAGGTATACTCCTTTTTAGTTTTCTCCAGAAGTCTCTCATATCTAACTTTTTAAAGATACTATTCATCTCCTTGGCTTCTTTCTTGTTTATTTTATGATTAGATTTATCTAGCTCCAAGAGAAGAAAGTTGAAGTCCCTGTCCCCATTAATACAGTTTTACTATTTCTTCTTGTAATTCTTTTAAATTTTTCTTTAAGAATTTGGATGCTCTGCCGTTTGGTGCATATATGTTTAGTACTGATATTGCTTTATTGTCTTTTTCTAAACATCATCTGGTCCTGTATCCAGTGCTAGCACAGAGGTACCCTGTAATCTCTTTCTGACCGTTTACCAGGTCCTCTTACCATCTCTGGCCTGAGAGCTCCTGAAACTGCTGCTTTTGTTACCAGCACCTGGTCCCACCTCTGGTGTTTGATCCACATGGGTCCTAGGCCAACCTCTTCTCCTGTGTTATAGATCTCTCCTTTTAACCTGTGATGTTATCTTGGGCTAGAAGGATGCTTTACTCTGACCTTTTGTTGGCTCTACCATTCCAGAATTGAACCTGAGGAATTATTTTAAAGTTATTTGGAAGGGAATGTTGGGAGAGCTCAACTGATTACTTCTCTACTCTACCATCTTGGCTCCACCAATGCTGATTCACAATGTCTTTATAGCATCTCTTATATAACTCCTCTTCTGTCCTCTAATCCTATCGCCACCCTGGCACAGGTCCCCATCATCTTTCCCCATCATCATCATCTAGATTATTGCAATAATAATGCTGGTGCATCCACCTGCCTCAACACTCCAGCCCATCCTCTACTCACCTGTCAAATTGATCTTCCTAAAGCCCAAGTCTGACCATGTCACTTCCTATTCAGTCAACTTCAGAGGCTCCCTGTTGCTTCCAGAATTAAATATCAAATGTGTACAGTCTTCCATAACCTAGAGCCTTCCTACCTTTCCAATCTTCTCCTACCTTATTACTCCTTACACCTCACATCTACTCCCTGCCATGTGTTCTGCAATCCAGTAATACTAGCTGCTTCTTGAACATGACACCCCATCTCCCAAGTTGGAGCATCTTCATTAACTGTCACCTGTGCCTAGAATTTTCTCCCTCATCATCTCCACCCCTCAATTCCTGCTTCTTTCAAGTCCCAGCTAAAGTCCCATCTTATGCAAGAAGCCTTTCCCACTCCCCCTTAACGCTGATACCTTCCCTCTGTTGATCATCTCCAATTTATCCTGTCTGTTTCTTGTTTGTACATAGTTGTTTGTATGTTGCCTTCTCCACTAGACTGTGAGCTACTTGAGGGCAGGTACTGTCTTTTCTTTCTTTGTATCCCCAGCACTTGGTACAGCTCCTGGAACATGGTTGTTTGGTGTCTTTCATTCTTAAAGAGGATCAAAATGACATCACTATGTTGGAGTCAAGGTACAGTGCGTCCAACTGTGGCTGATCAGACTAATATGCGCTCAGAAGGCTCTACCACAGATTAGGCACAAATAGTCCACATGAATATTTGGAGAGGATATGTCAGTAGGCATTGAATAAATGCTATTTGACTAACTGTGCAAGTGACAACAGACTCCAGGATGTGGAAGCCTCCAAATATACTCCCTATGAGGACCAGGTTTAAGAGAGGAAAAGATGCCAAGTTTGGGGCCTTGGTGTCAGTGGAGGACACTATCCACCTGGGTACTTAGTGGCTACAGAGTGCTGAAGCATTTCTGTTTTTTCAGCTGGTTAAACAGGACACCCTCTATAAAAAGGAGGACCAAAGTTTAATATCCAAGGATATGCTACCAACATTTACTCAAGCTTAGCTTTCCCTTTATTCATTGCTGAGGAATTAATTCCAATCTCAGTAATGCAGCAGTTAATGCATGCCCAGCAAGGGCCTTTCATATATATGATTGATTTTATTTTAAATCAAGTCATAAGGCTGAAGTCAAGTCAGAGCACTGTAGAATACAGCACCCTCCATCATGGAGGGAGGTGGTGTGGTGAGGTGGATAGAACAATAGACTTGGAGTCAAGAGGACCGAGGTTTGAATCCTAGTTCTGATATTTACTAGCTGTAAGACCCTAGGCAAATTACTTAATATATCTCAGCCTCAGTTCTCTGATCTGTAAAATAAGAATAATAATAAATGCCATACTTATACCAGTGGATCATTGTAAGGATCTTGTCACTTCTACCTTCTCCATAACTCTTATATATATCCCACTATCTCCACTCACACAGCCACAGCCGTAGTTTATCCAATACCATCATTTCCCCCTTGGACTATTGCAGTGGGCTTCTACCTGATCTCCCAGCCTCAAGTTCCTCTCCACTCTAAACCATCTGACACACTCAGCTGCGAAGGTGATATTTCTAATCGTGTAGGTCTGACTATTTCATACCCATGCTCAAAGATCTCCTATGGCTCACTATTACCTCCAAGGCCAAATGTAAAATGATCTACTTAACATTTATAATTCTCTATAACCTAATCCCTTCCTACCTTTCCAGTCTTCTTTAATCTCCTCCATGCATTCTGCCATCTAACAACACTGGCCCACTTAGAGTTCCTTCAGCACAACATACGATCTCTCCCTGGGGCCTTTGAATGCTCTGCCTTCTATCTTTGCCTCTTAACAGCTTTGTTTCCTCTAAGATTCAGCTTAAATCTAACCTATTAGAGGACTTTCCCAATCCCCCAGTTACTAATCCCTTCCCTTTTCAGATCATCTTCTATTTACTCTGTACATAGCTTATATACACCTAGTTCTATTTTATTTTTCAAATTTTTTATTTTAAACTTGAATACACAATAAGACAAGAAAAAGAAATATTATGAACTTAAAAATTAAAACTTAAATACAAAATAAGAAAAAAAGCATTGCCATGTACATAGCAGAACATAAGAGAGGATTCAAAATATACAATAAATTTCCATTTCGAGAAAGTTTATATAATAAATACCATGCATTGTGTTCAGAGCTGTCCATCTTTTTTTTTTTTGCTTCCTTGTAAGTTTTCTTTTGTTCTCTGCTGTGAATTTTTTTCCCCTTCCCTCTCCCTCTCTCTCAGGAAGGCTTCAATTACACACACACACACACACACACACACACACACGCATGCATGCACACATACATATACAAACATACATATGTACATATACATACATACATATACTTAAATAACTATAATCATATTTATATATAGACATATACATTCATATGCATCTATGTAAGACCATACTATACTTATTTGTCCACTGTTTCTCTGAGAATGGATAACCTCTTCCTATATAAGTTCAAGTATTTCCATATTTTTCTAAGTCCACCAAATCACCATTTTCTACACCAAAGCAATATTCCAACCTTATACTGTCTAGTTATTTTAAATAGTCTAAAATAATATTGATTAATATGACTGAAATATAGTGTTATACTTCATTCTTTAGATATTCTCCCCTATTAGAATGTAAGCTGCTTGAGGGCAGGGATTTTTGTTGTTTTTCTTCATAAACACAGCAGCACTTACCACAGTGCCTAGCTCCATAGTGAGTGCTTAATAAATGCTCTTTTACTGATCAACAAATGAGATGATATTCATAAAGCTCTTTAAAAATCTTAAGGTCAATCAAAAAGCGTTTATTAAGTGCCTACTGTAGGCCAGGCATTGGGAATACAAAAACAAAAAGAAACTTTCTGTCCCTACCCACAATGAGTTTCCTCATTACTCACAATGAGCTTATTCAAATAGGAGAGACAAGTGTGTATAAAAATACATACAAACAAAAAAAAGGGGGAAAGTAAAATACTTTGATCTGCATTCGGACTCCATAGCTCTTTCTCTGGGTGTCGATAGCATTTTCTATCGTGAGTCTTTTGGAACTGTTTTAGATCATTGTATTGCTGAGAAGAGCCAAGTCTATCAAAGTTGATCGTCATACAATGTAACTGTTACTGTGCACAATGGTCTCCTGGTTCTGCTCACTTCACTTAGAATCAGTTCATGTAAGTCTTTCCAGGTTTTTCTGAAGTCTATCTGCTCATCATTTCTTATGTGTGAGATAAAGAATCTAGTAACATATGTCCTACTTCCACAGATATTGCCATACAAGAAGTTCACTAAGGGATACAATGTTAGCAGAAAAGCACATTTTGTCTTGCAAGAATGATGGTCAGGGTCTCCTCTCATCAGAGAGAGTGAAGCTGGCAGCATGGCTTGAACTCAAAAGTTTATCCCTGGTCACTGAGACCTAACCACTGCACATGCCTAATAGCCTTCATGCATATTGACTTCCACGCCCATGAATAGATTATCCCTTGATTTGCTGAATATGGGACCTATGTTGACTCATATTCGGGAGAAGGGAACAGGTCAAGGAGCAATATGTAATGGGTAGGTTAGAAAGATTGAACCCAGAAGAGCTAGGGAAAATCCCAACTCTGAAAGGAGGGACCAGAAGGGACTAATCCATAAAAAACTCAGTTTAGTCTCTGTATGCATATATGTGTCACTATGGGGTACCATATATCCATTCTGGAGTATAAATAAATGCTTCCTTCACTCACAGTTCAAGTTTCGTTTCTTAAGGGAGTGACTGAACCCCATTTCTTACATTATGGAACAATAGTATCCCATTACATTCATATACCACAACTTGTTCAGCCATTCCCTAATTGACGGGCATCCCCTCAATTTCCAATTCTTTGCCACCACAAAAAGAGCTGCCATAAATGTTTTTGTACATGTGGATCACTTTCTCTTCTTTTATTATGGTTTTCCCTTTTGTTCTGATTCTTCTTTCACAACATGACTAATGTGAAAATATGCTTAATATGATTGTATATGTATAACCCATCTCAGATTGCTTGCAATCTTGGGGAAGGGGAAGGAGAAGGAGAGGGAGAAAAAAATTTGGAACTCAAAATCTTATTCAAGTGAATGTTGAAAACTTTCTTTACATGTAATTGGGGGGAAAAAAAGTAAAATATCATCAAAGTTCAAAAATATGTATGCAGCATGGGGGTATAGGAAAAGATATATATAAAGAATAATTGTTAGTTATTAATATTATCCTATTCCCCCAAAACTCACAGTCCTAGGAGTAATAGAACTCTTACCCAAGAGGTTCCCAGCACCCAAAAAAGAAATCTTTTCCTAGGGCAAAATATGATGCCCAAAGGGACGGGTTTCACCTCAGGACCCAGAAGGTGAAGCCTTTTCCAAAGCCAAAGGGGCCTAGAGCAGAAGAAAATGTAATGGGGAAAAAAAAAGAAAAATGTAGATAGTCAAGTATTTTGGGGGGTAGGCAGTGTTTGTTTTGGGGCTTCCCCCTAGGAGAGCCCCCTCCCCTCTTTCAGTCAGAATGGCCAGGAAGAATTTGATCTGCCTCTGGCTGCCTGGCCCTGTCATATGCATGCTGGGATTAGACTGCAGATGTAGCCTGTGGGGAATGTGTAGGATACAGCAGTATGGTGTCACAGCTGGCTGTCCCATTAATGGGAACAATATTAACCTGGTCCTTTTTAATTGAAACCACAACTGTGTGAGGAACTAGCCTTTACATATACATACACACACACACACACACACACACACATATATGTATATATACACATACATAGATGTGTATGTGTATATATATTCTTTAAGCAAATGTGTTCCCTTCCCCTTACCTCCCCTTTTCCCCCCTCCTGTCAAATGGTTATTACTTTAAGACATCTGGTTTCACAGTTTCACAAATACAGGCATATTTCCACCATGTAGTCTCTTGCTTGTTGACAGGGTAGAATTTTTTAATATGGGGTTACTATCATCCAGACTTCCTCCACCTCTTCATTTATGTGAATGATACCTTTAAAGAGTCCCTCAGCTGCTCCATCTCCAGGCCCCTGGGCCAGTTTTATTAGCTCCCATACAAGACACCTAGATGTTTGATTTCCCCTGCCCCCATCACCCACCACCATAGCTCGGGTGGAAATTTAAATCCGGAGCTTGAACAGCATAAAAAGGGGGTTTATGGCCTCTGTGTGTGTGTGTGTGTGCGTGTGTGTGTTTCCAGAGGAAGTGACTTGGGATTTCCAAGGTTTCTCTCCTTGTTCCATATTGGGGAACTCTAAAAGGCTCTTTCAGGTCAAGGCCTCAGGGAATCTTGGACTTCTAGAGACCCAGAGCTGGAAAGGCTCTTTCAAGTTTATCTAGTCACTCCTATTTCATAACTGAGAAGCAGAGGACCAGAGAAAGGAAGGGACTTTTCCAAAGTTATACACTGAGTTAGTGGCAGAACAAAGCCAAAATATGGGGTCTCCTGGCTCCCAGGCCAGTTTTCATTTTCCCTTTACACTAGCTGTTTCTTTGGCTCTGGTCGACCCAAGTCCCACTTTCTCCTCCCGCTGCTTTACCAACCTATTCTTATACCTTTTGAAGACATGCGGGTTTGTCCAAGGTGCCTGGAAGCATCAGGTTCCTGGAACCATAGATTATTAACCATAAGAAGAAAACCACATGTAAGAAAAGTCAAGCAATTCTCAATTCCCTACCTGCCCTGTCTCTGGCTCTCATTTTTAAAAGTTTCAGACCCAGCATTTGTTCTCTCCATGCAATAATAAAATTCAGTCAGTGAGTTATAGAGATAGAAGGCAACCATCTAGTCAACAATCCCATTTTACAGATGAAGTTGAGACCTGGAAAGGGTAAGTCTTCTCTGGCTCATCTGTACAAGAGTGAGAGAATGCCAGCCCTCAAACAACAGGATACTATCTCTACCCTGTTTGGCCTGGGGCCCCAGGGCCCCTGCCCCACCTTCTATCCCGGAGAAAGGGGAACACCTCAGGCAGGGTGTGGTCACTCAAACTTAGTTTGTGGGCAACATGAGACAAGCAAATTCCCCTTTGTGGAATCTGAGTCTCCAGTCCCTGAAGGGGCAACTTTCTCAGCCTGGGCCAGACACCATCACTGCCTGCCTGCATGGACCCTCCTCTGATCCCTGGAGTTCTGTTTCCATCAAGCCAACTGAACTCCTCAAGGGACCACAGAAAACAAGCATACAAGGGTGGGAAACCCCCTGTCTTCCCAGGCAGGACTTTTCAGCACATCTCCAGGAATCAATTCACCCATCTCTCTAGTCTTCAAAACAGACCCCGTCTGGACTTCACTATTGGGGTGTGGGGTGGTGGAGGGCATTTGCTATCGTCCTGTTCTATATCCTGTAAGCAGTCCCCACCTCTGGAGGGAGAGTGGAATTGCCTGGGAAAGTCTCCAAGGCTAGGAGACCACTAACTCAGGCTCCATGATTTCCTCCCACTCCATGCTCCATCCAACTATCTCATACCATGTTATCCCCTATCTCAAGACTGCAGAGCTGGCAGATTGCCCAAGGAAACACCTTGCAATGGAATGAGACCTGAACTTGGCGTCACAGGTCCTGAGTTCAAATCCCCATTCTGCTATTATTGTACTCTTATGACTTTGGGCAAGTGTATCAGCAAGCACCCTAGCACACCTAGGGCGGCTACTAGCACAGGTTCTTAGATCTGCTTTTCTAAAGGAAAGCAACTCAAAATGGGTTAACAATCTTACTTTAATCAAACATATCATTTACCTAGTTCGGGAGAAAAGTCAGCACCCTGAACTTCAGAGAATGCAAACACAAGTTACAAACAAACAGAAAAACAGATCAGCAGACGGCTTCCAGCACCTGACCATTCCATCAGTTACCTATTCAGTTACCAGAGAGGGAAGCACCAGCATCTGGGTTTTTCACAGCCAGGGGGCTCAACAGCTGCCCAGAGTCTCGTCTGGTCAAATCACACAACTCTTCTCAAAGTGAGCCCCAAACCAAAACCTCACATCAAGGCGTATATATAGCCTTCTCCTGGCTTGGAGAATGTCACAGCCCTCTAGACCCACTGCCCA
>CM053583.1:315711390-315728413 GCA_028627135.1 Pseudochirops cupreus | reverse complement strand
TTTTTTTTTTATCACCAGCATTTAGCACTGGGCCTGGAATAAAGTATCTGCCTCTCTTGGCCTCTATTTCATTACATGTAAAATGACATGGACCAGGTGACCTCTAATGTGCCTTCTCTATGAGCCTGCATAACCTTATCTGAAGAGATGCGAGAAAAAAGTTAAGCTAAACTTAGACACACTTTAAAGTTATAAAGACAGCACCTTTCTAGTGAACAATATGCAATGTTTCCACAGCTATTCTATCATTTATCTTTGCTGACTTTTTTTTTATTCCAACTTTCCCCCCTGGATAGGCTGGCCTATAATTATATTTCTAAATGCCTCAGAACTTTCAAAACACAAGCTTCTTCCACTCTCATCTTCCTACGTTACCAGTCTTAGCAAATTTCCATTTCCATCCATTATCTTCTAATCTTTCCTTTAAACTTCACATTTCAAAATTGTACCACCCCCTTCTTCAATTTCTTTGGCTCCCATCCTTCTTCCTACTTCCCCTTGGTAAGGTTCATGTTCCCTCTCCCTGTCAGTCACGACTCCACATCACAGCCCTTCTGACAGGTCTTTTATGGTGTCAATCTTGTCTCTGAAAACATCTCAGGCTGTGGTCGTCCCATATGTCCCAATTCTCAGCCCACTGAGAGCCCAGGACCCCTACTTTCCTGTCTTGGTGGTTTATACAATCCAGATGCCCTTTCCTGAACTTAGAGATTTCTCCGTCTTCTCCCCAAAGTTTTGCCAATAGGCATTATACTTGAAGTGTTTCTGCATCTCATCTTTCCATCTATGCCCCTCCCTACCATGTACTATGGAACTCCAATGCCCCATAACTATTAGTTCCACCTTAAGAATTCAGACAAGGACTGAGCTGAACTTTACTTTTGTTTACTTATTTATTTTTTTGTCTGTGCCTGTGACCTATCTCTGATGCAAATAAGCAGCTCTGTGACTTAGAATCTTAGAAAGTCACCTACAGCAATGAGAGGCTAAGTTATATGACCATGATCACACAGCTAGTATGTGTCACAGGCAGGATTTGAACCCAGTTATCCCTACCTTCAAAGTTAACCCTCTATCCTATGCTGCCACTCACCATCATTTATATCATCTAGACTCCCCCAAAAAAAGATTTATATCAATAGTGTAATTAGTTATAATTAATATATAATATAATTAACCCAGAGTATAAGTCAAATGGGATGGGAAGAGGGAGGGAGGAAGGGAATCTACTTAAGAAAGAAGAAAACCATTAATATTTTTTCATTGCAAAATCATAGAATGTTAGAGCTGAAAAGAAGGATCTTATGGGTCATCTAGTCCAGCCTTTACATTTTGCAGGTAAGAAAATTGAGCCAAGCAAGGTTAAATTAGTTGTTCAACTAGCACTTATTAAGCTCCTACTGTATTCTAAGCACTGTGCTGGGATTTGAATTCAGGACCTGTGACTCCATATTCAGTACTCAATCCACTACACGGTGTTTCCTCAGGCAATGTCAGTCAATAAACATCTATTAAGCACCTACTATAGGCCAGACATTGTAATAAGTGCTCGGATTACTAAGAGAGTAGGGACTGGAGGGAAAGAAAAATACCTGTTCTTGAGGAGCTCACAGTCTAATAGAGGAATTGACACACAAATATGTGCAAATAAACTATATGCCAGATAAGTTATAAATAATCAACAGAAGGAAGGCACTAGAATTAAGGGGCATTGGCAATGGACCCTCTCTGAATCCATTTTAAAACTCATTTTTCAGGTGAGAAATTTTTAAGTCCATAAAAAGGAAATGACTTGACCGAGGTAACATAGCTCCTGGGTGATAAAAACCAGTTCTGGAACCAAGTGTTTTTGACTCTAAGTTCGGTGCTCTTTTCACTAGCCCCTGCTCTCACTATAGGCAGATTATTATCAATTCACCAAAATTGACCCCCTATGTGCCATCACTTTATAAGCCCTAACCCCACATGAGAAGTAGGGTGGTTTGGTAGAAAGAACACTGGACCTAGATAGAAGAAATGTGAGTTACGGTCTCAGTTTTGCCACTTTTACTAGATGTGCAGCCATGGGCAAGTCGTTCAACCTCTCTGAAGCTTCTAAAATAAGCACAGTAAGAATTACATGCAAATATCTCACAGTTTCACAGGAAGTGAAATGTGTTGTGTTGTTCCTCCAGAGGCTTGAAAACCGAACACTTCTTTATTTTAAAAAAATCTAATGTAGACTTTTCCCTTATTCATAGAGCTCTTGTGCCTCCTACTCTTTCTTGGTGACGGCTGAACTGCCCACTGCAGGCATTTCCCCTTACTCTTGGTGGACTCTGTTGTAGCTGTGAACACAGACCTCAAGGCCTGTCTAGTTCTCACAAAGCCCTGTATCAAAAGAAAAAAGACACAAAAAGGAGTTGCCCCTATCTCTGGCATTGAATCACCTAGGCAGGAAGGTCAGAGGAGGAGAGTGGGAGTCCTGACTCAGTAGCCAATCAAGGGACTCAACCCAAATGAGTCACATGTAGCCAAAAGCTCCATGTTCCCTTGTGGTTCACTGGAATGGCAGTTGACCATAGTGAATGGGGGGAGGAGAAAACCCACTACACATATATGAGCTCTAATTCCCTTTTAAAACATGGCCAAAGAAGTTATTTTGCCCTCTGTTTAAAGATTTCCAGGGAGAGGAAACCTACTACCTCTGGACATAGTCCATTCTACTTCTGGATAAATTTAATTAATGACTGAAATTTAATTAAAGACTGAAACTACCTGTCTACAGCTTCTATCCATTCTTCATAGTCCATCTCTCTAGAGACAGCAGAACAAGTTTAATTTCTTTACCCCATACTTGGAGTCAAAGCTCATATCTCTCCTCGATTTATTCAGTCTCATGAAGTTTTCCAATTTTCATCTCTTCTTCTTCCCCTTTCTATCCCTCTTGTCTGCCTATCTCTCTTCTGCATGATCTAATTTTCAAACTCTGTGCCCTTTTTGGTTGTAATTCTCTTTCTCTGAATGGGAATTGACCCTCCTCGACCTTATTTCAAAAGAGGAAGTACAAATACAAGACTTCTTCACTCATGCTTACCCCTTTCTTTATTAAAATTATAACCTAAAAACCAGCACCTCCCAAATGAAGTCTGGGTTTGTCATTCCCAGCTCTTTCCCCCGGGATACCAAAGGCTACCTTTTCTTCTCCAGTTGCATTATTCTAGAAGACAATAAAAAGGCCCATCTCCTCAGAGACACGAGGCATCCAGGCAAAGATAGCCAAATGGAACTCAGGTCGAGAAAAGCCAGGATTGAAAACCATTTGATGAGGTCCACTCTATCTCTCCTTCTTACCTCTTTCCAGACTCTCTTTTCAATTCTGTTTTATATCATCCTTTCAACCAAATATGCCCCAAGGAACTGAAAAGTTCAGGATCACAGAATCACATTATTTCAGAGTTGGCAAAGACTTCAGTAGCCATCTAGTCTCAATCCCTTCTACTTCATATCCTACAAGCGGTGATCTAACCTTTGTTTGATAGGGTCTCTTATTAGGTATACTCTAGGCTTTGCCTCTGTCTGGGCTCTTTGCCCTGTATTTCCTTTCTCTGCTGTCTCTAAAGAAGGTTCAAATCCCAGTACTGCTCGTGACTAGCAATGTAACCTTGAACCAAAAAAAAAATCTCCTTCTCTAAGCCTCAGTTTCCTTACTTGTCCAACCCTGCCCATCTCACAGATTTGCTGGGAAAACCAAATGCAATCATAGTGTTAAAATTCAATATTCAGAATCTAATATTTAGAATTTACTATATTGGAATTTAGTCATTAGAATTGGAAAGGAGCTTAACAAAGGGATCTTAGATCATTAGCCCAACCTCTTCATTTTATAATTAAGGAAACCAGTCCAGTGAGATGAAGTAGTTTGCCTAAGGCCACACAGAAAATTAGTTGCAGAATTAGGAATAAGACTCGGGACCTCTGACCCTAGGTTCAATGCTCTTCTCACTGTACCCACTGACTACTCTTTGTAAACATCCAGGTAATACAGTAATACATCAATATGTCATAAGTATTTTTATGCACATAGGACCTCCTTTTTAAAAAAATTTCTTTTGGGTATAGACCTAGTCGTGTCATGGCTGGGTCAAAGAATATACACTGTTCAGCAGCATTTTGTGCATAATTCTAAATTGCTTTCCAGAATGGTTGTACCCATTCACAGGTTCACCAGCGGTAAATCAGTGTGCCTGTTTTCCCACAGCCCCTCCAGCGTTTATCATTTTCCCTTTTTGTTTCCTTGCCAATCTGATAGCTGTGAGGTGAAATATCAGAACTGCTGTAATTTGCATTTTTCTAATTAGTAGTGAGTTAGAAAAACTTTTCATAAAAAATAAAATAAAAATAATTATTCATAAAAAATTTTTTTCATAAAAAATAAAAATAAACCTGGGTTTCTTTCATTGGGAACAACCTATTCATGCCCTTACACCATTTACAAATTGGGGAATGGTTCTTATTCTTGCAAATTTTAATAAATTCCTTATATATTTTGCAAATTACACCTTTATCAGAGAAAATTGCTACCAAAAAAAGTTCTCCCTTTCCTCCTTTTGTGGTGGCAGAAAACTGGAAATGGAAAGACTGCCCATTAGTCGGAGAATGACTGAATAAGTTGTGGTGTATTAATGTGAGGGACTATTATTGATCAGCAAGAAATGAGAAGATAGGTGATTTCAAAAAGACATAGAAAAGTACATGAACTGATATGGAGTGAAATAAGCAGAAACATGGTAACAATTTATACTCTAACGTTAATATTGTAAAAATGAAGAATTTTGAAGACTTTTGCAAACCAATGAAGAACAAAATGAATACAACTAGAGGGGGAAATTTTAAACAATAACCACACCAAAAAAAAACAACTTTGAAAGTTCTAAAATTAAGATAATTACAATGACTATAGAAGACTCCTGAAGACTGATGAAGAAACATTCTCTCCATCTTAAGGTACAGAATAAAACATGTTTTTTGTATACACCTGATTAAGGAACTTATTTTTCTTGACTGTGCATATTTTTTACATGAAAATGATTTCTTGGCTCTTTTTTAATAGAATGAGAGGTAGGAGGGAAAAGAAATTTCTGTTAATTAAAAAACAAATTTAAAAAATAAACAAATAGGTGGTGTTACATATGTGGAATGTTACATGTACTTTCAGTTGAGGTCCCTGCATTGTTAGTTTTACTTAATCATTTTACAACTCGTTTGTAAATATAAAAATTTAAAAAATCAATAATTTCTTTTTTTAAATACATCAATATATCAAGAATCTATAATTTTATTGATGTGGATGGGCTCTTTATCAGTACAGATCATAGAACTTCCATTCCATAATAAACAATAATCATGAATTTCTGTGGCCAAAAAAATACATAGTAGCTACCCTTCTAAAGGTGAGTTTCTCTGCATTTAGCTAGACCAGTCCTATGTCCCTGTCCAACATAGTCTCTTTTTAGGCCTATGTTTTTCTGGGTGGTAGAGAATAATTTTAACAAAGGATATAATGTAACTTCCTATGTAATGATAAGACCTGTTTGAAAGTAGAATAGGATGGTTTCATTGAGTTCTTCAGTGACAGAAATTATTAAGCAAACACTGCATGACCATCTTTACAGATAGTCGGAAAGGGATTCCTGACCATGAACACATTAGACCAGGTGAGAGACAGTCTAATATAGTCAGCAGAGAGAAGAGCTCTGGATTTAGATGTAAAAGACTTAAGTTCAAATGCTATTCTTGCTACTTTCCCCCTGAACAATTTTAGGCAAGTCATTTAATTTCACTGGGTTTTAGTTGCCTATAAAATAAGGAGCCAGATTGTATGATTCCTAGATCTCATCCTAAAGTAAGGGCATTCTGGGATAGTCTGGATTCTGTCACTCTACCTCTAAGACCCCTCCCAGGTCTGATATTCCAGGTACTAAGTAAGATATAAGCAAGCAATATACAGAAATAAACAGGCAGATACATATGTACATATACATATACATATACATACGCACACACACATATATAAAAGAGAGAGATAGTGGAAGAGTACTATATTTAGAGTCAGAAGGCAGACAGAAAGGTTACTAGATACATAAAACTATACGTATTATTATATATATCTACATATGTTGTAGTTGTTGTTGAGACATTTCATTCATGTCCAACTCTTCATGACTGCATTTGGAGTTTTCTTGACAAAGATACTGGAGTGGTTTACTATTCCCTTCTCCTGCCCATTTGAACAGATGAGGAAACAGGCAAACAGGGTTAAGTGACTTACCCAGGGTCACATAGCTATTAAGTATCTGAGACCAGATTTGAACTTAGGAAGATGAGTCTTCCTGACTCCAGGTCCAATGCTGTCCACTGCACCACATATCTGCCCATATATAGATACATGAATATCTATATATAATTTCATAGACATATATGTATTATTATCAATGTAGCATATTAATAATATATTATTATATTATCTATTTGGAGTCCAAAGACATATAGAGGTATATAAAAGTATATATGTAATACACATTATATATAAATATATATATATAACTATCTATACGTCTTCTAACTCCAAATACAGTACTCTTTCCACTATGCTACACTGTCCCACCTTTGTGGACTTCTCTGCATATTATTCATCACTTATCTCTCACTATGTATGTATAGGTGTCCTCCAGAGTTTTGTCCTGGGCCTTTCTCTCTTCTCCTTCTGTATGTTCTCCTTAGGCGATCTCTTCTTCTCCCAATGATTCGATGATTACTTCTCTGTGGATTACACCAGAATCTACATATCCAACCCTAATCTCTCTCCTGAATTCCTGTTTTGTATAGGGATTACTGCACATCTTCATTCGGATATCCCTCTAGCACTTCAAATTCAACATGCCCAAACCTGAATTAGTCATCTCCATCCCTCCCAACTTCACCATTTCTTTCAAGGCAGGGTAAGGAAAACCAGCCTTCTAGTCTCCCAGATTCATCACCTCAGAGTCAATTTTTACTTGGCCTATTCCTCAGCCACCCCCCAAATGCAGTCAGTGCCCAAGTCTTCTAACATTCATCCCCATCTCTCCACTGATATAATTTAAGTCTTCATTGCCTGGACTATCAGAACAGCCTCCTAACTGATCTCCCTAGCCTGAGTCTTTCCCTTTTACATTCCAACATTCACCCTGCTAAAATAATTTTTTTTGCTTTTTATTTTTTTTATTTTTCTCAAGAGGACCTGAATTTATTAATTTATTTATTTTCTTGTTTACATCATTCATTTCTATGAGATTTTCAGTTACAAATTTTCTCCCCATCTTTCCCCTACCCAACATCTCAAAACACCTGCTAAAATAATCTGCCTAAAACAGAGATCTCACTGCGTCATTTCTTTTCTGGGGAGAGGGAACGGCCTCTAGGGTAAAATGATAACTTTTCAGCTTGGAATTTAAAGACTTCTGCAATCTGCCACCAACCTACCATTCTAACTTTATTTCATACTACTTCTATTTATTCACTTTCTATCCCAAGTAAAATGGACTATTAGCTGTTCCCTGAGAACAATGTTCCTATACCACCTCCATGCATTGACAAAAGCTATCCACAGGGCCTGGAATGCACTCCTTGCTCATTACCTCTGCTTCTCAGAATCTTTTTCTTTCTCCAAGGTTCAGATCAGGCTCTACCCCATCCAAAAAGTTTCCTTAAGCTTCCAGCCCATCCCACCCCATTGGTTAATGCTGTCCCAAGCCTCAGATTATTATATATGTATGTATATATGTGTGTATACATATATATTGTGTATGTGTGTGTATACATATACACATACATATGCATATGAATATACATATACATATTTTTATCTGTGTACAGCAAAGCTCAAGAGATTGTAAATTCCTTGAGTGTAGAGACTGTTTCATTTTTACCTTTGTATCTCCAGTGCCTAGTACAATGCCTTATACATAATTGTGACTTACTTTGTTGATTTAAACCCCCTCAGAGAGATTTTAGTGACTTGCCTACAGTCATAGAAAAGTATATAACAGAGATGAGAAATTACTAACCCAGGGTCAGATAGGCGATAGATAGCAGAGTCAGGATTTGAACCTGTTCAGGTACTCTTTCAAGTATCCTTCCTCTCCCCAGTCTCTTTCCACTTCCTCTTCTGCAAGCTTCTACAGGGAGGACCTACCTTTGCTCTTACCCACTAGACCGTTGTTGCAAGGAAGGATGAGCAGTGATTGTCTGTCCTTTTTTCTTTTTACATTTGGCAAAACTGAGCAACAGGAGATGGGCAACCTTTCACTAAGCAAACCCAATACTGGTCCAAATACAAGCCATTGCCATATACTCATATATATAATGAAAAAATCATATCAATTAGAGAACAAATTCAGGTTACAATACAAGTCAGACTGGGGAGAGGGTGGCAAATGCAAAGAAAACCACCTTAGTTGTAAATCTTTTAAAAGAGAATCAATTCAACAACTATTAAGCAATTACCTTGAATAAAGCCCTGTGCTGGGTTTAAAGATAAAATTAGGTTGTTTATACAGTGGAATGAACTAGAGCAATGATTCTCAAAATGAGAAGCTTTCAAGGTCAAAACTGTTTTCATAATAAAACTAAGATGTTCTCAGTTCTAGTACAGTAAATATTAACAGATATGATCCACATAAAGAAAAGCACTTTGGAGACCTCAATAGTTTCTGAGAGCGTAAAAGGGCCCTGAAACCAAAAAGTTCAAGGACTACTAAATTAGAGAAAGTCCTGGTGAGAAAGGCAACATAATATGATGCAAAGAACTCTGGACAATTCAGGAAATCTAGGACTTCATTCAGCTAGAAACGAGTCACTTAATTTATCTGTCAAATGAAGATAATAATACTGAGACTTCCATCAGTAGCTGTGATAAAAACAGTTTATAAAACTTAAAAAGAAATATGTTAACATTGTAATAGCTGACATTTATAAAGGGCTTTGAGGTTTACAGAGCACTTTACAAATATTATCTCATTTTATCCTCACAACAGCCCATTTTACAGATGAGGAAACTGAGGCAGACAAAGATTATGTGATTTGTCCGGGGTCAGCTTGTAAGTATCTGAGGTCAAATTTGAACTCAGGTCTTCCTGACTCCAGACTCTCTATCTGTTGCACCACCTAGGCTGTATCTGTAGTATTCTAGTGTAAGAAAGGCAATGATCTAGACGTGGCTGCGATAAGTCATGTTATGCTGTTATTGTTATTCAGTCCTGTCTGACTCTTCATGATCCTATTTGGGTTTTCTTGGCAAAGATACTGTAGTAGTTTATCATTTCTTTCTCCAGGTTATTTTACAGAAAAGAAAATTGAGGCAATCAGGGTTAAGTGAATTGTCCAGAGTAGTAAAACTATTAAGTGTCTGAGGCCAGATTTGAACTCATGAGAATGAGTCTTCCTGACTCCAGGTCCTGCATTCTATCCACTGTACCACCTAGCTACCCAAGAATTTATGATACGGGTTGTTGCCTCCATTGTGTCACTCCAGTGTGGCTAAGTGAAGTTCTGAAGTAATCTACATATCACTGGTACTAGCAGCCAAGGAAGAGCGGGAGCTGAAAGAACTTTATTCACTCTAACCCAAATATCAAATAATCCTGGAGGAATTCCTGCTGAGGAGAAATCAAAGCAGTCAAAAAGACAAACTTGACTCTTTGTTGGAGGGGTATGGTTGTGGGTCTGACTCACAAAAGAGCTGTGAATACTCTGCTGCTGGTAAGAAGCATGCCTAGCCATACTTCTGCAAAGAAGCAATGAAGAGTAATAGAAACTCAGCAGGAAAAAAGCAGGTGACAGATAAACAAGAAAATAGCACAGCAGATGACATTAACACCTCACAGATCAGGACAGAAAGCAGTGTAGAAGATGCTATCAGTAGCCCTGCTGGGGACAAAAGTGTCCATTTCAAAATTGTAAAGGTATTCTATCTAGGGCACAAGCCTCGTAATATGAATTGTCCAGGCTATAACCATTCCCTCTCCCACCATTGGTGTTAGAACCTGTGGAAAATTATGACCTTTGATGCAGGGATAGATTTCTCCTTGCTGTTTATCTTGTTATTCTATTTCATTAAATCTATTGCTTTGAACAAATATATGCCCTGTTCTGTGCGGTAAGAGAAAAACATGGGAACCTGTGATCAGTAATTTTGATGTCATCCCAAAGTCTATCTTGGACCTGTATATAGATTTTCAGAGGGCACCACTGAACTAAATTGAAATGTTCTGGGTCTAAAATTTTATAACAATTCAATATAAAATTTCAGATTTGCTTTGCTCTAAAAGAAATTAGGAGGTATTTAGTACTTTACAAAAAAATCTTACTTTCTCAAAGAATTCACAATACTTATTGAATTGGATTGGGATTCTGGGAGCATTGACTTTAGAGGCAGGAAGTCCGGCTTTGAATTCCTTCTCTGTTATTCAATGATCTTTCCTAATTCCACAAAATGGGAATAATCATTTATACTATTTACTTCAAAGAGTCATTGTGAACCTTAAATGAAATCATTACAATAGCTCGAACTTTGAGCTTTAGAGTTTGACACTTTCTTCACTAAAACACCCAGTGGCAGATAATCCATGAATTATTTTTTCCCATTGTACAGATTTGGAAACTGAGGCACAGAGCTAACGATGTGCCAGAGACAGCTCTAACTGACTAGAGTCCTTTTAAAATTTTTATCATGAGAATTTACGCCTCAGAAATCTATACATCAGGACTTAACTTATTGTTTGGTTGATTTTCTGAAGTTAAAAAAAGTGTTAATAATGAAGATTAAATTCTCCTAAATACATCTCCCCCACCCCTCTCCAGGGATCTTTGTTAAACATTTCCCAGCACACCTTTGCTTAGAACAATGAAGAAACTTGTCAAAGGCCACGTTGTTAGTAAGTGGCAGGGCCAGTACTTGAACTCAGGTGTTCTGGCTCCATGAATGATGATTGCACCACTTCCTTGCACTGCTCTCCCCTGCCTCTGGGTTACAGTTTATTTACCTATCAAATATGGGATTTGGAATCAATGCTCCGTAGGTTTCCTTCCAATTCTGTGATTCTAGAGGCAATCATATGACTCAGTGGGTAGTGTTGGGCCAGGAGTAAGAAAGACTGGAGTTCAAATTCGGTCTCAAACTCTTACTAGTTGTGTGACAGAGCAAATCACTTAACCTCTCTCTGCCTCAGTTTCCTTAATTGTAAAATAGGGGTGTTAATAACGTCTACCTCCCAGGGTTGTGAGAATCAAATGAGATAATATTTGTAAAGCTCTTCTCACAGTCCCTGGCACATAGTAGGTGCTTAATATTAAATGTTGTTTTCTTTTTTCCTCTGATTCTGCAGGTTGCAGTGAAAGCACAATAGAGAGTGCTGGGCCTGAAGTCTGAAAGCCCTGAGTTCAAATCCAATCTCAGACACTCATTAGGTATAACTGAGCAAATCACTTAACTTGTTTGCCTTGGTTTTCTCAACTGTAAGAAAGGGATAATAATGTTTTTGCTATATATTTTTCTAAGATATAGTTAGAAAATCACTTTCAAGCCTTAGAGCACTGATATAAATAATGATGGTGATTATAATCCTTGAAAGACATAGTCATACACTTCACGACCCTGATGACCTGAAGTAGCTAAAGCAATTTCCAAAGTTCCCTCTCAGAGGCAGAGAGAAGCCCTGGGCTTGGAAGAATTAGCTCATGATTATTTTCTTTTTTTTTCATGATTATTGTCGAAGTACTTGGAAGTTAAGAGAAAAACCAGAAAAACCCTTTTTCCCCCACTTTAAATGCCCTAGCAGACCTGACAGGAGGTGGGGGAGATGACCCAATGCATTTTCTTGGGAGCTTTCTGAATACCCCTTCCCGTTCAGTGGAAGGGGTCAGACACACCCTGTCAGAGCTATTCTCATCTGGTGTCTGGTGGAAAATGATGTGTCCCCAGCTGGTATGATGGTTAGCATCGCTGAACTCATTTTCTTCCTTCCTTTTTTTTAATCTTTATTACAAGGGATGGCTCACTAGGTAAAGAAGAAGGGAGGCCTGTATTCTGAAATGAACACTATATAAAAACAAGATGTCAAAAAAAATAAGATTGAGATCTCTTTTAATAAATAAAATAGGTTCAAGATTTAAAAAGAAAGGAACTTAATTTCGCTAGACCTTAGCTCATATTATTCTCCAGGCCTACACCATCCCTCCAGTAATCCAGATTCACAACCACAAAGTCATCCCTGACTATTGCCTCCTTCTCACTCCCAAAGCCAAGTAGTTGCCAAGTACCATATTATTGATTCCACCTCCCATATCCGTCCCCTTCTCTCCACGCCTGTGGCCATTGCTCTAATTCAAGCTGTCAACACCTCTAGTCTGGACTGTTGTAATAACCTCTCTTAGTTGGTCTCTCTCCTTCCATTCCCTCCTTCTTCCAACCTCTCTTACATACAGCTCCAAAAATAAAATAATCTCCCTAAAACGCAGGTCTGACCATGTCGCTTCTCTAGTGAAAATGAAAACAAAAAACAAGTTCTCTTCAGTGGCTCCCCATTATCTTTAGAAAAAAATTCCAGGTCATCAGTTTGGCACATAAACCCTCCCCAATCTGCCTCCACCTACCCTTTCTAGATTGATTTCCCATTACCACTCTTTTTCCTTATTCTTCATGGCAGGCAGGCTGTTTCTCAAGCCAACTATCTACCATTTCCCAGTCTTAATTGGGCTATTCCCAATACCAACAATGGTTTTACTTTTTCACCTCCATGCCTTATAATCCTTAGTTTCCTTCAAGTCTCTGACCCCTCCCCACAAAAACCTTCTATGTCCCTCCTCCCCCAAAAGGTTGTAATACTCTCTTCCCTCCTCAAATGACCTTGTATCATGTTATCTGTGTGGTTGTTGTATCTTCCATCCCAGTAGAATGCAAGATCTTTGGGGGTTGGAGACAGTCTTGTTTATCTTTGTACCCTGGCACCTTGCTTACCATGCTTATCAAATCCTGCCCACCTGGACCCAGAGAGCTATTATACAATTTACCATTAGCAGCTCAGAACAGCATTAGAATATAGTTCCTTGAGGGCAGGATTTGTCTTTTGTCTCTTTTTGTATACTTAGCATTATACCTGGCACACAGTAGGTACTTAATAAATGTCCCATTTATCTTAATAATAATTTGCACTCCTAGTAGGCTCTACTCCATCTGTTTCCCTTCACAATGGCACATATGTCACTGATCCCTCCATCTGCTTAGTTACATTATTCCAACTCACTCATTTTGTTAGTATTTGAGAAAACAGTTTTCAAAGAAGGCTTGGGAACCACCTTAACTAGAGGTCTTGATAAGTACAATCAGTCCAACGCCCAAAATATGTATTAAGCACCTATATTTATTAGTTGGGTGACCACAGGCTTTATCTCTTTGTTCATAAGCTGGATGTAATAATAATCTGGGAGAGGAAGACCCTAGCCCTTAGTCTTTGAGTGGGCATTGCCTCAGACAAACTGAGACCTGGGAAGGACCTTCATTTAGAAAGGCCAAGGTCAGCTACCGCACCCTGGGCCATCACCAGTCATCTTGATTTTTTTCTTGCCACCAGACTTTGATGACTCTGGAAGAGATAGTGAGGCTGATGATTTTGCACAGCTCTGCCTCACTTACATCCAATTTGCACAAGTTAAGGCATCACCCTCGTGATGTCATTGGTCCTCTTTGAGAACAAAGGACAAACAACAACAATAATATTTACTCTGCCTTCCTTATGGAGTTATTGTCAGGAAAGTACTCTGTAACCCTTACAATGCTAAAAGTGAAGTGAGTTAGCATCATCATCATTATGTGTACACTTTGCTGAATGGGAGGATAAAAACAGGAGTTCAGACCTGTCTGAAAGTAGAGGGATGGACCAGTGAAGCATTCTAGAAATATTCCAGGTGCAAGATCAGTGGAAAAAATGCTGGTCCAGACACTAGAAGACCTAAATGCTAGACCTAACTCTGAGTGACAAATGAGACATCACTCACTGTGTGAACTTGGGAAGTCTCTTTCTCCTCTCTGGAACTCAGCTTCTTTTTCTATAAAATGGAAAGATTGAACTAAATAAATTGGCTTCCTTTCCAATTCTAAAAGTCTTTACATCTTAGTCTAACCCCTTCATTTTATACATATAGAAACTGAGTCTCAGAGAGAGGAAGTTACCTATAGAAAATAAAATGAAGAGTATCAAAGCTGAATGGTCCCTTAGAGATCGAATTCCCCTTTCTACAGATGGTAGGGGAAATGAAGCCCAGAGAAATAAATGATACTATTTATTTGCAGGCTAAAATTGATCAAATCTGCATGGTCACTCAGTATTAATATCCCCATTTTACAGATGAGTGAACTGAGGCAGAGATAGTAACTCACAACATTCAGCAGGAGTTCTGTTTTTCAAATCCCAGCTTTTGTCAAACAGAACTTCCACCATCCTCCAAGAGCGCCCATTTGCTCACACTTTCGTGTTTTTTTTTCTTTCACAAAGCCAGACCAGCCAAATGTGAGGAAAATAAAATTATCACTCTCCATTTAAAATTCAAATTCCATTTCTTATCCTCCAATTTATTGGCTACTGGAAAATAAGTTCTACAAACTATTTTTTATAAAGAACTTGTTTTCAGCTACTCAATATAAAAGCTATTGTTCACATAAAAGCTTAGTCGCCTCTTTTTTTCTCCCCTTTAATACTTAAGGGAGGTATTTCTGGTTGAAATATATCTACCATTGGCAGGACCTCATTCTGAGGCTAAAATGAACACAGTAAATTCTGAGAAGGAATTTGTTTAACCTCTGACCTTAAAGTAATAAGTGCAGCGCTAAATGTTTTGGCACACTCTGATATATTTTTATAACACTTGGCAAGACGATGGGAAGGCTGAAAGCAAAACTTGAGATGCTGAGGAACAGAAAGGTTTGCTCCATCACTTTGCTCTTAGAAAAAGTCCTAAAGCTGCCACTGGCCCACACAACACATTCATTTTGTTCATCCATTTACAGTGCCTACCCCAAGGCCATCTGTGTAAGATAGAAATGGCCTTAATGGCTACACTGGACAGAAAGCAGAGAACCTTCTTACCTGTAGCCAGACTCTCAAAGCCTACTCTCCAACCTCCGCTTGAACTTCCACTAAAATGGCAGGGCTGGGCTTAGACCTTTGAATAGGAACTAGCTTTTATGCCTGGGGTAAAAATGGAGGGATGGGGAATAAATGAAAGAGGACCAGGACATAGAACCTGGGAAGAAAGCCATCATTATTATTGGAAGTAGGGTAAGGAGTTCATGGGATAGTCTGAACCCTCTCTATTTCCCTGCAACAAGGGGGAAGAAATTTCTGTCTCCACACCCAAAGTTGTACTGTCTTCTAAATTCCCATCCCATGGCAAAGTTTAGAAAGCCTGGCCCTAGGTATGACTCTCTCCCCATATGATATAATCACCACCACAATAATAATAGTTAATATTTATGTAGTACATTAAGGTTTGAAAAGCACTTTACATGAACTATCTCACTCAAAAGGCAGTATGGTAAAGTGGATAGACCACTAGACTCAGAATGAGGAAGACCTGTGTTTGAATACTGCCTCAGCACTGTGACCTGCCTGTGAGACACTTAATTCCCATAGACTTCAGTTTCCTCATGAGGAGTTTGAACTTAATGACCTCTAAGTGCCCTCCAACTCTTAATCTATGGTCCTCTAATACTTCAATTCAGCAAACTTTTATTGAATATTTACTGCATAGAGCAACATACTCTGTGCTTGGACAAGATGAAAAAATTAGGACAAAAGAAAACAAACTCCCTGCCCTCAAGAAGCTTATAATCTTATAACATTGATATGAGTTATGCGCAAATAATTGTAAGTGAATGAACAAATGAATGAAAAGATATTAATAAATCTCTATGTGGGGAGCCAAGTTGGCAGCATAGAAGCAGCAAGCAGCTCGCACATAGCCACCTCAAATACCCATAAAATATGACTCTAAACAAATTTTAGGGCTCCAAAACTCACATAAAAATACAGAAAATCACATCTCCTGCTGAAGGCAGCTCGGCAGGAAGGGATCATCACAGTATGCTGGGAGCTGAAACCAGCCCAGCCTGAAACTGGGGTTTGGCCCTGGGGCAGCCAGGACGAGCCACAGCTGGAGCTTCAGGAGAGTGGATCAGCAGCAGCTGTGGCAATTTCCAGAATTATCAAGCCATAAAAAATAAGGACTAAGTGAAGGATCAGTGGATCTCAGCTAAATTTGGGGGAGAAAAGCAGTCCCACCAAACTGCCTCCAGGGCAAGGAAGCAGCAGAAGCAGTGGCCCTGCAGTGGCCTCCATGCAGCTGCTTCAGAGCTCCCGGCCTGCAGAGTGCAGGGGGACCAAGCAATTGTTCAGAGGCGAAGTGCTTTTGCATTGAGCAGCCTGGATCCAGATCCTGGTCTTGGGTGGTGGTTGTGGGGTGTGTTTTCAGTAATCCAAAGCTGGTGGGGGCTGCAGCAGCCTCCCAATAACTCTGACAGCTGTGAAAACCCCAGCAATTTGGGACAGAGCTTTCCTCCCTGGAAGCAGAGTTCTACAGAGTGAAAAAATCAAGTAATTCACTGGCAACATGAGCAGGCAAAGGAAGCAAAGAAAGAACAGCAACTGAACTCTAGAATCCTTTTTGGGGGGACAAAAAGGATCAAAGTATGGAATAGGAGGAAGACAACACAGTCAGAACTCCTGCACCAAAAGCTTCCAAGAAACATGTAGACTTCCTACAAGCCATAGATCAGCTTAAGAAGGATTTTGAAAACAAAATAAGAGAAGTGGAGGAAAAATTGGGAAAAGAAATTAGAATGATACAAGAAAATCATGAAAAGAGAGTCAACAACCTGACTGAAGAAAATAACACCTTAAAAAATAGATTAACTCAAACGGCAAAAGAGGCCCAAAAAGCCAATGAGGAG
>CM053583.1:315681428-315710890 GCA_028627135.1 Pseudochirops cupreus | reverse complement strand
CATGTACAGCCTGTATTGAATTGCTTGTCCTTCCAGTAGGGGTGGGTGACAAGGGAGGAAGGGAAAGAATCTAGAATTTAAAGTTCTATAATCAAATGTTAAAAATATATATTTATTATTGTGATTATTATTAACTACATCCAACTGGGAATTAAGGTATACAGGCACTGAGGTAGGGAAACCCATCCTGCCCTACCGGAAAGTCAGAGGGGTGATGGGGGAGGACACAGGAGACAGCAGATTAGGGGAAGGACTACACAGTGGGATCGCTGTTTTGGGGTGGCGGGTAGGGGAAAGATGGGGAGAAAATTTGTAATTCAAAATCTCGTGGAAATGAGCAATGTAAACAAGAAAATAAATTAATTAATTTTTTAAAAATAAAATAAAATAAAAATAAATAAAGAATAAATAAATCTCTATGTGTCCAGCACTGCACTAAGCACCAGGGATAGAAATAATAAAGTGAGATTATCCCTGGCCTCAAAGAACTTCAATTCTAACCAGTAATTTTTGTTTAAAATGCATGAAAATGATTGCCCATGTATAACCTATATCAGATTGCTTGCTGTCTTGGGAAGGGAGGGAGAAAAATTTGAAACTCAAAATCTCATTAAAAAGGAATGTTAAAAACTAGCTTTACATGTAATTGGGGAAAAAATTAAATACCATTTACATAAAAATTAAAATAAAATGTATGAAAAGCAAATAGGAATGGAAACAAAACACTATGGAGAGTTGGAAGAGGTAAATGGAATCAAGGACATCCACATGAAAGATGTGGCTCTTTGGAGCCTGCACTGTGTCCTGAAGGATTAATGAGATTAAAAACCTTGTTAGATCACAGATGAGGAAGTGAGACCCAAGAAAGGTCACACATAGCAACCCCAAGAAGGGTGCAAGTCACAAGGAAGCCATTTGGTAGAATCACAGATTTAAAATTAGAAGTGACCTTAGAGAACCCAATCCCTCATTTTACAGATGAAGAAATTTAGTCATGGGCCAGGGCAGGGAGAGAGAGTGAGGATTTGCTCAAGGCCACATAGGTAGAAAGTGGCAGAATCAGGATTTGAACCCAAGGCTCTGACTCCAAACCCAGTATTCTTTCTACAGAAGTTGTTGTTGTGGTGGTTGTTTTTCCTTTGCTTCCTGTTAATTAGAGCTTTTGGGAAGGTAGCAGTTAGTAGTGGCAGCCAAAAAGTAAGCCTAAATTGAAGTGCCCATGGATTCTGAGAAGAGGTTCAAATTCATGCTGAGTGTTCCTGTCATTTTTTTGTAAAGACTGTGTTTTTCCAGCATAGAAAGAAGCTTTCATCACCTCCTCCTGGCAGGCATACCCACACCCTCTATGGCTCATTGCACATCTAGTCACCAGCTTTGAAATAGACATCAGTCACAGCCTTGGATGCTCAATCTTTGAGGATGAACAGAAACAGCACAGGAGCCAGAACTTCTCATTACCATCACTTCCTCTCTCTCTCTCTCTCTCTCTCTCTCTCTCTCTCTCTGGAGCAACATCATCTGTTGGCCAGGGTAAATAAGGTCCATCAGGAATTTACATTGACCTTCTGGGTCAAACGAGGCACTGTTCAGGAAGCTAAAATGCCCAAATGCAATCAATCAACCAACGGCAGCATCAGGCATAGAGTGGAAAAATTACTGGAAGCAGAGTCTGAACACCTAAGTTCAAACCACAGCTCTGTCACTGACTAGCTCTGTGACCTCAGAAAAGTCTTTTTATTTCATAGGATCCATGGAGTTGGAAGGGACCTTCCCTAAAGACCATCAAGTCCAACTTGCTTAGTTTATGGATGAGGAAGCGGAGGCATTTAGAGGTTGTGACTCAACCAGCGTCACACAACTAGTAAGTGAATGAGGTAGAATTTGAACCCAGGGTTTTTTGCTACAAGCCCAGTGCTATTTCCAATCTGTCTTTCAATAATAATAGTTTCCATATATATGTATATATAAAGAGAATATATGTATATATATATATGTGATGTGTGTATATAGTGCTTTAAGGTTTGCAAAGCACTTTACATATTAAGATCATTTGATCCTCACAATGACTCTATGAGGTAGGTGCTGTTCTATTGTTAACCCATTTTAGAGATAAGAAAACTTTTTAGAGATGAGATTGAAAGAGGATGAGTGGTTTGCTCAGGATCACAAAGCTAGTAACTGACTCAGGCAGGATTCAAACTCAGGTCCTTCTCACTCCAAATCCAACTCTTGACTACCTCTCAATTTTCTCTACTGTAAAAAAACAACAACCAAAAAAATGTAGACTCAAAGAAATTAAAATATTCTCTAAAGGTCACAGAGGTAGTAAATATCAAAGCCAGAATTCATAGCCTCTGTCTCCAAATCCAGCATTCTTTTTTTTTAATCTCTAAAGGCTTTCCCAGCTTGGGATCCTATGACTTAGTAAATACCTAATATGTACAAGACTCCGTGTTACTGACTATGGAGAAGACAGAAATGAAAGAGACCCTGGGTAAGTGATTTAATCCCAATTACCTCCAAAAAGAAAAAAAAAGAAGAATTTACAATTCCAGGTAGGGGGGCTTAGGGTTAAATGAAAGGTACAGGCAGTAAGAGCTGTCTGAGTTTAGAGGAGAGAGAAATCACTATGTGGATGGGAAAAGTTAGGGAAGGATTTCCCAAAGAAGAAGGGAGTTTTATTTTCTCAGTCATTCCAGGTAGTCCCAGAAAATCACAGAATTTTAGAGTTGGAAGGGACCTCAATGGCCATCTAGTATAACTCATACCCAAAAGGTATCCTTACTATAACACACCCTACCAGGAATCACCCAGTGTCTGCCTGAAGTTCTCTAGGGAAATGCAGCCCACCCCTTGCTGAGGCTACCAATTCTACTTAGAGACCACTCTGATCATTAGGAAGTTTCTCCTTCCATCAAAACTATGTAAGGAAGTAAAGGAGTAAGTGCCCCACAGGCAGTATGACATTTGTCCCAAAATATGGGGTGCTCTCTCTGTAAGTAGCTCCCTGTTACCTAGCAAGACTGAGTACTCCATCCTGACATACCAACCAGCTAGAAGAGTCTTAGGGCACTGGGACACAGAGGGGAAGGAGAAGGGGACCTGGCACTTGTTTCCTGTAAAGCCCCAACCCAGTCCTGTACTTCCTTGTGGTTTTCAAGATGGAGGCCTCTTCCCAGAAACCTCCAAAGCCAGATTCAAAGACCTCACCCAACTGGTAAACACCAGGTAAGAGTCTATCTGCTTGGGTCTTCCATCTCCATAGCCGCACTCTCCACTGTTCTTGCCTCTGACTCCCCTTCAGATATTTGAAGGCAGATACCATGTTGTTATCCACTCTTCTTAGAGACTTTCAGTCTTTTCCTCTCTAGGAGAAACATTCCATGCCCCTTCAACAAATCCTCATGTAACATGGAAACAAGGCCCTACTTCTTAATTGACTGTCTCTGGATGATCTGTCTTATCAATATCCTTCTTAAATTGTTCCAGGAAGGCCTTGCTTGATCCCAAATTCCATTCTGTTCTAGTCAAAAAACAGTTATTAAACACCTCGTGTATATAGCATATCAACAGCAGTAAAAAAAAGAAACAAGACACAATCCCATCCCTTAAGGTGAAGATCATCTGGGAAGGGGAAAGGCACCTGGCATCCTTCCCCTTCTCCTATGGACTCCTGTGAACTACGATTCTTGTGGACTGATGTTGCAGAATGGAGTGATCGGGCTGGTGAGGCAACAGAGATCTGAGACTGATGACTGCTGAGACAATGCATAATGCATGCACCTCCCTGCCTCCCCTCTCCCAGACTCTCCAGGTGAGGGTGAAGCCTCCCATCTACTGCTAGACTTATCCAGGAAAACAATATGAATGACTACAATGATGTAAATTAAGAGAACACTCAAGTGCAGCTGAATGTAATGTAGACATAATGTCCAGTATTGGATCTGAGGAAGAGATAAGGAACTGCACCACCTTTCCTTGGAAAGGTAGGAAACTGAGTGAACAAATGAATGAATCACATTTATTAAGTGCTTGTGATGTATCCAGCATTGAACTAGGCTTACAAATACAAAATCAAGATAGCACCTGTCCTCAAGGAGGTCCCATTCTAATGTGGGAGACAACACAAATAGAGGAGTGATAGTCAAGGAAGGAAGTTAAGGTTCAAGAAGTCACAAAGATGATGAGTGGTACAATATCAATATACCCATTTAAAAGGCAATAGTGGTGTTTATTTCATGACAGGTGGAAAGTGGAGATTGGATGATGGCAGAGGTGACAGGACAGAAAATGTCCAGGACAAGAGGAAGCTACATGGTACCAGGAAGTGCCCAGGCTTGTCTCTTCCTACACGTGGCCTCTGGAGGTCCAGCTTTCAGGGAGAACTGGCAGTAAGCAGCAGTGAGGAAAATGGCCAGATGAAGAGACTGTATCGCTCTGGAAGTACCTCTCAGAGAATCTTCACTTGTGTCATAGGATATGGTCTCCAGGTCCATTGGTTTTATTTAACTCTTTTTTTGTTGTTGTAAGGGAAGGCTCATTTAGGGGGACATGGCACATCTGAAAAATGACTGTGATGCAAAAACAAAAGACAATGATAATATTAATATTTCTTTTAAAAAGAAGAAAAGTGCCTAGACTAGGGGAGCCTCCCCTGAGTCCAATCTTTTGCAAAGTAAAGATTTCTTTGGTAATGAGAATAAGTGTGCCTCATCTGAGCTCTTTTCTAAGTTTGGTTTCTTGCAGATCTGGGCCCACTCTTCTTAAGGATCTGCTGATATTCATATTTCATAGTGTGAGTGCCATCTGCGACACCAGATCTCCTGGATGGGAATATTATCCAGATCCCCACTCCTGGGCTTTGTGCCCACCCTTAACACTTCCATGATGAAGGATGTGGAGCTGCTGATTCAGTAGGCGTCCTGTTCCCCTCTGAGTCAATACCAACCCAACATCCATGTGTCAGGGTAGGGAGGCTTTGGACTGCAGAGGTACAGGCTTTGAGCAGAGCCAAGGAAGCTGAATGAAAGTCAATGAAACTTTTTCTACCCCTGAAGGCACCCATCATATGTGCCCATGAGAAGCAAGAGCCTCTATCACTGCTTCCATCTAACATTGTTTAATTGACCCTGCTCTCTTTCCATTGCATCCAGGAGCACTTCAGCTTCTTCACATGACATATGGTTTTCGGACTTTCCCCAGGAGTGTGATGGGACATTAAATTGAACTCCATAAAGAGTCTGAAAATACCCTACACCAGATGAATGGTCCCTGCATTTACGTTTGGAAAAATCATTCTTTGCCATGAAGTGGTCATTAATGATTTCTTGTGTGAGGGAAGTAAAGGATGCGGGGGGAGGCCTAAAAGCTGAACAAGTGTGTTAGGTTTTTTTTCTTGTCTCAGCAAGTATTTCCAAAGAAGATATAGAAGCAACATCAATGATTAGGAATAACATTTCACTGCTCCAGTTACATACCAGCATCTTCGCCTTGTGATTATCTTCCCTTCCCCCACCCCAAATATTCCATAGGCATCTCAAACTCAATAAGATTAAAATGGAACTCATTCTCTTTCTTCTTAAGCCTACTTTTCCTAACTTCCATAGTGATACCTCTATCCTTCCTACCACCAAAATCTGGAACCTCAGAGTCCACACCAACTCCTCCCGGTTCCTCAACCCCTATATCCAATTATTTATTGAGTCTTGTTAGTCGTATCTCTATGACAGAGCAGTCTGGAGAAACAAAATGGACCCTTTCTCAGAATAATGTTTTTAAATGCTGTAATGGTAATGGGAATTTGAAGATCTTCCCTGCCCCTTAATAAGCCTAAGGGAATTTGAAAATCTTCCCTGATTCGAAGATATTCCCTGCCCCCTAATAGGCTGAATGTAATCACATGGAGCCTCTGGTGAGGAGCTTGCTGAAGGGTGGAGCAGAGTCCACATGAAGCTAAGAGTCAAAGCAGCTAGACGGTGGGAGACAGAGGCAGGCAAGGAGACAGCTAGGCTTGTGAGTGTTGGTTTGTGAGAAGGCTGAAGGATGGTGTCTCTCTCTGAGGTGTTATGGTGTATTAACTTCTTGCTGTATTATGGATTCAGCTTTCTGGTTTGGGGATTTGGTTTTCTGATCTCTGAATAAATGTTTTGCTTTGGTCTTCTCCTTGGAGGGTTTGTTATATTTTGTGTTTGAGAACTATTCCAGCATATTTACAGTCACTGTCAACACCATGAATATTGTGTTAGCACTACAAATGCATAAAATAAAATACATAGAATTACAAAGGAAACCAATTATATTGAAATATAATTATAAAAAATAGTTTTTTTAAAACAACCTTAGTTATAGACCCCCAAGTTAAGAACCCTTCTCTCCCATCTGTCCTTTTCTCTCCACTCACAGTCACCAAATCAGGCCCTCATCACATTAACTCACTTCCAGTCTCTCTCCTCTCCAATTCATACTGACATGGTTGCAAAAATAATCTACCAAAAGAACAGATCTGACTTTGTCACTCGCTTACTCAAGATCCCTCAGTGGCTCCCTATCACATTGAAAATAAAATACAAATTCTTCCTATGTACAGCATTTAAAACCCTGCACAATTCAACTCCAGCCTACTTTTCCAGGCCTATTTCATATTATTCCATTCCCCAAACCGCTATTTCCTGTGCATGACATTCCGTCTGCCATCTCTGAGCCTTTGCATAAACCATTTCCCATGTCTGGAATGCTCTTCCTTCTGCTCTTCAGAATTCCCAGTTCCTAGTGATTCCAAAATTACTTTATATTTACTTAACTGTGTGTCTGTTGTATGCCCCACTCAGTAAATATAAGTCCCTTAAGAGCAGAAACTGCTTTCTTCCTAGCTCCATACCCTGAACATAGTTTGTGCTTATTCAGTAAATTGCATTTCCATCCTGATTTCATTTGATCCCCGTAAGAGTCACCAGGGGCATACAGCTGTCAGCAGCAACATTATTCCCATTTTATAGATGAGAAAGTTGAAACACGAAGAGGTTCAATGATTGGCTAGAGGTCATATAGCTAATGAACAGAATAAGAATTGTAATCCAGGTCTTCTGGTTCTAAATCCATTATGGAGGGGGAACAGGAGGGGAGGTAAGATGGTAAAGTAGAAAGAATATTGACCAATGAGTCAGACTTGGGTTCAAGTCCCAGCTCTCTGGTCTCTGGCCCTGATTTACTGAATAATCTTGGACAATTCCTTCCCCTCTCTATATGTCAGTTCCTTCTTCTGAAAAAAAAAAAAAAGAATGGATTGAATTAGATTCAAACTTAATATTTATTCAGTACCTACTACCATGAGTTGGGGTAGTGATATAGATGCAAAAAAACAAAGAAAAGAACATCAATTCAACATTTAAAATTACACCCCAAAAATAGTTCCAAAGGAAGCACAGAGCAAGTTTGTTTACTACCTTTATTAAATATAATATATACTTTAGAAACATACTTAACAACATAACAGAAATTTACAATTTCGTATACAATCCTCTCTTTTGTTCTTTGTTGTGTCTGTTAATGACAATTAAGTACATAATCTAAAAGAATTTAAAAGTAAAAAAAAATATATGAAGGGAGATAAAGGATGGGGAAAGGTCCAGGAAAGCAGACTCAGGTAGGGAACTCTAATGACAGATCTTTGGTAGCCAGGGGCTATATAAGAGCTTTGGCCATTCCAAAAGTGGGGTACCAAAATTCTGGGAGTATACCAAGAGGAGAAGTTAGAGAGCCTCAAAGACTCAATTTGGCCCTGAAGTTGTGATATTGGAGCATCCATCTGCTTGTTACCTTACACCATGATAAATAATCAACCTTTTCCGTAGGTTGGATGAAAGGACTTTCACACACACACACACACACACACACACACACACACACACACATCCCTATACTAGTAACACAAACATCCATACATATATGCACATAATCTTAGGCTGAATAACACTGTCTGGTATGGCTCCGTCCAAGAGAGATGATCAGAGACCTATACCAAAGAGACATAGTTTCAGGTCCCTGCCTACCCTACTTTGAAAGTAAGTGAGTGAACAGAGAGCTGCTAGAGATTAGTGCCAATTAATAGGTCTAGAGAGAAAGCGCAATGTACCAGGTTTTTTGCTTGTTTGTTCATTTTTGGTTCTGTTTTCACCAGAGGTGGGGGGAGTCCAAAATTATCTCCAAGGAGGTGAGCGTAAAGCTGAACCACCTTCCAAGTCAGAAGAGCCAAAAGGAATGTGATCAAGAGATCTAGGCTGATAGTCATGAACTATATCTGTCTATGAGCAAACAGTTCAAAACCAAAAATGACATCCATGTGAAGCATTATTGAGGAAATGCCCTGAAGGAGAGAAGCATGAAACATCACCAATGGATAACTTGTCCTACTCAAGGAGATTTTCAACAGGAGGACATACTAGCATCCAGGGTGGCCCAGTATACTTTTGAATGGCTCTATTTGTTAAGAAGATTGTTCTTGCTTCAACCCTAAATCCAGTTCTCTATAACATCTACCAGTTGTCTCTAGTTCTGGCCGCTGGAGCCAACTAGAGTGAACCGAGGCCTTCCTTGAAATATTTGAAAAGAACTATGATGCCCCTCCCCATCAAGTCTCCAGGCTACCTATATCCTTTATTTCTTTCAACTAATTGTTACGGTCCCTCACCATCCAGCTTTCATTTGTCACTGGGCTATATGACAGACTTCCCCATTGTGCACCAGAAAATTCTTGATCCTGTAAGATCACTTCAACCCTGGCTTTCATACCTAGCAAGTACTGTCAGCATCTTCAGCCCTTCCCTCTGATTGGATGACTCCTCCCAGAACTTGCCTTTGAGGAGGGCACGCAGGTCAGCCATCTCTTTCTTTCATACCACGCTGCAATTCAGACACCTCCATCATGCATCCAAGTTAGATACCTTCCCTTCACCCCCTTTCAGCTTGTTTTTATGTGCTGTCTTCCCCCACCCCCACCCCATTAGATTGTAAGCTCCTTGAGGATAGGCATTGTCTTTCTTTATGCTTATATTTGTGTACTCAGTACTTAGCACAGCACCCAGCCCATAGTAAATATGATTGATAAATGCTTGTTAACTGACTGAATTCTCGTTGCCCATGTCTAAATGGCCTCCAACTTGTCCATGTTCTTCTAAGATGTGGTACTCAGAATTAAATACAATATTCCAAGCCTATCTATGTTTTCCTAAGATCAAATAAGTCATTTCAATTATTATAAATACCCAAATTAACTACAAAGGACATATGGAGGAAGATGCTACCTGCGTCCAGAGGAGGAACTGACAAATAGAAGCAGATGTAGAATGATGCATATGTGGATAGATAGATAGACAGATAGAGATATAGGTAGATATTTGTATCTAATGGTAGCCATCTAGGGCAGCGGGTGGGAGTAGAGAGAGGGTGGAGAAGGAAGGAAAAAAAGAAATGTACATGAAACTTTATTATATATTTAAAAAGAATAGCAAGTTGTACATAATAAATTTCCAGTTTCATATGCAATCATCTTTTAAAAATTTTACTGCGTTATGGAAATGCTTGTTTTATTCCATAAATTAAAAAGAAATTTAAAAAAATAAAAATAAATAAAATGATGCTCCAGGATGACAGAACTCTAGCTCTACCCCTGCTCAGCTGTGGCTGTGCAGATCTGGGACCAGAAAGCTAGACTGGCTACTCCGTTAGACTAGAAATGCAACCTACCTTCAAGTACAGGAGACATAAAACAAGAGAGCGAGGAAGGCTAGGCATACTTCCTTGGACACGTTCTTCAAAGCAAGGAAGGGCACTCAAATATTAAGAAGAGATACATAAATTAGAAAGTCTTCAAATCACATAAATAATCATGTTTATGGAACATGGAAATATTTCCAATGGGAGAAAAAGAAAATTAAAATTCTTGAAATAGAGTGATGGGTTTTTAGAGCTTCAAGGAACTTTAGAGTTCATGTAATTCAATCCTTTCATATTAGGCAGAGAAAAATGATACCCCCAAAACTTAAGTGACTTGGCCAGGGCCACTCAAACAGTTGGTTAGTGGCAGAATAAGGAGTAGTCATGGAAAAGCACAAGATTTATAGTCAGAAGAGCTAGGTTCAAGCCTCACCTCTGTTGCTTCCTACTCATGTGACCCTGAACAAGTACCTTCTCCATGCTGGGCCTCAGTTTCTTCCTCTGTAAAATGTTCATCTTTATTTTCACTACCTCTAACTGAACTTTGGCATTTCCTTCAGTTATGAATGGAGACAACAAAACCTTATCCAGAGAAGGAGTCCACAGGTTTCACCAGACTGCCAAAATGACCCAAAGCACAAGAAAGGTTGAGAACCGCTGGGTTAGGGCCAGCAGCAAAGCTTTCGTGTAGAAGATGGAGCATGAACTGACCTTTAGAGAAAATTCGGGGCAATAAGGGGATCATCAGGCAAACTGATCAGTCCAAGAAAAGATGCTTCAATAAAACAGCCTCAGGTGAAGCAAGCACTAAGCAAGGTAAGCTTCCAATGAATTACTAAAAACAGATAAATGGATCATGAGAAGAATTGATCATAAAGCATGGTAAGCTTTATTTGAATTGCTTATCAAGGAAAATGATTTTCCATGAATTGGCCCACTCCCCAGGAAGCATGGGACAGACCAATGACTGTGGGTGGAGTGTGACGCTCTGGGTGGAGGAGGGTTGCTATGGAAACATTCCTGTGCCAGCAGTCATGTAGACAGCTGGCAGCTGGGACTCGACTCTCCCACTCATCCTGGCATAAGCCCCGTTGGAGGGGAAAATGTGGAGGGAAGATTCTTTCTGTTCCACACCCAGCAGGGTGCATCCATTGCTAACTACTGCCTCTTCTGCTCAAGAGAAGAGGTTCGAGCCATAAAGAGAGTAAAAAAGAAAAATGGTCAGTCTCTATGCAAATTCTTGTCCACAAAGGCAAATTCCAAGGTTCTGGGGAAGAGCTAAACCAAGGATCCATATTGTGCATGCACAAAAGAGGAAAATAAAAAATCCAAAAGGCTTCCTAGGCTGGGGGAAAGAGGTGATTTGGTGATAATTGATGTTAGTGAACTGTCTATATCAGTCAAATTCACTGTAGCAAATATGCTCTGGTCTACTGTCCCACAGCCAGGGTATACTAGGGTTCTAGTATAATCCTGAGCAGTGGGAGAAAAGGGATGTCACTTCCCTAATGTTATTTGCTCAAACCCCACTGCCTGTGTCACCTGCACTATCAGGTGCATATGACCAGTGTCCTAGTTCCATTTAACCACTTAACACTAACCAGTTTTTAGAAAAGGATATTTACTTCAAAGATATAACTACAACAGGAGTGCAAACACATCTTACCCCAACAATTCAAGGGCATACTCTCCCTTTTCTTCCTGGGTCTCTGGGAAGAACGGACCCAAACTTAGTTTAGTTGCTACATGGTGTTGGTCCTATCAAGTTCACATCCAAATGTGACTTCACTGCTCTGAGTCCTTATCTCAGCTGCCACTGGGCTGCACAAAAAGTCACTCTGTGCTACTTGGTACATTGATGCTGAGCTATGTGAAAAACCCAGATGCTGAGATTCCTGGAGGCTGATCTTTTGGCCTCCTGATCTTTAGAAGCTCACAAGGTTGGAGTCTCCAGTCCCTTCACCTAAAGGAGAGGAGAACAAATACAAAGAGGAAGGGCTGAGGCCCATTTCACCACTTGTCAGCCCAAAAGCCTCTCCTTTAACAGCATTATCTCTCACCAGACTGGATGGAGGGAGGAAAGGAGTCAAACCAAGGGAAATCAACCAAAAAGAATGGCCAAGACCATCTAAGGCCTTTTGGAGGCATCTCTCCTTTTAGCTATGCAGACAATTAAAGATATTTCTATTCATTACATCCTTAATAGACTAGAAACAATTATAGGATATCTGGTTCCACTTCTCTACAAGGCACTTCCATTACATGTAATGAACACTCTCCCAAGAAGTAGGCTCTCAATGAAATGATAAAGAAAAATGTTACTCAGAACCCATCTTCAAACTAATCTAGTTCATACAGCATGGAAGGCCATGAACCAGACAATCAAATGGTTTGCAGATCTGGAGAGTGGAACAAGCATTTTCTCCCATGGGACATAGTATTATAAATCTAGATATAAATATTGGAGTGAGTTTGGGGGTTTTTCTCATAAATATCTTCTTAATATGGTTTTACTTTTGAGTATTCATCACTTTTTCAACATAGATAACTTGCAGATCCCTCTATACCTTTCTCATCCCGCATTTTTCTATTTCTATGCCTTTGTACATTCTATCTTTCATGCCTAGGACCATCCTTGCCTCCCTCCTCCACTGGTTGAAATTTTTTTCTTTCTCATTTATGAAAAACTCACAGAAAAGAACAGAAGGAAGGCCAGAAAGAATCACAGACAAGCAGGACAATTTTCAAAGGCAGAAGTCGAAATTAATTTAAAAGAAAAGCAAGCTGTACATAATAGAGATTCATGGTTTTATGTACAATCCTCTTTTTCTGTTCTATTCCGTATGTGGAAATGCTTGGGGTTTGGGGGGGGGGTTAAATTCAGAATAAAGAAATACAGTTTTTAAAAACAAACAAAAGAAGTCTCTCCTTCCTTCAAGACCTAATTCAGGTGCCATCTTTCCCATGAAGCCTTCCCAGATCCCTTCCTCCTCAAGTCTCTATCACACTTTGCCTGGGCCTTTTCTTTGTATTTGCCACATTCTGACTTATATATGTTGTGCTTAGGTGTCTTATCCCCTACTAGATTTTTGAGCTCCTTGAGGGCATGAATTGTGGCATTCATTTTTGTATTGCTCAGTGCTTGAGAGAGAGCCCTGTCCATAACAGGGGGGTCATTGGTAAGAGCTTCCAGAAGGTTGAATGAATAGCTATACCTGGATAATAGCACATTCTTCTAGGCATCAACCTAGTTAAAATATTCTTCTGTAGCTAGACATGTGGAAACGGGAGAGAAATCTGTCCAAATTTTCATCCAGAAAAATGAATGTTTGAGGTTTTTTCCCTAAAGCACTTGGGAAAGTATTAAATACTACACAGATGTAACATAGTATTACTAATTTTATTACTTTGTGTTATGTGTATTGACTTGGAGAGAAAATGGCCATGTGTTCTCTCAACTTCAAATTTTATGCAGAGTAACATGTCTAAAGCCCTGTTCTGATACCTCATCATGGTGTAGAATGATCCTGGGGGGTTTGAGGACCATACTAATAGAACACAAGCTCTAGCAGATTCTACCGAGCTGGAAAGGCTTCAGGGATGAGCCTGGTGACAGATCATTTGGCCAAGAACTAACCTAAGTGTAGAGAGGCTCATCACCAAAAGGCTGGTCAAACAGTGATGAATTTTTTTTTGGACTGTAGCAACTTACAGAGACTAAGGTATAGAGAGATTAGCACCTGCCCTAAGGGAGGGTACTCTATACCAACACTGGTGAAATCGCGCAGATCCCTGAAGTTTTTGTTCACCCTTCATTTTTGAAAAGGACCAATGACATCACAGGTGATGTCTTGACTTACACAGGAATTGGATTTAAATGAGGTAGAGTTGCACAAAATCGTTAGCCTCCCTCTCTCTTCCAGAGTCATAAAAATCCAGTAGCAAAACAAGTCAAGAGGACCAGAGTGGCTCAGGTGCAGTGGATGACATTAGCATCTTCAATGTCGGAGTATCTAAATAATAGGCCCCCTGATCCAGGTTCTAGGCAACAGCGAATAGAGCTCACCAGATCTGAAGTCAAGAAGAAGTGAGTTCAAATCTAGTTTCAGACATTTAGCAGCTGTATGACCTTGGGCAAATCACTTAAACTCTGCCTGCTTCAATTTCCTCAACAGTAAAGTAGGTATGAGGATAAAACAAGATAACATTTGTGAAGTGCTTTGCAAATCTTGAAGTTCTATATAAATATTAGCTATTATTCTTATCCTTATTCAACCAATACCATTTGTATAGTTCAAGTCACTGAAGAAGCAGAAAAAAACCTTAATTTTGAAGTGCTAAAGATTCGATGGCATCTACACTGCTATTCCAGATGTGTAATCACCTGGGCTGCCAATAAAATAAAGCAATTTCCAACCCACTTGAAGAGCAATATGAAAATAAGCTGCCTTTCCAAGCAAACATATGCCTGCCATTAAGGAAGCTGGCTGTTCTTTCCCACACTTTTATTGTGAAGGTGAACATCCAGCCAAGGTCTATTTTGACCCATACTTCATATGGAGAGTTAATACAGGAGACACCATTCTGGTCGTCAGGGAGAGAGAACCCACAGGGAGACAACCAGGATTTCTATCTGATATTTTTCCTTCCAGGAGTAGTTACCAGGGAAGCCAGCTTCTTGGCAAGGGAAGGTTGACACCAAGCCTTCATCTGAGAGACGCTCGAGTAGCAAGTCCTAGTGACTCAGCTGGGCCAATCACTTGGCTTAGCGGAAAGTGCTCCTAAACTGGAGTGATCTCGGACCCTCTCGATTACTAAAACACAAAACTTTCCCAGGGAAATTATTAAACTGGGGTGGGGCACCTAAAATGCACTGAATGTCACCGAGGAGAGGGGAAATACGTTTTAGAAAAAAGATGACTTCTGGGAGAACGGGACAGTCCAGACAGATCTCCATCATGGATCTCCACGTGATTGAGTCTCTGCAACCAGAGAGCAAAGAAGGAGCTGACATTCAAAGACCCTCCATTTTAAAAAACGCATTACTCAGATCTACCATAAAATGGGGCTGTGGTGAACTGTATCCTATTTTCAAAGGATCATATTTAATTAACCAAATTCTTTAAGCTACCATTTCCTTGTGTGTGTGCAGAAGATGTCTACTTTTTTTAAAAAAATCTTTTTCAATTAGCAATCATCTATTTTCTCTCCTTCCACTTGTACCTCCAATGAAAAAGAAAAGAAAAACAAAACCTTTATAACAGATAAGCATACTTTCCGCATTTCTGTTTAAATCGTGGTAGAGATCTGACTGTCTGTGTCTAGTACCCTCTGACTGAGAGGATTCTATAACCTTCAACATAGACTCACTCAATAGGACTGGGAAGGACTCCAAAGAAGTTGTCAAGCACATAGCTTTCACTGACTTTATGACATAAACCATCTTCACCCAGTCCTTCAGTGTTCCCTGAGAGAAAAAGACAGAGAAAGAAAGGGGGAGAGAGACAGAGACAGAGACAGAGAGACAGAGACAGAGACAGAGAAGAGAGAGAGAAAGGGGGAGAGGGATAGAGACAGAGACAGAGATTCAAACACAAAAATACCAAAGAAACATGCTTTGTGGGTTTAAGGAGTTTAAGGAGAGTGTAATGCTATGACTAAGTGTTAAATGTTGGGAAGGTGGGTGTTACTTTGCAGTGGTTTGGTATAATACAGAGAGCACCAAAGAACTAGGTTTGAATCCAAATCTGTCTCTTGCTAGCCACCCATGTGTCCTTGGTAGAGTTACTTCTCCTCCCTGGGCCTTTTTTAGTGTTCTCTTTTATAAAAGGAGGGTGTTGGACCAGATGATCTCTCAGGGCCCTTCTAAACCCTAAATCCATCTGATGAATTTGCTGGAGGCTTCTTTTTGTGAGCATAAATACTGACCCTGAGATGAGGCCTGAGCTGAGTATTTCTGGCCATGCTTTAGCCCAACAGGAAAGCAGTGTCTAGGCACTGCAGTTGAGCAAGGCTGAGAGGGTTTAGCACTCCACCTCCATATAAGAATACTGTCAATCCCATCTCAGCTCATGATGGCGCCTGAGACAAGTCGTCATCTTACCAGTGTGTAAAACTGTTGTTTATGGTGTGGGCTCCCTGGTCTGGTCTCCCTGGCCTTGTCTCCTTCAGAATTAATAACCCCAACTTCTAGGTAGGTGATTTTCATGCTGACATTGAAGGAAAAATCAAACCCTCCTTGGTAGAAAAGAAAATGGTTGAAATAAATTTTCCAAATTTTGGTGAAACTAGGGAGAAAATCAATGTTTGGGTAAGTCTGAGAGAGAGGAAATGTGGTTTTGATTTTTTTTAAAGAGTACATTTGCACTACCATAATTCAAGCCCACTTGTTTGAAAGACAATTTTTTTCACAGATTATACGTTCTCATAAAGACAAGATTCTTTGCTGAATTTGAATGTCAAAGTGGAAACTTTCTGACTCAAGTGACTTCATTTTTATGGAGAAGACTTCTTTCCTCTGCCCCCATAAATTCTCCCCCAAGCAGGTCCAAGGTCTCGTCAGGCATCCTTAGCAGGATAAACACAGCCAATTAATATTTGATAATGATAATGATATCACAATAATTCATATTTTTCAATCCCTTTCTAATTAACAAGTAATATCCTAACAAGGGCTCTATGAGGTAAGTAGTACAAGTGTTTTGGGTTTTTTTACCCCCATAGAAAGAAGAGGAAACTGAGATTCAGCTAGAACAAGACCTTTATCTGGGGTCACCCAACAAGTGAATGTCAGGGCCAAGTCTCCCAGTCCGCAATCCAGTTTTTTTGTCCACTATATGTTAACTAAAGAGGATGCGGAGGAGGAGGAAGAAAAAAAGAATAAAGAGGGAAAAAACAGTTCTCTGGCTATGAGAGACCCCCAAAGTTAGTTTCACTATTTCCTAAGCTTAGTATTTATGCTGTAAATAAGCAGGCCACTTGGGCACAGATGAAGCTTATTTTGGGAAAGGATTATTAAAATTGAGGAAAATGCATCACACATAAAATCTTGGGGACTAGAAGATTCAGAAAGCAACAGCCAAGTGCTATCAGCAGGTTACTGAGAGACAGCCAGTGAAGGAGAATTGGCCCTAGGCTGGGGGACAGGAGACTTGGGTTCTAGGGTAAGCTCCGAAGCTAACTCCCTGTGGACAATAGATAAGTGAGTCATGTCTCCACTCATTCAACCTTGTACAATGTAAAATAACGAGTCTGGTCTAGTTAAGGGAGAGGGAAGTTAAGACCTCCTCCAGCATTGGCACATTTTGTTATGTTCAACAAATTAAATCAAAAACTATTTGTAAAGTCCCTATGTGCAAGGCACCATACTAGGCCCTAGAGATACAATGACAAAAATAAAAATGAATGCCTATATTCAAGGAGCTTATCTTGTCCTGGTCTAAGGTCCCTTCCAACTCTGACGTTTTACTTTCGAATTCTAATATCTCTTAATAAGAACTGACATTTCTACAGGTCTTGGAGGTTTCATACGTTACTTCATTTGAGACTTATAACAACCCTGTGAAATAGGTGCTGTTGTCACCCCCATTATACAGATGAGGAAATTGAGGACCACAGGGGCTAAATAATTTGCCCAGGATCAAATAGCTAAGAAGTGCTTCAAGGCAGGATTTGAATGAAGATCTTCCTGATTTCAAGTTCCAAACTCCCTCCATGACACCAGGTCCACTATCTTCTGTGTTGTGATGTCCCTGCCAGCTCTAATGTCCTGTGATTCTGTAAATTAGCTGCTCCCACAAGGCTTGACAGTCACCAATAAAGCCAAAGAATTCACAGCTAAGGAACCTCCAATCTCAGAGCACCATGGGGAGCTTCCTTTAACTACTTTCTTCATTGAGAAAAAAAATGAGAAGTATATAAAGTCCCAAATCAAAACCAGAATCATCTTCAACCCGAGGCAGGGGAGTTGGTTTTAATAAAAGATGTGCTTGTTGGGGGCAGGCCCTTTACTACTGGGAAAATGTGGAAACTTAGCCTTAGGCTGGGGGTAGGGGGAGGACTATGCCTTCCCAACTGCTGTGGTTGGGATCCTCAGATAATAAATCTTGAGGCTAAAGCAGTTCTAGGTCTTAGATAGGACAGTGGTTCTCAAGGTGCGGCCCCCAGACCACAGGGGTCCCTAGATCCTTTCAGGGGTCAATGAAGTGAAAATTATTTTCATAATAATACTAAGACATTATGTATATAATAAATATAACCAAAAACTCTTTGGATTCCTCAATTTTAAGAGTTTGATGGGGTTCCAAGATCAAACAGTTTGAGAACTGCTTAGCCTCACTAGGCACCATTTTATATATCTACAATCCAACCCTGGGCTGTCAAGTTGGTACTATAGTTAGGGTAATGTGGGAATGAGATGCTACTTCTATGAACTGATGTAAAGTGAATAGAACCAGAAGAATATTGTACACAGTAATGGCAATATTGTACGATGATCCACTGTGAATGACTTAGCTATTCTGGTCAATACAATGATCCAAGATGATTTCAAAGGACGTATGATGAAAATGTTATCCACCTCCCAAGAAAGAACTGATGGAGTCCGAATGCAGATCAAAGTGTATATTTTTAACTTTCTTTTTCTTTTTTTGTCTGTGTTTTCTTTTGCAACGTGCTTAACATGGAAATGTTTTGCATGACTTCACATGTATAATCTATGTCAAATTGCCTTCTCAAAAAGGAGGGAGGGGAAAATGAGAAGAGAGTGAATTTGGAACTCAAATTTTTAAAAAACAAATGTTTTAAAAATCATATATATATAACTAAATGAATACAAATATATTGGAAAAATAATATTTAAAGGAGGAAAAATCCCTATATGTACAAAATATCGATAATAATTTCTCCACATGATTTTACGTGCTTGTTGCATATGAGAATACACATAGATATAGGCATGGATCGATCGGTGGAGAGATTGACAGCTCAGTCTTCACTCTGAATCCATTTGGAAGAAGGCAGCATGTTTCATAAGTCCTCTGGAACACTGGTTATCATTACACTGATCAGAGTAAGAAGCTGACTTTCTATCACAGGAGAAAATTTGTACGTACAAATTTTTTTTTAAATTGGAGAATGAGCTGAGGCATCAAAGGCTTCATTCAGAAGGAAACGCTTGTGCTGACTTTTGCCCAAAATAAGGAATTATAAGAAGCAGAGATGAGAAGGAAATGCATTCCAAGCATGCCGAGAGCTTGTGCAAAGACAGGAGAGAGGTTGTGTCATATGTGAAGAGCATCCCAAAGGCCAGTCTAGCTGGACCACAGAGTGCAAGCAAAGAATTACTTAGGGTGGAACCAGGTTGGAAAGGGAGGTCAAATAAAGAATTTGATATTTATATGTATCTCCATTGATTTTATTTTTGTTTATTTTTAAAATTGATTGTTAAATATATTTATTTATGTTTTATTCTAAATGAAATAGAGTTTATTGAGTGCAGAAGTGACATGATCAGAGCTTTATTTCAGGGAAATCACATGAGCAGTGGTATGAAGGATGGATTATTAGAGTAGGAATAGATCTGAAGTAAGGAGACCAATTAGGATGTTATTACAATAGTCCAGGGAAGGGGTAATTACGGCCTGAACTAGGGTGACCATGTGACTAGAGAGAAGAAAATGGAATCAAGATGATATGGAGAATGACAAGAAATGCAGAAATGACAAGATTTGGCAACTGATTGGATATGTGGATGTGGGAGAGTAAGAATTCCAGAATGAAGATGAAATTGACAACCTGGGTCACTTAAAAGGGTGATGCAAAGATAGGGAAATGACATTTACAGGGTAAGTATGATGGACCTACAAAAGATACTGAGAAGTCACAGTCTTCTGGCAAGAGAGTCAAAAAACAGTAATGCCACGAAAACCCAGAGAAGGGAGAATAAGTGGCCAAGAGGAAAAGGTAGCCATCAATGTCAAAGGCTGCAGAGAAATCAAGAAGGAAGAGGTCTGAGAAAAGGCCACCAGATTTGGCTATTAAGACACCATTCATAATTTTGGAGAAACCAGTTTTGACTGAGTGATGAGATCAGAAGCCAGATTGCAAATAGTTGAAAGGAAAGTAAAAATGTGATAGTATTTCAAGGATCATTTGTTTGGTGAGAGGATTAGACAAAGGTCTAACGTTCACTGACACGTTCACCATATTCACCACCTCAGCATAATTCCACTCTTTGCTCTCCTTCAACTCTGCCTTATCCAACCAGTTCCCAAGTCTTGACAGTTGCACATCCTCATCTCTCACATCTGGGCCCTTCTTTCTACCTACACAGCCACTCTCATCACTCCATCCCTCTTCACCTCTCACTTGTATAACTGAAATTATCTTCATTTCCATTCATCCTCCACAAAGCTACAAAGTTTATATCGCTCAGAGCATAGGTTTTACCATGTCATTCCTCTATTCATGAAACTCCAATGATAAAATAAGAATTTCTCCATTTGGCATTTAAAGTCCTTCACAATCTTAATTCAGTCCAATTACATCTCCAGGTTTACTCCCCTTCACCTAATCTCCATTGTAACCAAATTGACTTACTTGCTGTTCCTTGTGCATGACTTGTTATCGCTTTGGTCAGTCATTTCAGTGATGTCCAACTATCCATGGCCCCATTTGGGGGTTTTCTTGGCAAAGATAATTGAGTGGCTTGCCATTTTCTTTCCCAGGTCATTTTAAAGATGAGGAAACTGAGACGAATAGAGTTTAGTGACTTGCCCAAGGTCATACAGCTAGTAAGGGTTTGAGGCTGGATTTGAACTCTGAAGATGAGTCTTCCTGATTCCAAGTCCAAAGCTCTGTGCACTATGGTGCCACCTAGCTGTAGTGACACATCATTTCCCGTATCCATGCCTTTGTCCAGTCTATTCTCCACTTCAGGAACTCCCTCCTCCCGTCTCTGTCTTAGAATCCTTGGCTTCCTACAAAGTTCAACTCGAGTGCCATCTTTTACACAAGGCCCTGATTGCAATCCCAGTTGTTAGTTCCATCCTATATCTCCTGAAAATTATTTTGTATTGATTTTGGTTTTTAAACTTCCATGCTATTTCTTCCAGTAGAATGTAGGCTCCTTGAATGAATGAATGAATGAATGAGCATTTATTAAGTACATACCATGTTCTAATCATTAGGGATACAATAGAAAAAAGCAAAAACCAAAAACAAAGCAGTCACCACTCTCAAGGAGCTCCTTCTCTGATTGGGAGAGACAAAACAACTAGGAGGGCTGCTTCAAGGCAGATGGAACAGCCTAGAAGTCCTCAGGATGCATCAGTGAGTCAGATGACAAGGACCAAGGTCTGTTTGTTCATTAGGGTGTATTGGCAAATAAGATGGCAGTACCTGGTTGGGGAGGGGGGAGGGTGTCTAGAGGGCACAGTGAAAGAGCAGAAGTTAAGGTTTAGTAATCTGCCATATCACCAGAAGGATTTCAGTTGCTGACTGCATGAAGGTTAGGAAGGCCTATGCACTGGGAAATAGGGAGTAGGCCTGAGGACCAAGTGGAGCAGGGGTTTGTAACGCCAATGCAATATCTACACCACCCACAATCACGGTAAAGTCCATGACTGTAAGTATCACATGAGGTTCGATTGCAAAATATACCAGATTCTCCAGATAGAGGACAGAACTGAAGGATTTATTTAGACACCAGAAAACCGAATCCCAAAACCAGTAAGCCAATTCCATCATAGTGCCAAAGATATTCAGAAACCATAATAACACTGAGAGCCATGCCATCCTTTAGCCTTCCCACAAACCAATACAAGATCAATATTTACTCACAAAACTCTTTATCTCTTTGCCTGAGCTCCCCCTGTCCCCCACTGTCTGTCTAGCTCTGAACCAGCTTCCTGTAGGCTCTGCTTCCCTTCAGCAAACTCCTCCCACCACAGGCACCATGTGACTATATTCAGCCTATTAGGGGGCAAAGTTTATCTTCACAGCAGGGAAGCTTCCTGTGGGCTCTGCTGCACCTTTATGGCAAATTTCCTCCATCACAGGCTCCATGTGACCATATTCAGCGCATTAGGGGGCAGAGTTTACTTTCAAAGCAGCGGAGGTCTTCAAACTCCCGCCAGGTCTATTAAGGGGCAGGGAAGATCTTCAAATTCCCACTCCCATTACAGGGTTCCATCGACAAAGGAGAGGGTAGGGCAGGAACCATTTTGGTTTTCGTCTTCATATTCTGGTGCCTACTTAGCACAATACCTGTCACAAAGTAGTTGCTTAATTTTAATGCTTGTTGAATGAATAAATGGCCTCAGAGAGAGCAGAACTAAAAGCAACAGGTAGGAGTTTCAAAGGGCCAGATTTTCGGCTTAATATGAGAACAATCTCCTTAATGAGTAGAAAGGTCCCCCAAGTGGAAAGACCTACCTCAAGAAAGAACAAATTCCCTATCACTGGAGTTCTCCAAGCAGAGGAAGGACGATCACTTGTCAGGATGCTCCAGAGGGCATTCCTATTTGGATACAAGTTGGACCAGACCATCTCTGAGATTCCTACCAACTATGCAATTTGTGTGATTCTAGGCATCAGTTTTCTACCACTGGTTGGGAAGGGGGAGGGGAGTGTCACAATTTATAATCTGGAGGGCCAAGAGAAAACATCAAGTACAATTTATAATTGGAATTGATGAACTTCATGACTTCTAACTTTCTATGAAACACTATTTAAAATGGTGGTCCTCTACTGACTCAAGAGTTATTGAATCTTCAATATGTGATGAATTAGCGCCTGGAAAGAACTCCTTCTACCCTGGGAGAATGTGGCTGAACAAATATGGAAAAAAAATGTCTTTCAGCCACAGTTCCTGAATATTTCATAATTTTTACCATCTACAAATCTGGAGGCTACTCCTCCAGGGATTGAGATTCACCAGTCTCCAACACCAATGTCCTTGGAACAGCAGGCAGTCGACTATTCTAGAACCAAATCAACTCATTTGGTCCTTTTAGATGAATAGCCAGCCAGATGATCTGCCCAAGGCAGAAACATGGCCTGCTATGTGGTAGCTTAAGGATCTGAAAAGTCCTCTAACGATGGACAAATCACTTTCATCATTCATCAAGATCACAGGATTGATTTGTTTATTTATTTATTAATGTTTAAATTTAGCACCACAAACATTTCCTGATAAATAACACATACACACACACAGACTCTCCTTTGTAAAAAAAGAAGAACTGTTATGCAAAGCATGGCACCTGCCTGAAAGTGTATGTAATACGATATGCCAAATCCAAAGTCTTCTCCCTCTTTGTCAAGAGGGAGGTGGATCAAAACCTCTGCTCTCTGGGACACTTCTAATCGATCAGTCCTATTGTCTTCTGGTGTTGTTTCCTTTTATGTTGTTGTAGTCATTGTGTACATTGTTCTGATTCTACTTTCCTTGCTCCATATCAGCTCGTTTAAATCTTTCCATGTTTCTCTGACTTCTTCATAGTCACCATTTCTTACAATGCAATAGCGTTCCTTTGTACTCACATACCATCATTTGTTCACAAATTCCCCAACTGACAAACACCCTCTTTGCTTCTAGCAGAAGCAGGGCAGGTATTGTTTTGCCTTTGCATTCATATCATCAACTTAAAAGTATGGCTTTAATGAATGTTTATTGAGTTGAATTTTTTTGCTGCCACAAAAAATGCTTTTATGAATATTGTGTGTGTGTTTTCCTTCTGTTTTTTATAGGTGATAGGTTTTTGAATAAGGAACTTTAGAGACTCTCTAGTCCAATCTCCTTATTTATAGAGAAGTAAGCTAAGACTCAAGAGAGAGGGAGTCATTTGCTCAAGGCCGTACAGGTAAGATGTATCTCAGAATTCAAACTCGGGTCTTCAAACTCTGAAGCCAGAGTTCTTTCCACCACCACCATCCATCTGGCTCAAACAGAGTCATGTAGTCGAAGGAGCACAAGACTTGACATCAGAGAATTTGGGTTCAAATTCAGCCTCTACTACTACCTGTAAGATATTGGGTAAGTTCTTTCTTTTCGTTGGGTCCCAGATTTTTTCTCTGTCGAACGAAGAAAAATGTGACAACTTTTAAGATCTCTTCTAGTGTTAATTCTTAGTCTTCTTTAAACCCCCAAAACACAGTAAAAGGAGAAGCGCACCAGCCAATCCTGACCTTCTTCATCCTTCCAGAGTTAATTGATCCTTCTACCATGGACAGGCCTTAAAGACAAACAACTGCCTTCACTCCCCTCCCCATCAGAAACACAAACTTTCACAGTAGTATGCGGCTGAGAAAAATTATGCAAATGGAGCTTATCGCTGATCGGAATAACAAGTGAACTTCATCTTGAATGGGCAGCTTTCCTGGGTAATGAGGATTATTTACACACTATTTCCCTTGCAAATCAGGAACAGGTTCCCAGAGTCACGGGGGCAGAATGACTGCAGCCTAGGTGCAGTGAGTGGGGAGCCCAGCCCAGAGGGATTTTTGCTAAGTATTTGCATGAAAGCCAAGTCCATCCAACTGAGAGACTGACCTGCCAAAGCTTTCTCTTGAAGGAAAGGGCTATTCTTTGGCCCGTTTCCGAGATCAATTTTTATCTCTTCAATTCTAACCATTCCAGGCTATCTTCAGTATATCCTATCCAGCCTTCTTCGGTATAACTAACAAGGGATCAGAGAGGCACAGACCTAACTCTTAAAAAAGGATATTTTTAGTCATTCACAGCTTGGCCAACAGATGGCTTTCATTATGACCTACCAAGCTTAACCTGAAATATAGATATTTCCTGTCAGCTCCACTTGAAGTCACTGGTGGAAAGGCCCAAACCTAAGCTGGTCAATTGTCTTGTTACTGCTCCTATCACTGCCACAACTAAGAAGAGACAAATTGGGCTTTACCCTCATTGGGTAGGTAAAGACATCAGGGAGTCACATTCTCTCCAAGAGAAAGCAGCAATTCCCTAGGAGCATAGGCTTCCTCCCTAGGATGACTATACCCCCATGCCTTGGTTTTCAGTCCTCTGCCATCCTCACAGTCCTCACCCAGTTGCACCACTCCTCTGGGCCCTTCTTCCCATCAACTTCTATGGAGGCAAAGACCTCACTGCCCCTCTCTCTGATCAAGTAAACAATCCAAATTCTTTCAGAAATTTTCCGGTGAAGAGGAATGTATGACCTCCTAGGGCACCCCCAATCTGCTTTTGGACAGCTCTAATAATTAGAATTTTTTTCCTCATAGATAACTGAAATCTGCTCTTTTTTTCCTTTTTCTTTTCCTTTTTTTCCCCTTAAGTTATACCTACTAGCTTCTAGTTCTGCCTTCTCAGGATACCACCACCATGGCCACTGCCACCACACACACACACACACACACACACACACACACACACACACACACACACACTTTCCCCCCCTGACTCTTGCTGAACATTTCCAGTTCCTTCAACAGATTTTGGTATGGCCTCATCTTTAATCCCCTCACCATCCTTGAAATGGTCTTTTAAACATAGTCCAGCTTGATGTCCTTGCTATCAATCAATCAGCAAGGATCTGTGAGGAACCCACTCTGTAAGAGGCATTAGGGACACAAAGATAAAAAAATGAAACACCTCAAGGAACTTACATTCTACAGTTAGGGGAAACAACAAATCTCTTTTTTTTCTAAATTTTATTTTAGACTAAAACTCCAGAACACAAATACAGAATAGAGAAAAGGAACAAAAACACATCATAAACTTAAATATTGGAACTTAAACACAAAGCTAGAAAGAAGAAAAAAGCATGTCGTGTACATAGCAGAACATAAGAGAGGATTCAAAATAGGCAAGAATAAATTCTCATTTCAAGAAAGCCTATATGATAAATAATACTCGTGTTGAGAATTGTCCATCTTTTCTTTGCTTCCTCATGGGTTTTCTTTTGTTTTCTGCTGTGTACTTTTTCACTTTGTTCTTTCACACATACCCCGAGCTCCTGTAGAAGGCCACAATAAAGTTTCAATATGTTTCTCTATAGTTATAAATATATACATACCCTCCCCCACCACCCCAGAAACAACATATCTATGTGTAACAGTAAGAACCCACTTCTGAGTCCAGAGGAGTCGAGTGTCTCTCCCTCTCTCCACTAAGTGATCCCTTTCAGCCCTGAAGCTAAGTGTAAACCATGTTCAGTCCTGGGGGAACTTGGCCTCTAAAAAGAGAGGTGAACTTATTACTAAAACTCTCTGATTCTTTATGCCCCCCATCCCAGAGCCCTAAGGAAAAATCACCTTAAACTTGTGTCTGGTTCATGTCTAGGGTCTCCCCAAAAGCAGAGAGTAAATAAATAGTTGATGTATAAGATTTTTCTGTCTTATCCTGGAGCCAATGAGAAGCAATGGGAGCTTTTTTTTTTTTAAAGCAGGATAATGACAAGGTTGAACCTGAGAATTAGGAATATCCTTCTGGCAGATGTGTATAGGACATCTTAGAAAAGGTTTGAGAAACTGGAGGGAGGTAGACCAGTTTGGAGGTTTTGCAATACCTCATGAGAGGTGATGAGGGCCTGGACCAGAATACTGACTGTCTGAGTAGAGAGGTGGGGTGGGACCCAAGAGATATTGCAGAACAAGGGGCAACAAGATTGAGCCACTAACCGAGTATCTGGGATAAAGGAGAATGAAGAGTTGAGAATAAGGATAAACTTGGATAACAAGAAGGATATCAAGTTACCGGAATTTGAAGATGATTTGAGGGGTGGCTAGGGGTGCAGTGAATAGAGCACTGGCCCTGGAGTCATGAGGACCTGAGTTCAAATGTGGCCTCAGACACTTAACACTTACTAGCCATGCGACCTTGGGCAAGTCACTTAACCCCAATTGCCCTACTTTCACCCCTCCAAAAAAAAGATGATTTGATTGGGTCAGGGAAGATCTGAGGCTCATCCTAGGACTTGGACCTATAAGAAGAAGTAGATAGACCTAGCAGAGTTCAGAGATCTACAGAGATCTGAACCCAGGCATATCAGAAATCAGGATGATCAGGGTCCTGATTAAGGTGGTGGAGGGTTGGGGTGGAGTGGAAAATAGAAGAAGTCATTTTAAATGCAGCCACCAGAAGGCCTTCAGCATAAAACAGTTTGGAGGGGGAAGAAGGGGAGATACTTCTTACCAGTAATAACTTAGCCCAACTGAGGTTCTACACTAGGTTTCAAGATATTAGTTTTGGGTCGAACAGGCTGTTTAACTTAACAGAATATAGCTGGCTAGATCTGACCTCTGTTCTGCCTATTATAAAATTGCTTTCTTTTGTGAAAGGCCAGGCCTGGCTTTGAAGATAAGCCCTAGTCTATATAGTACAACATAAGGGGGACCAAAAATAAACCTTAGATTTGTAGGTGGAAGGGAACTTAGATAAGTCTAATGCCTTCATTTTCCAGAATGGAAAATTGAGGCCCAGAGAGAAGTTCCTTAAAATGATCACAAATTTAGAACTGGAAAGAACCTTAGAAGTCATCTCATCCAATTCCCTAATGTTATAGACAAGGAAATTGAAAAAGTTAAGTGATTTGCCCAAGGTCAAACATAATAAGTGACAAGAGGTAGGATTTGAACCTGGGTCCTCTAACTCCAAACTCATTATTCTTTCTACTGCACTCCAAGGTGTATTGACTCATTATACTTTGTAATTAGCAGAGCTGGGATTTGAATCTGAAACCCCTCCCCATCTCCCTTTCCCGGAAATTTCTTCCCCTCTCCATCATCCAAAATGTCTCCATCTTGGATCCTGGACAGCCTTTCAGACTTCAAGGGCTATGATGTTGTAAATAACCTTAGAAGAGGGAAATGTAGAGAAGGACCTAACCAGTAGTGAACACTAGCCATGTGATCCCAGGGAAGTCCTTTCCCCACTTTGAGGTTTGTCTTCCCCTCTATACAAAGAAGGCTTTTGGAAGAGATGATGTCTAAGGTTCCTCCTAGTTCTGATGTTTTTCAACCATATTGTCTTATGATTAGTTTAATAGATGTTGGAGGGCCTCAAGATACAGGAAAGGAACTTGGAGAAATGGGGTCCCAAAGTATAAGGGGACCCAACAGAGAAAGGGAGTTGGAAGCTGGAAAAGTAGGTATCCCTGATCCTAAAGGAGAGGACCTACATATCCTGATAATTAGGAGGCAATTTAAGTTAGGTGCTTCAGTGAATAGAGTATCAAGCCTGGAGTCAGAAAGACTCAGCTTCCTGAGTTCAAATCTGCCCTCAGACACTTACCAGCTGTGTGACCCTAGCCAAGTCACCTAACCCTGTTTGCCTCAGTTTCCTCATCTGTAAAATGAGCTGGAGAAGGAAATGGCAAACCACTCCAGTATCTCTGCCAAGAAAACAGCAAATGGGATCACAAAGAGTTGGACGTGACTGAACAAGAACAACAACAGGAATTGGGGAAAGGAACTCCCTTGGGGGAAAAAAAGGAGGGTGGGCTGGGTCTAAGGTGTGTTTGAGAAACTAAATTTAACAAACATTTATTAAGCACCTACCACTGCAAGGCACTAGATAGCGAAGAAGACCGGAGACAGACCAAGTTGGGATAGTGAAATCAGGACAACATGAGTTCAAATGCTGCCTCAGCATGACCCTTGTCAAGTCACATAATAGCTCTTAGCCTCCATTTCCTCACCTAAAAAGGGAGATAATAATAGTACCTATCTGACAGGGTTGTTGTGAGGCTCAAATGAAGTCACAGAAATACGTTAAATATGTAAAATGTTAAAAGCCCAATATAATAATGATAATGATGATAGCTAACATTTATAGAGCACTTACTGTGGGCCTGATGCTGTGCTGAGTGTTTTACAATTATTGTCTCATTTAATCCTCAAAAGAGCCCTGGGGGGGCGGAGCCAAGATGATGGCCTAGGAGCAGCAAAGTATTGCAGCTCCCACATAGCCACTTCAAAATACCCATAAAATATGACTCTAAACAAATTCTAGAACTCTAAAACACACACAAATATACTTTCCACTAAAGGCAGCTCAGCCAAGAGGCACCATCTCAGGGCTGGAAGCTGAAACCAGCCCAGCCTGAAATGGTGGCTTGGCCCTAGGGCAGCCGGACAAGCTGAGCTGCAGCTGGAGCAACAGAAGAGCAGATCTGCGGCAGCTGTGGCAGTTTTCAGAATTATCAAGCCATAAAGAAAAAAAAAAAAAGGACTAAGTTAAAGGTTAGTGGAACTCAGCTAAAAATTGAGGGAAAAAAGCAGTCTGGCCAAACCACCTGCAAGGCAAGGAAGTGGCAGAAGCAGAGGTCCTGCACCCGCTTCCACATTGCTGCTTCGGAGCTCCCAGCCTGCAGACTGCAGGGGGGCCAAGCAATCATTCAGAGAACAAGTGCTCTCGCATTGATTGGCCTGGATCTGGATCGTGGTCTTGGGTAGTGGTCCTGGGGTCTCTTTTCAGTGAGCCAGAGCTGGGGAGGGCCTCAGCCACATCCTAAAAGCACCAACAGCTGGGAAAACCCCAGCGATTTGGGACAGAGCTTTCCCCTCTGGAAGCAGAGTTCCACAGAGCTAAAAAAAATCTCTGATTGGCCAGCCACAAATAAGCATAGGAAGCAAAGTATGAACAGCAACCAAACCCTAGACTCCTTCTTTGGGGAAAAGAAGGATCAAAGCAGGGAATGGGAGGAAGACAACATAGTCAGAATTCCGGCACCAAAAGCTTCCAAGAAACATGAAGATTGCCTAAAAGCTAGAGA
>CM053583.1:315629078-315680928 GCA_028627135.1 Pseudochirops cupreus | reverse complement strand
AGAGAGAGAGAGAGAGAGAGAGAGAGAGTAAGAGAAGAGAGAAGAGAACAGGTGGTGAGGGAGTATGAGCGGGTGTGGAGACAAGGAAACAGCTAATCCCTCACTCCTCACTTAAATATCAAACTGCAAGTGTGAGGGGAGCTGAGTGGAGGGTAGAGCAGGAGGAAGGCAACGAGGGGGGGCGGGGAATGAGGTGCAGCTCCTGAAATAGACTTTGGGGGGGAGGAAAGATTTTCGACAGGCCCTATGTTTGTTGGGCAAGGATCTGCATTGGATGCCAGGCGGCAAAGGAACACCCATCCCACCCCTGCCCCCCCCACCACCACTTTTGTGCTAGCTCTGGACTTTTATTTTTCTCCCCACGCCCTGGGGAGAGCGAGGCGGGTCAGCGCCGACCCTAGCCCACCCCCACCTCCCTCTAGGGCACATTCCTGAGAAAGGAGAAAGCTCAACTCTGCAAACTCAATCGGGTTCACAGGCGCTCACCCAGAGCCGCGACAGCCCCTCCGCCAAGGGCGACTCGGGACCCGGGCGGCTGGGATTTTAATGAAAGGAAATATTTCAGCCAGCCGCCGGCAGCTCGGATTACACTGACCGAGCCGATGAGGAAATGTCTTCGTATCTCTGAGACCTATTGCTTCTCAGCTCGATGTTTGGAATCACTTCCCAGTCCAAAATCCACCCTCGCCGAGAGGCTCAGGCTTCAGCTCTGCCCTTGACCCCATCCTTGCTAATAGACGCATGCCCTGGGAGGGTGGGAAGGTGCCCACCCGAGGCGTCAGAAAACTTGTTCCTTCCCACTCTCCACCCCCCTACGCACACACTCTTGCTTTCATCCTTCACACACATACACAGCACATCACACACATTAGCACCGTGACCCTGGACAGGTCTTTTAAGCTCACACCCTCAGTCCCCTCATTTCTAAAATGGATATAATTGCAACGATTTTGTGGAGTTTATTGTGAGGATCAAAGGAGAGGACATATAATTTCCAAACCTTGAAGTGCCATGTAAATGCTGAATACTATTATCAAAAACATGATCCCCACTATACAAACACATACACAAGCTCCCCCCACACACGGCACACAGGACACATCATAAACAAGCCCACACATACAACACACCAAACCCATATCATACATCACACACACATATAACATACACAAACCCCACTCATACCATACACACAACACATATACTACATGTAACACACTGTGCACAAACGCTATACATTTTACACACAGTTGGAGCACCTAGTGGGCAACGGTTATTAAATAGGAAGCATGCAATCTTCAGCTTTCTTTGGGTTCTGTAATTCTGAGATGGCACTGCTGAGCCCATCTGTGAGATGGAAAAGCAGTGCCTGTCACTCTAATCTGTTTTCCTCTTAATCAGGACTGACTTTCATAGATTTCCTTTTTGGAAGTGGGGTGCTCTAGGGGTCAACAGAAAGAGACTCCAGCTCTGAGCAGAGTAGTAGTCTCCCCAACCCCATCCCAATCAAGTGCTGAAGAGATAGATTGGGTATTGAGGTAGGAACAAAAGTGAGGGAGAAAAAAAAAGAGAAAGAAACTGGAGGAGAACTTTTTAACAGATTTTAAGGTGGGTTGGGAAGAGGAAGAGTTGGGAGAAGGGAGGGAGCAAGGAATCAGGAACAAAGAATAAGGGAGGGTCTGAGGGAGGAAGAAGTAGGAGAAGGAAGGGAGAAAGAGGGACATAGGTGAAGGGGTAAGAGAAGGGGTAAAGCAGGGAGGGATAATTAGGAGGAGGAAGGTAGCCCTGAAAGAAGGGAGGAAAGAAGAAAGAAATTAATGAAAAAAAGAAAGGAGGGAGTGGAAAAAGGGAGAAAGGAAGAGTTGAAGGGATGGTATAAAAAAAGAGTAGGGAGGAAGGCACATCAGAATAACTGGAGAGAGAGAAAAAGAAAGAAAGAGAGTGAGGAAGGAGGAGAGAAAGAGACAGAGACAGAGAAACAGAGAGAGAGAGAGAAAGAGAGAGAGAGAGAGAGAGAGAGAGAGAGAGAGAGAGAGAGAGAGAGAGAGAACTGTGAAAAGGAAGAGAGAAATGGATGCATAACCAAATCTTGGCTTGGCCATGGAGCCAGAGCCAGAAATAGCAGGTTTGCAGATGGAAGGAATGAGGGAGGGACAGATGGAGGGGGAGGGGAGGTGGGTCAGACAGAGGGGATGGATGTATGGGTTGAGATTTGCTGCATTTATGTAATGGAGAACAAAAGCAAGAGGTGACTTTACACATTGCCTTCCCTTTTTAACAGCTGATATGGAAAATGTCATTTTTAAGCTTCTACTTTCTTATTTCTCAGAGGAGATGTGAAAGCACAACTTTAAAATGCTAAGAGTCTTCACCCCTCCTCCCACAACCATTTAAAGAGGTTGAAAGGATCAGCTAAATCTCAAATGACAGAGACTTATGGGACTTAGAGTAGGCTGCTCCAAAGATTATATGAAGATGGGAAATCTGTTGTTAGAGCAAAATCTGCCTCTAGTGAATGGATTGAAACTGCCTAGATTCCCACAGCGCCTCTGTTCCATGCCTTTTAGGGACAGACTTATGGGGTCTTTAACATCAAGTTCCCTCCTGTCTCAAAGCTGATGGGTTTGCTAGTTACAGACAATAGCATGAGTAGGGCCTGGGGGAGCAGCTTGAGCTTGCCAACTCCTCACTCAAGCTGTCGTTGGAAGTGGGTGGAGTCAAGGGTAGCTCATGATTAAGTGCAGAAATGAGACTTGTCCCCTGATGCCTGAAATGTCCTCCCCTACCCCTTCCCCTTTTAGCTTGTTGAATCTATCCTTTGAAATTCAATTCAAATCCCACTTCCTTCAGGAAGCCTTCCCAGATCTACCCACATCTCCAATTCTAATCCTTGGGAGTAACCTTCCCTCTCAGACCTTGAATACCACTTTGGTTTGTACCCTTCACTGCATTATCTGTGTTTGTCTTATTTACTTACCAGATAGTGAACTTCTTGAAGGCAGGTATCCTGACATCTAAACTTTGCTTTTTGCACATGTGGCACAGGTGTTTGGTTTGTTTTTTTTTTAATTAAATCTATAATAATCATAGATATATACAACCCTCCCTTCAACTTCAGGCCTCCTATCTCCTGTTGCACCTGTCCTTTGAGGGTAAAGGAGTGTCACTCTCTACTTAACAATAAACGTTCTCATACCTGGTCATGACCTTCACAACCCAGTGACTCTGAACTCCCATAGATCCTCACCCATACACTGCTTCTTACCACCCAATTTTTCATTCCTATCTTCCTCAACCTTCCCACTCCAAAGACTCATCCTCACTCCTTTTCACTGTTCCCTCTTGAATGCCTGTTTTGTAGGCAACAAATTTGCCTTCATCTTAAATCTATCCCTTTCATCTTCTAACTCTGACTGAAACCTGGCTTTCCTCTAATAACACAGCCTCCCTGTTCACCCTTTCTGGTACTGGCCACACATTAACTAATTCTCCTTGGCTCACTGATCAAGATGTAGGAATTTGAATATTCCTTGTTCTCCATGGCCATTTTCAAGTTCTCTTCCTTCCACCATCACTCAGGAACCACTCTTCCTTTGAGCTTCGTGCTATTCATACCTATCTTCCAATAAAAATCCTTTTGCCTACATATGCCCAAATCGCTCCCCTTCCTTCCTCAATGAGTCTGATACCTGTCTCCTCTCCAATTCCTGCCCTCAAACTAGGGGACTTCAAAATGTATATTGATTCTTCTTCAAATGTCCTGTTCAGTTCCTCAATCTGCTCACCTCCCATCAGCTGCTCTTCCACTCCACCTCAGCCACAAAGATGGTCACACCGTTGCTCTTGCCGTCACCCACAAATGTACCACCTCCAAGATCAAGAACACTGAAATCTCCTTATCTAACCATAATCTATCGGCTTTTCATCTCTCCTTTTGCCTTCCCTCATGTAATCCTACTCTTCATCTGAACAATGACCTACAATCTCTTGAGCCCTCAATTCTCTCCCAGACCATCACTTGATCCTTCCATACCTGCTAATTATTGTCCCATATTTCTTCTTCCCACTGTAGCTAAACTTCTCAAAAGGCCATCTACAATAGGTGCCTCCTTTTTCTCTCCTCTCACTCAATTCTTAACCCCTTAATGACCTTATCATTCCACCAAAACTGCTCTCTCCTCTTAGTTGCCAAATCCACTGGCCTTTTCTCAATCCTGTTCTCTTCCATCACCCTGCAGCCTTTGACACTGTGGGTCACTCTCTCTTCCTTGGTACTCTCCACTCTCTAGGTTTTCAGGACACTACTCTCTCCTGGTTTTCCTCTTACCTATATGACCACTCCTTCTCTGTCTCCTTTGCTGGATCCTCCTCCAGATCACACCCTCTAACCATTGTTGTCCCTCAGGTTCTGTCCTGGGTCCTCTTCCCTTCTCCCTTCATCTGATGATTTCATCAGCTCCCATGGATTAAGTCACCATCTCTATGCTAATGATTCTGTAGTCTACCTTTCCTGGCCCAAACTCTCTGCGATCTTACATCTCCAACTGTCTCAATCATCTTGAACTAGATGTGCAGTAGACATCTTAAACTCAATATGTCAAAAACAGAAATCATTATCTTTTCTCCAAACCCTCCTCTACTCCTACCTTCCCTGTTACCATGGAGGGCAACAACTGTCATCTCAGTCCCTCAGGCTCACAGTCTGCAGTCATCATGGGTTCCTCACTATTTCTCATCTCCCAGATCTAAGTTGTTGCCTGGCATGTGCTGACTCCTTCACTCCAATTACTGACCTCCCTGCTTCCCTTCAGACCCAACTAAAATCCCACCTTCCACAGGAGGGCTTCCCCAACCCATACTCCATTCTCCAATGCTTTCCTTCTGTTAACTATTTACAATTTATCCTATATATCACTTGCCTTGTCTGTATTTGTTTGCATGGTGTCTCCTCCTGTAAGATCCTTGAGGATAGGGGCTATTTTTTGCTTCTTTTTGTATCCCTAGCAGTTACCATAGTGCATGACACATAGTAGGCATTTAATAAATGCTATTGATTGATTGAATCCCCAGTGAAAAAGTCCTTCTATCAATGTACATCTAGATCAGGGGTGGGGAACCTTCGCCTTTGGACCACAGGTTCCCAGCCTGATCTAGACCTACTCTGCTACTTAAAATCTTAGTCACTTGAGACACTGAGAGATTAGCTGAATTGCCTAGGCCTGTGTAAGTGCCAAATGCTACAAGGTACTAGGGAAGAAAGGTTATTACTAATTTTTTTTGGGGGGGGGGTCTGAGTTGGTAAAGGATCCCGGAAGACTTTCTGAAGGAAATGGAATATCAGTTAGTTTTTAAAGGATTGGTAGAAATTCAACAAGAGAAGGGGTAAAGGGAGTATTCTGAGCCTAAGGGAAAGAATGAGCAAAAGCCCAGAGAAAGGAGAGTACAAAGCATGCGAAAAGGTGACTAATTGAGTTTGGTTGGATTGGGGTGGGGTGACATGGGGAGGATAGTAAGAGATAGACTGAAGTGATAGAATATCTCAAGAGTATTTGGAGCCTTGAAACTTGAAGATTTTCAGGGGAGGAGAAAGGGGAGGTGGCAAGATAAAGAAGAAATTTCTCTTTGATGACTCAGTCCTTAAGTCAGAAGACCTAGGTATGAATCCTGCTTCTACCACATACTTACTACTGCCTGTGTCCTCATCTATAAAATGAGGGGAGTTGGGCTAGATGACTTCAGAAGTCACTTCCAGCTATAAATCTATGATCTTCTAATAACAGCTAACATATGGGTGTGTATGAATACATGATGTCCCAAACTTTTGGGAAACCATGTGTGTGTACATATGTATATGTAAACACACATGTGTGTATATGTGCACACATATGTGTATATACATAAGCATACACATGCATTTATATTTTTTTTCCTATATGTGTGTGTGGAGAGAGAGAGAGAGGGAGAGGGAGAGGGAGTTAAGGAGAAACAGACAGAGAGACAAAGAGAGACAAAGACATGAACACACACACACAGAGACTACTTTTAAGGTTTAGCAAGCATCTTATATGTATTATTTCATTTGATCCTTACAATAAAGCCTGAGAATTTGTTGTAATTGTATGATAAGTGTAATGATAGATGCGATATATGATATGATATGATATGATAATGTAATATAACAGTATTATAATATTATCATCACCCCCATTTTATGGATGAAGCTAAGATTAATAGAAGTTAAGTGACTTGCCCAGAATCACACAGCCAGTAAGTATCTGAGGCAGGATTTTAACTAAGGTCTTCCTGCCTCCCACTCTAGCACTCCATCCACCTACCTGCTTCTACTTCTCTCTCAAGAGCCAGAATCTAAGAGAGAACATAGGTAAACATTTCTTTTTTTCTTTTTGAGGGGGAAAGGTAAGGTAGTTGGGGTTAAGTGACTTGCCCAAGGTCACACAACTAGTAAGTGTGTCAAGTGTCTGAGGCTGGATTTGAACTCAGGTCCTCCTGACTCCAGGGCCAGTGCTCTATTCACTGTGCCATCTAGCTGCCCCAATGGGTAGACATTTCTAAGATGCTTCCTTCAAAGAATGATCTCCTTGGCCCTCCAGTTAGCAGACTATACATTGAGTGGTTTTCCCCAGTGCTGGGCTGCTCTCAGCCATCCAAACACAAACACACACACACACACACACAAACACACACACACTTGTAAAATTACATGTACTTATGGTATTGGAAACTTCTGTCTGATACCCATGCTGAGTACATACATCTCTGTATCCCTTTATTAATGGGTTTTTTTGAAGGAGAAAAATTGCCTAGACTTTCACTAGGTAACACCATCTATTTGACCTTTTAGATATGAGTTAATAAAAAGTTTTCTTCAGCTCTTGAAAGTATGAGCGCAGATCGTATTATTTTCTCCTGGTTTGAACTGTCAAAGCAGCTGAAGTCTTCTGGGAGAGAACTGGGGTTGCTAGGGTACCTCCCTACCTGCCTTCTTCTTCTCCTTCAGAGACTAAAGTCGCTCCTCCTAAATGCCTCTAAAATTAACATTCCCACCCAGGATTCAGGAGGCTGTCAGCTGTTGACACTTACCTCTTCTGTGATCATACTTGACTTTCCACCGACTAAATGATTCATCTTGTGACACTTGGACTGCTGGGAAGAAATTGCAACATCAAGCCACAGATAACAGGGGTGCCCTGTTCTCCCAGAGAATCCCTCTGCTCTCTCCTTCCCAAATCCTGCTGAGAGGAGTGTGGTTGGGGACAAGAACAGGGGATTTGAAGTCAGAGGGCCTGTGTTTGAATTGTGGCTCTTCTCAAACAGCTTCCCCTCTCTGGACTTCAGTTCCCTCATCTTTAAAATGAGGGAATCGAATGCTTCCTTTAAATTGGGCAGAGCTCTCAATTTGGAGTAATAGTAACAAGAATAACAACTACCTTTTTTTTTCTTGCTTTTTGGAGGAGGAAGGCAGAGCAATCAAGGTTAAGTGACTTGCCCAAGGTCACACGGCTAGTAAGTGTTAAGTGTCTGAGGCTGGATTTGAACTCAGGTCTTCCTGACTCCAGGGCCAAGGCTCTATTCGCTGTGCCGCCTCGCCGCCCCAACTAGCTTTTACATAGTGCTTTAAGATTTCGAATCACTTAACAGATATCTCGTTTGACCCTCACAACAATCCCGGAATACAGGTGTTGTTATTATCCACATTTTACAGGTGACAAAATTAAGGCAGGCAGAGGTCAGCTGACTTACCCCGGATCGCACAACCAGTAAGTGTCTAAAGCCAGACTTGAAGTCGTTGTGCTGAGCCCAGGGCTCAACCCAGGGTGCCACTCGGGGACCTGGCTTAGAATCTTGTTTCTGCCCATTACCACTTGTACGACCCTGGATGAGACCCTTAATTTCAATGGGCTCCTATAGCTGCAAAATAAGCGAATTAGACTAAATGACTATGTGTGATTGTTTCTGATTCTACTCTCTGTGAACTAATGGGTGATATTTGATCCTCAGTATGATACAGTTACTTCTGGATTTAAATCCTCCTAAAATTTAAATCCTCCTATTTATGAAAGGAAAATGTTAGTCGAAAAAGAAAAGCACAGAAGAAAGATGAGTTGTTAATCCTGACTAACATTTCCTATCTAAACATGGAAACCTCAGTTTCCTCATCCAATTCATATTAATAAACATTTATTAAATGTTTATTTATTACTATTTGTAATAGTGTCTACTATTTATGAGGGCAGCTAGGTGGTGCAATAGAGTATCAGATCTTCCTGAGTTCAAATCTAGCCTCAGATGCTTACTAGCTGTGTGACCCTGGACAAGTCACTTAACCCTGTTTGCCTCAGTTCCTCATCTTTAAAATGAGTTGGAAAAGGAAATGGCAAATCACTCCAATACTGTTGCTAACCCCAAATGCAGTCACAAAGAATCAGATACAAGTGAAAGTACTAAACAACAACTACTATTTACGAGACACTCAGGATACAGACAAAAAATAAACAACCTTTGCCCTCATGTAGCTTACATTCTGCTGGAGGGGAATGATATATACGCAGTTAATTACATATCGAATATATACCAAATAAATATAAAATAATTTGGGGGACAAGAAAATAGTATCATTTAGGACATTACTTCCTGTAAGAAGTGGCACTCATAAGGAAGCTTGGGATCCTTCCTACAAAGTGAAGTGAGGAAAGAGAACTTTCAAACATGAGTAACAACCTGTACAAAGGTGTGGAGATGGGAAATTGAACGTTATTCATAGAGAACAGTCATTAGGTTAGTAGGAGTAGAGCATCAAGTGGGCAGTGGAGAATCATGTATAATCAGTCTGGAAAGATCAGTTGGAGTTAGGTTGTGAAAGGCTTTTAAATGTTGAGCAAAGAAGTTTATACTTTAGCCCAGAGGCAATCTGGAGCCAGTGAAACTTCTTGAGCAGGGGAGTTACATGGTTAGACCATGTCATCTGTAAGATGGGGGTAAAACATGGGGATGTTGGGGGGAAAACACTTTGCAAGCCTTAAATCACCATGCAAATGTAAGTTACCATTATTTATAATTTAGCCGTCTTTAGCAGCTAACTAAACTCTTCCAGGATACCATTCTACCACGCATACCATATTTCATTGCGTAATCATCATACCCTGGTTTTCTGGTTTGGGGGTTGTTTTAGTTCAAAAATTGGTTTATAATCTATCATTGCATGGTATAATTCTGTTCCTCACACCGCCTAAAACAGAGAAGCAATGTATTCACCAGTGGCATATAGATACGCATTTGTCTTTCTCAAATTGCAAGCTGCTAGCCTAGAATTCTCAGCACACATCGTTAGTATATTTCCAAAAGCCAACTTGCATGGTTTGTTTAGAGAACCGCAGTTCTAATGGTATTGTCACACCACCCAATGAAGAGTCATAGGTGCAAGGGGAGTGGGTGGACAGGCAAAGCTGCAGTAAGTCACAGGAAATGGTAAGACTTGCATCTTCCCACACTAGCTAGACTGTGCAGTTCATCTACCAGTGGTACAGGTTAGTAATAAATGATTTTTAAGTAATAGTGGCACGATTTTTACAGCTTCACATAATGGTCACACCCCACTTTTTGTGAAAATTTGGCATGAACTCTGCAATGATTATGTGGTAGAATATGGTAGTCAACACATTTCTGGATCCATAGTAGACTCACTTCAATTGTCTCTAGAGTAATGATATTCATACAGACAGCTTGGTCTAGGGGAGAGAACACTGAACTCTGGAAATCAAGACAGGATAGGTCTGAAAGAGTTGGCTCAGTGTCTTTTCTACTTACTCTATTGAACTAATGCTCTTTACATAGAACAATGATCTCTGTATCTATTAAAGTATTTTTGGTTCACCCTGACTCAGCCACTGAAACTTTTATGAGGGCATAAAAATAGAACTAGGTGGTCAAATGAAATATGGATGAGTGTAAAGCTAGGGCTCTGTGTAAATGCTCAAATAGATCATAAGTGGCCTAATAGTCTACATCACCCATAGATGATGAAGCTATAGCCAAGCTACATCAATTCAAGGGTGTCCAAAAATTAGGCTTCAGCTCCCTTTATGGTCTTATCTTCTGCTTTCCTTTCTCATATATTCTATATTCCTGTCACACTGGAACTCATTCCCAGATTTCACTCTGCCCTCATGTTTTTCTTATGCTTAGAATGAATTCTCCCTTACCCATACTCTCCTGTTGAAATTCCTTCCTTCTTCCTGGTGCCACCTCTTCCTTTCCTGACTCCTCACCCAGCCTTCCCAGCTGGAAATGATCTCTCCTCCCTCCCAGTCCTTGTAGCCCCTAGTAGCTGGTACTTTTATGCATTTGTCACCTTCTACTTGGTATTACAGTCATTTGTGAATATAGCATCTCCTCTTATTCTGCAAGCCTGGCAAGGGCAGAACTAGTACCTTGTTCAATTTTGCATCTCTAGTACCAAGTACTAGGCCTTGCACACAAGAAATGCTTAAAAGATGCTTAATGAATTGAATTGAATCCAATACCAATGGTTGTGGCTAGCACCTGATTGAGCCATTCCCAGGTAAGCTATTTCCTTACCACACATATGGAGAAATGCACTATATTTTATAGAATTACAAATTTTGTCTCTATAGTTTTAAGGGAATTGTCAAGTCAGCATCAATTTCCTCTATAAAATGAAGTTATTAGACTGGAGCAAGAATTCTTTTTTTTAATTTAATTTAATTTATTTTTAATGTTATCTTATTTTTTCCAATTACAAGTAAAGACAATTTTTAACATTTATTTTTAAAAATTTTAAGTTCCAAATTTTCTCCCTCCCACTCTCACCATCCCCTCCTTAAAACAATAGGCAATTTTATATCATTTATGTGTATGCAATCATGTAAAACATATTTCCGTGTTAGTCATGGTATGAAAGAAGGCCAAAGAAAAGAAACATGGAAAAAAAATAAAGACGGTAAAAATAGCATGCTCCAATCTACATTCAGACTCCTTCAGCTCTTTCTCTGGATGTGGATAGCATTTTCCACTTTGGGCTTGTCTTAGGTCCTTGTATTGCTGAGAAGAGCTAAGTCAATCATAGTTGATTATCAGACAATGTTGCTGTTACTGTGTATAATATTCTCCTGATTCTGCTCACCTTTCTTTGCATCAGTTCATGTAAGTCTTTCCAGGTTTTTCTGAAATTTGCCTGTTCATCATTTCTTGTAGCACAATAGTTTCCCATTACATTTATATACTACAACTTGTTCAGCCATTCCTCAGTTGATGGACGTTCTTCAATTTCTAATTCTTTGCCAACACAAAAAGAGCTGCTATAAATATGTTTGTATGTGTAAGTACTTTTCCCTTTTTTTGTGATCTCTTTGGGATACAGACTTAGTAATGGTAATGATGAATCAAAGGGTATGCACATTTTGATTGTCCTTTAGACAGTTTCAAATTGTAGAGCAGAAATTCTTAAGGGGCTCTTTCTTCGCAGTCTGATAAAACCTATGAATCCCCTCTCAAAGTAATGTTTTTAAATATATAAGATAAAATACATAGGATTGCAGAGAAAACCAACTATATTGAAATATAGTTACTAAAATATTTTGTCAAAACAAGTTCATGGACCCCAGTTAAGTTAAGAACTCATGGAGTAGAAAGACTCTGAGGTTCCTTCCAGATTTATGATGCTGTGTTATGATTCTATGATACTAAGCACATGGAGTTTATCCACAGCTAATGTGGATAACTCCAAGCTAGCTTTCTCACCAGGGCCCCTTTCTCAGATGATCAGATCTAATGTGAGCCAGAACACCAAATTTATGAGTGTTGGTTTTGGGGGGCTTCTTTTGCTTTCTAGTCAAAATGGTAGAGTTAGAGTTTTGAAGAGAGCCAGGTTCCTTACATAACCCTCAAAAAAACAACAAATAGGAACACCAAAGAGTGCAAAAATGACTTTTAAAAGTCATTTTTGTCACAAGAAAACAACAACAACAAAATCAACCAAAATAGAAAATGAGCATAACAAATCAACATAATGATAGGATTAAAACACAAATAAACACACACACACACACACACACACACACACACACACACACACAAGAATAACTGAAAAAAAGTTAAAACACCAAAACCAACACAGATAGAGAAAGAAACCATGCAAAATATTCCAAGAGAGATCCTCAAAAGGATAAATGACACATTAAAAGGAATTAAGTAATCATTAGACAGAGTGTAGTAGAGTGAACAGTGAGCCTGCCTCAGAGTCAATAAGACCTGAGCTCATGTCCTATTTCATATATAAACTGTTAGTGTGATGGAAGCCAGTCATTTAATCCCTGAAACCGCCAAGCAACTTTCTAGGGCTATTAATAACAAAGTTTGTTGTTGTTGTTTTAAAGCAAGAATCAACACTGAGAAAAATATCACAAGACAAACTAAGAGCTAAAAGAAAATTTTTTCTATTCATAAGAGGTACCAAAACTAAAATTAAAAGATGTTAAAAATGATAAGGAAGAAAGAATGAAGAAAATTATCAAAGTGGAGAATAATTGAAAATCTCAAAAAAAAAAATCCAAAAAACAGTCAGTGGCATATTCGATTTTAAAAAAATCTCATTTAGAAAGACCTTCAGAAACCATCTAATTCAAACCAAATAAGAATCCTTTCTCTATCATACCCCACAAATGGTCACTGACTTCTTTGCTAGACCTCTAATGTTGGAGAACTCACTACCTCTTAAGGCAATACGTTCAAATTTTTGCTAACTCCAAGCATTAGAAAGTTTTGCCTTAAGCCTGCCAATTTGCAACTTTTACCCTTACTGTAAGTGAAAACAATATTGTCCACAACATAGAGCTCAGTCTGAAAAAAGTAAAAGAATTATCCAAAGAATTGGAAAACTTTCAGATTTAAGCAACAGACCTGGAAGATAGATCACATCACAAAACAGCAATCACAGGATGACTGCTATTCCAGAGAAATTTAGAGAGAAAAAAAGAATTCAAATACCCTATACAGGAAATCTCTAAAGAAAATCTTCCAAAATTAGGGAAGAAAGTAACCATGAGTATGCTGGTAAATGTTTAACAACTGACTCTCCAGGAAAAAAACCTCAATGTCCTCACAAAACATTTTAAAGTTTAATCTGCATTATTAACCCTTCCCCATCACTTTCTTGAATTTAGACATCAACTAAACATTGAATTAACAACAAAATATATTTAGCCTAAATCCGTAACATTTGCTGATTTCTGAGATACAAAGACTCACACTGAAAATTTATCAATCCACTCTTAAGAACTGATATGAGCTTACACCAACAAAAATAATACAAAATAGCAGGGATCCACAGAAGCCCAACTAGGAAGAACTCAAGAATCAGTGCACCAAGACATATTATAGTTAAACTCCAACATTATCACAATAAGCAAAACAAAAACAAAAACAAAAACAAAAACGCTCCAAGCTATTGAAAGAAACATAGAAATCACTTACTAAGAAAGAGAAATCAGAATTGGAACAGATTTTTCAAAGAATATTGCTACAGATACTAAAATACAACATAGACAAGATCCTGCCTATGAGCCTTACAAGTTGTGTAGACCCATGGGATTGTCTGAGCCTCATGCAATTTTCTAAGTTTTAATTATGAATTTGTAATCTGCCTTGATGGAGGAAGTACCCCATAATATGCTATTGTCACATGGACCAGGAACCCTGAATTATCTGTCCTTGAAACACCCTTAGATTTTTGAAAAAAATAACAAAAATTTGTACTTTCTTTTTGAGTCCTCAGGACCTAAAGGACATACTCTCCAACAGCATCCATAGTTTAATGTCCATATTATGCATTGCCTTAAACCACCATTAAACTTAGACTCTTCAATGAACACCAAATCATACTGAAATAATCACTGCATAGTTTCAATACAATAACTTCAAACAGCAACTTAATTTTAAATACTCAAGACTAGAAAGAAACTAATCTACTGTGTTTAATCCTGCTAAGTCTCATCATAGCTTCCAGCAGTTGGTAAAAATTTCTGTGTCTCCAAATATCAATATTGGATCAATATTTAACTACAAGTCTCATCATATGCAAGTCACCCAAATCGGCACCTCTTTCTTGAGTGGGTCAAGAACTAAGAATGAATGAATAAATGAAGCATTTGTTAAGTAGTTCCTATTTCTTTTAATTTAACAAGCATTTTTATATAGTACCTACCATATGGACTAAGTACGGGACTATTTACAAATATTACCTCGTGTGACCATCACAACAACTCTGAGAGATGGAGGCTGTTTTACAGTTTATCCTGGCACAGTAACTGCCATTTAATAAATGTTTGTTGGTTAGTGGATCTCTAAGGAGTTTTCCAATGCTAAATCCTCTAAGGATAAATAGCGGGCATTTATATTGGAGTACCTGGTTGTTAAACATTTACCAGCCCACCTCTGATTGTAAAGGATTTGAAAGTAGGCACTTTAAGGAAGGAAATTTTCAGTGGATTTTCAATGCACTAAATTTTCAGTATGAGCTTTATCTCAGAAACTAGCAAGTGCTACAGATTAGGGCCTGATTTATTGTTTTGTTGATTGAAGATTAATGGAGAGTAGATAGAAAGCCAGGAGCAGAACAAGGAAGATCTGGGTTCAAATCTCATTTCTGACATATACTTGTGACACTGGCCAAGTCTTTAACCCTGAGGGCTTAGGCAACTGCTAAGAAGATAAATTGCAGAGAAGGAGCTAACCTATAATGGTAGAGAGAATTTCCTTCTCCAAGAGTTCTTTGTATTAATTAAATCAGAAGTCCAGTCCCAATCTTTTAAGGTTTCCAAAACACTCTACATCTGAATGTCACCAAAACTAAAACAAACTTGGAGGGGGGAAAGGTAGGTGCTACAAGATATCATTATCTCACTTTAAGGATAAAAAAAAAAGTGAGCCTTAGAGAGGGTAAGTGATTTGCCCTTGGTCACATAGCTAATAAATATTGGAGATCATATCTGACTGGATTCAGAGTCCAGCACTCTATCTAATACACTGCTTTTTGAACTGGTACTGGTCCTTTCCTTTCTGTGGGCACCAGTTTCTTTCTTCTTAAAATTAAAGACCTGGACTGGATGATCTTTCATATTCCTTCCAACCCTAAAAGTCTGAGTTTCTGAGAAAATACACAAAACTACCCATTTAGACCCAGAAGATAAATCAACCAAATCAACTTAAGAGTGGTGCATTATCCAAACTCATTTTTGTTCAAATAAATAATAATTAGGGGGATAATATCTGTTGCCAAAATAAATCAAATGATACATTCTCAGCCAAACAGAAATTATTTCTGGACTATCTGTTGTGTTGAATTATCTGTAACAGGAGAGGTCTTTCTTCTTTGTTCCTCCACTAAAACAGAAAATTAAGAATTGACTGTAGAAAGAAACCCTCCTTATAATCTACTTTCAAATCCTTTACGATCAGAAGTGTGCTGCTAAATGTTTTACAACCAAGCCCTCCAAGCATAACAGGTTTTTAAATTAATCTGTACTAGTCTTCAATTAACAAAATAATAAATCAAGCCCTGATTTGTAGTACTTGCTCATTTCTAAGATATGGCACACACTGAAAATTTAACAATCGACTCCCCAGCCATTGGAACTTGCTCCAACATACGTCCATTTATCATCTCCATCCAACTCCACTCATTCCCATTTCTCCTCCAGCATCCAAAGTAGATGCCTGACTGAAAACTGCAGCTAATAACAATGGACTTTTTTTCCTGGTCAAAGAATATGAAAAATGTCATTTTCCCCATTTCTCTATAGATCAGTGTTCACTAAAAAGGGACCTGAAACCATTGTTTATAATATGACATCATACTATTGGAAGTGGTGTTGTCAAGCAGAAAAATATTTACTGAGTTTGGGTTGTAAATCTGGGTTTCAATCCCAGCTTTAGCCAGGAGAATCATTTAATCTCTCTAAGCCTCAGTTTCCCTGTCTGAAAAGGGGAGGAGGGTGACAACTGTAAAGATGATGGTGGATTTCTCATTCAAAGGAATGCAGAACAAAAGAGAAGTCAGACAAAGGTTCAGAATGGAAGTCTTGCAGTCTTCGTCATCCAGCTTCTATAATTTGCACGTCCCATGATTAGAATTATGTGAATGAAAAAGAGTCAAAAGAAATTATCTCTCTCTAAGTGAAACAAACATTTAGTTTGAGGAAACCTGAGCAAGACAGACTTAAAATGCCTGAGGGCTTTCTGTGGCTAGCTGGCTGGAGTCTGCATCACTTGAAGAGCTAAGATAGCCCCTGAAGCTATGAGCTAAGGTGATGACAGACCCTTCCCCTTACTGAGGAAGAAGCTGCATTGCTGAAGACTGGCAAAGACCAGCAGAGAGCACACAATAACATCAATGAAGGATATTAGTAGCATTATAGCGTTGAAGACTCAAGCTTCCCCAAGCAAGAGTGGTTCTGGTTCTTAGCCACACATATTTCTTGTCCCTGTATAAATGCCCTCATCCACTCATAGCACAGTAACCTGAGGAGTTCTATACCCCCGTGTATTGAAAGAGCTTTCTTTGTCGTTTATTTTAATGTACAAGTTAACAAAATGTCTTTTGCTTTGAGCTAATTCATACTGTAGTTTGTCTTGTCAAAATAAACACATCAGTGGGGACTCATAGAAATTTTTTTAAGTGGATACCGACCCACAAAATACCTCAAATCTGGGGTAGTTTCTGAAGACCCACATGTGAGAGGGTCTCTGACTGTTACGTAGTATTTGTATGACCCGTACCACAAGGCTACAGTGAGAATCAAATAGAATGAGTATGTAGATATAGATATAGATAAAGAAAGTGCTTTGTAATACTTAGAATATTATCTAAATGTCAGTTATTATTATATCACTCTTTGACCTACTTAGAAACAACTTCTTACGGAGTGCATTGTACAGGGCAGGGGTTTAAAAAGTTATTTGTTAAGAGAAACTATATCAATGTATAGTTACATATTGAGGAAAATGTAAAGACCTACAGCCATATAGCCGTCAGGGTCAGTCCAGGGAAGGGAAATCCAACAACTTTGTGCCCATGCTAAGTATAACACACGCACAAAAGGCCCAATTGAGCCCTATTCCTGTACACTGTTGCTCAAAACAGAGACAAGATTAGCATGGTCTCTAAGAGCAGGAAGAAAGCTGTCAGAAATTAAGTTATCAGGGATAGCTTTAGAAGAGAGCTCAGAAAAGTGATCTTTATCCCCCGCAAGTCTTTGGGGTTCTAGAAAGGTGACGGCTGCATTTTAACACAGAGGAATGAATCTGCAGCAGAGCTGAATAATACACATCTTAATTAACACTGGCTTTTTTCTTTTGCTTTTTCTAGGACGCTTCCCCAGCAGAGAATAGATTGCTCTCTGATCTCCTGCACATCAAATACTCAAATTGAATCCAATATTCCAGGCCCCTTCCCTTTCTGGGCCTCAGTTTCCTCATTTGTATAATGGTGGAGGCATTTGGCTAGATCACATCTAAGATCCTTCCTCTAATTCTGTTTGTTGTGCTATTGTCGCTAGTGGGTACCTCAGATCTGGATTTCATATATCTGATATCTGTGGGTAAATGGGTCCCCAGGCCATAATTCTTCTGAGCAGGCAATTTCTAAATAATAATGACGCGAGCACCACAACACACAACTCTGGCAGAAGCCCAGCCCTAGAGTCTCATATGTGCTGTGGGGAGCCCTATGAGCTCCTGCCTGCCAACAAATCCATTTGACTGGCTACTCAGCACCATGCCACACCCAACACACTCGCCTGGTCCCAGTGCAGGGTGGGGAGGCAGTCGGCCCCCAGAACTGAAAGCAGCCAGCTTCCATCAGACAGCCACTGTTTTCTTTCTTCTGAGGGAGTGAGGGATAGTGGGTGGGGATGGAGAGGGATGTAGGATGAGAAAAGAAAAGTTGTCTTGGGAATTTAGGGGAAAATGCTGGGGGGGAGGGTGCACCGCGCGCGCATACACGTTTCCCCATCTGCACCTAAATATTTACTAACCATTCTCAACCACACACACACACAAAAAAAAAATTAATAAAACTATTTGTCAGACTGCTTCCAGTCCCAATTCTTTTGCCTTTGGAAAGTGAAAAATCCCACTTTGTGCATTCTTATGGCAACCACAATGACTACAATAGCTAAATCGACAACATAATAAATAGCGTCACAATGCCCGCATAAAGGACTTTCTGGTAGTGCATACAAAATATAAACTGTGCCCTTCCATTATTATTCTACAGGCCTCGAGGAAACAGTGCAGTTGAAATTCCACCCCCAATGTGCATCTAATCAGGCATTCAGAGCCCCTTAATGACTTGTCAGTTCTTTGCCCTGCCATTTTCTGTCCAATTAATTCTTTTATTGTGCACCGGATAAAGGGAGACAAAGGCCTTTCCAGGCAATAATGAATCATTAAAATTCAGCAGCTCCTCTCTGGTGCACTTGGCTCCGCACCAGCGGCTCACCCTGTTTTGCATTCGTTATGTGTGCGGTGGTTAAAATTCACTCTACCTCAAACAAGACCTTTCAAAATATTTAACCCCTTCCCTGGTAGAGAATTTCACCACTGTCAGGGCCAGAAACAACACACAGACACAAACAAGCACCCTCTCTTCCTTCTCTCCACCCCTTACCCCATGTAGGCAAGAGAAGCCCACAAATGCTACCTCTACAGGTAACAGAAATATGGAAGATTAGAGATTCCTAGGATTCAGAGCTGGAAGGGACCTCAGAGAACATCTTCTCCAATCCCTTCAATTTACACATGAGGAAACTGAGGCCCAAGGGGAGAAAGTGATTTGCCCAAAGTGATAAAGTTAGCAAGCTGGGATAAAAACCCTTATCCAAGAGCTCTTGCCCCAGGATAGAACGTATGAGAGAAGTTCTGTGTACAGGATTTGGTCAAACCAGTTTCATTATGAATATTCACAGTGGGCATTTGCTTTTCTTTAAGAAACAACAAAAAAATATAGTTCATTTAAGAAGAATCTTAATGAAAGGGAACTTTATCGAAACCATTACAAAAAACCTCACAAATTGCTGTCTTCCTTGGGAAATCAACAGTGGTGTTTCATACTGACTATGGCACAGGGCCCTGGGGCATAACTAGGGCAGGGCTAATGGGGAAAGTGGCCTGGAAGTAAGCCAGAAAGATGCACAGAGCAACGCCATTCAATTCTAAAGTTTTTCTCTACTACTTCAATCCCACTGGAAAAAAGGTCCAGGAGGAAATGATGGGCAAGCCTAGAAAGTCCATTTGTGGTATTGGGCAAATAGGGGGATGATACAGAAAACTAAATAGTGTTGCACAGAAATCAAGGTCAGGGTGGAGGAAGGGAAGAATAGTTCATTGAAATTTTCTTGGGCATAGAAATCCCAAATGATGACTTTTCTAGAGACCATCAGAGAAAGCCTATAGGACTGTTCCTCAACTCACATGCCATACCTGGCCCATTCCCCATCTCTGCCAGATTCAAAGCTCATGATAAAGAGAAATGAGGCAGAGTGGAGTAAGAATATGCTACAACCCTTCCTTCTATCCACCTCAATTTTCTTCCCACCTAACCTACAATTACCCAAGGTAGTATCTTTTAGGATAGGTGAATGCTGTTCAAATTCATGCTGGCTTCCATGCCAGCAAAATGGACAAGATTATTCTACTGAAGCAGAATTTCTCAAAATATTGGTCATGGAAGAGTTTTAAATGAATCTCAGATTGGAATCACAGAGCCCCAAATATTTGCATTATGCTCCTGTATCCGCAGTAGGTACCCTCTCAGGAGGAGGAGGGGAAAGGATTCAGTCAGCACAGTCAGATATGCAGCTCAATACTGAAAAGAGGATGCAGGGGCATCATTCATTACTCAGAAGGTCTGTGTCTGGACTTTAAAGCAACACATTAACACAGTGACAAATTCACATAGACCACCCAAGTGATACAGAAATCACTTGTGTTCTTTGGTGCTTCTCCCAGGGGAGCAATAACCAGTCTTATGCATGCATGTGCGCATGCATGTGCGCATGCACGAACGCACGCACACACACCCACACCCACACACACACACACACACACACACACACACACACACACACACACAATTACAGGAGGGGGAAAAAAACAGTTCAGAATACCAGACCACAGCAACTATGCTACTCCAGGGAATACTCTCTGGTTCCTAATCCTTGAACATCTCTTAGGAAGTTCTCTCTGCCATTGTAATGCCCTGGAGTCTAGCTTGTGTTTGCCCTCAAGAAAAGCCTCAATTCTTCCAGTTTAACTGGGCTTGGGTTAGGCAAAACCTGCCGTCCTGGAAGAAAATCCAGTAATGATGCTTATCTTTCCATCCCCACACTTCAGCTGCCTTGACTTCTCCATTCTGCCATCAACTTGATGCAAACAGCAACAGCAAATGGGTAGTCACACAAATAGTGTGCATGGTCCACCTATATACTGACCCCAAAGACATGCAGCAATGTTGGGGTGAAACCAAAGCAGAAACTGGAATCTCTGACTCCTAGTAAAGTTCAAGTATTAACTGTGAATGTTAAGGAGATATCTCTGGATTTTAGGGTCTGAGTGTATAATGTGTTCAAATAAAATAAAATAATAATAGCTTGTGTTTATAGAAAACTAAGAATCAATCTCATTTTCTTTTAGACGTTCCTTTTGTTTCCCACAGATATTAGTAAAACTGAGAATCGAAGTATACTTGTCAGGACCAACCAGTGACTTGGGTTGGTAATAGTCATATCACCAGGCAATGAGATTGTGCTGTTTTTCCCAGGGTATTTCATGTCACAAAAGGCAAAAGGAAAATGCCAAGTAGATTTCATCAAAGGAAAATCACTAGACTTTTCCTGTTTCTCTCTTCTCAGTTTTATGTGGCTTTGGAAATCAGGAAGTCTTTCTCAAGTATAAGTTTCTTCCACTCCTTGTCTGAGCAAATGACACTATGCTCCAGCTGTTTAAAGAGTCCTTTTTAAGAATCAATAAAAAATGTAGACCCATGAAGAGAGGCCCAGCTGCCCCAGTGAAACAAAATTATGCTGCTCTGATTATAGAACCACTGGATTTTTCTTGCTTTATAAAATTGAACCCATTCAATAAGGTCAAGCTCACCCTCTGAGTTATTATAAGAATAACCACCACTTAAGTAAACTAAGTGTAAAAAAAAAATTGGAAAAAAAATACAATTGTTAAAGTGATGAAACAGGTATTCTAAATGCCCACTAAGAATAAGTGTCCTTTGAGAAGCTGCAGTAAGCCTCTTGTGGGCAGAGCCTGTGGTAGGAGCAACATATACTGCGGTCTCTGCCATGTGGGATGGGCTAGTTTTTCCCTAAAAGAAAGGAAATCCACATCCAGTATTTTGATTGGTCTCAACTGGGGAATAAGCTCTTGACACAGCTCCTAATCACCTAAGGCATAAAAAGTCTAACTCACAAAGAATCAGGATCTCTCAGTTTTAATGGACATCCCATTGCCCTGTAAGTCCATACTCCCTTATGACAAGACGCATTGATATGGAGAGAAGAGGGAAGTTTCATCTACCTGAAGCATTGTTGTAGACTAGCTAAATATTCTTTCCATTGGATTGTTAAGCAAACTTCCTTTTAGAAAAAGTTTGGTGGTCTACACGTTTCTCTTTTCATTTCAATCCTAATCCTGAGCAACTAGACCAGCATGGACCAGTTCAGGAACCACGAATTATTCTTTATGTCCTACTTCTTCCCTCCTTATCCTCCCTCAGCTGAGACAAACAAGAATCTTTGCATGTAGTATATACTCAATAAATGTGTGTTGAATGAATGAACTCTTAAAGGGTTATTGCACTAAAGACATAACTATTAATAAAAAATGTTAAGGGTATGAATTAATATTAAAAAGAAATAATTATCCTGATGCCAGAGAAGAGGGAGAGCTATTTCCAAATGAATTTCATTTAGAATGAGTTTGCCGTAGCCATGTGTCTAATGATTGCCAAGGTCCCATGACCTCTGACATGGAAGGAAGGAAACAATCGTTTATTAGGGGTTTATTACATGCCAAGCACAATGATAAGGACTTTACAAATATTATCCCATCTTATGTTCACAACAACCCTAAGATATATTATTGTCCCTATTTTTCAGATGAAGAAACTGAGGCAAAAAGGTTAAGTGACTTGCCCACAGTCATACAGCTAGTAAGTGTCTGAAGCTGAATTTGAATTCACATCTTTCTAACTCTACGCCCAGCACTTTCTCCATTGCACTACCCAGTTGTCTCTAAGACATTTCTAAAGGATATTGCTGAGGAGCAAGGCAGAAGGAGTGCAATCCACAGTCTAACAGGCTAAGGCTGAGATCTCACCTCTTTTTCCATAACCTATTATCTATAGGTAACTTCATAGTAGAAGAGAAGCTGATATTTTCATTAATAATAGCTAACATTCATATAGCATTCTAAGGTTTGCAAAGTATTTTATGTATGTTCATTTGATCCTTATGAGATAGATGCAATTATTATCATCTTCTCCATTTTATAGATGAGGAAACTGAGACCGAAAGAGGTTAAGTGGCTTGCCCAGGGTCGCACAGCTATGGAGTATCCCAGGCAGGATTTGAACTCAGATCTTCCTGATTCCATGTCCAGCACTCTCTCCACCATGAACCATGAAACCTAGCTGCCTTATTAGAAATATTCGTAACGGCTGCTGTCTCACTGATCTTTATGTTGACAACCCAGAGCAGCTGTCCAGCTCAAACATCACCTATTCCAAGAAATCTTCCCTTAATTTTCACCACCTCTTCATTCCCCAAGTCTGTAATAATCTTATCCCAGTAGGACTTCAGTTCTTGGTTGGGACCTTTCTAATTCACTCTTCACATTGTCATTTTGTATAATATCTATAAATGTGTTGTACTAGATGCTAAGTTCCCAAAAGGCAGCAACCATGACTTATCTAATCTTTGTGTCTCCCCCAGGTGCCTAAGACAGTGCTCTGGGAAAAAAAAAATGTTTATTGACTGAGTGAATGGTCTTTGTTAATAATAATGGAATGAATTAAATGTGATTTCCGTCATTTTCCTCCAAGTTGTCATACGTATTTACAAGTAGTTGTAAGATGCCATACAATCAGAAAGGACTTGCAGATTCAAATATCCCAAGAAAGTACTTCAAGAAAAAGTGGTTGTTTTATGTTCTATAAAGTAGCTATTATGTTATTAGGGATAAAATAAATGTCTACCAGTAGAACAATGTACTGTAATATATTTTATCAGGTTTTTGGGGCCAGGGGAGCTTTGCACAATAAAAGCTTGGGATCTATTATCCTTTCAAATATCTTATAGATTTGGAAATATGTAAGTCAGATTCTCTGCTTTTTCATTCACATCTCAGAGGAGAAAATAGTTAAATACCTACCAACTCTTGAGCTAGCCCATTCCAATAAGCAACCAGACCACCAACGAATTAAGAGAAAAGGCAAAAATCAACCCCAGATTAGAGATGAAAAGGTAACTCCACTTACAAATTACAACGGCTTTAACCCTACCTCTTTAAGTAAGCTTTTGGCTCTTAAAAAAATGTGAAAGAGATAAAGGTAAAGACATTGACTCTGATTATCACTATTTCTTAGAGAGGTTTAACAGATGTAAAGCAGACAGATAAATAATGAGAGATAATGAAGAGATAATTTCCAGCTGGGGGAATCAAGAAAGGCTTCACAGAGGAGAAGGAATTTGAGCTGGGTCAATGGGAGGGTCAGCAGTATATTAAAAGACAGAAACGGGGTTGGAGGAATAGTATTCCTTTTTTAGCTGCCCTGTTGAATCCAGGAATGAGAAGTCTTCAGCTCCAGAGATAATCTGTCCAGAATTATTAATGTCCCTTGTTTTCCTCTTATGCCTCAGTTTCCCCCTCCATACAATTATAAGGAAGGCTAAATGATTTTTAAGGTACCTTTCAAATTTGACATTTTACAATTCTAAGGTCAAACTATAATTGAGGGTTTCAGAGACTTCTGAGAATTTTTGTAATATTTGGGTGGAGAAAGAAGAATGCCGGTTATAAATGGGAAGGATTACCCTTCCCAGAGTAGTTGCTTTGAATGAAATGTTCTCTTTTTCTTTTCCCTTCCTCCCCTCATGGATGGCAGACATTTTGGATCTGAAACTCCCCTTTCCTGGCCATAAACTAATTCCAAACAGTAAAATCTACTCATGAAAGTTGATAAAATTCCAGGAAAAATGATCGTCTATTAGGACTAGAAGGGACTTTTTCCCATCTATCAGAAATTTGGGGAGGGACCGTAAAAGTAGTTTCCTCTTTCTTTCTTAATAGGGCATTTTATTCAGCTGGGATAAGTAGCAAATACGTTCTCCTGGTAGAAAAAAGAAATGAGGAACTTTTCCCACTGAACTGAGGAAGTCTCCTCTTGTCAGCCACAAGTAGTTAAAAGTCCACTGAGTACCTGAATCATTGTTACTTTGGACAAATGGGCACAGGCTGCAGTAGGAGAGATCTGGGTTAGATAAAAAGAAGTACTTCCTGGCACTGCAAAACATTTGAATGAGTTACTAGGGGAGTTGAGGAAACTGCTTCTCTCATTTGTTTTAAATATAAGATGGATTGATTTGTTTCCATAGGGAATAGCCTGAGTTTTGGCCTGGCTGAAAGGATCGTTTTCCCTTCCTCCCTCCACACAGGTTTGTAAAATGAGATTATTGGGTTAAGGACGTTGGTTCTTAACCTAGTAGAATCCATGAATTTTTTTAAAAAATATTTTGGTTAGTATTTCAATATACTTAGTATCGTTTATAATCCTATGTATTTTATTGTATGCATTTAATAACATTAACCCATGAAGGGTCCCATAGGCTTCACTAGACTGCTCAAGGGGTCCAGGAGACAAAAATATTAATAATTACTATACTACATAATTTCTGATGTACCTTCTAGTTCTTTATACAAGGTGTCCCAGAAGTCTTAGAGCAGTTCTAAGCTTTTAACAACAGAAAATGACAAAAGGACTTTTGGGACACCCTATACACTATGATCCTATGTTCTAATATCATATTTATGACCGTGAGCTAAATTTTGCTAAAAAAATTAATGTTTGATTTCCTTAAGAGAACAATTGTGTGGTTTCTTTTTCAGACTTTAGCCCATTAACTATTGTAATAAAAAATAAAAGTTGTAATTACAAATGAGTATTTTCTATTCCTTAAAGCAGGCCCCAAAGAACCTTCACATCAAAGCCCTTTACAAGCTGTTAATTTGAATTATTCTATGTGAAGCTATTAAAATGACATTAAAAATCATTGAGAATCATCATTGATTTGGTCTAGTCTCTCCCAAAGTGACTCAGTATTCACAAATTGTTTTTAAACTGAAGGCTGGGCGGAAAGACCAGAGAGAAAGAGTTCTCTGATTTCTCTTCTTACCCTCCCCACTGAAATTCATAAAGTGTCATATCTGGATACAACCTTTGTATAAATGAAATATCACAGGACCTCGAGAGGTCATGGTGAAGATTAATGCTTACCCACCCATAAAATTCTAGCTTAAATACTTCCTTCTCCACAGACTCCCATGATCCCCCCCAGTTCTTCTTCCCCCTTTCCGATTTTGATAAACCATTTTGTCTCTGCTTCACTTACATACTCGTATGTATTCCTTTATACAATAGTAATTTGTATGTATTTTATATCTTCACATGTTTTATATCATCTTTATGTATTTGTATATATTTCATATCTTCATCTTTTATTAAGATCTTTATGCAGTCGTTATTTGTATATGTTTTACCTCTTCCTTCTAGGTTACAAGGTCCAGAACAGGAATATTCTCTGATTTATCTCTGAATATCCCTCCCTTTTCCCCCTAAGTATACAGAAGAGTGCTCTGCACACAGCAAGTGTTTAATAAATGCTTGCTGAAGTTACTGTTGCCATCTACCTGTTTCTGAACTGGACAACACTGATCATAAAGTTCACCTTTGAATAACGAATAGCATTATTATTTTTTTAAATTCTAAGTTTTCTATTCCTTAGGAAAAAGACAATCTATGTCAGAGTGGGGCTGGGTAATTTCTTCCATCCAAGAGAGGTTAAAAGTTAACCTGTATAATGTGTAGCAGTTTTGAAGCAAGTTAGAGCATGATGAAAATATTAAATGGGTGTTTATATGTATACAGTGAAAAGAGCCCAGACTTTGGAGTCAAAGAACCTGGATTCAAATCCTGCCTCTGAAATTACCTATGAGATTTCAGTCAAATCATTTAACCTTCCTGGGTCTCAGTTTCCTCATCTATAAAATGATATAATTGGACTAGATGACCTCTGAGGTCCCTTTCAGCTCTAAGAGCTATAATCTTGTCATCACTGAAGAGGGGAGATATCAGTAGTTGGAATTCTTAACACAACCCAATGGCATAGTATCATAGGGACATACTTGACCTGCCCCAAGTAGGTCATCCAATCCAGAACTGCTAAATTTACTTGAAGGTAGAAGCAATTGTTTCCATTCAGTCCGTTCTCAGATGCTGGTAGGTCCCCTTAGGACAAATAATCTGAATTTACCACCATGCTAAAACATGAAAAGTTTGTCAAGGAAAGACAGAAGCAGGCTACAAGACCCACAGTTGAGTCTTCTGGAAAAGCATAACAAAGATGTCTGTTGACTTAGCCTCATGGGATGTTTGGAAGCAGAGAAATGGAAGTCAACAGGAGCCTCACCCAGTGGGAAGAATCCTTGCATCCAAGTGGGACAAAGGCCCTGAGAGAGCTGAAGATGAAGATGGATGTAGGTGAGTGGGGAGGATTTTTCTGTGTCCTGTTCTATCCTCTTCTCCCCAGCACACACGAAATATTGTGATCATTGTCTAATGACATTGTCAGCTCATAGTAATTGGATGCTCAATAAATACTTGGAATGGAAAGATTCTCTCCCTTTCATTTAACTTACCCAGCTTATAACTTGGAAAAAGCTGTCCAGACAATAGTAGCCTGACTTGTTGGGGTTTGGGAAAAGATGGAAAAAGTAGAGGAGGTGGAGGGGAAAGAGGAGAGAGGAAAGGAAGTAGGAGAGAAAAAGAAGGTAAAGGAAAAGGAAGAGGAAGATGTAGAGGAAGGAGAAGTGGGAGGAGAAGGAGGAGAAAAAGAAGATGGAAGAAAAGGAGAAGTAGGAAAAGATAGAGGAGAAGGGGGAGAAGAAGGAAAGGAGAACCTGTGTGGCAGGGCTATGAAGAAAAGATTCCAAGGGGCCTCAGGCTCAGTGAGTCAGACGGACCCTGTGACTCCATCAGAAGGGCTCAGGCAGCCCCTGTGAGTTAACATTCAGGAGGACTAGCCAACTTCAAACAAAACTGGCAAGTTTTGTCCAAGTCCTTGGGAAACTGGCAAGTCCCATAACCAAATCCCAGTGCTGAAAAGGAGGAGGATTAGCAAAAGGAGGATTGGCTTTGTCAGCAAGCCCAATGCCTGGGGTTTGCCTGGTTTCGAGGTTACAATATACAAGCTTTGTGAATCGGGTTGGCTGGCCCAGCCTTTTGCTGGACTTGGGACTGGCCCAGCCCAGGCTGGGGCTGATCTGGATTCCATGTGGTGGGAGAAAGGAAAAGGGAAGGGGTTTCCAATGGACGTTGTGTCTAGCTTTCACCAACCCCATCCCAAGACACTCATACAAACCCACTTGGGAGATTTGGCATACCCCAAACCTCACGGACCATCTTAAATCAGGCATAGCTCTTCCCAAACACTGTTCTTGGCAGGAATAGGACTCCTGGGCCATCGTAATGTGCTTGTTATACAAAGTGGAGGAGAGAAGGATTCATCCTGAATAGTAGAAATGCCGGACACTGCATGCACTATTCCAGGAGATCTTTACAGGGAGGGCCAGAGAGCTGAATGCCAACAACACAAAGGTACTTGATTATACTTGCAGATTTGATATTGTCCCTCACTTTTGTTCTACTGGGGGGGGGTGGAAGGGGCCTCTTTTTTGTTTTTTAACCATACACAGCTGATTCCATGCCCTGCTTCCCTAGTGGGTGAGTGAAATACAGGTTGTATTGCCCAAAAGGAAGATGCTTTTAAAGGCCAACTCCATACACTTCCTGGATGTAATGTGAGACGTGTAGGCTTAACAGGGTGAAAGACCAAGTCTCCTCCCAAAGAGAGGAACTTTGGCTTAGAACATAATAATGTCATATTGCCAGAACTTTTTGTAAATGTGAACTGAAGGAGGAGGCCTGGGGGCAGCCACTTTCCATGAGGCCCAGGCAACAAGCCAGTTCACCAAACAGCACATTTCATTTGGGATGGGGGTCATCTGCAGTCTGGTTGGTTAGCCATATTCAGCTTCTTTGCTTTTATTGTTAACATGAACATATTCTCCACCAAGCTACACCACAACACTACACACAAGCTCCCATAATTTGGCCAGAGTAAACTTTATTTAAAACAGCAATGACAGCCACACACTCACAGACTCCTCCAAAAGGTCTTCGGAGTCTTTCCATCTACACCTCAGTCTAAGAAATGGCACAGCTGCCTAGAGCCTAGTGGAAATTTTTTCACACCATGTAAAGGTTGCATTTGGCATTTAGAGAGGAAAACAATGTGGCTTCTGAGTGTCATTCACCTTCTGGGCTGGGCAGTCCCCATTTACCCAAAAGATCCCAAAGGAAAGATCCTTAGAAGGGGCCTCCAGAATTCCTCATTGGCTTCAGAAAACAGAACTGCCTTAAGATAAATTCATGCCTAATTCAAGAGAAGGTCCCCATTTGGAGAGAATGTAATTTGGCAAGACAGTTGCTAGAACCAGGGGAAAAAAATAATCTCATGATTTCTAGTCCTGGCTGGGCCCCTGGCTTGCTGTTGGGAGTTTGGGCAAGTCCCTTAGTCTCTCTAATGTTCTACTTGCTCTTTGGAAAGATGAAGATAATGTCTGTCAGTCTGTCTCTTGCCTTCTTCTAAGTGGTATTATAAGGGTTAAAGAACGCAAGCTTGTAAAGCCCTTTGGCAAAGAGCATATGCTGAATAATTCTTTTCTGAGAGCATTTATAAGAGCAAAAGTCCCTTTAAAAACAGGATTTCTTATCCTAAGTCCCAATCCTCATTTCCAGTATGCAGGACTTTAAAAACTACCACCAACAAAAAGACAGCACATGATAGATAAAAAGCATTTTTTTTAATTTCATCAAATTGATCTGTACAAAAGTTAGCATTGCTTGGTCAGAAACTAGTGAAACAGAGCAGGTAAGTAACAGCTAATGTCTTTCCAAACTTTACACAGAAAAATAGATTGCATAAAAATGAGTTTGTGATCATTTTCCCCCCAGAAGGAAATAGGCAAAAAAATAATCTTAGAAAAAGGTAGGAAAAGTAGAAAAAGTAAAAAGAAGATAACCTCTCAAATGTACTTAGATTTACAAAGTTTTAAAGGCACACATTACCATAAAGTAGGTGGTTATTATATGCTCAGCATACAATGGAAGAAATAGAAGCATATCAATGAAATATTAGTCTAAAACTAAGTACCTACAAAAATTTAGTGGAGAAGGTTTTAGTTTCACAGTTCGACAGGTGACATCTGGTCCCTAAAAGCCCAAATTAAAGTGTATCTCCAGTCCTCGTGGGAGAACTGCTCATTAAAAATTCCTCATTTCTAGCCACATACTGAAGAACTTGCATCTACCAAATCCAGAGATGCCTTTGCCTTCCAATCTTGTTAAACACTTTGAAAAGTGAGTGGCATCATGACCAAATTAAAACAAAGGGCCCTCCCCAAAAGCAATACCCTTTTCTTGACCTGTCCCCTCACCATACTACTGAATTGAATTAGTCATTTTTGCAGCCTTTTGAGTGAACTTCCTTCCCACACTACTCCAGTCCCCTCGCTGACTCCCATCCAGATGTCAATTTTACTTTCATGATATCTACACAAGCTAGACTTCACTCCACTCCTCTTGACACTACTGCTGCAGTGGTTAAAATAGACTCATAACACCATTTTTTATTGTCCCATCGCCACTATTTAAGTCTCCAGTCTTTAATTTTTTTAATTCTACTTTTTTTTGCACAAATTACTTCATTAATTAAAGACAAAATAATACAGAACATAAATACATATTTAACAGATTTCAAAAAATCAAACACTTTTAAGCTCCCCCCCAAAATTGTTAATTACAGCCAAACCTTGTTTAGAAGAACTCTGACTAAAGCAAACACCCCCGACACTGAGATCGTTGGTCCCCAGAGCTGCTCCTAGGGATTTCCACAAGACTGTTTAAAAAAAAAAAATGGAATCGTTGGAAATTTATTCATTGGTCCCAGTAAGTTCTTGTCCTCAAGGTTGGTCCATACCTCTGATTGCAGTAGACCCTTAAAGTCTTGTACCACTTCCTTCTGATTTGTTTGTATTTTGCACTCAATACAACCCAAAATTAACATGTTCCTGTCAGTCCTCACAGAGGAGTCAAATGGTTGGCCTTCATTTATTTAAAAGGAATTATCAGTCATCTAAAAAAACCAAAGAAACAAACAAACAAAAAAGAGAAAATAGAACTCTGTCCATAAAGGATGCTTGGAGATTTAGAAGCTAAGGGACATGCAGTCAAAAAAAAAAAGAAAAGTTAGTGTTCCCCGCAGACTTCAGCAGGCACTTGGAAAACTGGCATGGAATTCCTCTACCTCTTCCCTTCAATAGTGCGTATAGTTTAGAAGACCTCAAAGATTTCTTTTTCCTTTTTCGTTTGAAATTTTTTTTGTTTTTGTTTTTAACGTTTCCTCTGTAAAGTTCCCTCTTTCCATCCTGATGGCATTTCCTTTAAGGCCTTGTCAGTGTTGTATAGACAGGCTGGTCCCAGTTACTGGTGGGGCTGTGGGCCGGGGGAATGGATAAGCCATTGAGGATGGGGGTAGCATAAGGCCGGCGGGAGGAATGGAAGTATGGGTACTGGTAAATGCTAGAAGGGTAGCCAGAGTAGGGATTATAGTAGTTGGAGCTCTGAAGATCAGTGTAATCGCACTGGGAGCTCGAGAAGGAGCTGGCGGCAGTGGCTGTAGAAGCCGTGGTCACGCAGGCCTGGGCGCTGTAGGACCCATAGTCAGAATGGGTTGGGGAGCCATGGGACTGGTCGCTGTAGTGACTGGGGCTCAGCTGCTCGGTTTTGATGTGTGGTCTCTGCTGGCCTGGCTCATTGGGGGATGAGGAGGAAGCTGAGGAAGGGCTCTTGTGAGTCCATACTTGGGGTCCACCACTCCCAGGTGCTGAATGGGAATATGAAGTACCATATGAGCCTGCTGTCGAGTTCTGCCCCGGGTCAGCAGGGATGGCAGAATGGCCATTGAGGGGCAGGTACTGGTCAAACTCATGGACATCAAAGGTTTCCATGTTATTAATAACCTCACTGCTTAGCTCTGAGATGTCCACGTTGCTGAAGTCGATGTTCTGGCGGCCACTGTCCACTAGGCGGCGCCCTTCATGTTTCAGCTCTTGCTTGTTGCCATGATGTAGGTCAGTTTTAGGTGTGGTGGGTGGAGTAGGTGGTCCATGTGTCTGTCCTAAAAAAGAGAACAAATTTCAGAACTCAAAGCCTTGTTTTAGGGTAGCATAAGGGGAAAAAATGGTGGATTATTAGTTTTCTGATAAAAAAAAATTTTTTTAACAAATATGTAAAAAAAAAATGCAGTGGAAAGAATGCTGCATATGGAGTGAGAAGAAAGAGGCTTAAATCTACAATTTATTAACTATATTATGGTGTTTGCTCATAAATCTCATAACTTCTCTGAGTCTCATTCTCTTTATACACAAAATAAGGACTTAGATGATCTCTCAAGTCTCTTCAGGTTCTCAATTTATAATTGATTGCTTGTAAAATTGACATTAGCAACTTAATACCTTTGAATTTTTTTTCTTTAAAAGTTCACAGAAATCCTAGGGATAAACTAGAAACTTAATTCTGAGTCGGGGTAAATTCCATTCTTTATTAACCAACTGAAATGGTCTAGATTTTTTATTTAGACAAAAACAATTACATCTTTTCTCATGTGCTTTTTGCATGTAGTCAGGACTCAGTAAATATTTGCTGCCTGTGTTCAATTGGAAATTTCTGTGGAGTGTGTGTGTGTGTTTGTGTGTGTGTGTGTATTTTCTCTATATCCCAACAATACAAATATAAAGAGAATAATAAAATCCTTCAGACAGGATTTAAACTAGAAAGAACAAACACGTCTGCAGTTACAGGATGTTAGCAATTCTATTGGAATCTGTCAACACTTAAAGGTTGCCAATTCTGAGCTCGACTTTAGCATCAGGAATGGTTGTGATTGGACCCATTATGAAGACCTTTCGGACTCACTTTCAGTCCATCTTAAAAGGCACAATTTAAGAATTAACCTCAATCAGGAGCCTTGATTAGTCCTATTCTGTTTCCCATCCTAGATTCTTTAAGATGGTAGTAAATTGCTGAGGCTTAGCACTGCTATTTATTATATTAGATTGTATTGGAATTTCCCTTCCCTCTCTTTCCAGTTTACAAAGGGCCTCTGCCGGAGGATATACATCCTGGCTCAGATTTCTTCTGGGCCCAGCAGCTCTGGGTGAGTTTCCTGGTCTCCTACCTGTATGATCATTATGATGGTGGGAATCTCCCAGGCCTCCCAGGCCAGAATCAGCCTTATACATGGGATTCCCTGGATGGTGGCCGAGCTCAGCTCCTGAATCTGAATCACTCTGGCCAGTTTTTACGCTTTTCCTTCTCCGAGGTTGGTACTTATAATCCGGGTGATCCTTCTTATGCTGGACCCTTAGCCTCTCAGCTTCCTCTACAAAAGGGCGTTTCTCATTTTCACTCAATAAGCTGTAAAAATAAAAACAAAAATTCAGGTTAAATGGGAAAGATAATAAGGGTTTGGCAATACAGAAAGATAACTATATGCATGTGTTTCCCAAATAATGGCATTTTTGTACTTTTCCTTTTAACTTTATGAAAATCTCTTTTATTAGGAGTCAATGTCAGCATGGGTCTGCTGTAAGATCTAAATAAATATCTTCCCTATGTGATATAGTCTTACAAAAGTCCTTTAAATCTTGGGATTTCCAAGAATCAATGTCTTTATACAGCACTCTTCTCCACTGGCTGTAGGTTCAAACATTTACTACATGGTAAAAATGAGAACGGAGAGAGCCTACTAAAGTTTCACGTTTCAGCCTAATTTGTGTTTTTGTTGATTTGCTTTCAAAGAAATAATCACCAAAACGTTTCATCTTACTTTTCCTGCTTATATATGTTATAAACAGCCCCACTAAAACCAATAGTGATCAGAGGAGAATGTCTTTATTTTGGGCATCTGGGGTCAAGGCATCTGCTGTGAGACAAAAAGTATTACTTTCTGGGAAGTGATGCATTAGAACTAATAGGACTGGCAGGGCTGGCTGTTCTTTGATTAAATATTAGGACAAAAAGATGAAGGCAAATGTGATCAGCCATCAGTCAGAAGCATCACAAGAGTAAACCAGACAACTCAGCACTTTCTAGAAACTTATCCTCAAGTTACAAATGTGAAGCCTGTTAAAATGTATAGAAACTTTGGAGCTGGGAAAGAGTATTAGGACTCATAGACCAACCGTCTCTCTTTAAGGCTGGGGATGCTAGGGCCCAGAGGGTGGCTGTCAAAGGAGTAAAATGGGGTATTTCCTGAATACCAACATAAGTTGTGTATACAACACATTCAAAGCTGTCCAGACCCTACAGAAGGATGGACCCTAATCATTAACAACTTTCCCCAAACACATTGTCTGATACCCACTACAACTGCTGCTCTGTTTTAAAAACCCTTCTCCTGCGACATGGAAACGGATGTCAGAATATTTTTGCAAACCCAAACTCTTGACAATTATTTTTAAAATCTAAATATATACACCAACTATAAAGGCAAGCAGAAAGAACAATCAAAAAAGACAATGATCTTTAAGCTCGGATTCAGAGAGGAGAAAGAAAGCAATTCAGCCTCATTCTTCTCAGTTAAAAGAAAGGGCAGTAATGAAAGGCCTCCTTCCCAAAATATCCACTCTTCTTCCACCTTGGTTCTCCACCTTAGTTCATTCATTTCTGCTGGTGTGAGGAAATGTTGTGAGAGAGGAGGAGGGAAACTTGAAATATTGTCGAGAACTAATTTGTAAAATACAAATCAAGCTAAAAAGACTAGGGCCACAATCTGGACTGTGCTGTTAAAAGACAGATTTAGGTAGGTCACATAGAAACTCTGGAAAACTTCCCAAAGAAGAGCCAAAACTTTCTCTTTAAGACCAAAGTGCTCCAGCAGTTCCAGATCTGTCTTGGGGAACTGGAGACAGACATAACTCAATCAGTTTGTGGGATAGTCAAGAAGTCATATTTACTTGGGGTGTCTGAGTATATCCCCAATGCTTCACTCCTGTCTTTTGTTTCTCTAGCACCTAGCCTAGTGATTTGTACATAAGTAGACCCTTAATAAATGTTGAGTTTAATTTAATGTAATTTAATTGGTACCTTGCTGGGTACCTTGGAGATCAGATGAAACAAAGCCAGTCTGTTTGGTGGCTTGGTGGGAAATGTAATAAATCAATCCCCCAAATTTAGCTTCATATTCACTGAAGAGGTTTTTGTGCTTTTTCAGCCCTGAATATGTATTCAGAGAGTTACCAGATTTAGCCCTGGAGGCTTCTCTAGGGAGCAGGGTGTTTGGATACCTGGAGATGTTGTCAAAATATACTCAGACCCCCAAAGAACACAGAACTGCTTCAGGTCTTGCCAGAGGGTATTTTTCCACTCAGACCAACCCTATAAATTGTCCAGGGGAGCAGGGAACTCTGGTTCTTGGAATGGTTCCCTCACTCCCCCCACCCCCACCCTCCTCCTCCTCTTTAGATTTCAACCACAGTATCCCTTCTGTTCAAAATAAGGGTCCAAACTCTAGGTTAATAGAGCCGTTGGAGCCAAATCCTCACCCGGGCAGAGTTCACTCGGTGGGGTGGTCCTATCCAAAACAACCCATACATATCCAAAACAGAGGCGACTCTGCGGCACTATCTTCGTCCGTTTGCTCTTCTGGATCTTTTGAATTGTACTTGCTTAACCCAGGCTTAAAGACGGGCCTTTAAAATCACCCTTCTTACTGCCCCAATTTCCCCATGAAGTTTTAGTTCTGAAGACTCAGGTCCTCAGAACCGGGAGACAGACATAAAGGGGTTTTTTTCTGTCTCTTCTGGACCACTTTAAAAAAATATGCTTTCACTGACCCACAGAGAGCACAAACCCTAATATCCCCTCCCCTAAGCCCCCTTAATTATGCAGGTCTAACAACTACTCACTCTAGCACTAGTTGGGGGGGAGGGGGCCAATGAATGTATGCAGAAAGGTCACCGTCCCTTCAGCCTCTCAGCTCTGGGACACCCTAAAAGCTTTGTGGACAAAAGCTCCACAAAGCCAGCCCTTTAGGGGCTAGGGAATCAAGTTGGTTCGCCTTTGGGCTCCCAGATCTATCACCTACTTATCCTTCTTGGGTTCTTGTAACATTTCGGGTAAGCTGGATAAGAAAAAGGACAAACTTTTCAGATCACCCAGAGGGAGGGATATTCACAGGCCCTTTTTAAACCTTGTCGGTAACTATAAAACTGGCAAGGAAGAAAGGTTTCGAGACTCCTATTATCAAGATATCCCCAAGGCTTTTTACTAGATGTATCACCTTGGGTAGGTCACTTCTTAGGGCTTCGGGCTTCATTCTCCCCATTTGTAAAAACGAAAGAGTCGGTCTAGAGATGATCTTTAAGGGTTCTTCTGTCTCTAAAGTTGATTACAAAAAGCACTCTGATTCTAATCTCTGGATGGGTGAGAACCAGTTACTATTTATCTTTGCATCTCCCTCAGCCCAGCACAGAGGGAGGACCTTGCACAACAATAACTCCCCCAAGGATTTGTTAAATTGAATTTCTAATTACATTTCTACTCTGGGCGGACTGTTTTGTCAGGAGTGTTCCTCTGCCTCCTCATGCCCGCCTCTTCTCCCTTCTCTGAATCAAGTCGGTGGTCCCCATCCCTCCCCAGTTTCCCCGAGGTCACTCACCGCCACAGTTTTCCCAGGGTCTTGCTGAGTTCGGCGTTGTGCAGATGCGGGTACTGGTCAGCCAGCTTCCTGCGAGCAGCCTGTGCCCACACCATGAAGGCGTTCATGGGCCGCTTAACGTGAGGTTTAGCCTTGAGTGAGCCGTTACCTCGCACCGGCATGGGAACCAGACTCCAGTCGTAGCCCTTGAGCACCTGTGAGACGGCGTCGCGGATGCACGCGGGGAAACGATCGTCCACTTCGCCCGGGTCCACCTTGGAGCCCAGCGCCGCGCCCCCGCCAGCCTGCCGGGGACCGGTCCCAGATGAGCAGCCCAGGCCCTCAGAGCCGGCCGGGGACAGCGGTGTGTCCGAGTCCGAATCCTCCACGTGCGACATGGAGCTGGTAGTACCCGAAGGGCTGCACGGAGGCTCCAGGGTCTTCTCGTGTTCTTCGGTCATGTTGAGCATTTGGGATGCGATAAGAAGAGAACGGCGCAGGCAGATGAGCGAAAAGAAAAGGCAAAGCAAAACAAACAAATCTTGCAACTTAAGTGTAGAACTTTTAAGACTAAAGGGGTAAAAAAAAATCACTTCGGCGGAAGCATTTGAGCCGACTCTGAGCGGCAGGAGCAGCGTCTGGGTGTGCAAAGACAGTGTACGGAAGGATCGGGCTGTCTCACTGCTCGTTCTCTTTTCTCCTCCTAGCTCAAAGAGGCAGGAGTCGCGGACCCCACTGGGGCGCGCCGGGCACAGCTCTCTTCCCCAGCTCTGGGATCTGCTCCTTGCACTTCTGGAGCCAGAAGAACTCGCGCCACCCGCAGCTCCTTAGCCTACGGGTCCGCCCCCCCAGATGGGTGGCAGATGTGCCCTGCAGCTGTGGCGGCCGCGACTGTCTCCACGGGCTGAGCCAAGGACCACCGCTGCCCCTCCCCCTTGTCCTCTCCTGGGTTGTGGAGCTAGGGCTGCAACCTCCTCCTCCGCCGCCGCCGCCGCCGCCGCTGTCTCGGTCACCACTACCCCGAGTTTCCCAGCAGCAGCCACAGCCAACTACGATACAGTTTCAAAGCGCAATCCGCACTTCGCGGACCCTGCAACAAGTTTCTTTAAGCAGCGGGCGGGGAACGCCCACTCCACGTCTCCCAATTGGCCTTCGGGGCGATGGGATCATTTGCATAAGCAGCTTGGCTTTACCCACCTACCCGACTCTTAAAGAAAGAGCGGTCCCTTTACCAGTTCACTCACAGACACCCCCGCCCCTGCCTTCTTATTTTAACCACGTGAGAGTGTGTGTATGGCTGTGTATGTATGTATGTACGTACGCACCCGCACGTTCCAAAGCGACTTTTTAACAGAAACTACTTAAGTCAAGAAGGTACCAACTTTTCATTTTATTTTTTAAATGCATACGAGATGTAATGTTCTTTTTTCTTGAGGTGGAGGGAAATTAAGAAGACATCAGTGGAACAATCAAAATGAGGAGAGTTTTTATAGGATCACCTGTCCAACTCTCTTACCGCTCTTACAATCTTTTTCAAAGACCATGGGATCGTAGGCTTAGCATCGAAGGGACTTTAGAGGCCATCTAAACCATCCCCGCCCCGCTGTTATTTTCCAGGTGAGAAAACTGAGGCCCAAAGAGAGGTTAAAAGCTATTTCGGATGCAGATTCTCCTGTGTTCAGTTAGAAGCCGCCAAACCAAAACTGGTAGAGCTTCCAAGAGATCTTGACTGCGGTTAAGACTAGGGAACCTGAGGTTTCAGACCTTTTGCGTGACTGACGCGGAGATTTTTTTGCAACCCCAGTTGTTAGCCAGCAAAAGAACAGTGAGTGAAGAAAGAACTATCTGCCTAGGATAAAGACTTGGTCCGTTTTCTTAAAATTCACGGCACCCTTGTCCTTGAAGCCACATTTCCAGGATCAACAAGAGACGGGGGTGGGGGTTGGAGAAAAGGTTTGGTTTTCGGGGATTTCTGCGTCCTTGAGACCGAGCGGAGATACTGGCATTATTTTGCTTACTCCAAGTTACATAGGAAATGCTGGCGGGTGCGAGAGAGTAAAAAGACCAAGTAGAACTAAAAATAAAATCAATAACCCCCTCCCCAGCTTTGTCCCACCCACCCAGGCTGGGGGACTGCTTCCAGAGCTGCTGCAGTTCCAGGGCTAGGGAGCAAGGTTTCAGGGAAAACGCTACTGATGCTGAGGCGTATAAGAACGCCGGGGAAGAAGATGGAGAGATGTGTAAGTTCTGGGGGTCTTAAGGGATGGCGGGTGCAGAGAGGAGTCTTGGTAGAAGGAAAAACCTCAGTGGGGAGCTAGAGCAGAGAGGAGTCTAGGTGGCTGGTCCTGATTTATTTGATTTGGTTTTTAAATCCCCCTTGTGGGAAGATGTGGGGAAGAGAACGAGCAACTTCCAAGTATGTCTCGACCCCAGACGATTTAAGAGAGCTTGTGCATGCAGGACAAGGATGGGGGCTAAGATGCGAACTGATGAATTTAGAATTGCCGACCTGGAGGCTACTAGAATCTTACAGGTCGAGGACACCGGCACCCTGACTCAGGCTGGATAAGCCCCCACCCTCCAATAACTGAGTACCTCTAGAGTGAGGCAGAGGGAGAGAAGGGGGGTGAGACTTGGGCTAACTTGTTGTTTTTGGTGGTGGTGGTGGTTTACTTGCTTGTTTGGTTTTTGCTGGTGGCGTGGCGGGGGCCTTGAAGGGTTGCCGAAGCTCCATTTGATCAGGCGGTGACAGGTCCTTCCTCATTTTACTAATTTACCAGCTAACTTGAAGATCTGATGCAGGTTGCAGGAGAGGGCCGAGGAAAATCTCCCCAGCTAAGCTTTCAAGGGGTGAGCCTGTTACTCCCTTCACTCTCCCCGGGGTCTTTTCTGTTCATATACATAGAAAGTTATTTCGAGAGAAATCCGTGAAAGTTGCGTTTGCGATGCATGGTGTGTGTGTGTGTGTGTGTGTGTGTGTGTGTGTGTGTGTGTGTGTGTGTGAGAGAGAGAGAGAGAGAGAGAGAGAGAGAGAGAGAGAGAGAAAGAGAGGACCGCGAGGCAAGAGGCGGAAAAGGAAAATCTACTTATAGAAAAGTACTAACCTCATCTAAGAAAAGATACCTTCCTTTTGGGGAGCCGGAATAAGCACTTTCTAAACGGTAAAGTGTTATATATGAAATGGATGGAAGAGGAGGACGAGGACGAGGATGATGGTGGTGGTGGTCAAAATCAATGACAGAATTTATAGTAGGAGAAGAACCTTCAATGAAGAGAAAAACTTGCCTTTTTAAGTCCAGGATTTGCTAAAAGCAGCAGCAGCTCCTTCCCTATTTTCCCTACTCGCCTTTCAGCTTAAAAATAAATGAATAAACAGCGTGGGCATGAACCTCACTATAAACCTAGCAAAAGAATTGCTACACTGGGAGAAACTGAAAAATTTCTTCCAGATTCCGTTGTCAGCTGTTTCCAAAAATAGTAATAATAATAAATATATTAAATAAAAATATTAAAAAAAAAAGCAATCCCGATAGGATTGTAAGCCTTATTCTAGCCTTCCATGAAGTTTTGCCAATCCTAACCACACTATTTCCCAATTTAGGTCTTAGGGATTTCTCTATGTACCTGAGTGGGGGGGGGGGAGGAGTTGGGGTGGCTGGGGCTGCATTTTGGAATTCACTCCTCTTGACCCGCTTACATTCCGAACCTTGGGGAGCAATACCTTTGCCTGGTCAAGAATGGACACATTTAAAAATTGAAAGTAATCGAGGTGAGAGAAATGAGACTTACAGTGAGAAGTTATTTCAATCTCCCCTTTTGTCCCCTACAACAAAATATATACACTCACACCCACGTACACACCTGTCTCTGGTTCACTTTGCGGATTTCCCGCGCCTTCAGAGTGTAAATATAGATGGGGGTGGGTGGGCGATGGAAAAGTATAGGATTAGGAGACTCTGTCCAGGCCTCTACGCCGGAGGCGTTCGAGTGGTTGCAAGCTTTTCCAAGTAGAGTACTGCCTTTATACCCTCCCAAGGCAGCCTTCAAACATACTTCCATGCTGCCTTCGCTTCTGTAAGTCGCCGCGCCAGAGTTTTTGACGCCTAGCACACACTCCCTTCCCCGTAAAATAGCAGGAGTCGATTGAAGACTGTGGGGGCAGACAGAGCGGTGCCTTGAGACTCAACCGGTGTATGACTAGCCCTCGACTCCCCCCGGGCTGGTGGGCTCTGGGATAAGGGGAGTTCATTCATTGGAAAGCAAGCCGGGCAGCTTCTTTATCTTGCTGTGGGTCCCAGACTTTCCCGCGCTGTGGGAAACCGTTCACACCTGACGGGTTGAGCGGAAGCCATCTAGGAACCTCTCGGGCCCTTTCCCTGCCACCAATGTTAATTCTGACAATTGTATCCATCTTCTCAAGCCGGGACAGAGCTGGCTGCACAACTACTTGCTTTGGTTTGGATGCGAAGACCTAGATGAGGGAGGTTTTTTGGTTTGGTTTTCAAATTCCCAGACAGTCTGAGTTTAGAAAGAGATCTGAAACATTAAAGGTGGGGAAGGCGAGGCAGGGGCGGCTCACCGCACAGAAAGTGACATTTCCAGCAAACGAGCTGCTATGAGCTGCCAGGATTCGGGATGAAAGGTTGCGGATTTCCTTTTTTCTGTCTGTATAACCAGATCCGGGCACAGTTATCTAGCAACGAGTAGGCGCGTTAATAAATGTTTGATCGTTGCAACCTGCAACTCACCCCTGAGTTTTAAAATCGGACTTCACACTTCTCACCTTGCGAGGGGTGGAGGGGGGGTTGTCGTCGTTACTTTTTATTTTGGGGCTGTCGTTGTTTTAATGGAAGTTCACACTTGGCAACGTGAAAGAACAGTGTAAGGAAAACGCCGGCAATGGCGGGACTCGCCTGCAGCCCCCAGCCACCTGTTGCCTTGGCGGCGACTGCTTCCGAGGGCCCTGAGCCCCGTGTTCTATCCCTCTACCATCTCCCTTCTCCAAATCACTCTTGGTGCTGAAACCCTGCTTCGGGGAAATGCTGCCCAGGAAATAAGGGCTGAATATCGGGACCTGTGCCTCTTGGTTCCTTCGAGGCGCGGGCATTTCGGGTTGTGCAGGACGGGCTGCTTAGGTTCTCAAGCGCAATCATCTCCACTCCAGAATATGAACGCTTTTTGGGGGGAACTCTAGACTTCACCATCAAACAACAGCTGACAAAAATCTGACCCTGTAGAGTCTCCTTGGAAAGCGGAGGTCCGCCAACCTAAGCCATTAAGAAACTCCGGAAGGGTCAGTGAGTTGAAGGGCCAGAGCTTGAGGGACGCCTCCAGGACGGTTGTATTCTGGGGTTATAGGCTGCAAAGATGACTAATAATCTCAGTACTTAAAGTGTTTGGGAAGATGCTAATTTATGTGTCACTGATAAAAATAAAACAATATCCCTGTGAGGAAAGATGTTTGCTCCTCTTTGGAGTTTTTAAAGCCACCAACCCGCCTTGCTGTTTGCTCCCAGGGGAAAAAGTGAACCCATCAAAATATCCTTAAGTCTTGCCCTATTGTTTATCCAGAAAATGTAAGGGAAGCTACCCAAAAAGAATCAATCCTTCTCTTTTCTCTCTCTACCCCATCCCCCAGCGATTGACCGCCTCAGGAGACTGAAAGGCGTCCATGGAAATGGCTCTTCTAGCTATTTCCCCCTTCCCTAACATGCTACTTCTCCCACCCCCTGCCTTTTCCCCTTATTTTTCTTTCTGCAGTTTGCCTTTTTACTTCTTTCTGTTCCTTTCTTCCCTTTTTCGGATCAGCAAGCCATCCCCGCTTCCCACTCATTCCAAGTGTGGGAACTCCTGGGATTGCTTCTGGATGTGAGAGAGAACCCAGTCTGCCTGGGAGACAAGATAGAGATGCTCGGCTTCCCGCAGATCTGGATAGAGGCCTTTGCAGAGGCCCTGAGGGAGAAATGTGGAATGCTGAGTCAGTCTACGCCAGAGATGGTGAATGAGCCAAAGAGGCTCGAACAGAGCAAAGGCACCCCGTGTGAACTAGATAGACAGATCTGAACTGGAGAGTCAGAGAGGCCTGCAGACCTCTGATCTATGGGCGCATTCTCCTCAAGCTGGGGTCTAGAAAAGACAAGAGAGGGACGAATGGACTTGTATTGGAGCCTACAGGCAGGCAAAGAAACTCTCCATTCCTTTTCCTCGAAGTAACTTAATATAGTCCTTCCAATTTATAGTACTACCCCCATATGGCTGGGAGTTAACAGGAAGTCAAAATATTGTTCCCTACTAGTGGATCCTACTTTTTGGGTTGGATCGAAAGAGTGTCGACTTTCCTCCCAGCACCTTCAGGGTCCACATGGCACTAAGGGAAAAGGCAGGGTCCTCCACTTAGAGGTCCTATGTTTGCCTTGCCGCCCCGTGCACATGATTTCATATCGCAGCTTTTGCTCGTTTTTCCCTACCCCCTCCCCAACACACGTCCTTAGCCTACCCCAGGGTTGAGGTTGGGCTTTTTTCTGTGCTTCCTTACTTCCTTGCCTCTCTCTAGGTACAGGATAGGTGCACCCCTCTTCAAGCCACTTTCTTCCCATCTGGTCCGCTGTTGCCTCCAAGTCTTGGGCGGTGTTCTAGTTCTCCCGCTGTGTTTCTGTAGCAGTTTCGTCTCCAGCTGGCGCTGTCTCCTTGGTGCATGTAGTTGCCTGCAGGGGCCGAGCCTGCGGGTGTTCAGGCCTCTCCAAGTCCTCGAGCCGCTTGAGCTGCTCAGTGTTTTCTGTCTTATTCCTTGCAGAATCCAGTGTTCCTACTTACATCTGGAAACCTCCCTAGGAATTTCTTGTGGACTAAGGGAGTCAGGGGATTGGGATGGGATGGGGAGGGGTTTACCTGCATACCCTCTATACTTTCCTCCTTTCCAGAGAGGGGTCAGAGGATAATTATTTATTTCAGGGGAAGAACCGAAGTTGTATCTAATTTCAGCATCGAAGAGCAGATCACAACTTTACTCGGATTTGGACTGCCCCAAGATATGCCCTGGGAGAAGTTGTACTTTTCCCAGCTATGGGTGACTGAAGGGACACTGCTTTCAGTGTCTTTAGAAAGCCCTAAATTGGTTTCTATCAAGGTGAAATTCTATGTACTTTCAAACCGAAATTGCAGACAGCTTTTGAAACAATTTCCTCCCACCTTTTCTTTCCCTCTCTATTTTATAGTCTACGATTTCCTTGGAAATAAATCCGTTTTCACTTTCTCCTTTGTCAGTTCCTCTACTGGGCACTTTCCTACAGCCTGGGAGTTTCAGCTGCAAACACACATTATAGGGCTTCCTTTTTTCCAAGCACTGCATTAGCAAAAAGTAGTAAGAGCACATTTTTGGAAAATTCGGTCTCTGAGGCTCATTTCTGAGACTCAGAGTTTTCTGGGAACTATAAAACAGGGCAGAGTAGATGGCAGTGCCAAGAAGTTCCAGCTCCCCTGTTAAGGTGATGTGGTATTATATATCTGAATCGGTTCCCAACTTCCACAGTGGGCTATACAGCATTCATGGAAATACATGCTTGTCACGAGCTGATAGGGAAGCAAAGAACGATGAGCCGAAGAAAATTGCACCTTTTGGAAAATAACAATTTTAGACATTATTGTCATTTTCTTTCCCTAATGGCTATATCAAATAATGTGAAGTTATTGGATTAAACTGGAACCAGGTAGAGACCACAAGAGAAATATCGACTGTAAAGGCAACGCTGGAGGAGATTTCTTGAACGTAAGATTAGGTGTTAAAAGACATCTCAGACCCAAACTCTTACATAGATTGTAAATGCTAACACACTCCCAAGAATCCAAAATGAAGAGAAGGAATGAAACAGGGAGGTCTGTGAGGAAAATGAACGTAGACTTTGCTATGGGCAAGCTGCCCTGAGGGGCAGAAGGGGAGAGCTATTCAGAATTATGGGGTGGTAGCTTGACTTGGGAATTCTGAGACACTGTCCTGGAAAGAAAGAGTGAAAAATATCTGGAACTCTTACCCTTGTCTGTTTGGACACATCACAAAACATAGGCCCAAGCTGATTGGCCCTGGATTGTAACTAGATCATTGAACTAAAGGTATGTACAGATATAGTATATCTGTATATACCATACACTTAGCCTATCTTCGATGTGTTAGTAGAAACAAAATTTAGCAAGATTGAATCTCAAGGAAACATAATTTTGTAAAGTTTTGTTAGTACCTTTTGTTTTTACATCACATTCAGATCTGGATATACCCTGCCCTGCCTCCCCTACCCAGTGAGCCTTTCCTTGTAACAATGATCTTTTTTGGAAAGTCACCTAGATAAGTATTTACTAAGTATCTACTGTATGTAGGCACAGTGTTAAATTCTCGTGATACAAAGAAAGAAAAAAAAAATTAGTCCCTGCCCTCCAGCAGCTCACAATCCACTGGGCAGAGTAAACATATAAACAACTATGTACAAATAAGATACATATATAGGATAAATAGAAGATTATCTTGCAGGGAAGGCACCAATATTAAGGAGGACTCAGAAAGGCTTCTTGCAGAAGGAAGGATTATAGCTGAAACGTGAAAAAAGCCAGTGAAGCCAGGAAACAAATATAACTAGGGAGAGAATTCTGGCATGGGGGACGGCCAGTGAAAATATGCAGGGTTGGGTAAAAGGGTAAAAAGGTGTATCTCCATCACAACTACCTTGTGAAGTAAGTAATGTAAGATTATCCGAACTTCACAGATGAGGAAACTGAGGCCCAGAGAGTTTATGTTCTTTGTCCATGACTGCATGTTAATAACCAGAACTGAAACTCCTGACACTGTCTGATGGCCTTTTATTATGGCACAGAAGATGGCTAGCCATTGCTATTTTAATAAAATGATCTTCTGCTATTTAAAAAAGAGTTCTATTTTTTATTGTTGTTGTTTGTCCTTCGTGTTTAAAGAGAACCAGTGATATCACAAAGTAATATCTTGACTCCTGGGTGATTTGGATTTAAGTGAGGCCGATTTGTACAAAGTCATCAGCCTCATTCCCTCTTCCAGAGTCATCTAAGTCCAGTAGCAAGAAAAAAGCCAAGATAACTAGCAATGACCTGATGCCTCACCAAGACAGCACTTCAGCTGTCTTCATGGCCATTGGGAAAACTTGTTCTCATCTGCCCCTTCTACCAAGGGAAGTCTTCATATGCTTGGGGTAGACACTGATCCCCCCACTCACCAACGGGTTTGAGACCCCTAAGTTACCCTCAAACTGGTTTAGCCCATGTGGCCGCTTTGCATGCTACAGCTTCTTGGAGCCACAGATGAAAGTTAGATGGATCAGGTAGGCACCAAAGGTGGAAAGCAGCCTTGAAAAGGGCTTGGCAGCCTTCCCACCAGAGGTGCCTAAGCGTTCCTAAGCCTGTAATGGAGCTGTACTTTGTTTCAGAACTCTCTCTGACAGCCCCAACCTTTCCTGCATTTAACCCTCAATCTCTAGCACAGAGTCCCTTAAAATGTTACTAATTGTCACTTTGTTTCGGTTTGCAGATATATCTGAAGGGCCCTGCCATCTGTCTGGAAGCTAATTACCCTGTATGTGTCGCTCCTCTTATTAGAATGCAAGCTCCTTGAAGGCAGGGACTATCTTAATTTTGTATTTATCACCTGTGATACTTGAACACTTCATACACCCCTCTATTTTTGTTTAAAAAAAAGAATGTGAAGGGGAAGAATGATAGCATTGTATACTTTTCTCATCTGTTTATCACATTATACCTTAAATTGTAGTTATGTTTTTAAGGTATACTGTGTGTAAGCTGCTGGAGGTCAGAGACTGTCAGAAGATAATTGGATCCAAAGCTGGAAGAGATTATATAAATCGTCTAATATCCAACAGTCTCATTTTACAGTTGGAAAAAAACCCTTCAATTTGAAGAGATTAAGGCTAAATGATGTGTCCAAGGTCACTCAGTTAGTAGCAGAGTAAAGGTTAGAATCGGGGTCCTAGGATTCCCAATCCAGTATTATTTCTACTACACCATAGATCTTGTTTCTCTCCATATTCCTTATAACAATAATAACTAACATATATATATATATATATATATATATATATATATATATATATATATATATATATATATATATATCACTTACTATGTGCCGAATGCTTAACAAATATCTCATTTGATCCTCACAACTCTGGAATATAGGTGCTACTATTATTTCCATTTTACAGATGAGGAAACTGAGGCCAGCAGAGGTTAATGACTTGCCCAGGGTCACATGCCTAGTAAGCGCTTGCGGTAGGATTTGAATTCAGGTCTTCCTGACTCCAGATTCATCATTTCATCCACCTTGCCACCTAGCTACCAACAAACGGCCCAGAGCTCTGATTACAATCTCGGTTTAATGTCTTTGTTGAATCAATGAGTGAAGAAAGCATGCTTGTTCTCACTTCAGGAAGACCACAATCATAAAAAGCTACCAGATAAGTGTATGGAGACCATAAATGAGGCACTGCCATCTGGTGTCCAGGTGTCCTAATTGCAGGCAAAACACAGGCTACAAATACAAAATTAAGATAGTCCCTGCCTTCAAGGAGCTTGTATTCTAATAAGAGGAGCAACACACAGGAGAATTAGCTTCCAGACAGATGGCAGGGCCCTTCAGATACATCTGCAAACCAAAACAAAATGACAGTAGTAATATTTTAAGGGACTCTGTGCTGGAGGTTGAGAGTTAAACACAGGAAAGGTTGGGGCTGTCCAAGAGAGTTCAGAAACAAAGTACAGCTCCATTACAGGTTTAGGAACACTTAGGTAAGGCCCTGTCTAGATTGATAACTATCAGTATTTTATATTTCATATCCATGGAAACAGGAAAATGCCATTTCCCATGGTTCCTAGCCCAGCTTTTTTTTTTTCCTGGAATTTCAGTCCCAAGGCTTTGGACAGAGCTGTAAAGTTTATACTCTTACTTACCCAGAAGGAGGTTGAAGGTTCTTGCTTCTGGAATTCTAGAGGAATCTCCGTAGGTGAAAAGAAGAGACAAATGATGAGATCTGAGAATTTCATCAGTCAAGCCTATAAAAATGCAAATATGTTATCTGGAAAGGGGGTCATGTTAAGACATCTCTCATTAGTATCTTAAATTATAACAGACTTTGTCATTTGTCCTTCAGTCTCAAAGAGAACCACAACATCAGGAAGGTGATGTCATGACTTGCAAGTGAATTGGATTTAAGTGAGGCAGGGCTGTGCAAAGTCACCAGCCTCACTCTCTCCTCCACAGCCACCCGGGTCCAGTGGCAAGATGTAGATCAAGATGACTGGAGATGGTCCAGGATGCAGTTGGAGACCTTGGCCTTTTTAAGCTAAGGTCTTTCCCATGTCTCACTTAAATAATAGACGTGTCTAATAATAGACATTGTTAGTGTCCTGAATAGGCACAACACTAGTAAGTTTGATTGGGGGGAAAAGTATAGAGAAAACCCCAAACCTGTAGGTATATATGGAGGGATGGTCGAGATAATAGTATTCAATTAAATTTTGTTGATTTCCTTCATTAATTCATTTCATTCATTCATTTTTACAATTCATTTTGACAGATTAAGAGGATTACAGATTTCAGCCTGGTGAGCAATAATAGCCTGGGCTCCCTCCCTAAATGAAGGTTTAGAAAGGAGCCATCTAATCAGAAAGGAATTACAGAATCTAGAACTGGAAGTTACCTTAGGGATCATCTCATCTATTTTCCTTTTTTTATAGATGAGGAAACTGAGACCTACAGAGTCATCTAGGTCATCTAGGTAGTAATTGGCAGGGGCAAGATTTGAACCTAGGTCCTATGATTTCAAATATGGTTCTCTTTCAATATGTACTCAATAAATGTAATGGATATATAGGATGGTCCTAGGATTCCAAGGGCAACAGGAAGATACAGAGCTATTTATTGGATAGTGAAACAAAAACGGAATGAGGAATGAAACAACTCTCTCTCTCCTATTCCTCAACTTTACTGAAGGTCTCTCTCTCTCTCTCTCTCTCTCTCTCTCTCTCTCTCTCTCTCTCTCTCTCTTTCTCTCTCTCTCTCTCTCTCTCTCTCTCTCTCTCTCTCTCTCTCTCTCTCTCTCACACACACACACACACACACACACACACACACACACACACACACACACGAACACCTTGCTTCTGGGGATGGAGAGGCAAGAAAGACCCAAGAGTTTCTGTCAGAAGCTGGGTTACAGAAGATATAAAGAAATGGAAGAATGGAAGCTCAGTAAATACCAAAGGGAAAAGATGAATGGGAGTAGTCCATTAAGAAGGAGTGCAGGGGTTGAATGAAAGGGAAAAAGAATGAGATGTCCAGAGAAGGAGAGTTCTTTCTCCAAGATTTCCTATCTGCCATGCGAACAGCCATATACCTGGGCTCCAGTACTATTAGTCATTTGTTTTTCTGAGCTCTACACTCATCCATTGATCTTTTTTTTTCAAATGGATCCCTGCCTTATCATCTTCTCCTTGAAAGCCAGACTAAGTGTTTAAAGATGACTACAACAGAAAAAATTATGGAGAAAAAGAACAAGCTGATTCTCTCTCTCTCTCTCTCTCTCTCTCTCTCTCTCTAACACTCACATGGAAGAGAGCATTGAGGGAATATGGAAAGGTAGAGTAAGAATCTGGGCTCAAAAAGCTATCATTTCAAAAGGATCTGGATGCCATTTTTGCCTCAAGACCAACTCTCAGTAAATGCATATAAAAGTTTAGGAGAGTAAGCAATAAAAGAATGGACATGAAAAGTTCCTCTATGCCAGAGCTCCAAGATAGCCTGAATTTTGGCTCTTTCTTGTTACCTCTGTTCTTCATTTTTGTTTTCTTTGTTTACTTTCATGACTGTTACATCAACCTCAAAGGCCTGGAAAATTTGGGTCTCTTGAAGACAGGCCAAATTTCCCCCTAACGTTCATGAGAATTCTATATATAGGAAGCAGAGCCCTAATCACTAAAGTTACATGGCATAAAGTGTTCCAATTAACTGATCCAAGATATAGGATACTTGGCACCAAGTGGATGCCAGTAGTATGCAAATGGCCAAGTGTTCAAGTAGTAGTGTCTGCTCTCCTGGGAAAGTCCAGGCCATTCATCAAGAGCCCCTAATGACTTGTTGCCATTCCAAATTCCATTGGCATTAACTCTTGGACAGTCACAGAACTGCTTCTGAGATTAATTAGGGCTGTTTAATTACTGGCCAATTTGGAGAAAATGAAACGTACAAAGGAAAGATGAGTAAGCTTGGCTTGGAAAGAAATCATCTTTAGAAAACCAACTCCCATTCTGGTCCTTTCTTACCCTCTGGAGAAATTCATAGTGTGATCTATAGCTCTCTCATGCTCAGGAGCCATCTTCTCCCCCCTCTTCATCCTGTTTGATGTTTTGACGGGGATATTTTTCGATAAAGTCATTTCTGGATCTTGGTCTGTTTGTGAACTGCCCTATGGAAGTCATGAGACTGAGCTGAAACTTTACAGTAACCACAGGCATACCTTGCTATCTCATTTAATGATGCTTTAATGACAACTGCAAACAAGTCAGTGTGTGTGAGTGTGGGCTGCTCTTTCTAGAAGGAGAAAGAGAGAAGAGAGTTAAGACAATTGCTTGAGTGATTAGGGAAAGGAAATTGCTATTGTTGTTATTTTAAGGATAGGGGAGACCTGAATGTTGGCAAGCAGAGGAGAGAGAGAGAGAGAAAGAGAGAGAGAGAGAGAGAGAGAGAGAGAGAGAGAGAGAGAGAGAGAGATGGCTAGGTGGTGCAGTGAATAAAGCACCAGCCCTGGAGTCAGGAGGACTCAAGTTTAAATTTGGCCTCAGATACTTATTTAACACTTACTAGCCTTGTGACCTTGGGCAAGTCACTTAACCCCAATTGTCCTGCCCTCTCCCCTCCAAAGAGAGACAGAGAGACAGAGAGACAAAGAGAGACAGAAAGAGAGAGAGACAGAGACAGAGAGAGAGAGAGAGAGAGAGAGAGAGGGAGGGAGAGGGAGAGAGAGGGAGAGGATGGTATCAATAAATAGCCCATATTTATAATAGTATTTCCTTTGCCCCTTTGCAACAACCTTGCAAGAGAGTTGGTACAAATATTATCTCTGTTTTACGGATGAGGAAACTGGAGGTTAGAGAAGCTAAACTGCTTGCTTAAACTCACACAATTAGTAAGTGACAGAACCAAAATTTGAACTCAGGTCTTCTGACTTCAAATCTGGTTCTCTTTTTAATTGGAGCATGTTATAAGGCATAAGAGAAGATGAAAGATGGAGTAAGGATGTGGAAGAACTAATAGAAAAGGTGATGACAGATGAAAGTCTTTGCCTTGTTAGGTAGGAGGTAGGTTATCACCTGCCCTGAAACTGGAGGCAAATAGGAGAGGCTACATGAGGAGACCCAGAGTTTTAGAGGATGAATTAAGGGGATGGAATAGTAATTTAATACTTATTGGCTGTTGCCACTGAAGTCTTTGCTGCCTTTCCTCTTGTCCCTCCCCAGCCTGACTCCCTATCTCTGTCATATTTTTTTGTCCAAAATAGAATAGCAAGGAGAGATAGGAGGAGAATGTTAGGGTCTGTGGTCCCTGGACTATTTTGGCCTCACCTTGGAGGAACCCAAGGAGCAGAGCTCCTTTCCTTGACTCTTCAGGCCTTCTGCCTGACCCTAAATGGTTTAAACTGCTCTTATGAACATCTCTCTTCTAGACTACAAACTCTATTAAGGCAGGGAACATGTCTTATTTAGTATTTATTTGTCCCCCCCAATACTAAGAACAGTGTTCTACATGTAGTGGGAGCTTAATAAATGTTTGTTGAAAGATATCAAAAACAGGGGGAGAGGGGGACGGAGGCAAGATGGCAGCACAGGAGCAGCAACATATCACAGCTCTCACATAGCCACCCCAAAATACCCATAAAATATGACTCTAAACTAATTCTAGAACTCCAAAACGCACACAAATATACTTTCCACTAAAGTCAGCTTGGCTAAAAAGAACCATATCAGCACTGCAAACTGAAACCAGCCTGGCCTGAAGCCGTGGCTGTGCCCTGGGGGCGGCTGGACGAGAGGAGCTGAGTCCCGGCTGGAGCTTTGGGTAAGCGGATTGGCGGCAGCTGTGGCAATGTCCAGAATTAGGTCAGTGGGATTTGCGAGATCGTGGGAGAAAAGCAGTCTGGCCAAACTGCCTCCAGGGCTAGGAAGTGGAAAGTGGAGACCCTGCACCCACCTCCGCATTGTGGCTTCAGAGCTCCCGGCCTGCAGACTGCAGGGGGACCAAGCGATCATTCAGAGGCCAAGTGCTCTCACTTTGAGCGTCTTGGATCCAGATTGCTGTCTTGGGCTTTGGTCCTGTGGTCCTTTTTTCTTCAGTGAGCTGGAAGTGGGGGAAGGACCCAGCAACTTCCTAAGAGCTCTGGCAGCTGGGAGGACTCCAGTGATTTGGGACAGAGCTTTCCCCTCTGGAAATCTCCACAGAGATTTAAAAAAAAAATCACAGACTGACCAACCATGAATAAGAATAAGCATAAGAAGCAAAGTAAGAACAGCAACCAAACCCTAGATTCCTTCTTTGGGGAAAAGAAGGACCAAGGCAGAGAGCTGCAGGAGGACAGTGCAGCCAGAGCTCCCCCACCGAAAGGTTCCAATAAACATGAAGATTGCCTTAA
>CM053583.1:315528920-315628578 GCA_028627135.1 Pseudochirops cupreus | reverse complement strand
AATCCATAGAAGGCATAAGATCAATTAAATAGGAAGGGATAATATTCCAAATGGTGAAATTCTGAGGTGTGGGAGGATTAGATTGAGAGGAGACAGGGAGAGTCAGAATGGGGTTGAGCATCTCATGGAAGAGGCAAGAGATAATTGTTACAATAGATGGGGAGAATAGGAAGGCAAAAGGGAAAAAGTCAACCTTACTCTCATGGAATTTGGCTTAGGGAAGGAATGACATAAACTCTAAATTGGGCATCTTGCCACATAGAAGAGTAGGGGGAAGGGGGATAAGAGGTGGGGTGATGGAGGGGAGGGCAGGGTGGGGGGATGAAGGCTGATGAAAGTTCATACTTCTGTAGAGGGGACAGGGATGGGGACAGGGTGGAGAGTGGTTGGGGGGACAGGATAGGAAGAAGGGCCATGTAGTCAGACTCTCACAGTGTGCTCACTATGGAGAGGTTCAGTATAATTGCACATGTTCAGCCTGTATTTGATTGCTTGTCCTTCCAGTGGGGGTGGGTGATGAGGGAGGAAGAGAAAGAATCTAGAATCTAAAGTTCTATAATCAAATGTTAAAAAAAAAATATATATATATGCAATTATTATTATTATTATTATTAACTACATCCAACTGGAACTTGAGATACACAGGCACTGTGGTTGGGAGATCCATCCTGTCCTACCAAAAAGTCGGAGGGGTGAGGGGGGAAGACATAGGAGAGAATAGATTGGGGGAGGGCAACTACACTGCAATGGCTGTTTTGGGGTGGTGGGTAGGGGAAAGATGGGGGAAAATATGTAACTCAAAATCTCGTGGAAATGAATGATGCAAACTAAAATATCTCATGGAAATGAATGATGTAAAATAAAATAAATAAATAAAAGAAAAAAGAAAAAAAAGGTAGTCAGGATGGGGAAAGTCACATGGTCTTGGGATGTGCAGGATGAGAGATGAGAGCTCATAACCTACATACCAAGGTCATATGCTGAGGGAGAAGAGACTGGGCATGAAATTAAGGGCTGGAGGAGAAAGGAGTTTTGTAATTACACATATGAAGAGTACATTGTGAAGAGAATCTAAGGATTTGTCTTTTAAAATATAAATATATTCACAGCGAAAGCATTGCAGTACAGTAGCAATATTAAAAATGTAAATGCCTGGAAAATTCTTCTTGAGGGTGTAATGTGAAATGTAAAAGGAGGGTGAAAGAAAAAAAAATGCAGAACCAATATTGTTAGAAGACCAAAATGTTAAGAGCAAGCTCTAAGGTACTGAGTTATACAAGTCAGTATATGTTTATATGTGATCACAAAGGGGAATGTAAAAGGACTGAAAGACTCAGATGAATATTTTAGCTAGGATCAGACTTGAGACAGGCTTCAGGACAATCTGAGTGTCATAAAACTTCTAAGTTAGAATTTCTCCTCGATTACTTCTAGATGGTGGCATTGACCACTCTTTTAAAAATAAAATTATTTGTTATAAAAATATTGAACAGCAATATAATAAGTTGATCTTTGTTATCACTTATAATTAAATAAATCAATTTAATTCCTTAAAAAAAAGAATTGTATTGAACTAGACACTTTATGTGGTTTATTCTTTTTTAAAAATCTAATAAAAAAGATAGAGAAACTTTCTGCCAGCAAATCAGTTAATCTGTATCCAGTTAGGCTACTGAAAATTAAATTCATCTCTTCAATACTCATTTTCCCCCTCCAGGTACTCACCAAGGTCAGATGGAGCTAATAAAGGACATTGCCTGTAACATTCTCCCTTCCTTTGTCCCTGGCATCAGAATGATGGCTCCAGAGATTCTGAGTCTTCTGAACTCTAAATACAATTTCTTCCTTTAATTATAAGAGACTGAATAATCACATTGACTTTTTGGTTTTTTTAAACTGGTTGCCAGAGATTTCCAACTTTTTGTCCTCCCAAACTGGGGATCTCAATTATTGTTTTAATTGTAACAGCAAGAAAAGCAAACAGTCGATTAATGTAAACATGTCAAATAAGAAAATTGCTTCCCTTCCATGTGAGTAAGGCTATTACTGCCTACAGAGCTATTTGCTCCCTGAAAAGCTAATGAATTGGGAGATACAAAGATAATCACGTATTATCACCAGAGGTAAATTTTTAAAAAGATTACACAAGGTGTTATCAGTTGCCTCTGATATATTAATTTTTTTTCTCAATATGGCTTAAAGAGTATTTAATTAACACCATTTTCTGAAATAAAAGGAAAATGTATCATTCCTTTCAGGAGACAATCCTTAAATAATGCCTGTGAAGCTCAGTTTGTTGGGAGCCAGATATAGAGGGTTTATAGAGGTGAGGTAGTATTTATATGGTGTATGTGTTTGGGGTTTGGGGGAAGCATTACATTTGGACGCCTATGTTTAAATCCTGTCTCTGTGACTTACTCCTTGGGTCAGCTTGAGATACTCTTCTCTGGGTTTCAGTATCATCTGTAAAATGATGAAGTTGGAAGGCAGGATGGTGCCATCAGGAAAATGCTGGATTTGACTTCCATGCTCAAGGTTCAAATGCTGTCTTTGATAATTATTACCTTTGGACAGTCACACTGGGCCTCAACTTTCTCAAATGTAAAAGGGAAGGAGATTGGATTAGAAGACCTTTCATAGGCACCAAAGCTTTAAATTTTTCAAGCTTTAAATACTAGGACCCCTATATCTGTTCAAATGAGCAAAACAGAAGAAGGAGCTAACCTGGCTTCAACCTCAAGCAATACATAGTTGGACTGGGGCTTGCAAAGACCCCAGAGGTGTAAGCAAAGATTTCCACCTGATCAGGGAATGGGATGTTTTAGCCCTAGGGATTGGCTTGAATGAGTATTTTTCCCCATAGCTTTCAGAATTAATGAATTTTGAAAGCAAAAGAAAAAAAACAACAACCTGAATTCCCTGAGGATCACTCTATTATATAGGAATAAATGGGAAATCAAACCCAACAAAGGAGAAATAAAGCAGATGGAATGAGAGACCCACATTAATTCCACAACTCACATGCATTGAAATCAAGGGCAGTTATATAAATTTTAAAGGAGTATGCACAAAATAATAGGATACGCTTTTTATATTAACATGATATTCTGATTTTAAGTGATTCTATCATGTTTTTCTCTCACCCAACATAAGAAAGTCCTTTTCTTAGCAAAGTATTAAATAGATACAGTCATCCAACAAGAGGGTTTTAACCTATAAAGCCCTTGACTTGACTGTCAACAGCAGTGGCTTCTAGTCCTAATTCTTCCACAACTCACTGTTGCCCTGGACAAGTCCCTTAACTGGTTTGGTTCCTCTGCCTTTGAATAGATACCTATTTTGTCCTCCACCACCAAGTCATAGGAACATAGGATTTTGACCTTAGCAGCCATCTAGTCCAACCTCATTTTATAGCTAAAGAAACCACAGCCTAAAGAGGTTGCACAAGATTGCTCATGATCACACAGGGAGGCATGATCTGAAACCAAGCCCTCTAACTCCAAATCCAGCGTTTTTTCTGTAGCAGAATTATCTCTGGACTTTATTTCTCCCCCTTCCCCATATCACCTAAGGCACAATGGGAAGCAGAAGGATTCATCCTAGTCATGTTGGATCATGAAAAATTTCCCAACAATTCAATTCCATTCAGTTCCAAGCAGTTTTAAAGTGCTTGTCAGTTTTCAGAAGAAATCAAAACTATCTGTAGTCATATGAAAACATGTTCTAAATTACTATTGATTAGAAAAATGCAAAATAAAACAGCTGTGAGGTATCACTTCACAACTATCAGATTGACCAACATGTCAGAAAAGGAAAATGACAAATGCTAGAGGGGATGTGAAAAAAAAAATAGGTACACTAATGCACTGTTGGTGGAGTTGTGAAGGGGTCCAACCATTCTGGAGAGCAATTTGAAACTCTGGCCAAAGGGTTATAAAATTGTGCATGGTTTTTGACTCAGCAGTACCATTGCTAGGTCTGTATCTCAGAGAGAGATCAAAGAAACATAAAAAGGACTTATATGAACAAAAACATTTATAGTAGCTCTTTTTGTGGTGGCAGAGAATTGGGGAATGGCTGAACAAGTCATGGTATATGATTGTGATGGAATACTATTTATTGTGCTATAAAAAAATGACAAGCAAAATGGTTTCAAAAGAACCTGAGAAGACCTATATGAACTGTTCCAGAGTGAAGGGAGCAGAACCAAGAGATCATTATATCCAGTAAAAGCAATATTACAACCGTGGAAGACTTTGTCCACTCTGTTCAGTAAAATGATCCAAGACTTTTCTGAAAGACTCATGATGAAAAATTCCATCCACTTAAAGAGACAGAGCTGATGAACTCAGTGTAAATGGAAGTATAATTTTTTTTCACTTTTTTCAACATGGAAATATGTTCTGTATGATCTCACATGTATAACTCATATCATACTGCTTGCCTTCTCAATGAGTAAGGGAGGAGCTACATGGAAGAAAATCATTTGGAACTCAAAATTGTAAATAAAGAATATTAAAAATAAATAAATAGCAAATAAAATGGGGAAAAATGTGTTGACTGAGAGATACTTTGTCAGGTGTGGGGGATGTAAAAATGAAACACTCCCTCCTGGTTCAGGGAGAACAACTTGTAAACATGGAAGAACACAGACACACACATTAATTAAGTTACAAATCAAGTTACAAAGATACACACATTAAATAAGTTACAATTAAATTACAAAAGACATACAATGTAATTTGGGGAGGACAGGGAAAGCAATTCCTGGAGAGATCAGGAACAGCCTCTTTAGAAGTTGGCACGTGAAGTAATCCTGAAGACAGTTGATATTCCAACAAGCAGAGAAAGGGGAGGGAAGAAAGTATGTGAAATTATTCCCCAGAACCTCAACTTTGCTGCCAGTTGAGAAATACATATCCCTGAATTCCCCTTGATCTTTTGTGACCCAGAAAAACTATGTTTCCATAGTTGCAACTACCAATGTTTGTCTCTTGGCATACTATAAAAAGAGTAATCTTTCAGACTTCCAAGGCTTCATCTGTTTAGAGCACTGGACATATTTTAGGGGCTCAGAGAATATTTGTTAATGGATTGATTATCTGATCGCTATTTCAGTTTCTGAAGTGACTTGCCTTTTCTCATTCTGGTAACCAACAGAAAGATAATGAAACAATGGGTTAGCTTGGAACAAGGGGGTAAAAGAGCTCAGTTTGCAAAAATGATACACATTTGGACAAGAAAGAAAAAAACCTGATTTCTAGTCCGAGATTGTATCATTAATTTATGGTTGATACTATTGAGGAGCAAGAGAGTGTGGGTATCTTACCGTGACTCAGCATCATGACAAGAAAGAAAAATAAAGGAGTCCTACTGGGGGGAGGGGTGACATTAGCACTATTTCTGTATGCCAAAGGAAAACTCAAAGATCCCATAGTTTGGTCCAAATTCTCATTTTACAGATGAGAAAACTGTGGTGTATCATTATTAAATGACTTTAACAAGCTCACTGATTTAGAACTAAAAGGGCTTTAGATGTAATTGAGCCTAAACCCTTCAAAACACAGCTGAAGCAACTTGGACCCATGAGGTTAAGTGACTTTTTTAGGGAGCCATAGCTAGTCAGAGTCTCAGGCAGGATTTGAACTTCAGTCTGTCTCATTCCAAGGTCAGCACTCTTAGCTATGCTGCTCTGTGGTCAAGCAGATGACCTTTAGGGCACAGCTCGAATTCAGACCCAGGGCTGGTGATTTTACAAACTGCTCTTGTTAAGCACAGGTTGTGTGGTATAGTAGGAGGAGGGCTGGACCTGGAGTCATGAGAGCTCTGGGTTCTAATCCTACTTCTGATAGTTATCCAATGCATAACCTTGGGCAAACTATTGTGTTTTGAATCTCAGTTTCTTTATTTTTAAATGAGAATAATAGGACTTGTAGTATCAAATTCAGAGTGTTTTTGTGAGAATTTTTTTGAAAACCCAAAACCTTTAAGGTGCTTCTCATAGTGCCTGGCCCATAGGAGGTGATTAATAAATACGTATTAATTGATTGCAGCTGTTACTGTATCTTCTACAGAAGGAGGTGCCGGCTTCTCTTTAGCAAGTCAGTTTTAGGACGGCCTACAAACACACTAGCCGCACGTTCAGAGAAAGAGAGGAGATCGTTAATCCTATTCTTTACGCTGCCTAGAAATCGGCGTGTTTATTGAGTAGTTACTCCTTCCACCTTCTTTGCATTTATCTTACACGAGTTCTTCCTCCCTCCTATTGTCTCCTCCAGTAGAATATAAGCTCCTTGAGGCCAGGAGTTGTCTTTGCTTTTTCTTTCTCTCTCCAGCACAGTGCCTAGCACATACTAAACTCTTGTTGATTAATTTGTTAATTGATTTTCAAAGCAGTACTAGGCCTAAATCCAGAAGGAGGGCAAAGCCACTGGAACTCTGCCCCCATGGCGTGAAATTGGGCTAGGGAGTGCATCCCCCCACCTGAGACGTTTGCTTTTCAGTCCTACGCCTTGATCCTTGTTACTCGCTCTACGCCATGGCTACTTGCATCTGCTATTTTTATTCGTTTTTTTTTAATTTAATTTGCTTGGTCCTGAGGCACTTGGCAGCTAGGTGGTGCAGTGGATAAAGTGCCAGACTTGGAGTCAGGAAGATTCATCTTCTTGAGCTAAAATCCAACTCAGCTGTGCCATCCAGGGCAACTGTTTGTCTCAGTTCCATTATCTGCAAAATGAATTGGAGAAGGAAGTGACAAACTGCTCCTGTATCTTTCCTAAGAAAATCCCAGATGGGGTCATGAAAATTTAGATATCACTGAAATGACTTAACAACAATTGGGGCACTACCTTTGAGGGTCCCATTACCAATATGCCTACCTTTTCTGAGTCTCCAGATTACCATCTCTTGCTATCTCAGACTGATGGAGACAGACCAGGACCCTGACCCCTAGAGACTTAGGAATAGCGATGTCCTTCAGTTCATTAAATCTGCTTCTTGCCCAGATACCACAGCCATAGGTGAAGGGAGAAAGCAGAGTGGAGAGGGGGCTCACCTTCCTTTTTAAAATCAATAACAGTCACTAGCCAACTGGGCATATGAATTCAGGAACCTTAGGGGGGCGGTTCTCAACCTGTGGGTTATGTTCAATTTGTAACAATGAAAATACATCCTGCATATCAGGTATTACATTATGATTCATAACAGTGGCAAAATTACAGTTATGAAGTAGCAATGAAAATAATTTTTTGGTTGGAGGTCACCACAACACGAGGAACTGTATTAAAGGGTTGTGGCATCAGGAAAGTTGAGAACCACTGCCCTAGGGGGTGGCAGAACCCCTTAGACCAGAAATTCTTCTGGTTCATCCCTCATTGTCTAGGGAGGCAGCTGCTATGGAGAAGGGTACAGCCATCTCCACCAACCGCCACCTGGAGGAAAAGGCAAGCCGGTCTAGTTGAAGCAGCAAGGTACCCTGAGGAAAAGCAGGGGGCAGTATGTGTGAGGAAGGTCAAGCTATTACCACCACTACCAGAGTTACTTTCATCTCCTCCCAGACCCTGAGGGAGTTAGCCCAGGACCCTAAAGCCTTTGGAAAAGCAGTACTTCCAGCCCAGTATCAAATTGTTCAATATCAGAAACAGATATGATTTTATCAGTGGAGAAGTAATTAAAGAATTGGCATTACCATCTGCTTTGCCTTCCTAAGGACTATGGGACCTTTCCATCTGACTGGCAGCTCAGACAATCCATATATTTTGCTCCTCTCATTAGAATGTGAGTTCCTTAAGAGCAAGGCCTATCTTACTTTTCAGTTTATATCCCTGGCACTTGGTACAGTGCTTTATACATAGTAAGTAAGCACTTAATAAATGCTCTATCCATCCATCCATCCATCCACCCATCCATCCATCCATCCATCCATCCATTCAATTCTTCTAGCTTACTTATGCATCCTAGAGAATGGGGGAAATCTTCAACTGGGCCTTGAAAGCATGATTTCTAGACTTTAGCTGGGGCAACTACACCCTCTTGAGATAGATGATCTTTTGCTCTCCTTAACCTACCCAAACTTCAGTTGGTTTTTGCCCCAAGGGCCAGATTTCATAGCAAGGTTCTGCCTGGGTTATTTCCTTTGTAGAGTGTCAAACAGGTTGTGTGGTTAGAGAGAGACAGTTTAAGGATCCTACTACAGAGCTCGGGCTAAATTTCTCTATTGTGCCAAAAATTTTCCTGTTACTGCCAGGCAGTAACAAGAGTTGGTTATAAGGCCCAGAATAAACGGCATGTGGCTGTCGGGATTCTGACTGTATTAAAAGAAAAGGTCCCACCTGCCTTATCACTCCATACTAGGTCATTTGGTGATTAGGCAGTTATTTAAGACACTTGCACCTAATGAAACAAATCAATCAAACAAACAAAAATAATGGCTTTTAAAGAGGGAGGGGTGAGATTTTAGCACAGATTTTTAATTATTATTTTTCCCCAGCATAAATTATCCTCAAAAAATGAAAAATTGGGGGAAATGAAGGGTGTAAGATTAGATTCAGGCACAAGCTGTGTCCTTTTGGGTGCCAGAGACAGCTGCAGTAGCATGCCAGGGACAATTGGTCTGGGGTGCCAAGGAGAGCTAGGTTAGGATGCCAAGGGCAGCTGGATTGGGCGCTGCCAGTAAAGGTTCATTCCTCTGTGATGCCCTTTTGCAGCTGCTGGGATGGCAGCCAAAGCGTGTGTGTGTGTGTGTGTGTGTGTGTGTGTGTGTGTGTGTGTGTGTGTGTGTGTGTGTGTGTGTGTATCCCTGTCCAGAGCTCAGAAAGAAGAGGGTCTACAAATTCTTTCTCTCTTAGAATTCAAGACCCAGTGCAAACCCCACATGTGAGTAGATTTCTATCTCTTTTTCTTACTCCCCTAAAACAAACTATATGAGGTCCCTTTTTTTTTCCACGCACCTCAACAAGAGCAACTGACAAATTAGGGCAACAAATATCATGTCTAAAACCTAGCTGTCCTGCACAGCCAAAGCCAGTCTTACAGTGTGGTCTAATGGCAAAGCTGGAAGGCACTTTCAGCAACCACTCAGGGGTGGGGCTCTTCTGGCCTCCAAGCCACACATAGCCCTCTAGGTCCTCAAGGGGGGCCCATTGACTAAATCCAAATCCCTGATTGTTCCACCCTTCATTTTATAGATGAGAAAACAGAGATGCCAAAACACTCATTAAGGTTCAAACCTTCAGTCCATGTCTTTCTTGGAAGTCTTATAGAAGAGAGATTCTAAACCTTACATTTAAAAAATCATATCCATAATCTTATTTGATCCTCAGAGGCACTGTTTTTTCTAGCAAATACTTTTTCTCCTGTCTCTAAGTTTTGTCACTTTAAGATCCACCCTTAAAATGGAATTTCATTAACTGCAAATTTGTCCTGTTCAGAAGACTCAGGTTTAAGTCCTTTGCAGTGGTGAAATAACACCACCACCACCACCACCACCTCATATTTTTATAGAACTTTATGGTTTGCAAGATTCAATGAGGTGGCACAGTAGCTAGAGTGCTTGGCCTGGAGTCAGGAAGACTCATCTAGAGTTCAAATCTCACTAGCTGTGCGATTCCGGGCAAGTCATTTAACATGTTTTGTCCCAGGTCTTCATCTGCAAAATGGGAGAACAAAAGGGCAAGCCATTCCAGTATCTTTGCCAAGAAAACCCCAAATGGTATTACAAAGAGTCAGAAACAACTAAAATGACCTGACAAAAACAAGAACAAAGGTTTGCAAAATATATATTAGCTCATTTGATTTGCTTCCTTGGCCCAAGGGACTTCTGGCTTTTTGGACCCCTGAGAGGAAAGAGAGCTAACCTGATCCTGTGTTCTCTCTGCCAAAAACTGAGTGATCCTGGGCTAGTAACTTAACTTTTTGGTGCCCAGATTACTCTTAGAAACTAGTAAGGCACTGACTGTATTGGTATGAATGAGCTCCTCATCAGGAACACCCTTTACTAAAGAATCCACAGATCTAGTTGGGGTTTTGTTTGTTTGTTTGTTTTTTATTTTTCTTTAGAGACAGTTAACCAAAGCACATATTTTTAAAGGCTCAAAGGCATACTCTCCCTTGCTGAATCCTCTGCCTAAATCCCTCCTTTTTCCTTAGTAACTTTCCTAATTAACTATTTTCTCTTATAAACATTGAGACTTAATGTGGAATTTGTTGTATTTCATAAATATTTCACAAAGGACACCATTAGCTTGCACCCAGTGAAGTTTATCTATCAAACCCTGTGGCTAATCCAAAGGGAAGGATGGGAATATAAGGGAGCCAGGACAAATGGGCTATTTTTCTTTTTCTATACAATGCACCATTATACACTTTTCTAAAGAGAACAATACAACCAGTGGTGATGGGAAAACCAAGGACAAAAGAGGCTTTTATTAGGATCTCAGCTACATCCTGAAAAGCATTGAATAATGTTACACCTGACCTGATAACAGAGACTTACTCACAGGTCTCCTTTTAATCCAGGGACCCGGTCTCTTTTATTTTATACTGGGGTTAAATAGGTTTTGAAAGTGCTAGATTTGTAAAATGAAATTTTCCAAGTTGCTTCTGAAGCAGCTTTGGCGATCCTGTCTTGAAATATGGATAAAGAGAGGAAGGGGCTCTGCAGTTTTTCTGCTGTTTTTATCCTTTTTTTCTGCTTAACTAAGGTGCAGATAAAGAAGTAACCCTTAATCCTACACTCACACCCCTAAACAGGAAAAGATGTGACATACGTCAGTATTTCTGTTTGTTGATCAAGTGATTATTTCTATTTATTAACTTTTTTCAGGTTTGGTTCTTGAACTGAAACTGGGGCCTCAAAGTGTGGGAAAGACTTATAGGTCTATGGGCTGAAGGCCAAGTTCAACAATGAGTTTGAAAATGTTTGAGTCTCTAACTCAGCTATCAACTTGGGTAGCAGGCAGCGTGGCGCAGACAACCCGTTCCCTCTGAATCTTAAGTCAGAGGACAAGTTGAAACTCTGCCTTCACTGTCAGCCTCTCTGTGCCTTGGCTCTTCTAATTTGTAAAACATGTTTAGAATAGACGTTCTCTCTGGTCTTGTCCAGCTTTAAAATCCTGTAATTCTTTCCCTCTCTGAGCTTGAGGGAACTCCTCTGTGTGATGAGGGGTTTAAGCTAGATGACCTTTAAGGTCCCTTCTCAGCTGTATAATTCTGTTGTTTTTTTTAATCTAGTTTTCACCTAAGCTTTTTCAAATTAATTCTTCACTTACCTTGGCTCCGATTGCTCAGCTCTGATCCTCCTTTCCTTTCTCATATGTCATAATCATTCCTAGGTCTCAAGTGCTTTCCTTGTCTCATTTCTTTTTCCTTCAAGTCATTCCCCCAATCCCTCTTTCTCTGTGGTCTTTCCCGGCTTCAAGTTCCCTTGGACTGCAAAATTCATCTTTTATAACTTCATGTACTACCCTATGGTATTCATTATTTTTTTAAAAAGAGATTTATTTAATTCTTTTTATTCATTTTTTGAACTTGCAGTTGGGAGGCCAAGCTCCAAGCCTTTTAAACTGTGTGACTCTGGTCAAGCAATAGTCAATCAGTCAATCGACATTTATTAAGCATATTATTTATTAGTAATTAAACATTTATTTTATGTCAGGCAATTAGGAGGCACAGTGGATAGTGTCAGGCCTGATTCCAGGAAGATTCATCTTCATAAGTTCAAATCCAGCTTCAGATGCTTACTAGCTGTGTGACCCTAGGTATGTCACTTTACCCTGTTTGCCTCAGTTTCCTCATCTATAAAATGAGCTGGAGAAGGAAATGACAAACCACTCCAAAGTCTTTGCCAAGAAAACCTCAAATACAGTAAAGAAGAGTAAGATATTAATCAACAACTACAACAATTGTGTCAGGTACAAATACAAAAAAGATAGTCCCTGACCTCAAGGAGTTTAAGGAAGACAACATATAAAAGAAAGCTAAAAAGGGAGGGGAGGAGAAGGTACCCTGCATGGCAGCAGTTCTCAACTTGTGGGTTATGTTCAATTTGTAACAATGAAAATACATCCTGCATATCAGATATTTACATTACTATTCATAACAGTAGCAAAATTACAGTTATGAAGTAGCAAAGAAAATAATTTTATGGTTGGGGGTCACCACAACATGAGGAACTGTATTAAAGGGTCTCTGCATTAGGAAGGTTGAGAACCACTGCTGTATGGGAACATGATGGAGAAGTTCAAAGTCTGAGCTAGGCTCCCTCCTTAACTGGAGGTTTTGGAGCTCAATGGTTCTGGTGATGAGTCCAAAAGGAGTATAACCATGTGGGAAATGAGGAGATGGCAGTTGTGGACTGTTCTAAAAGTGCTACATTTAGAGTTGGATTTGAGTACTGTAATTGTTGTGTGTCCTTCAGTTTTGAAGAGGACCAATGACATCATGAGGGCGATGTCTTGACTTGTCCATGAATTGGATTTAAGTGAGGCAGGGCTGTGCAAGGTCATCAGCCTCATTCTCTCCTCCAGTCATTGGAGTCCAGCCGCAAGACAAAAGTGAAGACAACTGGAGATGGCCCAGCCCAGCATGTAATTTGACCTATCTGACCTTAGTTTCCTGGTCTGTAAAATGAGGGAATTTAAGTAGGTGTCCTTCAAAGTTTCTTCCAGCTCTAAGTCTATTATCTGATGATCCATGAAATGAGGGTGGTGTGGTTCCTCCTTTCCACCTCTAAATCTAAGACTCAGTTTCTTTTTTTGTAAAATGCCAGTAATAAGGCTAGTACTATCTACCTCACAAGGTGGCTCTGAGGAAAATACTTTATACATTGTAAAATATGATATAAATGTTAGTTATTATCTTTCTCTGCTTTCCAACTACCCTACCAAGATTATATCCACTTAGTTGAATCTTTATGGTTTAGTGGATGGTATTATGAAATTTATTTTGAGTGTAATGGTTCATAGACATAAAGTAGAAATATAAAATCTTAGGCACTTTGAATTAATTTGTTCGATAACCTGAAAGAGAAAACCTGAGCTCTGGGCCTGTCTCTACCATGTTGTGACTTTAAGGAAGTCATTCCTTCAATTCCTGAACCTCACTTTTCTCATATAAAAAAGGAAAGGGGTCATGTGACCTTGGACAAGTCACCTAACCCCAATTGCCCTGCCTTCCCCCTCCAAAAAAAAAAAAGCAAAAAAAAAAAAAAAGGAAAGGGGTGAACTATATGATATTGTAGAATCATCTACTATTAGACCTGAAACCTAAAAGTTCATTGCTTGGGACTTTAAAATTTTGATTTTAAAATTGAACATGAAAAAAGATTTCTGTATATACAGCAAAACGCAAAAAGAAGATTGTACATGAAACGGTGAATCTCCATTTCATACTGCTTGTTTAAAGTATATAATTAAGTTCTACACATTATAGTACTGATTGTCTGCTTCTTTCTGAGGTTCCTTCTTTTCTCTCCTTTGCACTTAAAAAACTGTTTTTCATTGGTCCTCTTTTTGGGCATCAGTATTGCTTTTCACCCTCTCTCCCCAAATTCCATTCCCAAAGAGAAAGAAAAAAAAAATTAAACAAATAAACCAAGTTAAATAAAACCAACTTACACAGTGGTTATGTTAAAAAAAAAAAAAGGTATGCCTCTTTTTAAACCTTGAGTCCATTATGTCTCTGGGAAGATGTGGATAACATGTTTCATCATATGTCCTCTGGAGCAACAGTTGTTAACAGATGTCTTTCAAAAGTGTTTTTCTTTATACTGTTGCTGTACACGTACAAATTATTCTTCTGCTCTCTTCAACATTCATTAGTTCATAATACTCAGGATTCTGGATAATTGTTTCTTTGGTCATTCTTATGTTGCAACAATATTCTATTACAAACCACATTTTGTTCAGCCATTGCCCAATTGAGGGTCATTCCTTTAGACTACAGTCTGTCTCGTGGAGCTGGTGATTTCTCTAAGCTGAAGACTGTTACTACTACCCCATATTTCTAATTGGGGACTTGGTGCCTTCAGGACCATTTCCAGTCCCTGTCACTTTGTTTTTGCTTTCCTTTTTTTTTTTTTCAAATCTTTTAATCTTTCTCTCAAGGTCAGATAGTTTGTTTTGCTTGCAGCTACTTCTTCCCTGTCATGTTGTTATCCCTCTTAATCACTTGATCTGTCCCTATTATTTTCCTGTTAAATTTGATGTAATTGAACACTAAACTTCAGATGCATATTTAACCCTCCTTTGTCCATTTCAAATGAGTTCATCAGATGCCCACTTCCCCCTAGCTCTTCCTACGTATTTGCATATTCTTCTTGTCATAAATTCCAATTATGAAAAATAGCAAGTTCTATCACTTCTTCCTCCTTTCTACACTAGCATATTTTTTTATTCTCCTTTCTCTTTCACCTCTAAAAACCCTCAGAACAGAATCAATCCATCTCTATGTCTTGTTGTTTTTAAAATTTAACTCCCTCAATACCCTCTTAGGGCATTAAGTTCTGAAAGGACGTTTGTTTCTTTTTCAATTATTAGAATATTAGCACCATGGCATCATATAGCCTCTTCCAATTGCTCCAGTTTCTAGGTTTTCTTTTGATTCTTGTGTTTACATTTCAAGGTTTTTATTCAAATATAGTCTTTTCATTAAAAAATGCTTGATGGTGCTTTGTTCCATTTAAAATTCATTTCCCTTCCTGTTGGATTATACTCAGTTTTTAGGGAAAGTTATTCTTGGTTGTATCTTTTGCTCTTTGGAATATGTTATTCCAAGATCTCTTGTTTTCAGAAGCCGCTGGGTCTTTCATAATTGACTGTAGTTCCTAGGTACTTGAATTCCTTCTTTCTGGATGCTTGTAGCTTTTTTTTTTTTTGATTGAGGAATTGTGGATTTTGGTTATGACATTCTTAGGACTTTTCCTTTTGGGGTTTCTTTCATGAATTTATCTGTGAATTCTTTCTGTTTTTTACTTTGTTCTTTGATTCTAACAGGTTTGGGTAATTCCTATTCATGATTTTTTTAAATAAAATATCTGGGCTTTTTTGCTATGATTTATTTTTAGTCATGGTTTTGAGGAGTCCAGTGATTTTTTAATGATCTCTTCTTAACTCGTTTTTCAGGTGTTTTAAAAAATTTTATCAGATAGCTTCTATTTTCTTCTGTTTTTTTCAATCTTTAATTTTGTTCTAATATTTCTTGCCTCATAGAATTACTGATTTCTTTTTGGTCTTTTTAAATTTTCATGATCAAGGATTAATAACTACCTTCTCCCTATTTCTTCCTTGAGTTTTTATTTCACTAAAAAAAATCTCTTCCTTCATTTCTTCAAGTTATTCGTGTAGTTCTTATGGAAAATCTGTTTATTCTTTTGAGTCTCTGTTTGCAGTTATTATGGAGTTACTTTTTGCAATACTCTTTGACACTAGTCAACATCTTTGCTTTGCTCATATTCCAGCTTTAGTTTCTGAATTAGGACTTTGTGCTAAAGCCAGGCTTTACTCCCTGGGGCACTTTTGGGGGGAGTGACCCTGATTTCCTCCTAAAACCTCATTCTTCCAGGCTCCATCGACTCTTTGAGGTTCAGTGTTCTAGATCTTCAGGGCTCTCTAGAATCTCAGTTCAGAATACCAGGGACTGGAGTTCCACCCTGGCATCCCCTCTGTCCCATCTCTAATCCTTTTCTAAAGGCACTTTGAGGCTTCAGGGTTGTTTGCCTCTGCTGCTAGTGATTTTGCTGGCGGTCTCCTTTTCTACTGCTTGACAGATAATTGGGCTGACTTTTTTTTTTTTGCAGTTGTAGGTAGAAGAAGTCTCTTTCTATAGTTTTTCATTGGATTCTTGATCATTATTTGGTCTAGGGTGAATATCGGCATTTGTTAAAAATAAATATTGGGACTCAGGACTCCATTTAGGCAGCCATCTTGGTCAGAAGTCCTCTTAGCATTTTTAAAAAAAATTTTTATTGGTGCCTTTTGCTATTTAAATTAGTTATTTTCTAGGGCAGCTAGGTGGAGAAATACTGACCCAAGAGGCTGGAAGACCTCAGTTGAATTCAAATTTGACTTTAGACTCTTGCTGTGTGACCCTTGGCAAGTCACTTAACCCTGTTTGCTTCAGTTCCTCATCTGTAGAGACGGAAAGGGCAAACTGCTTCACTATCTTTGCCAAGAAAACATCAAAATGGGGTCACAGAGGGTTGGACACAACTGAAACCACTCAACAACATTTCCAAATGTCTTCAACTAATTCTCTCCTTACTACCCCCATTATTTGTTTTTTAGGAGGGGGGAAGACAATGCAACTGGGGCTAAGTGACTTGACCAAGGTCACACAGAAAAGTGTGTACTGTGTACACACGAGAAAGTGTACTGTGTACACAGCTGGATTTGAACTCAGATCCTCCTGACTCCAGGACTGGTGCTCTATTTACCATACCATCAAGTTGCACCCCCCTTTTTTTTCTTTCTTACCTCCATTAGTGATCCATTCCTAATAACAGAGAAAAAGTTAAAGAAAACTAAACAGTGATCTAGTCTGATATAGTACGAAATGTTTTGTGCTTGTCAAGGTGAGAACCTTGTTATCAAAAGAGGAAATTGATCATCTGCTCCCTGAACCTAAGATTGGTCCTTACTGTTAACCACAATTCATTTTCCTTTTAGTGTTCTTTTCCTTTACATTATTGTAATCATTGTGTATATTGTTCTCTTGGTTCTACTTATTTCCCTAAGCATTACTTCACACAGGTCTTCCTTTGTTTCTCTGAATTGCTTCTTTTCTTCATTTCTTATAGTTTAATATTCCATTATGTTCATATACCACAGTTAGGTCAGTTATTCTCAATCAATGGGCATCTACTTTGTTTCTAGCTTTTTTTGGCTGCCTCAAAACAGTGCTGCTATGAATATTATGGCCTACATGTGACTTTTCTTTCTGTTATTGATCTTCTAGGAATATATGCTCAGTAGTGGGATTACTGGGTCAAAGGGTATGAACAATTTAGTGTCTTTTCTTGAATTGTTCCAAATTGGTTTCCAAAAAAGGTTGCAGCAATTTGCAACTCTACCAAGAGCATATTAGCTCCTGCATCATTGACTATTTTAGATTCTCAGTATCTTTCCCAGTTTCCTGGGTTTGAACTAAACCTCAGAGTTATTTTAATGTGCATTTCTCATAATAACGATTTGGTTGTTGATAATTTTTCAATTCTTACTTTGAAAACTATTTCTTTCCTATCCTTTGGCCAGTCATTTATTTGTGGAATCTCTAAGGATTTGAACACACTTTCCTATTTAGAGAAGCCATCTGGCAAGGTTTTGTTTGTTGAGTAGAATAACAAATTGCAGGTATGTTCAGCAGACCTCGATGGGAATTGCTGAAGAGATTATCGAAGGTTCATTAAGGCATGGCGAATACAATCACCTCACTGAGAGCTAATACTCGCTAGTTCTCTAAGCCCCTTCATTCAGAATCATCAGTCCCGCGATGGCCGACTGTCCTTCGTGCCATCGGTATGGGAAAGGAATGTTCAGCCCTGGTGACCTGAAAATAGAATGTATGAAAACCTCTCTCTAATAGTGATAATTAGGGATATCCTCAGCTGGTCCCAGCAAAGCTCTGAAATGCTTCTATCCTCAGAGGTGAAGGTGAAGGCGGGGGAAGGAGACAACGGAGCCCAGTTTAATCCCGTAATAGGAAACAAATGTTTTCAACCAGTTCTTTCACCCTCGGAATCCCCTGAGTCTTGGCAGGTGACTTTCTGCGAGAGCAGGGGAGGGTGCAGTTACCCACTACAGCTGGGAAAGGGGAGTCTGGAGTCAGCTAACCAGTGTCTGAACCAGGGGAAGCCTGGAGCGGTGGACTGTGCTTGGGACTGTCTGATTCCACTTCAGCAGCTCTGAGGGGAGAGGGGATGGATGGCACCGGCTGATACAGACAGCCTCCACTCTCCATCACTCCGGGGCCTTGTTTTCTCAGCTTAGGGAGTGAGCAGGTGCACGAGGCAGGGGATCTATCTCCCTTCCCCTCTTCTACAGAACTACTGCCTTGTAGGGTGATCTTTTATTTTTATTACAAGTAATCGTTAATAAATGGAGTCATTGATTACGGAATGGGGTGGTATGAGTTGGGAGGGAAGCTCCAGAGAGGGCTTTATACCTAAAAAGCAGGAAATCTTTGCTGCTCCATTCTCAGGCAGTAATTGGGACCATCTCAGAAGTATGTAGGTAATTGAGGGTGGGGAGGAGATTGTGGGGCAAAGGTGGAGAGGAGATTGTGGGGCAAAGGTGGGGAGGAGATTGTGGGGCAAAGGTGGGGAGGAGGGAGGCGGGGAAAAGAGAACTGATTTAGAAAACTTCCAGCCCTCTCACTTAACAGAAGCTGCGATTTACAGAAGTAAATTACGACTTGCTCAAAAGGAATATAAGTGACAGACGTGAGGATCTGAACTTGGGTCCTCTTAACCCCAAACCAGGGCTCTGACTAATTACAGCCCCACTTTTGCATCTGGGGACTCGATGTTTCTAATCCCTAACTCTCTATGCACTCCCTCAAGCGTTTCGACGCTGATCGAGTGAGGCCTTGAATGATAGTTATGCTTGCAATAAACTTATAGGATAAAGCTAAAATTTCTGAAATCAAGGCCTGCCTTGAAGGTGACATACAAATAAAGGGCAGGGAGCCGGTCACTCTCTTTTACCCACGAGTTTCAGTATTGAGCCTTTGGACCGGGCAAGGGCGCAGAGTGGGCGGGGTCCCGAAGGGGCGTGTCCCCCCGCTTCCACAGCCTCTAGAGTTGCCTTCTCGCTTCTCCGTGGTGGGCAAGCTGGCGGGCGTCTGTGCGTGCGCATGCGCCTCGAGAGTTTCCTCTGTATGTCTTCCCCGCCAGTTATGGCTGCGCCCATGGAATCTCTGAGGAAGAGGAGAGGAGGGGGAGATGCTCCCCAGCCGGAGCCCCTGGAGGCCCCAGGGCCGGAACCTCCGACTTGTCCACCCAGTCTTCTGCCGGGCACCTTCTGGCTGACCAGGATAGTGCTCCTGAGGGCCCTGGCTTTCATTTACTGTGAGTCCTAAGCCGGGGTGAGAGGGAACCGCGTCGTCCCGCCCACTGAGATAGCGATCCCCGCAGCCCGCCCCGCCGTTGACTCCTCCCCCTTCCATTCCCGGCCTTGCTGCTCCGCTTTGCGTAGGAAGAGTAAAGAAAACGCTTCCCCCCCCCAGTGCTATCTGTGGCCGTCACACCCCTCCCCCCCATCTCTTCCTTTCTCCCCCGCCGAGGGTCGGAGGGTCTGGATCCCTAGCTACCTGCTCTCAGGTCGGGCCGCTCCCTGCCCCTCGGAGCAAGAGGCCTCAGTGTTCTCAGCAGTCAAATGGGCGAGTGGGAGATGAGCTCTCGGAGACCCCTCCTAGCGCTAGCATTCCTTCTGGGAGGAATTCTGGGTTCTAGAGCAGGGATTCCTTACCTTTTTGGAGACCCCAGCCGAAGCCTGTAGACCCCTCCTGAGAGAGCGATGTTTTTTTAAATGCTTAAAATAAAACTGAAAGGGTTACAAAGGGAACCAGTTATATTTAAATACATAGTAATAACAATACGTTAAAGGACCCTAGTTAGGAATACTTGCCCTAATTCCAGTACAATCTTAGAAAACATTTCCTCCAGTTTCTTTGCCCTGTCCCTCCTCCCTTTTGAAATTGAAGTTGAGAAAGTTCCTCAGACTGCGGGTATTTTGTTCTTCCCTTCCCTTCCCCCTCCCCCCCCCCTTTTTATAGATGAAGCATTTGATGATAAAGGCTTGTAAAATGCTTAAGACTTGGGAGAAAAGGACCTTGGGGGATATGAGGAAAATACAGATTGTAAAGGTGACGACTTGAATGTGGCGTTTTCCTAGGAAGGGAATGAACCTCGAGATAAACCGGCCACATTTTTATTCCTCAACTCATCATTTCAGGCTGGAAGGGCCAAAGTACCCCACTAGAGGGGATCCTTTCTTAGTTCTCACTGCCAGTTCCTGGGCACCACCACCCTCTTACCTTCAAAAGATAGGTCTCCTGATTTTCACAGGTTGGCGAGTGGAAAGGAGTCTTTTACACCTAGGAATGTTCTGCCCCTAACTTATGCCTGTCTCTTACCTATATTTCTCTTACTAGCTTGGAATGTTTGCCAGCACTTTTACTGATATCCATATTTCCTGTTTGTAGGAGTTGGGCTGGGTTTTTTTTTTCCCCCAGAGGTGGAAAATCTGAGAGGTTTAGGGGGTTGAAATGATTGATTCACTAACCATCCTGCATATACTGAATCAAAGAGCTTCGTCCTGCTGGTTCCCAGAACAATTATTTTTCTCTCTATTTTGTCTTACCAAGACCTGTATATTTCATAGATGGTGTTTCTGAAGAGTTGCCTACATATGAGAGGTTTCAGGGTTATGTAGGTCTATGGTGCTCTGAGGAATTATTGCAAGTATTTAAGTTCCAATTAAAACAGTGTTAAAACCACCTTTCTGTCCACCAAAATAATCTTTCTAGTTAAATGTATTTATTTCTGTGACAAAATTCTGTGGTTGTGTAACCTGGGCTTTTAGGCAAGTGAATCTAAAGTCTGTGATACGTATTTAAAACCTGTATAGTTATAATTTATTAAATAGGGCCTGTTTCACCAAAGGTAATTACAAAGTCATTGTCATTACTACTAAAATCAGTTGTCAGTGACGGTTTTTTGTCCTGTGGCTAAGTTGATCCATGTCTTGCTGCCTGACTAGAGGGCAGAAGGTGATCTGAGGTTTTAGAGTGTTTTTGACACAGAAGAGTCTGAAACCAGAAGGCAGATTGTATCCAAGTTACACGATACATCAGGAGTTAAGGAGAAAATGAGAAACTTGGAGTATGGGTGTCTTTTGTGACTCAAGTGATGTCAAAGTACTTCTTTTTGACTTTGTCGAGTTGTTGAAACCAGGATACAGAGTTGAAAACGGAAGGTCATTTTCATTTTTCTTTCAATCCCTAGTGCCTAGCTCCATGACTGGCACATAGGTGCTCAATAAATACCTGTTGATTGAATAAGTAAAAAACCTTCACAAAGTAAGCTGTCTGGAAATAACCAATATACTTTAAGGAGTTATGAGGAGTGAGTAGGATCATAGATATGAGAATTGGAGGGCCCTTAGTCCAACTCCTTTATTCTAACCGTGAAGAAATTAAGGCAGGGGGGTTAAGTAACTTGCCCAAGATCATGTAGGTTTTAAGTAGCAGAGTCAGGATTTGAATCCTCATTGCCTGATGCAACCCAGCATTCTTTCTATTACATACATGCTGTCTGTCAAATGAGATAATGGATTGAAACTGAAGGAATCTTAGTGATCCTTCTCATTATAAATCTGTGATCTTTTTACACTTTTAAACAGGCCTGGATGGAAGGTCACTATTAAATAGTAGACTTGTAAGTCAGCTAGTGAATGGCAGAACCAGGACTCAAACCCAGGTTTTCTCACTTCCACATTACCACTATTAATGATACTTGCAAAAAATGAAAATATAAAATATTCTCAATGATATTGTCTATTCCTCACAGACTCCGTATTTTTCTGTTTCCTAATCATACTATCATAGATTTATAGCTGGAAGGGACGCACTCCTTTTATTTTACAAATGAAGAAACCGAGATCTGGGAATGTAGTAATTTGCCCAAGGCAGTGAAGGTTAGTAAGTTGCAGAACTAAGATTTCACCAGGATTCTTCTCACTTCAGATTCATTTGGGCTCTTTCCATTTGTCCAGTTCTACACATTGCGATGTCTTTTCTCCCTCTTTTCTTGTGTTCCCATTTTGCTATTTGGCTCTTATCTTTTTCATCCTTTCCTTTTAAGCATTCCTTTTTATATCTATGTATGTATATTGATATATGTGGATGGGTAATATGGGATATAAATAGTCGAGATTATCACTGAGTCTTGATTTGACTCTGCAATAATCTTCTAATTGGTCTTTGTAGTTAGGGAAGATAGGTTTTCTTCCCTATCACTATCTTGCCCAGTAAACTTCAGTGACTCCCTACTATTATAAACTCCTCTGTTGGACATTTAAAGTCTGTCACAGCCTGACAGATTTTATTATATACATTATTCTCTGTCATGAACTCCTCATGATGGTTAGTCATTGAGACCTTAATGTTCCTCACCCAGAACATACAGCTTTTTTTATCTTTACACAGGTTGTCCCCCATGCCTGGAAGGCTCATCCTTCTCCCTCACCTCTCAAGCAATATATGAAGCTATTCCTAATTCTTAGACTCCAGGTGTCCTCATTCACCCAATTGCATTTTTGTGGTGAAATTGTAAAGCAACTGCAAAGTGCCCATTGTTGCTATTACTCTTCTCTTTTATCATCGCTAGAAGTGGCCACTTTTAGTCACACAGCAACTCCTAGAAGTACCATCAAACTCTGAAAGACTAGCAGGAGATTGACAGGAATTTGTTGGGAGATGTAGTGGCACCAAGGCCATTGTTCTTGCTCTGAACAAAAGTAGACACTTCCTTCTGAGTTAGCTGGACCTTTTTAATTCACAAAACATTTATTTTTCCACTTCATTAAATTCTTCTTGGGGAATGTTAATTTATTATTTTTTTTTTCCAATTTTGGTGATGATTTTCCTGAATACTAAGCTAAGGGTAATTGATTCTGATAGTCATTTACTACAGTTTCTCCTTTAAAGTGATTTTTCAAGTAACAGAAGCACCATGTGTACTCTGTAATTCAGTGGTTAAATTTAATGAGTTTTCTTATTCTGTTGTGGTAGGAATTGGGAGGGGGAGAAGGAACAATTTAGATTATTTCATCAGCTGATGAAGCCATGACTTTTCATGTTAGGGATTTGGTTGGGATCTAGGTTTGCTTGACTAAACACCTGATAGTGCCAGTGTCTGTGCCAGGTCCAGCACAGACAAGCTTCTGATAGCAGAGTGTTAGGAAAACTCCATTCCCATCCCAGAACCCCGAAATTTCTTGACTTTTTGGGTGCCATGGACCTCCTGTTCCTTGCTGCTCCTTTATGTTAGTCCCAAACTTGCCCCCAAACTGACGCGGAAGACGACATCTACTTACGTTGAAAAACCAGTCGTGTTCGTAGAAAATTTATACTTAGTTTGTACTTGGGAAGTAAGTAACCAAAGACAGACTTGTCGACCTTTTTGTTTCCCCTCCCCTCAAAGAAGAGAAGAAGCTTCAGGAGACAAGACATTGTGCTATTGTGGTCCCAGCGTATTTGCGATAATGCCACGTCCAGACTGAGTTTACCTCAGATCTGGTACTGGTTTAAGCTCTGACAATAGATGTTTTTCATTCCTTCAGTTTTCTTGTCCAAATTGTTAAGCAGATCACTTAAAATATATATAACGCTCATTCTGGGGCATGTGTGATTAGCACAGCATCATTACCAAAGCTGAGCATCTGGAGGACCTCATCATTTATAGAGAATTTTTCTTCCATGGGGAAGCATAGAAAGAATAAACTTTTTTTTTTTTTGTCTCATGTGTCTTCATGAAATAGGGATTTTGAAGGACCAAGAACGAACTGGCCATTCTTTTCTCTTTCTTCTTCCACAAGTACCTACAGGGATTTTTCTACCTTTCTAAAATCCTTTGAGTTATGATTCTAATTTTTAAAAAGACCTATGCACATATAATCTGTTGTGAATTATTTGTACTCATGAGGGAAGTGAGTGGCAGGAAAATCCAAAACAGATTACTGTGGGCAATTAAAAACCCAAACAAACCAAAAACAACTTTCTTTTCTGTCACATCTATAAAAGAAAGTTGAACATCAGTAGTCTTTTGTGCTGATTTCAAATATGGTTTCAGATTCTTACTTGCTGTTTTAGAATTTTTTAAATTAAGCAAAATTTTGCTTCTTTAACTCACCTAAAATCTGTTTACTGATAATTTCTGTTGTAGTTCACCTATAAAAATTCCTTCCTCAATGTCTAGCAGTAGTCAGCCAGCATATTTGGACTCTGCTTGTCCTGGTATTACTTTTCCATTATGGACATTTCATAATGGAAGTGTTCCACAGCCTCATTAGTGACAGTGCCTACATTTTCCATTTAGAAGTCTAAATGTGAATAAAAGAAACAAATCTTGCGTGGTATATTGTATAAATTTGTAGTTTTTTGAAAAGGCTTTGCTATTTCTTGGTAATTATTTTTGCTCCAGTTTTTTGGTTACTTCAAAAAATGATTTCTTTGTAGCTTCTTGAATTTCAGTCACCTATTCTTCAAAATTTTTTAATCACTCCCCATATTTGCGAACCTTCAAGTATTCTATTTTTTATTTTTGCCTCAGGAATTTTTGCAGATTTGTTTTTTTGTAAATCTGCCCTCATTTTTATTTGTCACCTTGAAAAGTCTTTGATTAAAACAAGTTTATTGTGTAATGATATTAAATTTTCTTCTGGACTAGCTTACCACATTTTAATTTTATGAAATCAGTTATTTTCCTTAAAGTCCGTGTTTTTTTTAATATGGTTGGATTCTTTTCTGAGTCTGCTGTACCATTAACAAAGAAATATATTTGGTAATCCTGGTAAAAAGAGCAATCACTTTCAGATCCTTATAAATAAGACAAGAATACCTCTTTTATCTAATGCTTTTCAAGAGAAATTATGTATTTTGAACATATTTTGGTGCCTACTTACAGTAGATTCTAGGATTTTAGTACAAAAATTGAAAGTTCAGCTTGATTTTTGGATAAGATGATAAAAAGATCGGTTAGATCCGTTTGAATTATTAAGTGAGTATCTGAAAATAGAAAAATCCCTTCAGATGGGGGATTACAACCTTTCTGGACTTTTACCTTGACATGCTGATTCTCATCATTACAGTGTGATTTAGAAAGTTCAAGTTATCTAAATTCCAGGTTTCTGGTAGTTTCATTACAGATGTAAAACTTTTCACTGTATAAAGTAGATCTTATAGCTGATGGTAGATTTTCTTATTGTGTAGTGTATTTAGACTTTAAGATTATCTCTGATATGTTTGTTAAGGCAAAATAGCAATTCATTAAATGATCTTTTTTGTTATCTCCAGAGTATAGTAACTACAAACTATATATGATGAGATCATAAGTCCAACCAGTCATTAGTCTAAGACAAATGATATAGCACAAGTGAAGGGTTCAAGCCTTATTCTGATCACCTATTTTATAACCAAAACAAAGTTATAAAGTTCATTAATTAGATGAATAAAATTTTGTCTCTGAAATTTAAGTTAGCTCACTGCATGTATTATAAAAACCATTAAGATGGTTGACATGTTCACAAACCATATGAAACTTTAAGTAACATATACCATTATCAACAAAGAAATGATAATGATAATGCTATCTACCCAGTGAAACCTGGCACGTAACTGACAGAACAATCTGCTGCATGTTGAGAGTTTCATTGCATACTGAAACGTTATGTGAACATATTGTATCCTGTCCTATTATTCATCACATAAGCTGGGAATTCACTCAGCACATAAAAACAAGTCAAATAGCGACTTTTCACTTCCTCCACCCAGTCTTATCTAAACCATCTTTTTGACTGCCTCATATTATGTGATTTTGTATCAAACTCATGCCATTCAAGAGTGGAGGATAAAAAAAATACCACTTGTATTTTTTAATTCATACAAAAACATACAGATAAAATACTAATAAATTTCCATATGGTGCATCTATGTAATTCTTTTAATTCAAGGCCCCATTTAAAGTCAACTAGTAATATCATTCCTATATAAGCATGTGCTGTGTTTTTTCTGAGAAGCTAAGTGTTACACAAATTATATAATCACATAATTTCTTAGGAATGACCATGAGAAGTATTTTACAGAAGAGGAAATAGAAGAGCAACAGAAAAATGTGAGTCAATTAAGGCCATTCAGAGCTAAGATCACAAACATATCAGGTTCTTATTTCTAATGTAGTGCTCTGTCACCTCTCACATAGTATTCTGTAGCTTCACTAATATCAAGAACTCAAGAGGCTATCTAGGCTTCTAAGTCATACCTGAGTAATAATTTTCTGTGTAACATAGCCAACAAGTAGCCATCCATTCTTGGCCTGTAGTGTGTGTGGGGAGGGGGGCGGCAGGGATCATACTGCATCGTCAGGCAATAACTCAACATTTGTATAAGAATTTAAACTAGAGCACAGGGATTTAGGGCCATTTGTGTTGCAGGGATTTATTTAAATAAAAATGTCATGGAGTGCCCAGTTTTGGGATTCCAAGGGATACTTTGATTTCCACCTTTCTGGACAGTAGAAAATGACAGTGACCGGGCTATTACTTTTTTACATTGTGTGTACACACCCACAAACACACACATACCCACACCCACACACACACCCACACACACATATACTCAGTCTCTGTCTCCTCTCCCTTCCCCTCCTTTTCTCTCCTTCCCTCTCCTTTCTTTCAGAGCTGATATTACATCTATTACAATCAGATTTTTACATTTTAGGAATGTGATGGTCTTTCAGGGGGTCAGGATAAAAGTTACTTTTTCCTGGTAACTGAGGATGGAACGTAGTCCCATCCCAGAGTAGGAAGGTAATGGTTAGTTTACTTTAACTGGCATCTTAGTTTCTCTTCCACCAGGCATATTACCCAAAAGACACTCAAAGGTAGCAAACACTTATCAAAGCAAGAAACAACTGTAAAATGGGGTTGGGTGAGGGGAAGGGAAACTTATACAGAGTAGGCAATAGAACATGTTGAATGAGGTGAAAACTCAGCCAAGGAAAGAACAGTATAACCTGGAAAGTTTGTTCTTAATCTTTGGGGTTGTAGGAGTTGGAAATCAAGGGATGTGGTGGTGGTGTCATGTTTTTCCATGTGCCTAGAGCTCTGGAAAGATCACATATATCATTCAAAATCCATGCTTTGCCTCTCCTTACCATCTCTTAGATTCTCTCAGTTTGAAATGTCTTTCTACATATACACCTCATAAAGTGTGTGTGTGTGTGTATATATATGTATATACATACATATATACACACATACGTATGTGTGTACATATATATGTGTATATATATATTTATACACACACACACACACACACACACACACACACATATATGCATATGTTTGCCATCTCCTCCGTTTTCCCTTCCCCCATAAAAGCTCTTCCTTGCTTACATCTCTTATGCGGGAAAATTTCCCCATTCTACCTCTCCTTCCCCTTTTTCCCAGTGTTTCCTCCTTCTTACCTATTCATTTTCTTTGAAATCATACCAACATAATTGACTGACACCTATGCCCTTTGTCTATGTAGACTGCTTCTAACTGCCCCAAATAATGATAAAGTTCCTAGGAATTACATGTATCTTCCTTCCACATAGGAATGTGAACAGTTAAACTTTATTGAGTCTCTTAAGTTTTCTCTTTCACATTTACCTTTTTAGTGCTTCTCTCGAGTTTTGTGTTTGAATGTCAGATTTTTTCTTTAACTCTGGTCTTTTCATCAGGAATGCTTGAAAGTCCTCTGTTTCATTAAATATCTCCTTTTTTTTCCCCTGAAGGATTATACTCAGTTTTACTGGGTAGGTTTATTCTTGAGCTCCTTTGCCTTACAGAATGCCATATTCCAAGCTCTTCATTTCTTTAATGTGAAATCTGCTAAATTTTGTGATCCTGACTGTGGCTCCACAATATTTGAATACTTTCTTTCTGGCTGCTTGTAGTGTTTTCTCCTTGACATAGGAGCACTGGAATCTGGCTGTAATATTTCCAGGAGTTTTCATTTGAGGATCTCTTTCAGGAGGTGATCAGTAGATTCTTTTGATTTCTATTTTATCCTCTGGATCTAAGATACTGGGCAGTTTTTCTTTATAATATCTTGAAGTATTATGTCTAGGCCTTTTTTTTTTTTGATCATGGATTTCAAGTAGTCCAATAATTCTTAAATTATCGCTCCTCAATCGGTTTTTCAGGTCAGTTGTTTTTCCACTGAGATATTTCTCATTTTCTGCTTCTTTTACTCCCATTTTTTTGACTTTTTTATTGTCTCTTGTTTTTATCATGGAGTCATTAGCTTCTGCTTGCCCAATTCTAATTTTTAAGGAATTATTATTTTCTTCAAAGAACTTTTCTTTTTGACTAGTTCTACTTTTTAAGAAGTTTTTTCCTTCAGTGAATTTTGGTGCCTCTTTTACCATTTGGCCAATTCTGTTTTTTAAGGTATATCTTTCTTCAGTTTTTTTTTTTGTCCCTCTTTTGCCAAGCTGTTAATTTTCTTTTCATAATTTTCTTGCATCACTCATATCTTTTCCCAATTTTTCCTCTATCATGCTTATCTTTTCCAGGAATTCTTATTGGGCTTGGGTCCATTAGCATTTTTCTTTGAGACTTTGTAGGTTTTTTCACACGGTTGTCTTCTGAGTTGATGTCTTTGTCTTCCCTGCCACCATAGTAGGTTTTTATGGTCACTTTTTTTGATGTTGTTACTTGCTCATTTTTCTAACCTATTTCTTAATTCAAACTTTGTTAAAGATGGACTCTGTTCACCTAGGGGTGGGGAGACACTGTCCCAAGTTTCAGGCTTTTTCTTGTTGCTGTTTTCAGAGCTAGTTCTGGGGGTCTGCAAACTTTAAATGATTCCAAGGTGGTATGATCTGTGGCCAGTGTTTTCTGGGTCTTTGCTCTGGCTTTTACACAGGAAGGGCCCTAACTCCTCTGCAGCCTTTGTTTTCTGAAGCCCTTTCTTTTGATCACCTGCATCAATGAAAGTGTTACTTGTAACCACAGTCTTTAGTTTCTGCCTTAGATTTAATCATCTTTAGCAATGTTTTCTAGAGGCTGTTAGGTTGTGCAGATAATGAGTGCTGGACCTGTAGTCAGGAAGACCTGAGTTCAAATATGACCTTAGACGTCTTTGTGATTCTGGACAACTCAGTGAACCTCTGCCTCAGTTTCTTTATCTGTAAAATTCCATTAATCATAAAATTACAATAATAATAAACCCTACTTCCAAGGGTTATGAGGATTTTGCTTTGCAAACCTTAGAGCATGATATAAATACTAGTTACTATTATTGCTATTATTATTATTGCAATATCATTTGATACTTGCACGAGGCACCAGAGTGTTACAGTAATCCAGTTTTTGACCAATCTGAGGAGTTTATCCTGTGCTAAAAATATGCCTTCAGTTGACATTAAACTTGTTAAATCAAATTGTTCTCCAGAAAAGTTGACCACTGGGGCTATTGGCATTAATAACAGAGGAGTGAGGAGCTTGCTTCCAGAGGGATTGTGTGTATTATTATTGTCAGAAGAAGAAATAACTCTCTCTGTAACCCTTATCAGGGCACCACCATAAACTACTCCTCCTCTTTTCTTCCATGGACTCTTACTGGATGACATTTTACCTTGTGGCACAAGTGAATCTACCTTGTCATTCTTTGGAGGACAAGTAGCTGCTATTTCTTCCTCTTCAGAAGAATGTGTCACATTCTTCCATTCTCTCCTGACACAGGTCATAATTCTACTTAGCTTCTTGAGATGATTTTTCTTTTTTAGCTTATTACAGAGAATCCTGTCTATTTTTAAAAAAGAACACTTCATTCTTCCCCATAACCTAGAATGTAGAGGTTGTCTTTGAGCTCCTCTAATTTCCTTTCTGAGAGGGAAACCAGTCTTTGAGTTATAAGAACAATTGGTTAAGGTAGACAAAGGTGCTTTCTGTGCCAGCCTCTGAAAAATTCTCCCCTGCTCTACTTACCCCCAGGAAGCAGACTCCTTACTCCTTTGTCATTCTTGCCAGTAGCCCTTGTGGCCAACGTTTCTGGAGAACTATTTGACTAAAACAGTTTAATATGTTGGACAAAAATGTGTTGTTTTTTGTCTTTAACTGTGATTTCTTTTGGTTTCTAAAGAAAAGAACCATTCCTTTCCTAAATCTTCTACAATACTTATTTAGAGCCTATACACAGTAGGATTTCTCTCCTTACTAATTAACCTAGTACTATTTGATTAAATATTATTAAAGTAGGTTATTTAGCTTTTCAGAATCATTTTGATAATTCTCTCCCTACTTTATTCCCTCTGTGCCATGCTTAACACCTTATCTTAGATGAGTTCAAATTATACACATTGTGGAAAATTAGTCATTCCTTGACAATTGGGTAAACACAACTGCTCAGCTATTGAATATGCTGGATGCTTACGCTGTCTAGAAAGTTGAGAAAACATACCTCATTTAGCTGATGGTTTTGTTTTTCCCTTTTTAGTCTATAATGAACATTGTTAAAAGAGAAGGAAGTAGAGAGAGCACAGGGATATTGAAAAGTAATTTGCCTTTGTTTGCTAAGAGTAAGTACTCCACTGTCACCTGCAACACTTCCCTGGGAACTAAAGGGCTTGTCCTAGGGTGTCCCTGTTTTTCTTTCCCTAAATGTTCCCCTTTGCTGGTCATTGATTTTTATGTAAATGAACATTAGGAACAAGTGGCTAAAATGGCTGGGCTCACATTAATTATTTGGACTTCAATGGTTAGAAATAGCAAAACCATAGCTACAAATGGTAGCTGAGAGTGTATGCTTCCATTGGTATGTGTTTTGGAGAATCACAAAAAAAGGTAGAATCTATTCTAGAGTTTAACTTTTAGCTAGAAATCCTTGCTATGCTCCTTCAAATAAAAGTTATATTGTGATGGTAGCTCTAATTTTGTTAACTTTTTAGAGATAACTAAGAAATTACCTATTGATATCTCTCCATTTTGCAAGTGGTATATTCTTCTTTATAGTGGTACCATGTAATTACTTTTCCCATTAATAGCTCTCAAGATCAGTTTGCTAGGACTGAAACACAAAGAAAAGTAGTCTCCATTATTAGACATTTCAATTACAGTTTTCGTCTGAGTCCTAGTGAGAGCAGAACAGAGAAAACAGACCATCGGGAATAAGTTTTCTCTTTACTGTTCTTCATAAACCATTCCTTCCTTTTTTGCTCTAGTCTGAGAGAGTAGAAGCCCTTTTTTCCAAGGCTAACCTTCTGTACCTGTGCCTTAGATCTCAACCTCTGCTTGTCCTCACTGGGAACTTGCCTCTATGATATCTTTAATCTCTAATCATCCACTAGTTCCTCATGCACTGGCTGTATAAACATGCCCAGGTCTTTCCTATTCTCAAGTGTCTTTCAGTTTGTTCCTCTGCTCCCTTAAGCTATCTTAATTCTCTTTTTCCTTTATTTCATATCCACACTCCTAGCAAAAAGTTGTATTTGCCCTTGCATCTACTTCATCTTCCGCTCTACTTCTTCGTCTCTCACTGACCTCTTTCCAGCCTCACTGCTGGGCTAAGACAGCTCTTTCCAAGGCTAAATTCCACTTAATTGATAAATCTGATGACATTTTCTCAGCCTTCTTTATTGATCTCTCTGAGGTTTTTGACATAGGTAACCACCCCCTTTCTGAACATCTTCTCTTTTATTGACATCTATAATTGTTCTGTTCTGTTTCTCCTTCCTTTCTGACTATTCTTTCTTCGTTTCCTTTGCTGTATTTTTATCCATCTCTTACTTCATAAATGTGGGTGTTACTCAAGGGCTTGATCACCCTCTTTTCTCTGCATCAGAGAGCTCATCTATAATCTATATGAAGATGATTTCTCTGTCTATACAATTAATACTAAACTCTCTTTTAAACTCCAGGCCTGTGTGACCAACTTCTTTTTAGGCATCTCCACCTTGGATACTCCAAGGGTATTTCAAACTCAACATGTCTAAAATGGAACTCATTTTCACTTAAATCTGCTTTTCTCGCCTCGTTTAAACATGTCATTTGAATGAAGAGATCTTGCAAAATAGAGATAATACCAGAGTTGTTTCTCTTTAGAAATGTGAGAGCCACAATTTAGTGGTCCCAGAGGAAGAAGTTTTAAACTAAAGAAGCTTTTCTTATGCTAAACAATGTGCTTTATATTTTATAAAATAGTGTTAGTTATAGACCAGGGGTGGGGAACCTGTAGCCTCAAGGCCACATGTGACCCTCTAGGTCCTCAGGTGCAGCCCTTTAATTGAATCTAAACTTCATAGAACAAACAGATAAATGGATTCATTCTGTAAAACTTGGACTCAGTCAAAAGGCCACACCTAAGGACCTAGAAAGCCACATGTGGCCTCAAGGCTGCAGGTTCCCCACTCCTGTCATAGGCAATGATTGCCATAGAGTGGTGATAATACTGGTAAGAGAGAATATTGAGTTTAGAAGTTAAAGCTAGGTTTGGATTGTTGTTGTGTTGTTTTCAGTCATGTCTAACTCTCTGTGACCTCATTTGGGCTCTTCTTAGCAAAGATATTTGAGTGATTTGCCATTTCCTTCTCAAGCTTATTTTACAGATGAGGAACTGAGGCAAACAGGGTTAAATGACTTACCTAGGTCACACAGCTAGTAAGTATCTGAGGCCAGGTTTGAATTAAGGAAAATGAGTCTTCCTGATTCCAGGCACAGTACTTTATCCACTGTGCTACTCAGCTGCCTCATATTTAAATAGTTTAGTTATATTTAATAATATTTTAGAATACTCCCTGTGTTTGGTGCATTCATCTTACTAAAACTTAGACTTTCTTTTCATCTTGGAAAATTATTTTTCTTCTGATAGAAGGGTGCTTATGCTTTTAAGTCAAAGATTACTAATTATTTTAAAAATAATTTGTTTCCAAGGAATAGTTAAATTGCATTAAAATATCCATTAAATTCTATATTGTATATCATTGTCTCATTTTAGAGGCAATTCTGATAGCATAGAGCTTTGGATTTGAAGTGAAAAGATCTAGTTTTGAGTACAAGCTCTGATACTTAACTAGTTATATGATTTCTTCCCTCAGGTTTCCCCATTTATAAAATGGAGATAATAATACTCAGACACTTGGCCACTTAACAGGGTTGTTGTAGAGATCAGATGAGAAAATATATGTAAAGCATGTGTAAACTGTAAAGTTCTTTATAATTATATGCTATTATTTTGTGATATAAAACACTCATTTTCTTATTTGTCTTGTCAAAATGAAATTGGAATTACTCAGAAGAAAAATTATACAATAAAACTCCATAGTCAGGTAGAAGAGTAGTCGTATTTGAATTGATAAAGCTGAAGGAAATTTTTTAACCCATCCCTAATGTTGAACTTATGCTTTGATTTTACTTATTTTTACTTCCTCAAAGTGGACATACATCTCTTTTGGCTCATATGTCTCTGCTGTTTTGCCCAGTCCCTTCGTGTGTCTAAAAGCATGAGGTTGTCAATTGACTGCTTGGGATTAAGGATGCATTTTATTCCTGTAGAATGGACTGAAGCTAACTGGCCCATGGGAATTTTATTCCAGTTAGATAATGAAATTAACAGCTGTTTAAATTAATCTTTTTCATTTTGTGGTTGCATATTGCTATTAAGTTTGGGATTTTTTTTCTTTTTGTTAGAAATATTTAAAGTTCTTACATTGGATAATTTATCATGATGTTTCTACCCTTATACTTTTCTCTCCCCTTCACAAAATCATATTTTATTCTGAAATAGACTGTATCCTTTTGACATAGAAAGATTTGGAAAAATACTTTTTCAGGGCATAGGGATAGTTGATGTATGACTTTATGCCGTGAAAATACACACACACATCCTCAAATCTAGTTTGGTTTTCTTGTGAATGCTTTATACCTGTACTTAATTTCTTTCTGTGGTTTGGCCTGATATTTAAGTTGAGACATAATAGGGAAAAAATGTGACCAGAAAGTTTTATATTTCACATCTTTGAGTCTTTACAGAGCATGAAGAATGGGATTCTCTCTCCTCAATACCATGACAGACTGTGGCTAGATTGGAAAATGGGAATAAGGTGACAGGGCAAAAAATATAGACCAAATAAGTGCTGCTTTGTGATTTTGGAGGGTAGTGTTTCTACTACCAGGGGTTATGAGTAACATATGGAGTAAGAGAGTACATACATGTTCTGTTTGTTTCTTTGTGATTAGAAAAAAGATGATGAGGCACTTTTGCAGGTGAGAATAAATCCTGTTAATAATTTATGAGACTTACATTTAAAAGATTAGCTTCTATGAGGTCAGGAAAGAAACTCAGTCTTAGATAACCTGCAAGCAGCATTGACTTTTAAAGAAGTTTATGATTTATGAGTTACTGGGTGTTTTTGTATGCGTGCTATATAAGTGTTGTTAAATCTGGTTTATAGATAGGGTAGCCAAAGACTGAGATTAACTCAGTTTATCAGATTTTCCATTAGAAAGCTCTTCTCTTTTTCTCATTCATTCTTTAGGACTCAAATGGCTGGTTCTGGTTTTACTTGACTAAAATAGGAAAAGCTTCAAGACAAATTTACATGAAATCATGATTAGCATAATTTAAGCTACTATTGTAAATACCATATGTATATAAATACATACACCTTTGCAGCATACATATACTGCCTTGTACTCAAAATACTCTGTATGTGAATCTGTGCTCTTATTGATTTGGGAGTTCCTGCCAATGATAAAAGTTTAACCCATTCATGCCCACCTATCCTGTGTATGAGTCTTGTTCATGTCCTTGAATAGCTTCACAGCAATTGTTCCCTCCAACTTGGTGGAAGCCTTCCTTGCTTTTTCTTAACTTGGAAGAGTACCATAGAAACATAGACTCAATCATACATTTAGAGCTGAAAGGGATCTTAGAGGTCATTGAATCCACCCTCATTTTACAGATACCACACAACTTGTTTGAAGTAGGGTTGGAGTCCAGCACTTGCTGACTCCAAGTCTAGTATTCTACAACATCATGCTACCATACTCAACCAAGGGATCATTCTTTCTGACTTCTGCCATCCCTTTTTATAGCTACGTGGCCAGCCTATCTTTTTTTCCCTGTCAAACTGTTCTTTGATAATGTGTTTTATTCTTGTTGCTCAGAGTTCATGATTGGTTATATGTTGCAGCTTGCATATATTCACTGTTATATTTCTATTGCTTGCTGGAATACTTGTTTTTAATTTTTTTTTTTTTTTGCTTTTTTGGAGGGGGGAAGGCAGGGCAATTGGAGTTAAGTGCCTTATCCAGGGTCACATGGCTAGTAAGTGTTAAATATCTGAGGCTGGATTTGAACTCAGGTCCTTTGGACTTCAGGGCCAGTGCTCTATTCACTGCACCACCTAGCCTCCCCCTCATTTTTAATTTTTTGGTAGGAGTTGCATCCTATGTCTTGCTGCCAGATTATAATAACACTGGTAGAATTTTAGTACTACAAAGCTAGGCCTTCAGTTTTATGGGGAGCTTGGGGTCAGTAAAGGAGTTTTGAAATTTCGAGAAGGAAATCTGGTGTGCTCTCCTTCATTTCAATGGGATTAATTCATTATATGTTTTTATTATTTGTTCTAGATATAGTGTTGGATAAGTTTTATGGTGTCCCTTTAAATGTATGTTAAAATTTTGGCAAGAGACATGCTTCATCCACTTGGTATTTTCCATATGGATGGATAGGCCAGTCTCCTTTGAGTGATTGAAGATTTCTGCCTGGAGTGATTAAAGATCTCTTTCAGGCTTTGCAACATCCTGGGGCTTAATGCCATATCATTGACAAACCGGAATATCTGGAAGACCTCATCATCCATAGGGAATTGTTCCTGGACTCTCTGCTCCTTGTTTCATGCCTTGCCTGATGTTTATGATCAGGATTATTTCTGTTACTGTATCTCCCAAAGAAATATCAAATGTTTTTGAGGTATGAATGGGATATATCTTGTTGTAAAAGAACCTGTAAGTCGGGTAGTGAATCAGAGGCTTTTTTGGTAAACAATAAGCAAAAAGCACAATGAGATTGTATTTTCTTTATATCTTTCAGTTAACTGTGAAACAGTTAAGATGTGATTCACTGCTGAGTGTTACTTGTAAAAGTTTACTTGTTCCCTCCTAGTATCCTCATTAAGGACGTCTTCAAATCCATTCTCAAAAGAATTTGCATGAATAGTAATGTAGGCAGCTCAGTCCGTAGTCATTGATGTTCTTTTGGTTGATCTTTCTGAGATTTTTTTTAACCATTCCTTTTGGAATCTTTCCTCTCCTTCAGATACCTTGTATCTTGATCCCTCATTACCCACATAATTGTGTCACCTCTACCACTGAATTATTCTATATATATGCAATTGGTCCAATATGACTGATTTTCCCATCTTTATTTTCTTTCATGTCATTTCTGCTTCCCCTATAAGCATTTGTGGGGCTATGATATTTGGGTACAAGTGTGATGGTTCCATTGTCTTTGATGGAGAAAACAGTTTGGCATGATCTTTGCAGTTCTTTTCCATTTTTATTTTGTTGTAGTCCTCATTCCATCTTTATCCTTGAATGTCTTTGAGATGATTTTGCTTTGGTGTATATCATACTAGATTTTCTTTTAATTGGTTTTACTATCCTCTTTGTTTTATGAAGTAATGCCATTCTTTGGTCCTCCTTGAGAATGAAGGACAAACAGCAATCTGTGAGTAGTAGTAGCTGACCCACTGGGGACCTAACTGGGAAGTTTCAGTTAGGCAATGCTGTTCCCTCCCTTCCTTCCTTCCTTCCTTCCTTTCACCCTCTCACCTCCCTCCCTCACTCCCTTCTCTCCCTCTTTCCCTTCCTCTGTCCATATGGGAAATGAGGTATCTACATGTAGGTGCTCTGCCCAAAGTAAAGTGGACTTCTTAGAATAGAGCTCTGGAGAAATCAGGCTTTGGTAAGGCCCACTGGGATTCAAATGGAGTTACATGAGTATACCCTAAATCACTGGTTCTCATTGTTAGCCAATAATAAATCCCAGTCCAAGTCTCTGTTGGTCATTGTTTGGGTTTTGGTGGTTCAGAGTGAGTATAAATAGCAGCTCTTTCTGTTCTGGCCAGAAACCCTGAGGTCTTCCCCCCATATTGACTTTTTTTTTTTGAGTAGGTAAAAGAAGCTCTTTTGCCTCATTTCTTACCTAGCCTAGTCACTGAATGGGTGTTGCCTCAAACAAACTCAGACCTGGGAAAGACATGCTTAAAAAGGCCAAGGTCACCCACTATATCTGGGGCCATCTCCAGTCCTTCTGATCTCTGTCTTGCCACTGGACCCAGATGGCTCTGGAGGAGAGAGTAAGGTTGATGACTGCACAACTGCCTCACTTAAATACAGTTCACTTGCAAGTCAAGACATCACCTTCCTGTTGTCATTGGTCTTCAAGAATGAAGGACAAACAACAACAAACAATACCATTCATAATCTCCCATCATACTTTTTCATAAGATTTTTAGAGACAAATTTATATTCTAATCTGGTGCTACCTTTTGCAGCCATCTCTACTTACCAGATAATTCAGATGATTACTGATGAAGGCACTTTCTGGGCTTAATTCCTTTTTTGGGCAATACATTTTTATTGGTTAACTCTTGGAGTCGTGGCTAATCGTGGCATTCATTGACCATAATTTTTATAGTTTTTGAAGTTGTTTTTCTTTACAGCATTTTTATTGTATAAATTGTTCTTCTGGCTTTGCACCTTTCATTCTTTAACAGTTTATAAAAGTTTTCAAAATTGTTTGCCTTTTAATATTGATATTATAAATTGCTCTTCTGGTTCTGCTTACTTCACTCTGTATCAATTTATGCAAATCTTTCCCTGTTTCTTTGAAATGTGTTTTCCCCCTCAATTCTTACGATATAATAGTATCCCATCCCATTCATATGCTACAATTTGTTCAGATATATATAGAACATTTTCTTCCCTTTTTTGATCTCTTTTAGGTATGGCCCTAATAGTGGTGTAACTGGATCAAAGATTGCTTTTTAGTATTTATTAAAATCCTGTTCAGTAACCTTTTGTGTATAATTCCAGTTTGTAGTCCAGAATGGTGTACTCATTGACAGATCCACCAACAGTGTATCAATGTGTCTGATTTCCTGCAACCCCTCCAACATTTGTCATTTCTTTTTTTTTTCTTTCCCCCTTCTATGCTAATTAGATTAGTGTGAAGTAAAATGTTAGAATTGCTTTAATTTGCATTTCTCTAATTTTTAGTGTTTTGGAGCATTTTTTTCATATGACTGTAGATAATCTGGGTTTCTTGAGCATTGTCTGTTCATATCTTTAGACCATGTATCATCTGGAAAGTGGATTTTATTCTTATGAATTTGAATCAGTTCCTTATTTTTCTCAGAAATAAGAACTTCATCAGAGAAACTTGATGCAAAGGGTTTTTTTTTCAGTTAAAAATTTTCCTTTTAATCTTAGCTTTATTGGATTTATTTGTAAAAAAACTTTTAAATTTTATGTAATGTTATTCATTTTGTCTTCTATTATCCTCTCTATCTCTTCATTGGTCATACACTTTTTTCTGTTTTTCCCCTGCCATATTACTCTAATTTTTTTACGGTATTACAATATTTTTTAAATTTCAAATTCATAATGATGAACAGACAGACTTCAGAAAAACCTGGATTTATATGAACTGATGCTGAATGAAGTGAGCAGAACCAGGAGGACATTGTACGTAATAACAGCCACAGTCTGCAGTGACTGATTTTGATAGACTTGGCTCTTCTCAGCAGTGTAAGAACCTAAAACAATTCCGAAGGATGCATGATAGAAAATGTCATTCACATCCAGAGAAGGAACTATGGAGTCTGAACACAGAGTGGAGCGGACTTTTTTCTTTTTTGTTTTTTCTTTCTCATGGTTTCTCCCATTCGTTATAATTTTTCTATACATCATGACCAATGTGATAATATGTTTAACAGAAATGTATACGTAGAGCCTGTATCAGATTGCAGGCCGTCTTGGGGAAGGAGGGGGAAAAATTTAGAACTGAGGGAAGTGAATGTTGAAAACTAAAAATAAATAAATTTTTAAAAATTTCAAATTCATTCTCTTTCTCCACCACCTTTGTAAAGTGAAAGATGGAGGCAAAAAGAGGAAAAACTGTAATGATATGATGGAGTTAAATAAATGATAATAATGTTTTTAATGAGATGAGCTCATCCACAAAACAGAAGAGGTTAATAATGTCCTAGGAAGCAGAATCTAACAACATATTGTTAGAAGAAATACACTTAAAACATAAAAATTAACACAGTTAGAATGAGGGGATGAAGCAGAATTTATTTAGTAATTTTTAGAAAAGGGTAGCAGTCATGAAATAAGTTAAAGCAACAATAAAAATGAGGTTGTAGAGTAGATATTAGATTTTGGTGACATACAGAGTTTTTTTTTTGTCCCCCTTAATTAACATAATTAATTAATAGTAATTGAAAGAATCTAATCACCTCCTTAAAGATATCCCAAAAATAAAACTCTCAGGAATATTAATAGCCAAATTACAGAACTCTCAGGTCAAGGAGAAAATACTGCAAGCAGCCAGAAAGTAACAATTCAAATATCAAGGAGCCACAGTCAGATTTTGTGGATATAGGGCAGCGGAATGTGGGGGTTGTGAAAAATTTGGTGACAGTAAAAAGTTTCTGAATGCGTAGTGACTAAAAATTAATTCAAAATCAAACACGTAATGAATCTGAGGTGTTTCTGGCAGTGCTTGTCTGTGTTGCATAGCATGGCTTCACTGTTGCCTTGGTTCTGAACATACAACATACTCGCTTTGCATTGTGCACGCTATCATTCCACATGACACCAACAAGCGCTGCCAGAAATACTTTGGCTTCAATTGGAGACTATCGTATACTATGAATTGCAGTGTTTTGTTTTTTTTTTACTGTACTTACAAAGTTTTCTGCTCTTACAGAAACATAATTGTTTAATTATGGAAAATAAAGACTTTTAAATAGTTTTCTACCATCATTCCTCAGCAAGCAACTATCAGATTAGTATATCTTTGGATTGTATTGTGTTAGAATGTTTGATTTTGAAAATTGCTATTATTGCCTTCTTATACAGAAACATAAGTGTTAAATTGCAGCAAGTAATGATAATAATAATATTTCTCCGCCATCACTGCTGTATATGTATACAAGTGTGAACATCAATTTTTGAAATTATATATCAACAAATGAAATTTCATAAACTAAAGCTCATGTTTATTTGAGAAATTATTGGTAATGTTTATATTTTAGGACAAAAATATTTTTTGCTTATGTATAAGTGGCTAAATTTAGATAGAAGAGGTAAAGATGCTGATGACAGCGTGGCAGCATCTTTGTTACCTGGTTGAAGTACACCTGAATTGACAAGAAAAAGAAAATATGTTGAATCATTTTTGCAATATGGATTTGCTTCTAGTAGTGATGATGGTGTGGAAAAACCTCTTTGCTTAATTTGTAATGAAGTTTTGGCTGTGGAGAGCACGAAGCCAGGCAAACTAAAACGACATCTTACTACCAAGCATGTAGTGTGCTGCAGCATACTACAACAGCTATAATTAACTGAAGGAATATTTTGAATGACTTTTAAAATATTCAGATAAAGAAAAACAATGTTTTGAGAAATTTGTTACTGTCAGTGGGAAATATTTACTTATATCTTATGAAATTTCTTATTTAATTGCAAAAACTGAAAAACCTTATGCAATAGAAGATCTCATGTTACCTGCTGCTATTAAATTGTCAGAAATAGTTCATGGGAGAAAGGATGGGGATGAAATTCATGAAATTCCTTTATTGAATGACACTGTTACCAAAAGAATTTCTGAAATTAATAATGACCAATTCCAGCAGCTTATTACCAGGCTTAAGGGTAGCCCAAAGTTTGCAATTCACTTAGATGAAACAACTGATATTTCTAACGTGGCACAGTTGTTAGATGTAAGATATCTTTGAAAGAAGTATACATGAGAAATTGTTGTTTTGTCACTCTTTGGAAGGGCACACAAGAGGGGAAGATATATCTTAAAGTTGATTAATTTTTCACAAATGAAATAAACCTGGAAAAAATGTGTTGGAGTTTGTACAGATAGTGCTGGAGCAATGATGGGCGAGAATATGGGATTTGTAGCAAAAGTTAAAGCTAGTGGCAATGAACCTATCACTTTTACCTGCTGCATGATCCATCAGGAAGCACACATCACCAAAAAAAATGTCACCAGAGTTAGATATTGTGCTTAGTGATACTATCAAAACCATTAACTTCAAATTTGCTTTCTCTAATAAATGGTAAAATTATATGTATAGCAAAGAATTGTTTTAAAATTTTTTAATGATTTATTATCAGTTAAGTGTTTGACTTGTATACCCTATTTTATATACTTATATACCTGGGGTCGCCTAAAAATCTCTTGGGTGAAAAGGGGGTTGCAAGTGGTAAAAATTTAAGAAGCATTGGTGTGGGGAACTCCTGATAAGTAACCTCTATTAGTGCAGGTCAGCACCTTTACTACAACATATGGTTTTTAGGGAGTTGCCTAAGACTACTAAGAGGTTGTCCGGAGTTACAACAATTAGTATGTGTTAAAGATGAGACTTAAATCTAGGTCTTTCTGACTGAGATGCCAGTTTTCTGTTTACTATGCCATGCTACCTTTCCTAAGAGTAAAAACAGACATGTTTAAATGAGGTAAGTATACTTATACTTAAGGGTACCATAGTTAATATCAACATGTAATATACATGTATCAGTATAGCATCTAAATATTTAAAGGAACCACTAAATTTCTTTAAATAGAGCTCAAGATCTGCAGTAAAATATAACCTCAGATACTTGCAAGCTTGTATATCCTTGGGCAAATCACTTAACCTTTTTTTTGGATGGATGCAGGTTTTGGCTATAAATGGTAATATCATCAACAAACTTGGGGATCAGGGATGAATATACCTATCTCAACTATGAATAGGAAAAAAATTCTTGACCAAACAAGGGATAGGAAGGTGTAATAAAAAAGATAACACAGACAATTTTGATTACATAAAATTGAAAAGTTTTTGTGCAAACCAATGCTGTCAAAATTAGAAGGGGAAATAATAGTTAATTGGGAAGAGTCTTTGTAACAAATTTCTCTGACAAAAGTTTGATACCCAAGATGAATAAGGGACCAATTTAAATATATACGAACATGACATGTTTCCCAGTAGACGAATGGTCAAAGGATGTGATCAGGGATTTCTCAGAAAGAAGAAAGTCTGGTTATAAAGCCATGTTCTAAATCACTTAGAAGAGAAATGCAAATTAAAATGACTCTAAGGTTCTGCCTCATACCCATCAGATTTTTTAAAAAAGGATAAAAATAGGAAAATGATAATTGTTGGAGAGGTTGTATGAGAACAGGAGCATGGTGCTCTTTTTTGGAATTGTGAACCAATCTAACCATTTTGGAAACAATTTGGATGTTTACCACCACCATCACTAAAATATGTTTAGCCTTTTAATCAGCAATACCACTATTAGGCATATACTCTGTAGGAATAGAAAAAAAGTGAAATCTCAATATGCATACAAATATTTATAACAGCATTTTTTGTGTGTTGGAAACAAAATGGGTACCCGTCTATTGAGAAATGGCAGAACAAAATGTGGTATGTGAATATAATGGAGTGTTGTTATACTGTGTAAGGAAAGATGAGACAGAAGTAATTCTGAGAAACTTGAGAGGACTTATATGAACCGATACAGAGTGAAGTAAGCAGAACCAGGAGAATAATTTGTACAATGACAATACCATTGTAAAGGAAAACAGCTGTGAAATACTTAAGAATTCAGATTGATGTAAGGACCAATCACTATGAGAAACTAATGAAGATTCATGATACCTACCTCTTAGCAAAAAAATGATGGCCAAAATGTAAGAAATGAGATGTATGTTTTCAGACATGTCCAGTGTGTGGAGTTGTTTTGCCTGACTTTACTTATTTGTTACAAGGCAGGGTTTTTTTTTTTGTGGGGGGAGGAGGGGTGTGATGGAAATTTATAGGATGTCAATAATGGTAATAAAAAATAAAAACATTAATATAGCTTTAAAATAATACAAAAAGAGAATGGAAAGAAGTTCAGAATGGGCCACCTACAAGCAAAAAATATTGGAAATACCATGTTGAATTTAACATATGCTATTGAAAATTTTTTCTTATAAATATTTATGACAATCATATCCAGTTTTTTTTTGTATGTGGAATTGTTCATCTTTGTTGAGGTTTATAAAATTCATGATAAAAATGAGAGCTTAAAAAAACTTTACACTTTTTTGGTAATGCAATGGGGAAATGAGATCTTTTTTTTTTTTAAGTAAAGGACAGCCATGTCTATAGTGGTATAGTAGCAAGATTCCTTGGGTAGCAGTGTGAAGGAAAGTTGAAACAGAAACTGGAGGCAAGATGGAAGAAGATGGAGGCAAAAGTCAAAGGGAATCAGAGGCTGTCTTGTTGCAAAAAACTTGGCAATGTGTTGTAGAGAGGCTGGACTTGGCAGAATCTCAGGTTGCATTCCTGGAACAAATACCTGGAGATGTTCATTGTGTTACCATATTTGAAAATACTTTTCTAAAATCAGGTTTTAAGCGTGCCATTTGTTTTGTAATGCAACCAAATACAGTAGCAGTTCTAGCACCACTTACATTTTTGCCTTTAAGTATTGGATCTAAAATATTTGTAATGTTCTGAAACTATGGGAAAATTGCAGAGGTTTTAGAAATAATTTTGTAAAGGCTGTGTAGAAATAAAAATATCTCATCTTAAATGTTTTTGTGAGATCATGGGATTTAGGCTTGAGGAAATTGAATCAGAGAGGGTGATTACCCAAAGGTCACAACAAAAGAGCAGAACTGGTACTTATGTTGTGTGACTCCAAATCCAGGGCTCTTGGTCCTATATTATGGCCATCTCTACTAGACCACAGATTAGAAAAAAAAGATCATAGACTGAAATTTCTCCTTTTTCCGTTTTAAGAAGTAGGAGAGAAAAAGGAATTCTTCCATCTTTGTGCCCTCTCCATAGCATGAAACGGCCTAAACACCTGATGATAACAACTGAGCCAGAGAAACTTTCAGACAGGCATGTTAGGTAGCAGCTATGTGCAAAGAAGTGAGATTTAAGTAAACAGAAAAAAACTTACTTGTTACAAGGCAGCAGTTCAACAAACCCATGAAGACTTTTGCCTATCATAAGGTATGAGCCAACACAGAAAAGGCAAATTCTGGTGTCCATCAAAACCCCAAATGCTTCTAAGTAGTGATAGACCAAAGGTAGCTTCCTGAACTTCAAGGTCAGACTGGCAGTCCAGTTCAGTCTGGTTCCTGCCCATCCAAACTGCTTGTTTTAGAAGAGATCTTCCTCAATTCCAACTGATGTGCCTCCCTCCTCTGCAGGGAGGCCCTTCCCTACAAAATCTAGCTTTGACCATCTCTTCCTTACCAGAGTAAATTTAGAACTTACTAGGGGCGTTGGGACCTTGCAATTAATGTACAGAGATTTATATTAATTCACCAATATTAAGAACCTGTTCTACATATATAATGTGTGAAGGTACTGGGAGAAAGTGAGGAAGGCCTTCAGCACATTGTATGGTTGCCCTTCAGTAAACTTTTGGAAGAATGTGCACAGGCGTAGACACACAGTATACACGTTAATGTGATTTGCATTGTTGGAGCGAACCACTGGGACGATGAGGTCTCAGATCAATTTGAATATTGAGATTACAAAACACTTCATGTACATGATTTCATTTGATCCTTACAACTGCTGTGTGTGATAGGTAGTCTGAAGTATTTTATTTCCATTTAATAGATAAGGAAACTAAAGGTCTGAGCAGTGGTGATTTGCCCTAGGTCATATTCCTGGTATGGTTCAAAACCTTGTGACTCTAAGGCAAGGGCCCTCTTCACTGTATGTACCATGCTGCCTTTTTACTGTGGATGTTGGGTATCGAAAAAACATTTAGATGCAGTACTTGACATCAAGGAGTTTAAACTCCTAGGCAGTTTTGAGTAACAGAATCTGACTGCTCTGCTTTCTCTCAACTCACATAAATGTGCCTGTTTAACAATCACCATTTATTCCAATCCTCTTCTTCCACAGTCACGTAAATAATAATAGTAGCTAACATTTATATAGTGCCTGTCATGTGCTAGGAATTGTGTTAAGCATTTTACAAATAACTCATTTGATCCTTACAACAACCCTGCAAGGTAAATAGTATTATTATCCCTGCTTTACAGATGAAGAAACCAGACGTAAAGTGACTCGTCCAGGGTCAAGCAGCTAATAAGTGTCTTAGGCTAGAAGTGAACTCTGGTCTTTCTGACCCAGTCCTGGTGCCATTCAGTTGTGTCTCTCAGGAATTCTGTATTTATTTGTAAAAATTCTTAATTGGAATTGTGTTTGCTCATGGAAAGTACCTGATTTGTTGGTTCAACTTTAATTTGAAAAGCCAAACTGTCTTGAATAACATTTTTATACTATTCCCTCCTTCCTCTGTTGTTTTGGGTCTTCGGCCATTGTCGTCTCTACTTTTCAATAAATTTAACAGTGAAGCAAAAAGTGTGCTGCTGTAATGCATCTTTTTTTTAAATTGAATTAATATTATAGATTTATGTGTATTATTATGTTTTCTTCTGTTTTAAGGCTTTACCAGCTTTTCATATATTTGAAGAGAAGATTTCTAAAAGCTCATCACCATGTAGCTCCATTGATAACAAAATTAAAATATGATAGATGTTTTATAGATAGATAACAGATTGAAATGTCTAAAAGTAAATTTGTAATTATTATTTGGATAAACTGTTTTCTGAAATTTATTATGTCAGCCAAAATTACCATCTGACACAGTACATTGCTATCCATATACTAAGTACTTAATATTTGCTGAATAAATGAACCAAGATTTATGTAGAATTAAAACAACAGCAACAACAACAAAGTCTTAGGCCTACTGCAGTAGCTGATGCAGCAAAATTCTTATATGACTAAAGTTGTGAAAATTTGAAACCATAGGAGGGAGGATATAGGGTTTACCTCCAGGAAGTGGTGGTGGGGAGTATATAGGAGAAAATAAAAATTGAGGAAGACTTTTTTAAAATTAAATTTTATTTTTTAATTATTCATTTTTTCTTCTACCTCCTTCCTTGCAGAGTTGGGGAAGAGGAGAAAAATAAAATCTTAAGCATAGTCAAGCAAAACAAATCTCCATATTTGTCATGTCCAAAACCTTGTTTCTCATTCTGCATATTAATCTATCACCTCTCTGTCTAGAGGTGAATACCATTTTTCATCATTGGTCCTCTGGAATCATAATTGATCATTATTCTTAAATTTTTCATAATTGTTCGTTTTTGCAATATTGCTGTTATAGCATAAATTATTCTGGTTCTGTTCAGTTCACTCTATATCAATTCATACAAGTCTTCCCTTATTTCTCTGAAAATCCGTTCTTCATTTCTTACAGCGTAGTAGTATATCAAGGTCTCTAATAGTACAATGGTGAATTCCCTCTTCATGAATTTGCAGTACTTGGACTTATGATTGTGTAAAATATGGTAATTGGTTCCAGCCCAATGGAAATATGCAAATTTGTATGCTATCACTTCAGAGGATTCATTATTCACACTGATTGGAATCTAGCTGTATTCAATTATGTTCTAATACAACTTTTAAAAACATTTCCTTTACAGATCTAAAGTCACCTTTTCATTTAGGAGCATATGCCATGTATGTGAGCACAGATGTGTATGTGCCTATGAACTCATGCTTGACCTTGGTCTCTGTGAAGCCTTAGCCTTCTTCCAAGGTGATGGCAGGTACCATCTCCCATATAAGGACTCTTCTGGTTTGGATCTGGTAATCTTGTCCCACCTTCTAATTACTGGTCTGTATTTACTTATGTCTGTAAATGTTGGTGTTGTTTATGTTCCTAAATGAAAAAGTTATCTAAGTATCTCAGGGATATTTGCAAAAAGTCTTGCATGCTTTTGATTTTCCCTCCAATTTATTTTAATATTCTCAAATAGAGGTGAAACTTGATAGTCTTATGGTCACATTTATAAATCGTTATCTTCCAAGGCTTCAAAATTTTGGCATTTTAATTGTACTAAAATTTTGAGTGCATTGGATATTGCACTGTTCCTAGGACCTGTAGTTTTTGTGTTTTATGGGAATTTTGGCTGAGTCATTCAACAGGTATTCAGTTCTTAGAATGTGCGTAGCCATATTCAGCTATGTGAGCTATGTAATAAATATGAAGATATTTAAAATATAGTCCTTGCTGTTAAGGAATTTACGATTTAACTGCTATATATGCATATATATGTTAGGCATATACATTTGTATGTACTTAGACTTCACATTTACAAACACAGATGTTTAAATAATAATTGAAGGTTAGATACAAAATGAAAATTATACATAGTGTACATAGTAAAGGGTTGAGAGGAAGGAGAGACATTATGGACTGGAATGGTCAAGGCAGGAGTACTGCCAGAAGTGGGAGATTCCTATTAGGTAATAAATAGTGGGAGATAGGTTTTGATAGATAGGGTTAAGGCAGATTTTGGAGGACTTTGAATGGCAGACATAGGCATTCTTTAGACAGCCCCTTTGTATTGAAGAATTGTGTTATTAGATAATATTGTCTCAGTGTGAATGCAAAAAGACAAATATGATAGGAATAGGGCTATCTTTATGGTTTTCAGCTCAAACAATCTTCGCTGCATTCAAATTTGAATGGAGATATATTGAATAAGTGATAAGTATCCTGTGCTGGTGTGAATAATAACAATAATAATAATAATGAAATCTAGTATTTATATAGCTCTTTAATGTTTGCAAAGTGATGTGTGTGTGTGTTTGTGTGTGTATAAAATGCATACATACCCACACATACACGTATGTAAATTTGTTTGATCCTCATGACAGCCCTGGGAGGTAGAGGCTATTATCTCTGTTTTACAGGTGAAGAAACTAAGAGATTAAATTTCTTGCCTCAGTTTACACAGCTACCAAGTTCTGAGGCAAACTTAACCTGTGCCCCCTGCTTGCCTCATCATGTGATGTAATGCAGAATCGTGTGTGACGACAGTGATATAAATAATAATATCTGGTATTTGTAGCTGTTACTTTTATAACTCTATTATGAGTTAGATTTTTGAGGTTTTCAAAGTGTTTTCTGCATGACAGTCAATCTACAAATATTTACCAAGTGCTGGGCACCAAGGATACAAAGAAAGGCAAAAACACCGTTCTGGTCCTCGAGGTGCTGCCCTGGGGGAGGGGCTCACAAGGAGACCATGTGCAGAAAAGCTGCGTGTGCAAAATACATACGTTGTAAATAGAAGATATTCTGTCTCACAATACCGTGAGATAGGTGCTGTTATTATATCTGTTTCACAGTTGGGGAAATAGATTGAGACAGGTTAAATAACTCGCCTACGGTCACATAGTCCTCGGTGTCTGAGGCAGGATTTGAACCTCGAGGTTTATAGACACTAAATCAAGTACTTTATGTACTGTGACATCTAGCTGCCTGTAAACCATCTAAGTGGTATCAAAAGTGATTGTCAAATAAATGGGGTTTAAGTGTAGACTCTTATGGTTATCTAAACATTCTTCCCAATTTCCAGAAACTTTCTACTCAAATCGTTTGGCAAGATACTGTCAGGAGAACCTATTACTTTTTCTCTTATTCTATAAACATTTATTAAACACCTGTGTGTATGGTACGTCTAGGTCCTGATATTTACCTTGAACTACAAAATTACTCCTTTAATTTAGCTTCAAAATTATTTTTCTGTTCTCTACCTTACCCTCCACTCCATTTGTATACACCGATTGCTTTAGTTTTCCTTAGTAAAACATAAAGGCTTTTAAAAAAAAAATTGGAATCATTACCATTTTTTTTTCTTAGCAAAATTTCTAAAACTGGCGGATGGATTGATTATACAATTGTTCTTTTTTGGGGGGCCTGATGTTTTTCCCATCTCTTGCTAGTTGCAGCAGTTAATACTAGATTACCCACCTGGACTTTGCATTTTTTGTCATTCACTGACAGTTTTATCATCCAGGATTCAAGAGAAAATACTGTTTTAATTAAACCCAAACTTGTAAACAGCAGATCTTTGAACACAGGGGAAGTTGTTGTCCTACAAAGGATGCAGCTGGTAACTGAAGCTATGAGCACCTCTTTGAATAAGGCCATGTGCCCCAAAGACTGATTGAAAATCTATTAAAACAACCTGGGTAAGTGACTAAACCAAGGACAGATGTGGATAACTCATTAACTAGCACTAGCATTGAGGCAGAAAATTTATTAAATAAATTTTGTGACTCTCTTGGTAGGAACTGGATTTACTTAATCTAGGATCATAGCATTAGATGGGGAGGTCATCTAAGAGTATAACACCCTTATTTCTTTTTTCTTTCTTTTTTGTTGGAGGGGGCAGGTAGAGCAATTGCGGTCAAATGACTTGCCCAAGGTCACATGGCTAATTTTGTGATAAGTGTCTGAGGTCAAATTTGAACTCAGATCCTTTTGACTCTAGGGCCGGTGCTCTATTCACTGCACCACCTAGCCGCCCCATAACACTCTTATTTCACAGATGAAGAAACTGAGTCCCAAAATGGTTAAATGACTTGACCAAGATTACATATATAGTAAATTACAGGGCCAAAATTTTAGCCAAATTAAAAAGAAGGGTAAGGGCTTCCTGATAATACTCATCTTCACTTATGTAATAAGGGCACTGGGAAAAACGAACCTTGTTTAAGTACACTGTCTCCCTGAACACTGGTTATTTTGCTTACTGAGAACTTGTAACAGGAGGAATCTTTGCATTTCTCTAATTAGTAGTGATTTGGAACATTTATTCATATGGCTTTTTCTTTTTCCCCCCAATGAAGTAAGGGGGGGGTAATAGAGAGTAAAAAAAAAATAGATTTCTTTTCATTAAAAAAAAATAGAAAGGGAATGCTGCAGTTGTGGAATGTTGCCTGTACTTTCAGAGGAGGTCATTGTATTAGCTTTGCTTGTTTTGCTGTAGATCTCACAGCCATGGCTATCTGTTTAGAGGGTGCCTCTAATAAGAGTTATTGAAGAGGCTATGAACAATGATGCTAACCACTTTTGAAGAAGTTTATTTTTGTTGCATTTATTTAGTGCCTCATATATATATATATATATATATATATATATATATACGTATATATATGTATATATAACCCCTACTAGCATATAACCAAAAAGCAAGATTTGTTCTTGGGGAAAAAAAGACTCAGAAAAGTGAAGTAAATGTTGCTGATTGTGTTTTTCAGATACGGTAGAATGAGGACATTCCTAAGCTCTTGAAAGTATAAGATAAGACATCACCGAAATTATTGAATATTAATGGTACTTATAGGTAACATCTAATAAATATACCCGAACCTCCCTTACCCATACTCTAAAGAGGAGTTCTAAAACTTGAGAAACCTGTTCATATATGTAAAAAAACCTTTAAAATTTCATGAGAAAACAACTTTTTATTTTTAAGAAAATGCTTTTTAGAATTTAAAAATAAAAGTAGACAACTTGTTTCCCAGGGCAGAAAGGCACATTTTTAATTGCTGGATTTTAATGGCAATAATGAAGGATAGCCTACTTTGTCTGAACCATTCAGGGATATGACAAAAAGTAGTGTTCCTATTAATGTTCTTCACCCTCAACTCTGAAAATACGTCCCTCTGGGTTTCTTTTTTTGTGTTATCTATTTTTTCTTTTTAAAATGTTATTGTCTCTCTCCTATCCCCCATTTTCTAATTCTTTCTATCCCTTCACTTCTGTTATATGGAAGTTAAAATACTTCTTTTTGTACTTACTGAATGTTTAATCTTTTGTTTTTTACTTGAAGAGTAGGAGATTATGGAGTGGTGAAAAAGGAGCTTTAGACTAGGAATCAGCAAACCTGGGTCATAAATCCAGTTCTAGTTCTTATTGGCTCCGTGACCTTGGACAAATCAACTCACTCCTCTTGATTTTATTTTTCTCTTTTGTATAATGAGAGGGTTAGACCAGATCATCTTTAAGACTCCTGGTTCTAAAATTCTGATTCTCCAAGTTACCCGTTATGTTTCTTTCGGTTTAGTTTGTTTTAAAAGTAACTTTTTTTCCTTTTGCTCTTAATAGAAAAAAAAAGTTTCCTATTCCTGACTTACTAGAAAAGTCAGTTCACTAAATGGATTCTAATGGTCTAAATAAAACTTTGAATGAGGACACCATGCTGATTGAGATTTTAATTCTCTCTTCTGGCCTCAAATAAAGGATATTAGGATTATTTTCACTATTATATAGGAAATCAGTGTAATGGTGATATTGCCTTGAGTTTCTACAGATCATCCTATTTATTCCCTAATTCTCCCCTTTTAATTTTTTTCTTGCTTTCCTTTTCTGCAAAAGGGTTCTGCATCATCTAGATAAAACATACAATTTGCACAAACAAACGAATGATGTTTAGACTTGCTCCCAAGTCTCAGGTAATGACTTACCTGAGAACATAGGGTCATATCCTGCTCCAGAAAGAGCTGATTTGTGTGGATAATTAGGTAAACTCCTACTTAAAGGGAGAGCTTTACCCATCTGGGTCTGCAGAAGTGACCGACAAATTGGGAAATCAACATAAACCACAGTAAGACCATCTTGGTACCAGGGTGTTTGCAGAGTGCTAAAATTTAGGGGGACCTAGATGAGAAGGAAAATACATCACCAGAACAGAAATTTAGGTTGAGAAATCCAGAGGAGACTTGAGAATAGTTGAATGGCTCATTTTCTGTATCCTCTATAGCCACTAATAAGATGGTGAGTATGGAATGAAGTCTGAATTTTTAGGGAGTACCTATGTTGATGAGAGCGCTAAATTATTGAAGTATTCAGAGTGCTTTTTTTCTCTTTAGGAGTATTTAGAGATCTAAAGTTACTGTTATTTTTGAACATACATGCTCATAAAATATCTTGGCATACTACAATTAAAAGAGTAGCTTATTCAAGCAGTAATTACAAATTTAATAATGAATTTTTCTTGTGAACATTTTCTGTGTTTGTTTCAAATGGAAGTATGAGCAGTTGAACTTTAAGCAATCAAGTATCTCTTGGATGACACATATGAATTTGCTGATTTATTATAAAATGAAGTTAATCTAATTTCTAGATTAACTAACTGCCTTTAGCATTGTCAGGCATATACAGAAAATGCTAATTTTCAGAAAAGCAATAAAGAACTTTTCTCTTCTCCCTGACCTTCCAGTGGTGTGCGTGCAGACACACACACACACACACACACACACACCCACACACCCCCAAATTTAATGGTACAGTTTTTGCCTTATGGAACTTTGTCTAATCAGGCTTGTGTTCTAATCTGTTACTATTAGTAGTTTCTTTTTTCTTCTTTTTATCATATTTGTGGACTTCTTTTTTTTTTTTTTTTGGCTTTTTTTCTGGAGGGCAATTGAGGTTAAGTGACTTGCCCAAGGTCACACAGCTAGTTTTTGTGTTAAGTGTCTGAGGCCGTATTTGAACTCAGGTCCTCCTGACTCCAAGGCTGGTGCTGTATTCATTGCACCACCTAGCCGCCCCCATATTTTTGGACTTCTGAAAATTAAAGGTTTGTCTTAATTGAGGCTTAACATTTTTACCCTTTCACAAATTAGCATTTTGAATTTAATTTAATTTAATGTATTTTCAAAAACTATTGCTTTAACATACTTCAGAAAACAGACATAATTGAAGCAGGGAAGAAACAAGGAAAGTCAGGAGGCCGTCTTGTTGCAAAGTCCTTGCAGCTTGTTGAGGAAGGTTATATTTGGCAGAATGCCAGACATGTGAATATAGTTTATGTTTTATAACACTTGAAAGTATTCTTTCCAGCATTAGTGTAGTTTTAAAAAGTAATCTGGACAATGCAATAGTAGTGTATTGTTTATGTAAATTTCACCTTTCAAATATTGTATCCAGGTTGCAGGAATTGACTGACAACAAAATTCTTCCAGATTTTTTTCCTTTAAAAATACAGTTTAATTGATATCTTTTGTTTTTCTATCACCTACATTTCCCACTATGATTCCTCTCCCTCTCCAACCCCCCTCCCCAGCCATTGCTGATAAGAAAGAAGAAAAAAGGAGGAAGAAAAAAATAATTCATCAAAACTAACCAACATATTGAAAAAAGACTGGTATTCTATGAAGTATTCATTACCTGTATTCCCCTGCCTCTTCAAAGAAAAAAGGGTGGGAAGTAGGGAAATGTCTTCTCAAATCTTTTCTTTGGGGCCAAACTTAACCATTAGAATTTCTCAGAATTTCGTTCACTTACTTTGTTGTTGTTTCCATGTACTTTATCGAACTCATTGTTTTTCTGGTTCTGCTTACGTCACTTTGCATGAGTTCATGTAAGTGTTTCCATGCTCTTATGCATATCCACTGTTACTTACAGTACAGTAATTAATATTCTACTACAGTCACATGCCACAATTTGTGTAGCAGTTTCTCTATTGATGAGCGACTTTGCTTCCAGTTCTGTACTACCACAAAAAATTGCTGCTATGATTATTATGGTATGTGTGAGACCTTTCGTTATTGGCCTCCTTTGAGCGTATGTCGTTGGCTGTGGAATCCCTGGGTCAGTGGGTGTGGGCATTTTGTTTATTCTGTATAATTCCAAAATGCTTTGCAGAGTGACTGGACTGATTCGCAACTCCAGCAGACATTTCGTGTACCCACCTTTCCCCAGCCCTCCAACTCTGACTGTTTTCATCTTTGTTAATTCTGTAGGCGTAAGGGGAAACCTCAGGTTGTTTGGATTTGTGTTACTCTTAGTAGTGACTTGGAGGATCCTTTCACTTGTTCGGCCATTCTTTTGAGAATTTTTTCCGTATCATTTGACCACTTTCTCACAAATGACTTTTGGTCTTATTTATTCCTATTAATTGCCTCTCTCTCTCTCTTTGTATATATATATACTGGATATCCAAATCATTTCAAAGATATTTGATATGGACTTTTTTTTTTGCTAGTTGACCACTTCCCTTTTTATCCTAGTTGCAATAATTTTGTTCATACAAAAGCTTTTCAAATGGGGCAGTGAGGTGGTGCAGTGAATAGAGCACTGGCCCTGGAGTCAGGAGGACCTGAGTTAAAATCTGGCCTCAGACACTTAAACAGGTAATAGCCGTGTGACCTTGGGCAAGTCACTTAGCCCTAATTGCCCTGCCCTCTCCCTCCAAAAAGCAAAAAAAAAAAAAAAGCTTTTCAAATTCATGTAATCAAAGTTTTCCATCTTATCTTTTTTGTAATTGTCTCTGTTCTTTATTTGGTTAAAACCTTGCCTCCTAGTATGATGGTTAAACGTATATGAAATGCTTCTTTTCTAATTTTTTATGATACTTAATATTCAAAATACATAATCATTTTGAATTTCTTTTGGAATATGGCACAATATATTTGTCCAAAATTAATTATTAATTTCTACCAGATTGTTTTCCAGTTTTCTCTTGTTAAATAGGAAATTCTTTCCTATGTAGCTGGTATTTTGGGATTTGAATATTATGTTAATGAATTTGATTATTTCTTATTCTTCCTTGTTTGGTATATTCCATTTAGCTACTTTTCTATTATTTTTTAACCAGTAGCAAATAGTTCCGATGATTGTTACTTTTTAATATAGCTTGATATCAGAAAGTGGTATTCCCTCTTCATTTTTACCTTTTCTCATTATTCCCTTTGACATTCTAGATCTTTTGTTCCTCACAGTTAACTTTGCTGTTACTTTTGTCTAGCTCTATAAAGCATCCCTTTGGTAGTTTGACATAGCATTTAATCTGTAAATTAATTGTCTATGTAGCATAATTTTTATCATATTGTCATGGCCCCACCATGAGCACTGAATATCTTTTTAGGCATTTAAGTTGTTCTTGATTTTTTAAAAGTTGGATAGAATTCTTCTGTAAACCCATTTGGCTCAATTTTTTTCTTTCAGTAGATTTTTACATCTAGTTTACTGTCATTTTAAAAAATACCAAGATAATGTCTTTATTTGGATTTCTATTAACTTGTTTTATATTTTTCTGGATGATTCTCAGTTTTGGATTTTCAGGGTTTTTTGCTTATTGGATTGCTTAACATATTCTTACTTGAAGTTATGAGGGTCAGGTTTGTATTTTCATCCATTGGTTCCTTTATTATTTTTCAAAAAGATTATTTAATTCCTTTCCTCTTCTCAGACCATACTCATTCCTGATAATTTGATTTGTTTAAATTACTTTGATGCAACCTTATTATCATAGATTTTCTTCCCGTGTCCTTACTCTCCACTTTCATTTGTCAACCCTTACCCTACTTTTGGGATTTTATTTATATTATTAATTCTCTTATCTGTTTAAACATTTATTTAGAGATTTCTTTTTCTATTTTCCTTACGTTCTTCTCCTTAGTAAGTTATTGGTTCAAAATTCTCCCTTCTTTCTTCCTCTCCAACTAATTATATTTTGGTTTTTTTCTTTGCCTTTTTTCTAAGAAGTTTTTCTTTGCTTTGTTCTCTTCATTAATTCTTTTCCTTTCTGGTGTATTCTGAAATTTTATTCTTGTGGTTTATATCCTTATTGTTTCTTTAATCACTTTGTGTTCCTCATGGGGTTAAAACTTTTTAAAGTATTGGGTTTGAGCTTCCTTTTTTGAATCAGTTTCTATAATACTGCTTTTAAAAATGTTGCCTTTTTATTCCTTTTTTCTGTTGTGCTTCACTTTTACAAGTACCAAGTGATGGGGGCAGTAATATGTACAGAAGCAGTGCCCCACGACAGGAACCACCCTGGGTGCTGACCAGCATGGAGATTTGTTTTCCTTGACTGTGCATATGTGCTATAAGGGCTTTTGCTTTTGTTTTCTTGCTTTTTTTTTTCTCCCATTGCAGGGTGGTGTGGTAACTTGGAGGGAGAGAGTGACTGACAAGAGGTTTGCTAAAAAGAAAAAAATGAAAAAGAGGGTGATTGAAGTATTTTAAAATGTATAGAAGGGAATATAATTTCCTTGTTTATTTCTGTTGATAAACATAGAAGAGAACAGAAGGAAGATCAGAAGAAAACACAGGCGAACAGGACAACTTTGAAAATTACATATTGAATTTATTATATACCTAAGTGGAAAAAACAAGCTGTACATAATAGAGATTTATGGTTTCATGTATAATCCTTCCTTCCCCCCCCCCCCATTTGTATAAGGAAATCTTCATTTTATTTGTTGCTGAAATTTAGAATAAAAATAAAAAGTTTCCTATATCTGAAATCTTATGGTCCCAATTTTATCCCCTCCCCTCCCCCATGATTGTTTCCCATTGGCCATGCTATCTCATTTCTATGTCCATTTCCCATTTACATTTCTCAGTTGTAACTGGGTCTAGTAGATTATGTATCCCTCCATTTAGGCCAAGATAGTGTGGTGTTCCAGTGTGTGAACCTCCTTCTCACCTCCAGTAAATTCATTATGAAGTCCCCATTTTATTTTGTTGGTATATACTTCTTTTCTTGAGGAAATGTTCTTCATCGTGACCCGTTAACCCTGAATTAGGGCTCTCTTCCCTTATTTTTACTCCAGCTGCAATCCTTCCCTTTTGCCACATCTCTCATTCTCACGCAGTCTAGTTTCCTGCTGAGAAAAATCAGTTCTTCAGACATGTTGTTAGAGGAGTTATTCTTTCATTGTTCACCGACCATCTTGATAAAAGTACATCACCTATCCCCCTCTATCTAAACCTCTCCTCTGCCCATTTATGAACTTTCCAATTCTGGAATTCTCCCTCACAAAATACATTATTTCACCTGTAGGATGATTGTGTGTTTAGACCATGTCACTTTTCTTGTCAATGTAATTTCTGCCTCTCTGTGCTTTCTGATTGCTAGATGATCCCTCTTGTCTTTTTTTCTTTGAAAAAAAAGCAACCTAAAACCAAACTCTCTAAATATGGGATAATTTATTATATTATGTATTATTTATTTTGTAATTGTACTTATTTAACCTTTCTTGTGTTTACATTTTTTAATGAGTTTTCTGCTTTTCTTTTTAGAATGTATGTTATTCCATTCCCAACTGTGATTAATGGAATTTGTTCTGTGAATTCTTTCTATTAGTACTTTGTTTTTTATATTCAGAAGTTCTGGGCAGTTTCCTTCTCTTACTGATTTCATCATGGAATTCAAGTTTTGTGGGTTTTTTTGTTGTTATTTTCTTCTGGGAGGCTACAATCCTAAAGTTGTCTTTGTGCATCATGTCTTCAAGTTCAGTGGCGTTGGTTTATAAAGTTCTATTGTTCACCATTATTGTCTTTTACTTCTGCCAAAATTTCCCCCATATCAGTATTTTTGTATTATAAAATTGTTAATCTTAGTTCTTTGCAGAAACTCTGAACTGTGGATAAAAAATTTTTTAATCTAAATTTAAAATATTTTCCACCAAGAGCTATAAATTATGACACATTCATCTGTAATTTCTTATCTTGTACATTTCATTTATCCTGTAAATCTTTCTGGAATTTCTTGTTCCATCCTTTTGGATTCTGTGTTTAATCAGTAATTGGTTCATTTCCTTTTTTCTTGTAATATTTTTAAAACAAATTTTATTGCTGTCCATTTTTACATCATTTAATTTTCTCCTTCTTTCTTTCTTCTCCCTCTCAAAGAACCATCCTATATGATAAAGAATATTTCAGAAGATAATAAAAAGATGAAAAAGAAAAAAATTAGCACAGACCAATAAGTTGTTTTTAAAAATCTGAAAATATATGTAACATTCAATGCCATTAGATGTCTCAACTCTGCAGAGGAATGAGGGAACATGTCTTTTCATATCACTTCTTTGGATAATACTTGTACTTTGTGATTTTGCAAATTCACTTTTAATTGTTTTGTACACTTCTTTCCTATTTATATTGTGGTATTCTTTGTATATGTTATTTTCTTGGTTCTACTTATTTCATTCTGAATCAGTTCATACAAGTATTTCCATGCTTCTCTGTATTCATTATATTCATTGTTAATTATAGCATAGCAATGTTCCATTATATTTATGTACTACATTTTATTTAGTTACGCATCAGCTGATGAGCATGTTTTTTATTTCTAGTTATTTGCTATCACAAGAAAAGTGCTGCTGGGGGGTGGCTAGGTGGTACAGTGAATAGAGCACTGACCCTGGAGTCAGGAGGACCTGAGTTCAAAATAGCCGTGTGACCTTGGGCAAGTCACTTAACCCCAATTGCCCTGCTTTTCCTCCCTCCCAAAAAGCAAAAAAGCCCCCCCAAAACAAAAAAGTGCTGCTACAAATATTATGGTATATATTGACCCTGTATTCTTATCAGTGACCTTATTGGGGTGTATACCTGTTAGAATCTTTGGGTCAAAAGGTTGTTGTTTAGTTATATCTGACTCTTCATGACCTCATGGACCATAGCAAGCCAGGCCCTTTTATCTTCCAGTATCTCTCAAAGTCTGTCCGAGTTCATGTTTGTTATTTCTGTGACACTATCTATCTCATCTTCTACCATCCCCTTTTCCTTTCACCTTCAATTTTTCCCAGCTTTAGGGTCTTTTCCAGTGAGTCCCATCTTCCCATTATGTGGCTAAAGTATTTAATATTCATCATCAGTATTTGACCTTCCAGTGAATAGCCTGAATTAATTTCTTTTAAGTATTGATTGATTTGATTTCCTCAATGTCTCAAAAGTCTTCTCCAGCACCATAATTCAAAAGCATCGATTCCTTATAGAACAACTCTCACAGCCATACATTGCTACAGAACAACCATAGCTTTGACTTCATAGACCTTTGTCAACAAGATGATGTCTCTGCTTTTTAGTACGTTGTCTAGATTTGCCATAGCTTTCCTTCCAAGGAGCAAACATCTTTTAATTCCATTGCTGCAGTCACCATCTACAATATTCTTTGAGCCCAAGAATATAAAATCTGACACTACTTCCATTTCCTCTTATTTTCTAGGAAGTGATGTGACTAGTTGCCAAAATAAATTTCTTTTGATGTTAAGCTTCAAGCCAGCTTTTACACTCTCCTCTTTCACCCTCATCAAGAGGCTTCTTAATTTCTCTTCATTTTCTACCATCAGAATGGTATCACTTGCATATCTGAGATTGATAATATTTCTCCCAGCAACTTTAATAATGGCTTTTGGTAAATCTAGCCTGGCATTTTGCATGATGTACTCTGCATGCAAGTTAAATAAGGTGACAATTTACAGCCTTATTGCACTCTTTTTCTAATCTTTTTTTGGAGGGGTGAAGGCATGGAAATTGGGGTTAAGTAACTTGACCAAGGTCACACAGCTAGTAAGTGTTAAGTGTCTGAGGTCGGATTTGAACTCAGGTCCTCCTGACTCCAGGGTTGGTGTTCTATTCACTGTGTCATCTAGCTGCCCCCTCTTTTTCTAATCTTAAACCAATCAGTTTGTTCCATGTTTAGTTTAACTATTGCTTCTTGGCCCGAATATAGGTTCTTCAGGACACAGATAAGATGATCTGGTACTCCCAAATCTTTGAGGACTTGCCATATTTTATTGTGATCCATACAGTCAAAAGATTTAGTGTAGTCAATCAAACAGAAGTAGACGTTTTTCTGGAACTCCCTTGCTTTCTCCATAATCCAGCAAATGTTGAAAATTTGGTTTCTAGTTCCTTTGCTTCAAAAACCAGCCTGCTTTTCTGACAATTCTCAGTTCACATGTTGCTGAAGCCTAGATTGCAGGATCTTAAGTATAACCTTGCTGGCACGTGAAATGAGTACAATTGTTGGATAATTTGAACATTCATTGGCATGGCTCTTCCTTAGGACTGAGACATAAACTGATCTTTTCCAATCTAGTGGCCTATGTTGAGTTTACCAAATTTGCTGGCATATTGAGTGCAACACGTTAAGAGCATCATCTTTTAGGATTTGAAAGGACTTAACTGGAACTCCATCAACTCCACTAGCCTTATTGTTACCAATGTTTCCTAAGGCCCACTTGACTTCATTCTCCAGGATATCTAGCTCTAGATCAGTAACCACACCATTGTGGTTATCATTGATGTTGAGATCTTTCCTATATAATTCTTCTGTGTATTCTTGCCACCTCTTAATCCACTCTGTTCTTTTCTGCTTCTGTTAAGTCCCTACCATTTTTGTCTTTCATCATGCTCATTTTTGCATGAAATGTTTTCTTGGTGTCTCTAATTTTCTTGATGAGATCTATTCTTTCCCATTCAATTGTTCTCTCCTTTCTTTGTGTTGTTCTTTTAAGAAAACCCTCTCTCTCCTTGCTGTTCTCTGGAATTCTGCATGCATTTGAGCATAGCTTTCCCTTTTTCCTTTCCCTTTTGCTTTCCTTCTTTTCTCAGCTATTTGTAAAACCTCATCATACATCCATTTTGCTTTCTTGCTCCTCTTTTTTTGGAATTTTTTTTTGGGGTCGAACGACCCTTTCACAGGAGTCACAGGGGTCGCCTAAGACCATCGGAAAACATATTTCCGATGTTCTTAAGAACCAAGACACCGCTCCTCTATCCATCTCCAGGTGGGTCTGCCCACATGCAGATACACCCACATATGAGTATTAAAAGGTTGCGGCATTAGGAAGGTTGAGAACCATTGGTCTCCCATATCTAATCCCTTAAATCTATTCATCATCTCTACTTCATATTCATAAGGGATGTTATTTAGGTCATAAATGATCTGATATGTCACCTGATGCTTTTCCCTACTTTCTTCAATTTAAGTCTGAATTTTGCAATAAGAAGCTCATCATCTGAATCAGCTCCAAGTTTTGTTTTAACTGACTTCCTCACCTTTGGCCACAAAGTATATTATTAATCTGATTTTGATATGGACCATCTGGTGATGTCCATGTGTAGAGTTACCTTTTGGATTGTAGAAAAAGTGTTTTCTATGACCAGGGAGTTATCTTGACAAAACTCTATTAGTCTCTGCCCTGTTTCATTTGTACTCCAAGGCCAAACTTGCCTATTATTCCAATTATCTTTTGATTTCCTACTTTAGCATTCCAATCCCATGTGATAAATGTGACATCTTGTGTGTGTGTGTGTGTGTGTGTGTGTGTGTGTGTGTGTGTGTGTGTATTTCATTTCCAGAAGATGTTGTAAGTCTTCATAGAACTGATCGACTTTGGCCTCTTAGGCATCAGTGATTGGAGCCTAGACTTGTGTTATTGTGATGTTGAACTGTTTGCCTTGGATTCAAATTGATATCATTCTGTTATTTTTGAGATTTTACCCCAGTACTGCTTTTCTCATTTTTTAATTGACTTATGAAGGCTGCTCCATTTCTTCTAAGGCAATGGTTCTCAACCTGTGGGTCACAATCCTTTTGGGGTCGAACGACCCTTTCATGGGGGTCACAGGGGTTGCCTAAGACCATCGGAAAACCCATATTTCCGATGGTCTTAGGAACCTTCTCTATCCGTCTCCAGGTGAGTCCGCCCACATGCAGACATGCCCACATACGAGTATTAAAGGGTTACGACATTAGGAAGATTGAGAACCACTGTTCTAAGGGATTCTTGCCCATACTAGTATGTGTAGTGATCACCTGAATTAAATTCACTCATTCTTGTCCATTTAAGTTCACTTGACACCCAAGATGTCAATGTTAAATTTTTTCATCTCCTGTTTGGCCATATCTCATTTACCTTTGTTCATAGATCTCACGTTCCAAGTTCCTATGCAATATTGATTTTTACAACATCAGCAACTGAGCTTCCTTTTGTCTTTAGCCCAGGTGCCTCATTGGTACTGGAATAGTACATAAAATTGTTATCCAGTCTTCCCCAGTAATGTATTGGACACCTTCCGACGTGAGGGACTCATCTTCTGATGTCATCTCTTTTATCATTTTAGTATTTTCTATGGGGTTTTCTTGGCAAATATTCTAGAATGGTTTGCCATCTCTTTCTCCAGCGATCAAAGGGTGTGGACATCTTACTCACTTTATTCATATTATTCTAAATTACTTTATGAAATGTTTGTACTGATTCATAGTTCCATACCCTAATGTACCTATCTTCCCTGCATTGATTATTTCCATATTTTGTCATCTTTGTCCATTTGCTGAGTAGGAGGTAAAACTTTTGGTTTATTTTGATTTGTTTTTCTCTTATTACTGGTAATTTGGAGCATTCTTTTATATTTTTGTTAATAGTTTGCAATTCTTTTGAGAACTGTTTGAATCTTTTGGCCCTTTATCTATTGGGGAATGACTTTTGGTCATACATGTATGCATATATACATACATAGTACATGCATATATACAAGTTAGTTGCCTATATATCTCAGATACCAAATGGTTGAGAAATTTAATACTTTTTGTCCATTTGACTATTGCCATTTTAATCTTAGATGCACTAATTTTGTTTGTGCAGAAGCTTTTCAATTTTATATAACTAAAATGTTTATTGTTTGTAATTGGTTCTTTTTTGGTTAATAAAGGTATATGATCTGCTTCTTTTCTAATTTTTATGGTGTTATCTTTAATATTAAGTCACATTAATTTTTAATTTATTGTGGAATATGGTATAAGCCTCTCTAGGGTGGGGAACCTGCAGCCTCAAGGGCACATGTGGCCCTCTAGGTTTTCAAATGCAACCCTTTGACTGAATCCAAACTTTACAGAACAAATCCCCTTAATAAAAGGATTTGTTCTGTAAAACTTGGACTCAGCAGGCCACACCCAAAGACCTAGAGGGTCACATATGGCCTTGAGACCGCAGGTTCCCCACACCTGTAAGGTGTTGGTTTAAACCTAATTTCTGCCAGATTTTTATTCAGTATTCCCAGGAGTTGGGTTTTTTTAAAATCAAATTGGGATTCCTCTTCTCTCCCCCCACTTCCCCCCCCCCCTCCATTGAAGGGACTGGGTAGAATCATTGTCTGCTCCTTTTTCTGGATGGGAGGTGTATTGTATAGGCATTGAGGTATGTTGGCCAATTCTCAGGGTGGGGGGAGGGGTCCTAATATTGACTCCAGGCATAAGCCTTCACAGTAAGTTTGTGGGCCCTTTCTGGGATTATGGTGACTCTTGGGAAGAGGGGATTCTGAGTTAATTCATAATTTTTTAAAACCTTAAGTCATTTTTTGGGGGGTAATGGATACATTTATACTTGCTCCACATCAGGTGCAAAATTACCTTTTCTGTGAGTTTTTGAGAGCTAATGGGCTCTAGCTAAAGTGTCTATACTGCTGTATTGTTAGTTAGATGAGCCAGAAGCTCCTCTTTCAATTTTTAAGAAAATTTTTGCTTTTTCTTCCTTCATCTGTACTTGTAAGTAGAGATACTTTTGTCTATATTTATATAGATATGTGATATCTACACAGGGACTCCCTCTAACCATGTAGATTGCAAACCATTCATACCTCATCCTTTTATGATTCTTATGTATATATCTGGTGCAAGTGAGGTAACTACTCTGGGCCTACTTTACTCATTTATAAAATGAGGTTCTTGAACTAGAATGGCCTCTGAGATCCCTTCCAGCTCAAGTGTTAGGATGCTATGATCTTTCATACATTCTCAAGAGGAAAGCTTCCAAACCTGCTCTTGTTCATCCTTTGTGTCTCATAACTTTAGATGGGCACCAATGCAGTACTTGGTCTGTCAGTCTGTTATCTTTAGGTTATGTTACATAATCACTCTGTGCTCTTTTCTGATCATACTTCTCTTTAATGGTATTTTAAAGTCTTTGTGGGTGCCCATTTCATCCTATGGAGCAGCAACCTATCTATGCTTTTCTTCTTACATTTCTATTACCCATTGAATGATGTACCTAAGTTTTCAGAGACTATACACACATACACACACATGTCTGTGAAAAGAAATACCTCTTAGAATCTTCATGTAGTTCTACAGTTGCTTCTATACTTGTGATTTTGTTAAACTCCTTAGTTCTTATTGTGCTTTTTAGAGCTTTTAAAAATAACTCATTACCACTCTAGCTCATCAAATTTTACTATAGCTGTGTCACTGTTTTATTAAATGTATTTTCGGCTGTTTTTTGAAGGTAGCATCTACTCTATGAATAATTTTTCTGTGCCTTATAATTTTGTTTGCTTTTCTGTATGTTTGGGAGTGTCTAACGATGATGTCATTAAAAAGAAGGCTTTGATTATGGGATGAATAGTCTCTTGCAGCAGTATGTTGATATTAATCATTCAGTCAGTGCATTTGAGTTTCTGCTGTTCTAAATATTTTCATTATATTCTTCCATATTGCTTTTCTGTTGTTTGCATTGTCAGTGTGCAAAGCAAATATTTCCTACTTTCAATCTTCTTTAGAACTTTACATGTTTTACAGTCAGTGTGCTCTTGTAACATACCTCTTCTTGCCTATTTCATTACTTAAGTAAAACATTGAAGTGTCACCGAGTTTAATGTTTAACTACTTTTTAACATAGATTGTTTGATTCTTTTTTAAAAAGAAAGGAAGAGGAAAAGAGGCTTATAGAATGAAAGACTGCTGGGCATGTGATAGGATGGAATGATCTTAGTGTTGGAGAGGTTTTTAACATAATGCATATTCTTCTAGTGTTCTGGGAAAGTCATATTGCTCAAATGAGATACTGATCAATTTTTTCTTGATCTTCTAGTGTCATCTTGTTTACAAGTAAAATGGAGATCATTATGCCTAAAGTTGCTTACTGTATTTGGCTACTTGGGAATATTGATTGGAACACATTTTTTGGTGCTGTTCATATAGCAAGAGGACTTTTGGTCTGGGAGCTGGGATAAGAGTGAACTATATATTATATACACACATATATAGCATATTTATATCACAAATATATACATACATATTTATGTCTACACAATTATAATATATATTATATTATAAATGAGTTAATTTGAAAATATTTCCAAATGGCATGTATAATTTAAAATGTGACTAGGATATTTTCTGTATATCATAAGTTTCCTGCAAAATCTGATATATGTGTATATACATATGCAGGTATACATGTTTATATATTTTAAATACATTATGTATTAAATTATATTATGAGTATACACACTCATAATATATAATATACATATCTCATATGTGATATATTATATATTAAATTATATGTAACATATGTGATTACATATCCTATATGATAATATAGAATATGTGTATATGTATATTCATGTGTATACATACCTTATCAGACAGGAGAGACTTCTTAATTTGAGTAAACTTGGCCCATTGCATGTCTCATTAAAAGTTCTGCCTTTGAATATTTGTCTAAAGAAACAGCTTGATGTAATGGTAAGAATTCTGGACTTGGAGTCAGAACTCCTAGTTTCTGGTCCCAACTCTGTTACTTATAAGTTATGTGAGTGAACTGTGCACTTTGCATTCATTTTGTGAAGAAGGTACTTTAAAAATCTCAAAGAACTCTACAAATATTAGCTATTATTTTAATGTAAGATGTTTTATAACTACAGAATCTTAGAGCTGAGATTCCAAAACCATCTCAGATTCCATCTAGTTAAGCACTTACTTTCAAAAGCATCCTTTCTATAATATTGCTAATAAGTGGTCATTTTAATTGCTTACATACTTCAAGTGAGACAGCCCATTCTAATTCTGGCCACTTTTAATTGTTAGAAAGTTACTTTTTTTTTTGGTCTGTTTTTAACATCAAATCTAAATCTATTTCTCTGTAGCACTCACCTGCTGTTTCTCATTTTTCCCTTCAGGGCAAATCAGAACAAGTCAACTCTCTTTTTCTTCTGTATGAGTGCCCTTCCTATCCTTGAAGGAAAGCTATTATCCCCACCTTCCACCTCCAACCCCTACCCTGATTCTTCTGTACTTTGTGTCAACCATTAGCTTAGTTTCTTCTAACCGTCCTCTAATGATGTTATCTAGTTCTCTTAGACAATTACGTGGCACAGTGGAGAGAGCACTGGATCTGAACTCAGAAAGACTTGAATTCAAATCTAGTCTTAGACACTTGCAAACTTTGTGACCATGGACAAGTCACTTAACTTCTATCTGTCTCATTTTCCTTAACCTCCCAGGGCTGTTGTGAGATAATGAGATATTTGTTAAGTGCTCAGTTTTCACCTGACATATACTAAATCCTGAATAAATACTTGTTTCTCTTCTCTTCTTCCTTTTTTCCCTTCCTCCTTCTTTCCTTCCCTTCCTTCTTTATAAACTATAAAGTATTATGCAAATGTAAGTTATTAATTTTAATAAATAAAATTTTGAATGTAGTTCTAGAAATATATAGAAGAGTGTGAAATTTTGCATTATCTCAGATATGATGCTCCCTTTTAGTTATACTGGTGGTAGTGTATTTTGATGTCTGCACAAAGAAGAGGATGGAAAATATGCCGAGTTAGCATAACTTAGAGATCTTCCTTCTACCGTTAGAAATCAAGGATATGACGAAGTATTTGTGACCACTTTTTGAGGACTACACAGAAAATTTAAGAAAGAACTTGGAATACTTCTCAGGGTAAAAGGCAGTTTTTAACATGTAAGAAAAATTACTTTTCTTATTGGTTCCAAGATTGTTACCTTAGTGTTCCAGTGATAAAACTGCTTTTAAAAATTATACTTTGAAAGTATTGCTATTTTTCTGTTTTGTTTTTTGGCCCAAATGCTGTGATTCATGGCTTTACTCTATATACCAGTTTATAATAATGTCTTTTCTTCTTCTAAATTGCTATGTCCTGTGCAACATTATATGTCTAGTGTATACTTTATGCAATTTCCACAGTGTGTATTTTTTCCCAATTCACTCTTCCCTTGTTTACATTGTATATGTCACAGGGGTTGATTTAGATTTTTCTAAACTGATTAGCAGTTATACATTGTGTAGCATTTTGAGGGAAATTTGATTAGCACATTTTGAAAATTGTATAGTTTATTGCCCGGTTAATTAAGGTAAATTATGCCTTACCAGTGCTTTTTCAGCTCAGGCTTCTTTTAAAAACAAAACCAAAGTACAAGATGATTGAAGCTGCAAAGTCTACTTATTTCAGTTTACATGCATATTTGCTAACCCCTTAGCTGCTTTTTGGAGAGTTGGAGGAGAAAAATGGTACCAAAGGATACATAAAATGTTGCTTCATTTTATGTTATTTTTTGAGTGTCCATTGGTTCTTAAACTTTATGGGAAATTTGTTCTTTTCCTATCTTTCAGTCCACCCTTGTTCTAATGAAATGGTCTGCTTGGTTTTACAAGCTTTTCTGTAAAATGCTTTTAGTTCAAAAAAAAGGACAGAGGAGAGAGAGTAGCTGTCCCACTTGAGTACTGCTACAATATGTACCTTTTTAAAATTTTTTATTATTTATAAGGTTTCTTTGTCATAGTGTAGAATTTTAACTAGGTTAAATAAAACCCACTAGAGAGAACAGCAGTTGTGAGTTGGTCCTCTTTTAGTATTATGGCATTTATCTGAAAGGAGGAAAAAATAAATCTGGTTCAATTACATTTTCTATGTTTAATTTAAAAAAAGAAATGCTTATGGAATACGTTGAGTTATTTCAAACTGAAGTTCAAATCCCTTTATATATCTTTACAGTAAACCTAGTATCATTTCTTTCTGGACAATATTTAATAGAAAGGTAGAGATATGTAATGGTTACTTACAGGGTGACGTGTGTATTCTCAGTGATTATCATTATTTGAAATGTTCATTTATTCTTGTCCATTCACAGCCATTTTTATAACATTACTGTAGTGAAAGGAGGAATAACCTTTTCATTCCCAAATTGAAATTTCATCAGTGTTTATAGTCTCAGATTTTACTTTGAGGTGTCAAATTTTTCATTTTACTTCTTACTTCTTGCACTTACACTTACTTTTATCACTTATTTCTATGAATTACATTATTAGCTTCTGAGTACAAAACGTCTTAGATTTAATATAACCCTTTGAAATAATAAGGACATTTTGGGCCTTTTTAATAAAGCATTTTGTGGTCAACTTTTTTTTTCCTTCAAGTGAAGAGCAGTGCTATTTTCACACAGTTTATAGAATACAACTCCAAATATAGTTTGCCCAATTCACAAATTTTATTTATCCAATAAAGTTGATGCTTTTAAAAATCTTACATTAGGTATTGTGTTATGTGGAACAATGTAAGATAGAGTTGGATCTTAAGTGGGAAATTCAGCTGTGTAGCTGTTACTAATTAGAGCTGGGGTTGCTAAGGCTGATGACCTTTGGAGGCTCCTGATGACCTAAGGCAGGAATCACAAATGATTTGGAATAGGGATTCAGTGTCTTGCTCCCAAACTTCTTAGTATTCCCAGAACATGCCCTATCATTTCTTGTCTCTTTGCACCCATGTCTGTCATTCCTTCTCCTCCTCCTCTCCCAGTTTTTCCCACACAATTTGTGTTGGTCCTTGGCAATACAGTTAATATGCAGTTTCTTCTAAGAAGGTTTTCCTGTTTCATCCAGCTGGTTTTAACTTCTCCCTCCCTGGAAAAAAATAAAGCAAACCATTTTATGCTCCAAATATAGCGATTTCATATTAGACCTCATATCCTAGCGATTTGCATCTTGTCTCTCGTGGACCATAAGGTTGAAGAGTGGAGGAGCTGAGTTGTACTCTTTTTATCCTCAGTATTGTTAAGAACAATTCTTTATCTTCAGTTGTTGCTTGATAAATGTTTGCTGAATGATTAGCAGAGTATATAATAACAAAAAATAGTTGCATTAGGCAACTATTAGAGATGTCACTTTATGTCTATATAAACTGGTGTGAACTACCATTAATTTGATGATTTAATCTGTTACATAATTATTTGCTTATTATTTATTATAATACTCTTGTTTGTAGGTTAGAAAATTAATGCAAATGTTGCTCCTGAAGAGATATTGAAACTTTTTGTAAGCTGAAAACCTGATGACTTTGGACAAATCATTTCCTACTCTGGCCCTTAGTTTTCCGTCTGCATGATAGAAGATTGAACTAGATCAGCGGTTCTCAACCTGTGGGTTATGTTCAGTTTGTAACAATGAAAATATATCCTGCATATCAGATATTTACATTACAATTCATAACAGTAGCAAATTTACAGTTATGAAGTAGCAACGAAAATGATTTTATGGTTGGGGGTCACCACAACATGAGGAACTGTATTAAAGGGTTGCGGCATTAGGAAGGTTGAGAACCACTGGACTAGATGATCACCAAGGTCTCCTCATAGCTTTAACATATAACTGTGATCTAACAAGGATTCTGAAAAATGTGAGAGAACCTAGGAGAGAACCAGTTTTTTCTCTAAGGCATATCAAATTCTAATCTTGTGACATATAATTAATTGAGGGTTGTAATGTCTTTAAGAACTTTTGGTGCTTATTTTTATAGCTTGTTCAGTATTTTTCTAAAGTAGAAAACAGCAGTGACTTGTTAAATCTCAGTTTTGAAGACCAAATGCATTTTAAGTTCTTCTGTCTTAAACATGCTTTTTTAGGTGAATGATCCTGAAGACCTTGGTAGGTTAGAGTCACAAATAGAATGATTTGCTTTTATTACAGAAGTCTTTTCAACAGTACTGGCAAAACAAATATACAACCCCTCCCCCCAAAACAACAACAACAAACAAACAAAATTTAAAAAACTTGCTCTATTAAATCAAGTCATCATTTTTAATATGAACTCTCCATAAGCTCCTAAAAATTGGCTCACAATACGAATCTGCACTTTTTATTGGGATTTGTTCTTTGGTATATGATCCTCTTACACTACTATTTGCAATGAGAAGTATTATTACATATTGTGAATTTGTACACATGAACATGAAGGTTGTAATATCTGAATCAGAGATGAAATAAATAATGATGAAAATTAGAATCTAAGAAAGGACTCTGGAAACTGTTTTGTTTTTCTCTGTTCTTAGGAATAGATATTTTTATGAAGCTAATTAAAAGCTGAATTTTGGTCTCCAGAGGTCTTAGTATCACCTTCAAAAATGTAATTCTAAATTGTCATGATTATTGTCATACAAAGTACTATTAGATAAGGATGTTAGTGAAAACTTGGGAAGAATGAGTTTTATATGATAGCTTACATTTATGTTATATTTCATAGTTTATAAAGTCCAAGAGTTGTTTTCATTTTATGGATAAAATACTGAGAATTAACAAAATGAAGTAGTTTACATACAATCACAAGCTAGCATGAATCAGAGTCAACTGCAAAATTCTTCAACAAAAAGCCTTTCCTGATACCCTTTAATTCTAGTGCCTTCCTTTCTTCTGTGATTATCTCCTATTTATACTTTATATATCTTATTTGTATGTAATTGTTTTTGTGTCATTTCCCACATTAGATTGTGAGCTCCTTGAGTGAAGTGACTTTTTTTTTGACCTTTCTTTGTATTCCCAATAGTGTCTGGCATGTAGTAAGAAGAAGGGAACAAACATTTATTAAGCACCTACTATGTGCCAGGTATGGTGCTAAGTGCTTTACAGCTTTACACTTTCAGCCTTATAATACAATCTTATTTAACCCTCAAAACAACTCTATGAGATAGGTGCTGTTATTATCCCATTTTAATTTAATATAAATACTTATTGACTGACTGACAGAATTAGAACCATCTGGTTGCATTTTTTTTCATATACATGCATTTTTTATTTTATTTCATATACATGTTTTTCTTTTCTTTCTTATTTTATTTTTGGTCGGATGTTTTGGCATACCTACAGTAATAATAGCATGTTGTGGAGATACCTTAACTCTAATATACTTTACTCCAAGGTGGAGAACTCTGGGCTAGATACAGAATAGTTAGATTCAGAACCAACCCTGGGTCAGAACCTCCAAAGTATTGACTGCTGGGTTGATATCTAGGCATAGTCTAACTAACATGAACCCTTTTTATTGACAGAAGGGCCAGTAGAGGGGGTTAATTCACATGAAGGGTCTACGCAATCAGAACAACTATACAATTAGCAGGGATTGGTTGGTTACTCCATTTATTCTGCAGCAGGGGTGTTCCATATAGATAATTATAGCAGCTTCATCAGTAACTCCAGGCAGGGCAGCACCACCACTGCCTGAGACAGCCTTTATTTCTTTGCCCAGGTTCTGGAAGAAGTGGGAGCAGGCACTGGTCTCTCAAAGGCCAGTGGGATCCGCTCTTTAAAAGACCTAGTCACAAACCTAATCAATCCGTCAATAAACATTTTTAAGGCACGTTCCAGGTGCCAAGCACCAATTAAGTGCTTTTCAACAGATGTGGCAAGGGCACCATGTAGGATGGGCAGTTCTTTAGATGGAATAGAGCTACCTTTGGGTCTTTATTATGGGATTACTGGTTCCTTTATCATCCCAGCTCTGCTACTTACCATATGTGTGGGCCTGGGAAGTGACAATTTCTCTGAGCCTCAGTTTCCTCCTTTGTAACATGAGGAGATTGGAACAGGTAATCTTTAAGATCCTTTTTAGCTTTTAATCTTATGATACTATAATTCAGACCCATGTCTTTTGATTACAAGTTCAGTGATCTTTCCTTTACATTGAGCTGCTAACAATAGTTTGTGTTTTAGGTAGAAAATAGTGCCTTTTGGCTTTCTTAAACTCATCAACCTCCCTCATTATCTTTCTTCTCAAACTCTCTCTTCCTAAATTCCCTATTATTGCTGAGAGTACCGCTATCCTCCCACTCACCCAGACTCATCAGTCTAGGTGTCCTGCTTGCTTCCTCACTCTCACTGGCACCCGCTATTCAGTTAAGTTTCCAAGCCCTGTCATTTCTGCCTCCATAGTGTCTCTCTCATAATCACGGGTCTCTTCTCTGACACTTCAGTGGCGTCGGCGCGTGCCCTTTCCCCCCATCCCTGCACTATTGTAGCAGCCTGCGGGCTGGTCTCTCCCTACTCTAGTTCATCCTCCACTCAGCTGCCAAAAGGATCTTCCCAAGACGCAGATCTGAGCGCATCACTTCTCTGTTTACACTGACTTCCTGTGGCGTGCAGTATCAGACACGAAACACTTCGAGTTTTAAAGTCCTTCACAACCTGGCCCCTTCCTGCTTTTCCAGTCCTTTTGCGTTTCCTACTGCGCGTTCTTTTGACCCAGTGACACCGGCCTCCTGCTGTTCCTCACACATGCCACCCCATCTCTGAACTCTTGGGCGCTTTCACCGGCTGTTTTTCTGATGACTGGAACTCTGTCCGTCTCCGTCCCCACCTCACGGCTTCCCTCAGCTCTCAGAGAAAGCCCCACCTTCTGCAGTGTTTCCCTGTCCTCCTTAGTGCTTTCTTTCTGAGCTTATCTCCAGTTTATTCTGTGTTTTTCTTGTTTTTACGTAGTTATTTGCATGTTACTTCCTCCATCAGATGTGAGCTCCTTGAGAGCACGGACTGTGCCTTACTCTCTCCCCCACCTTTTTGAATCTCCAGTGCTTAGTACAATGCCTGGCACAGAGCAATTGCTTTATAAATTATTATAAATTATTTTAGTGTGTATACTACAATACATAGGGAAGATGTCATGAAATCCCAGGGTATGAGAGTGATTTCTGGTATGGATCTGCCACTTTTGTTTGGGAATTATTAGATATGGATTTAATAAAGTCAGAGAGTATAGTTAATTGAGTTATAAATTCTGATTCATTACCAATTTTCTCTTCAGAAGTAAAGGTAAACATAAAGATGTAAATAATATTGTAAGTGGTACTATCTTATAGAGTAAAATTTCTTTTTTTGTGTCGTAGATACTTGGTGGTCTGTGGTGTTTTTTTTCAGAATAATGTTTTTAGTTGCATGAAATGCAACAAATAGGATTACAAAGGAAACCAGTTATATTGACATAGTTATCAAAATATTTAAAAAATCAGTTTACTAGACCTCAGGTTAAGAATCTCTGGCAGATCCATTGAATTTCAATAGTAAGGCCATAAAAATGTCATGATTATAAAGGGATAAATGATGGAGACAAAGTTCTGGATTCAAGTTTTTCTGAATCAGATAACTTTTTTTGAAAATAAAGTGATCAATCTTTTGATTGGGTTGTTTTCACTGTAGTAAGAAATTTTAGGAGTTCTTTCATATCTCTTCAAATACTATTTTCTGAATGGTAGATGAGTTAAAATATGGCAAGCCAAAAACCATAGTTTATCTTCTTGGGAAAGAAGACCTTATTCACTCTGCTATTCCTTCCTGCCTTATCTCTCTTCTAAGATTTTACAATAACTTCAGAATTCCTTAAAACTATGGGTTAAACTCCTGACCAGTAGATTAACCTTTCTCTTTTCTACTTACACAGCATGGTTTCATCTACACACCTAAGCAATTCTCGTTGGATTCAGGTAGCTGGTTTTAATTTATTTTTCTTATTCCTTCTTTAATTGTGTTTCCTTCACAGTTGTGGCATTCTTGGTGGCCTATAATCAAAATAAACAATTGATTGGAGAAAAGGGACTTCTGCCAAGCAAACTGTACCTAAAGCAAATTCAGCAGTACTTCAGAGGTAAATCTGCCTGGGATTCCTTCAGTTACTCTCCAACAATCATCTGGTTCCTGGACTGGTCAGATATGGACTTCATCTTGGATTCAATATCTCTTCTTGGTCTAGGAGTTTCAGCTTTCATAATAATAACTAGTTATGCAAATATGATTCTCATGGCTGTACTCTGGATTCTCTACCTTTCTCTGGTCCATGTAGGACAGATCTGGTAAGTCAAATAAATAGTGCCCTTTCCCCACTTTTATTCCCAGATTTGTGATCTTTGAAAATTGCTATATTTCACTATTAATATGGTCTGCCACATTTAAGCTGAACTGTATTTTCTCTCTATAGTGAGAGTCTTTCTTTCATTTATTTATATGAATGTTAAACTATTTAGTAACCAGAGGTAAATAAGAATTACCATTTGAATGAGATGAAGTATTTTCAACCTAGTGTTGAAAGTATTTTTCATTCCAGTTCCTGATGCCTGCTATTGTGGCATGAAGAATGATCCTATGATCGTAACATTTATATCTGCACAAAGCTGAAAAGCCTGACCAGAAACTGTACACCTGTTGCCCAAGGAGCAGTAGTCTAGCCAAGTTTAGATTTAGCTACCAGGTATTGATTTTTTTCTTTATAGGAAATCATGAAGACTCTACCAAGATAAGGAGATTGTATTCTACATTGTTGGATTTCACAAGTAAAAGATGGAGGAGGTATAGCTAGATAGTCATCTACTTAAAAAAAAATCTGGGAGTTTTAATGGACTATAAGCCCGATTCGAATTAGCAGGGTGATGTGGCAACCAAAAAAAAACCAAACCAAAAATGAATGTAGACTTAGACTACATTACTAGGGACATAGTGTCTCTAATGAGAGAAATCAAAGATCCCCTGGATTCTCTTCTCTTTGGACCACACATGAACTGCAGGGTTCAGGTCTGGGCACCTGGTTTTAGAAGAGACAAGTGATGAACTAGACAGTTTCCAGAATAGCGTAGCCAGGATAGTGCTGTATACGAGGGTCAGTTGAAAACCCAACAAAAACTAAGGACAGCAGCCTGAAGGAAAGAAGGCAATGAGAGAGAGCGGGACATCGCAGGGCTCTAAGATGTCGTGGGGAAAGTGGGATTGGGTCGTTCCACTGGACTTCAGAGGGTAGAACTGGGAGGAATGAATAGAAGTTGCAAAGACTTACATTTAGGTTTTATGAAAAAGAAATTATTAACAATTATAGCTAGCCAGAAGTGGAATGAGCTGCTTAGAGGTAGAAGACTTGCTAATAATCAGATTTGTGGCTGAAACCTCTTATTGGAAAGTGAAATCCATGAGTTCAGGGACTACCTTATTTTTCTATTTGCAACCTCAATGTTTAGTACAGTATTTTACACATTTTTTTCCTTCATTCATTCATGTTGAAGTGGGACCCTTTATTCAGGTAAGCATTAGATATTGTGGCTCTGAGGTTGCTTTCAGTTCTGAGATTCTGTGATTACATGATATTCTATAAAAATCACATGAATGGAATCACAAGTCCTTTCAAATACTGAAGAAGTTGGAGAGCATAAATTCCCTCATAGTCACAAATAAGTTAACACTTTTCAGAGTTGTAAATATAGAAAACATTTCAGAGGTGCAACTATAGAAACTGATTTTTCATAGGCAGTTGATATCATGGTCTTTGCCAAGAAAACCCCAAATGGGATCGTGAAGGGTCAGACACAACTAAAACGACTAAGCAGCCATATCATGTACGGTGGATAGAGTGCCGAGTTGAGAAGACCTCAGTTCAAATCCAGCCTCAGACACAAGCTGTGTGACCTTGGGAAAGTTGCTTAGCCTGTTTGCTTCCATTTCGTCATCTGTAAAATGGGGATAATAATAGTACATACCTCCCAGGGTTGTTGTGAGGTTCAAATGAGATCATTTTCAAGTGCTTAGCACAGTATCTGGTACGTAGTAAGCACTCTTTAAATGTTAGCTATTTTTATTAGTATCATCCCTTCATGATCCTTTTTTCATAATTCTATTCTGTTTTCATAAATAAAATCAGCCTTTTAGTTGGATATAGTAATTTAATTAAAATTGTTAAAGTTCTTTTTAGGCGTTTACATTTTTATAGGCTAGAGGAAGAGCAGAAAACCATCATAGATCTAGAACCATTTTGGTTTTTACTGTTGCCTTGTCTGAGATCATGGTTGCCAAGCTAAGGCCATGGCTGGCCTTTTTGAATTTGCCAGAGACTTAGTAAATTTTGCTCCAGCCCCTTATTTCCTTGTATTTTTAATACAGATTTAGCATGAGGACCTCCCCCACCCCTTGCATCTTCCCCAAATCCCCAAGTTAATTGTGTGTGGTGAGGAAGTCTGTTCTCTCTCAGTTACTGCCTTCATTTCTCATTCTTCATACCCTTCATCTGATCTCACTAATGTTCCACACTTTTCTCCCCCTCTACGCTCCCCTTCAACTTTTAGTAATAGGCATATTACGGCAAAGGTGTGACCTTTTCTCCACAGGGGGTAGAGGTGTAACATTCTTCCAGAGTTACCGAGTTGCTGCCAAGAGGAAGAAAAAGCAGCATTTTGCAATATGTGACAACTTAAAGGCTGTTGAATGGCTACTGTTGCTTTGGGGAGAGGGAGGACAGAGAGGAGAGGAGAGGAGAGAAGAGGGTGAAAGAGAATGCAAACTTTTAAACTTTTAATCTTTTCTTTTTACTTAAGGTGGTTTCTATTGCTTCAGAATATAAGGAATTATGATGACAATTGGTGACATAATTTATGGGATTGACATTTAAATTGAAATAGATAAAGATTTGACAACTTAGAATCATAAAACTTTTACAATCATTAAGTCAAAAGAATTTGGAACTAGAAGGGAACTTAAAGATCATTTAGTTTAATCCCTCATTTTTACATATAGGGAAACTGAGGGCCAGAGGAGAAGCGATCTGCATAATAATATTAAAGTGCTTATTAATTCCAGAGCCAGGGATAGAACATGGTTTTCTGTCTCTTTAAGTTCAGTGCTTTTTCTGCTTTATCACAAACTCTTTATAGTTAGGTATTGTTTACTAATTTTCAAGGTATATGCAAATTTCCTTTTAGTCTTTATTTTTCTTGATCTCTCTGCTTCATGATATTGTGGATCCCCTTATTCCCAACACCTTTTCCTCCTTGTGTTTTCACTTTTCCCTCCTCCTTTTTCCTACCTGTCTGTATGGTTCTTTTCAGTTCCTTTGCAGGAACTCCTTCCTTGTTCCCCCTCTAAGGTATATAGATTATCGCAGGGTTTTGTCCTGGGCACTTTTTTCTTTTATTTCTTCATTCTATTTCTTGGCGATTTCATTAGCTCTTTTAGGATTGTGAAGGTGACCCCCATATACATTGATCCAGCTCTATTTTCTCTTCTGGCCTCCAGTCCTGAATTACCAACTGCCTATTGGATGTATCTAAAGGAATACTTTATAGCCACCTCAAACTCAATATGTCCAAAACAGAACTGATATCTTTTTCCTTCAACTTTCTCCATTTCCTAACTTTTCTCCATCATAGGCACCACCATACTTTGAGTAACCCAGGTTTAAAATCTGAATTACCAGTAATTCTTTCCTCTTCCAGTTAGTTGCTAAGTCTGATTCTACCTTGCTTCTGCTTCTGCTTCCCCTCCCCTTCTCCCCCGTCAATGACTATCATACTAGCTTAGGTACTCATCACTGTTCTCCTGTGTCTTAGATCAGGTCTATGCTGATGCAGAATGCAAATTTAGGATCCAGGGAGAATGAATCAGTGAACCAGATAATGAAAAATAAGTTTTTAATAAATAATAATGCTCAGCAAAAGTATACACTGACAAAAACACCTTTCTAGGTCCCACGATTGATCAAAGTAATAGCCCACATAGGAATAAACAGTCTGGCAGATCTAAAGAACTAAACCCCCTTCTTGATACTGGTTTATACAGGTTTCATCAGAAATGTTGGCCTTAGTCTGTATAACCTGTCTCTGCTCTGGGTTTCAGTGACTAAGTGCTATGCATGAATATTGAATTATTAAAGCTACATGGCCTCGCTGTTCTACTCCTTGGCTCCAGTCCTATCCTGACTGCAGTGGGACCAACCAAGACCATATTTGAAGCCTAGTGCTCAGACCTCAGTTCTAGGTTCTAATGAATAGTGCTTCTCAGAGGAACAATGACACTAAACAAAAAAAGTAATCATAGCTACAACTACACCCATTATTAGTCAGAATAATTGTGTGCCAAGACAGTAAACCAGTCTGAATAGCACAGAAGAGCTGGAGGCTGAGTGAAGAAGATAAAGCTTGGAGGACAACAATTGGGAGTGTAGAGTTTACTACCGGAACTGGAAGGACTAAAAGAATGCCTCTGCTCCAAAACGATATCAAATGCAGAGGCTGAGGGTTTGAAATTCCTGGCTTGCAATTTGTCCCTAGGACTAACTTATCTTTTCTCCTTTGGCTTTACAGTTTGTTCTGTGTAGTCTAATCCCTCAGGTACCACTTTTCCTTCTTGGCAACATCTACCTATATGCAAGATGAAACTGCATTTTCTGGCCTAGGGTATAATGATTCCAAATTTTTCTGGTGGTCCCATTGCCTATTTCTAGACTTTCACCCACATTTGAGGCAGAAAGATTCATTGGATGGTACCCTCTCGGAACTTCCCCTTATTCTCTCTCTCCAATATAGTCAGAATTTACTTGTACTGCCAAATCCTCTTTAGTTTTTAGGGGTGATTTTCCCAAACCATCCAGGGAGGAAAGTAAACAAAAGGTTCAGAGGAATACCCTACCTTTCTCCTTTTTCTATAGTTCTCAGCAAAACTAGACTAGGGATAGCCGTATTGATGTTATATTGAACAGTAGGTAAAATACCTTTGCTATCACCACTTACCTCTTTTGCCCTATAAGTGGCATTATAGAAATGCTGAGCTAGGAAACTGGTCCCCCCAACCTCATTCCTCCACTTCCTTCTCCCCACCCCAGATTGGCAATGTTTGAGGGTAGTCACTACCTCCTCGAGGTAATGAGTCAGTTGTCAAAGTTGGGGGCCAAAAAATATCTAGTCCTTAAGAAATCCATCCCAACTCTCAGTGAATCCTGAGATAGGCCAAATGAAAGTGCCAAAGAACATTATGGGATTTATCACAAACCTGCCAAGTTCCATAGATGAATTAGGTCAAGGAATGGTCAGAAGGAACAAATATGCCCACAGCATTATTCCATTTGACTGAGGGCAAATGTGGTCTTTGCTAAGTGCTGACATGGCCCACCTAAGTGTGTAAAATAAATGATTAGTTTAGTTTTATCACTCATTCTTTCAGCAAAGTCCTATCGCTGGTCCTGCCCCAACCAGAAACCAGGCTTCCAACCACTTAGATCCATAGAAACAGAACAAAATTGTAGAAAAGGTGATTTGATTCTTTTTCTCAGGGCAGCCTTATAGGCCATCCAAATGCCCTGAAGCTCAGTCTGCTGAGAATATAGCTCAATTTCTGCCCCTGGGTTTAAACTAAGGTTAACAACAACAACCCACATAAAGGAGAAAGTAGCCCATCTGTTCTAAAGAGCTACACATCCTTGGGGCAGCTAGGTGGCACAGGGAATAGAGCACCGGCCCTGGAGGCAGGAGGACCTGAGTTCAAAAGCAGTCTTAAACACTTGACAGGCTTACTAGCTGTGTGACCTTGGGCAAGTCACTTAACCCCAATTGCCTTATCTTCCCTCCTCCAAAAAAAAGAGCTACACATCCTTCTTGCCGCTGGTATATAGAATTCACCAAAAAATAGTACATGTAGGCTATTCCTTAGTCCATTTAGCTCTTTCCTGCTTCAGTCCTCCCTGACTCAGGAATATGCGTACACTTTGAGTCACTAATGCCAGAAAGAGCAGCTAGCTCCTTAGGACTCAAGGCCTGGGCATAAAGAAAACTAGATTAGGGTTAGCCTTAAACACTTGCATTATTTTAAGAGCCTCTTAATTGATTGGTCTCCCTGCCTGTAGTTCCTTTCCCTTCCAAATAGAAAGCCGATGGATTCAGAGTTCAGATTGAATTTTCTTCCCTTCCCTTTCCTTTTCTTTCTTTTTTCTTTTCTTTCCTTTTCTTCTCTTTTCTTCTTTCCTTTCCTTTTTTCATCTTTTCCTTTTTTCTTTTCTTCTCTCCCTTCCCCTTTCTTTCCCTCCCTCATTCCTCCATCCTTTCCTTCCCTCCCTCCCTTTCTTTCTTAACTTCCTTTTTCCATTCCTCCTTCTCTCCCTTCCTTTTTCTTGCCTGCTTTCCTTCCTATCTCCCTTCCTTCCTTCCTTCTTTCCTTTCATCTTTTTCTCCTTCTTGAATAGTGCAAGAATTTGTTTTGTATGACTATACATACTTTGTAATAAGTTTTATTTTTCTTTCCTTCTTGATCGGGGGGGCAGTGGGAGGAGGTAGGCAGAGAATTTGGAATTGAAAATAAATTAAATTTTTTAAAAGAACATTACTTTAGGAAAATGACTTTGAGCATCAGTGTGAAGACTGAACCAAAGAAAGGATAGAGTAGAAGTGGAAAGGATAACTAGGAGGCTAATTCAGTAATCTAAGCCAGCATTTCTCAAAGTTTTCCTCAAGACCCTTTCAAAGTGTCTTTAAGGTAAAAACTATTTTCATAATAGTACTAAGATTTAAAAATTTCTAATAGAGTAAATATTGATAGATATAACGTGTATAAACAAAGGTTCTTGAGGCCTTCAATAATTTTTAAGTGTAAAGGGGTCCAGAGACCAAAAAATTTGAGAAATGCTTTTCCAGACTACAAGAGTTGAATTCCTGAACCAGAGTGGTTGAAGTGGATATAAAAAGAGGAGATGAATTTGAGAGATGTTGGGGAGGTAGAGTTGATAGGGGCTAGATGAAAACATGCACCTCATCAGCTTTAATTTTGTCACTCACAAACTTTTGAACCCTCCATAACATTATTACTACCTTGATCAATCTGATTGTAATGTATTATAGCTGAGTGTCTCTGTGATCTATCTAGCCTTCCCCTCCTCCCCTTATTGTGTGTATTCTGTAAATCTAGGCAGTAGTGTATTTCTTGTAATTATAGTTACATTGTGTAAGTGGTCTTCCTTCATATGACAGGGAGGAGAGAGAGAATAATTACAGGATATATGAGTTTAGTTGTGACAGACATGTGTGAGAAAGAGAAGATTAGAAATAATGATTAAGAAAACAAGAAAGTAGAAATTGGAGGATTTCAGTGAATGGGGAGGAAGCTAGAGCCCCATGGAGTGGTTGCTATAGGCTGCATGCTTAGGGAAAGAGAATCATTGAAGGGATTTCAAGTTGCAAGAAAAATAAAGCAACCTTAGGAAACTGACCAGAAGAACAGCTTTGTCACATCTGGATGGACTGCCAGAAATAGCTTTATTTGATAGATTATTAGATCTCAAAGAAATACATGAAATTATCAAGTACAATCCTTTCATTTTAGAGAAGTGGAAACTAGGGCACAGAGAAGTTAGGTGACTGACCTGAGGTCACACAGCTAAATAGTGGTAGAGCTGAGACTAAAAGCAGGTCTCCTGATTGTAAGCCTTGGGTTCTGTCTTGTGATTGGGGATTTTGCTCTAATTTTGTGGAAGGGATATGGCAGCAAAAGTTTGTAGCACTCTAAAGATATCTTTTTCTTGCCTGAGAAACTACATGGATTGTAAGTGGGAAACTATAAGGAATGGCAGAAAGTTGGAGAGAGAGAGGAAAACTATTCTGTCTCTCATTAAAGTGAGGTATCAGGTGGCCTCTGTGGTAACAGCCGTCATATTAGGAAATACTGTTCTAGAGAGTCTCACCTATCTTTGGGACAGTTGTTCATTTAAGGATCTCTTGCTTTGTTTTCATTTTTCTTTTAATAAAACTCTTTTTTGTAATATTGTAAACTTCCTCTTCACAAATAGTTGCTTTTGCATAATGGTTTCAACCTGATTTTATATTAGAAAAATAAGGAGTTTTATTTTTTCTTCTTTGTTGTTGTTTAGTTGTTTTTTAGTCACATCCAACTCTTCATGACTCCATTTGAGGTTTTCTTGGCAAAGATATTGCAGTGGTTTGCCGTTTTTTCTCCAGCTCATTTTATAGGTGGGGAGCTGAGGCAAACAGGGTTAAGCAACTTGCCCAGGGTCACACAGCTAGTAAGTGTTTGAGGCTGGATTTGAACTCAGAACTCTAGGCCCAGCACCCTCCACTATGGCACCACCTAGCTACCCCCCCCCCAACATTTCTGCTTTTTGCCTTCCATGTTGTACCTAACACTACATGTCCCATATTAACTTATTCAATAAATAATAAGTGCCTACTATGTGCCACCTAGTGAGACATATATATATGAAAGTCAAGTAGCCACCATATTCTTTTTATATAATTGTACCTCCATTTGAGACCCCAGATTAACAGAAAAATGATGTTCATGTAACTAAATGCTGCATGGGATATTGAAAGTAAGCCTTATACTACTTTCTATTGGTGACATCAGTTACTACTTTTATACAGTCAGACTAGAGGCAATATGATCTACAGGAAAAAACGGCAGTGGCACTGAGAATTACCAGCGTATGTGTTCTAGTTCTGGCTTTGCCACTAAAAGTGAATAAGGGCTAATTTTTTCCTTTCTGGGACGCACTAAAATGAGGTCGTTGTCACCATGATGCAGTAGAAAGAGTACTGCAATCCTAGGACTTAGGTCGGATTCCTACTGTTTATGTTCTGTGTGACCCTGGGCAAATAACTTTACTTTTCTGAGCCTCAGCTTTGTTATCCATAAAATGAGAGGGTTGGATTAGAGAGATTATTGCTAAGATGTCTTCTGGCTCTAAATCTGTGATCCTATGATTTCTAAAATTCTGAGATACCATCACTATGAAAAACATCAAGAAATAAAGAGATGAAAAGAAAACCATTTTGGTCCCCTAAAATCATGTCATATCTTTGTGAGTTTATATTGTGTTTTCAATGTATATAAAACAATTAACATCATGCCGTATGGAGAATAATTTTGTAGTAACTCAATCAGACAAAAAGATGTTATGTTAATCTCAATTCATCTCATTTTGGTTTAGTTTTACATGACATATTAAACAGGAAATTAAGTTCATATTCTGTGTGTGCATGTGTGTGAGTGTGAGTCAGAATGACCCATTGCAACAGTTCATTCAACCATGGATGCATTTTTCATTAAATACTCTGCAATGGGTCACTGGTTGGTCAAAAACACTATTATTGTGCATGAACTATAACATTGAGTTGTATAGAAAAATGACTATTGCCTAGTGAGAAAGAAAATTTGGGGGGGGGGATTGGGGAAGGTAAAGTATGATGATGTAAATAACAGATGTTGAATAGCAGTTTTGTCTTTATAGCTTCTTTTTAAATCAGTTCTCTTATATTTAAATGTTACTTGTGAAAGGACTGCTGAAGTAGTAAGAACCATGCTCCCTTTGTACGCATTTAACCTTAATAAATGTTTTGACATATAAGTGTGACAGAAAGGAGCTTATCTTCAGGTGACTAGAATCTGCTCATTTCCATCAGGAGCAGTTAATGTTCATTCTAAGTTTCATTAGGATTTCCAGTAACTATATTGAAGTAAACAAGGGTCCTGAACATAATTTTCTGCGTGTCAGAGTGGTTGACTAAGGATGCTCGTTGCCTGGAACTTTGAGATATTACTATTTCTTAATCTAACAAAAGAGAGTTTAAATGACAAAAATAAACTACTTGTGACAATATGGAGTAATTGGTTTTAGACATCAATATTCCATCTACTCAAGCACAGAGGACTCATTTAGTCTTTGAGTTAAAATAAAACTCTAGGATTGTGTTGTATGTAGCTAGCAAATTTTGGGGCACTGTTTGGAAAATTTTTTTTTATTTTAAAGCTATTTCCCAACCACACCTAGAATCTACTCATCAAAAAAAACAAAAGAAAAGACTAGCCCCATGTGTAGTCTAAAATAGTAAGAGCCAGTCTGTAAATTTGCATGGCCAAAAATATTACATTTATTTTTTATTGGAAAAATATATCTTTCCCATTTGTATATATCAAAAAGTAGCCAACTCAGATTAGCTTAAACTTTCCAAAAATCTAATATTTTTTTCTCAGAAATGGTGCTTTGGGAGTTTTGGATGAAAAGAAAAAAAACGAGAAACATTGGCAACTAAAAACAATGGGTTGTCATAATAGCATTTTAAAGTCTGAAAACTAATTTTATACTTGAATATATAACATTATATAATATAGAAATAGTTATTGTGAATTTGGGTAAATTTTCATAGTAAAGTGTAATGAGTATTTTAATTATCTTCATTGAGAGAAAAAGAGAGAGAGAGAGAGAGAGAGAGAGAGAGAGAGAGAGAGAGAAGATAACAAAGACATTTCCAGGGAGTGATGACTGAGGAGAAAACAGATTTTTTTTCTTTTTCATGATACCACATAATGAAAATGAGACACAATTTATTCTTTTTATGTCCTCATTATTTTAATTTGAAGGGGGAAAATGTATTTGTTTTGGGCGTAAGGATACAGATACCAGACACTGCTGATTGAATGGTTCTTTCAACTCCTGCCCAGCTGGCTTCAACTCAGTTTAAAGAGGAAGCTTCAGTGGAATAACTCTACCCTTTGAAAGACAGGAAGGTATTTATTGCAGGCAATATGTATGTTTGATTTCCACGTCTTTGAATCTCAGTAGCTTGGAAATAGGGTTGGATTTCATAAGCTGCTCAGGATTCTGCTATTGCATTATGGTAGAGATAATTAAGATCCTTCCCTGTTTGACTTACTTGATAATATTTATGAATGAGTCCCTGGACATCAAAGTTTAAATTTTGGGTCTACTGATGATTTGGCTGATTGAAATTAGTTAGCATTTGTATCATTCTGTACCATAGCTTGTGTGATTATTGAATGATTACCTTTGGAATTTCTCCATAACTAGATGACTTTTGCAGATTTTTTTCCCTCATCTGTGGGGATGCTCCAACTCTCAATGTAAATTGAACCTCTCCATGTCTTCTTATCTTATATTCTTTTCTTGACTGAGTTTTTCACAAGATTCTCCCTGGGGAATCCACACATTTTGGGGACCTTTCTCTAAGTCTTTTAAGGAATATTAAAGATTAGTGAGGGAGTTTGAGTTTTGAGGAAGAAATAATCTTTATAAATACAAGGCAGAATTCTTATTTTGAATTTATTTGTACTTTAGTTCAAGCACTGTATTCAGTGATGAGTAATGCTTTTTATATTTTAGCTTTCAGTAAGATGGAGGTAGGACTAATAGGTTAGCTTCAGATTGTATCCTGAGTTTCATTAAATGCTTCTGGGATGTTATTCAAAATGAAGTTTCAAAGTTTCCTTTTTATTAGGCATACTCTGGTCCCAGCCCCTACCAGAAATATTTCTCATGACTAGGCAACAGAGATGAAAGCTTCATAAGGTTTTTTTCAGTGATTGTTTTGACCACAGGTGTCATCTCCTTCAGTGAAGTCTTCTTTGACCTCCCTTTCCAAATTCTCAATAATCTTTCACTCTTGGACTTTTCATATCATTTTTACTATTTTTCTTGTGCGTATGACTTATTTTATATTTTTGTTATTTGTGCATATATTTATATACTTTTCTATATACATATATGTATTTATATACTCCAACTCCATAGTTGATTTTAGGCTCCATTAGAATAGACATCCTTTTCCTATCTTTTTATCTCCCAGATTGACACATAAGATTTTGCAAATGGTAGACATGCTTATTGAGTTGAGTAGACTTTAATCACAAGTGTTTCTTTCCTTCTTTTTTTTTTTTCTTTTTGGAGGGCAATTAGGGTTAAGTGACTTGCCCAAGGTCACCTGGCTAGTTTTTGTGTTAAGTGTCTGGTGCTGAATTTGAACTCAGGTCCTCCTGACTTCAGGGCCGGTACTCTATTCACTGCATCTCCTAGCCACCCCTGTGCCATATTGTTTTAAGAGTTTTCTTAGGTAACCATGGCTTAAAACATCTCTGAAGAAGCTTTATTAGTGAATTGGCATAAGCTTAGAATACATGAAGATGAGACTTGGAGCCTTTAAAAGCTCCTAAAGGTGCTTATGTAGATCTGTTAAATAATTTACATTGATGTGGCAAGAGATACCATAGAGATTAAGAACTAGACCAAGCCAATAATTTTTATACAGAGGTGAGATTCAGGCATGAGTAAAGGAGTTTTTTTTTTAACCTCATAGCTTTGATCTAAGTATAACTTGTCAAAATAGTAATGTTCCAAGGTACATAAATAGTGACAAAAATTTTTGTCTTTAGGTCTTTAACTTTAACTTGAATTTCCTTCAGATCAACACTGCCTTTATTGAATGACTCACTACTGACTTCTCTTTTTGTGCATAATATCATTTGTAGTCAATAGACACATTAAAAATTTGTAGTAGGAAAAACACTGGACTGAAAATCAGGAGATTTACTCCCAATTCCGCTACCAGAATTGAATGGAAATCATTTTGAAACCAGAACTAGCTGTTTAATATTGGCCAAATCATTGTATGGCCCCAGTTTCTTTCTTTGGAGGTTCAACTGGGTGGTTTATAAGTTTTCTCCAGGTTGAAAAGTATTTTAAAATATGAATTAGCTTAACTGGTTCCTTTGATACATAAAAAAGCCTATGGCTGAATTTTCTATGAAACGTGAATTATGCTTCTAAGTATAAAAATCACCTTTTCATATTAAGCTTAAAAATGTGTGATGAGAATGTGGTTAGTTTTGCCTTTGGCTGCATAGTGGACTGAGAGTTTATTTCTGGTAGTCATCTCACTCAAGGCTGAAAATTAAGACTGTATTTCCAGGTAGACAGACTATAGATAGCATTGTTTTGGCATTTAGAATGTAGACAGTGGCATAATCGAAAACAGCATTAGTTGGTTAAGTTGTTGGAAGGTGTACCCTGGGATCTCTTGCTACCACGTCATAGAAGGAAGGGAATAGGATCGATCCTGCTGTGTTTCCCATATTTTTTTCTTTTGAGAATAAGGATAAACTTAGTAAAATAGGAGTATTCGTAATTTCTAGTTGGTATCAGATGAAATGTGTTTGCCTCAGAACTTGGGGAGAGTTTGAGAAAACATGTGCAGAATAAAATGCTTTTGACTAGTCAGGTCATCCTGAGTTGGTCAATGAAAAAAGAAAATAGATTCTAAATTATTAAACATGGCCCAGATTCTCTTCCTACTCTGTTGGTTCTGTTCCTGTTTTTAGTGCTGGATATATGTGACTATTCAAATTAGAAAAAGTCAGAAACAGGGGCAGCTAGGTGGCACAGTGAATAGAGCACCACCCCTGGAGTCAGGAGGACCTGAGTTCAAATGTGACCTCAGACACTTCACACGTACTAGCCATGTTACTTTGGGCAAGTCACTTAAACTCAATTGCCTTGCCTTCCCCCCTCCAAAAAAAGCAAAAAAAAAAAAGTCAGAAACTGTCTCTCTTCTGGATTAAACAACATAAAGACAAATCGGGGTGGGGGGGAGATATTTTAAATTCTCTTATGTTTCTTTTAAGATACTTTGTAAAGGTTACTGAAACGCAAGGGACTGTATTATACAAGCCAATAAAAATTAAAATGTTGTAGTAAGAAGTGGTTACAACATTTTTTTCAGTGCTTCTCTCCTGTGGAAAAATGTCAAAGGAGAATTAACAGAATGTTAGGATAATATAAGACCAAACAATTCTTTTTCTCAGTGAAATATTAAATTGAAGCTCATTTTGTTCAAGTATTTCACTCTTGGATTGTTAGTCAAGTAAATACAGTTTACTTCATAGTGGAATACTCTTTCAGAGCCATTATTCCCAGACGGTTTTCAAGTAGATACAGATGCTTTAATATCGAACTAAGGTTTAGGGGAAGAACACGTGATCATTTGTAATCATGGCTTGGGCATTCCCATAGCCTAGCATTTTGACATTATGAGCTGATTGGATATAATTTTAATGTCTTTTGATTTAACATTGTTACAAGGACAGAAATCATATAAGTTTCAAAAAGTATGTCTCTGGGGTTGAATAATTGGAACAGTTAAGTTACCATTCTTGATTTTTTTTTTTTAAGAAGAAAGGTAGATTTATTTTGAGAGTTTTGTGATTTTTAAGTGTTGTGTTGTTAAAATCCACTTGTCTCTCTCAGACTTTAATCATAGTCTGGTGCCTTCTAGCAAATAGAGTGTGGAACAGTTTCAGAAAAAACAGCAGAGTGACTAGATGTCAGCAAGATGTGCAGTGATTATTTTGCAGCTAAAGGTTGGCACCAGTTTTTCCCTTTCTCATGATTTCCTTTCTCATTTTAGAGAGGTCAGAAAAACTCTCCTTTTCTTTTTCTTTTCCTCATCCCAAATTGAATTTGTTATCTTCTCATCTTCCAGAGGCAAGGACATAGTTGCCTAGAGGAATGGCAAGGGGCGATCTGAAATTAGTGAGAAAGGAGCTGCGTGGCAGCAATAAGAGAAACCCAATAACTTGTTTGGAAGAAGTGAATTTGTTTCCTTATGATCATGTGCACCCCTAGACAAAAGGAAGCTGCCAGATAAAATTTCCATGGAAAAGACAATAAGTTCTAAAGGTGGAGAGTTTGGATTGGCCCCCAAGCATGCCTCTACTTTTCAGTAGCTGGGCTATTTATTGTCTCATTGGATCCTACTGCTGGTATTGGTGCAGTGGAAGCCAGTAGAGCAACCCTTTTGCTTCCTTCCTCTCCCCAACTGAACCCTGTTCTTCTGCTTGGAAGCCCAGTCCGACTCTTTTTCCAAGACCCTAGAGGGCATAAATATTGTGCCTGCCAGGGGAGTAGGGAGTAGGGAACAAAGAGAGACGGGCTAGAAAAGGAAGGAGAGTTAGACCAGGGGTTAGTCAGAGACATGTTGTAATTATGGCATTAGACTTCTAGTATTGAACTAATATTTTCTTTTCATGCTTGGCTGCAGTGGGGCCAAGATCTGAAGTTCTTTTTTTCAGAACAAGTATAAGAATCTATGAAGCTTCTACTTTTGTATAACCTAATAGATTTGCTTTGAACGTTTTTCTTGATCAGGAAGGTAAATACAGTAGCAAAATAGCAAAGTAGTGTTGATTCTGCTGGGTTAAAAGAGAGATTTTGATATTTTTTTTAGTTAGATTTTGTGCAGTTATCTTGACTTAGCAGGATGGGGCCTGATGTTAAGTGAGGGGAAAAGAAAAAGAAAAGTAGGAGACTTGGCATGGAAAAATGCAGCATTAGTAGCTGGTTTTGATGTTTCTTTCTTTAAAAAAATTCTCCCCCTTCCATTTCCGCCCCCGCAACAACTGAATTGCACTGGGGATTGATTTTGAGCTAAAAAGCTATAGTGTGTCCTTGGTATAAGGACTTTGAAAAGTACTTTAAAAAACCTTGTGTGTTGGCAAAAAATAAGGAAGTAATAACAGGTCTAAATCATCCATCAAAATCATTTTAGAAGGTAGTAAGATAATATAGTATCCTTTCTGTTTTGTAGGTAGAAAAACTTTGATAATTCAAGATTTTCCACAGATTGAGGTCTAAGCTCTGACCTGTAGTGGGCTCCATTCCTTTTCCCTTGCCTGGTCTTCTGGGAGATTGGGGTAAATGTCTTGTTGGCTTACACTCATGCTGCAAACATGACCTTTGGTATTGTGTTCTATTTGGAGGGCACAGGTAAATGTGAGTGAAGGGTCATAGTGTGCAAAGAATCCCAGAATGATGGTGGCAGAATGGACTTTAGAGAGTTAGTCCAATTTCCTTATTTCACAGATTTGTAATGAGAGTTTTTGTGGCTTTTACATTTTAAAATTTACTTGACCTATCTAGGCATTTTATTATAGTTTAGTGCCTTCTAGCAAATAGACTATAGAGCAATTTTAGGTACTGTTGGAGGAATAGAGAGATAAACATGACAGTTTTTTACTTTAATGAAATTCTGCCTTAGTAGGGAGAATAGAGACATGAACACAAGTAACTATAAGACAATAAATATGTTTATAAATGCTACATATATTATAGTATAAAATTTGTAGGATAGGGCATGGGTCAGCTTATGAGTAGATCGATCTGGGAAGGCTTTGTAGAGGAAGATTGGTATGATTTCTACAGACAGAGATGGCTTATAGTTAAATGTTTTTGTCATCTTTTGGGTTACTAGGCTTTTGTGGACTGGCTTGGCAATTCAACCACTGTGTGGAACATTGTTTCTATGAGAAATGCATTCTGCATTCTGGACAATTTGATTTACAAATAAAAATTTGAAATGTTACCGATGCATAATTTTGGGACTTACCTATACGGTAAGTATTGCAGGTGAACCCTGCAATTTGATACAATCATTTACATCCTGTCTCAGAAAATAAAATCATAAGAGACCTTGAAGTGGCCAGGAACTAGTTAAGTAGAAACTTCATGGCCTTAAGATAGGAGTCAAGAAACTGGCCCAGAATAATTTGCCTATTTTCCATTTGCTTGCTCGGTCATCATGCCCTGTGCCCCTCCACTTACCCTACAAACCCCCCCTTGTCTTAGCAACAGCTTGCTTGCACCTGTATAGTAACCTGCTTAGTAACCAATTGTGTTAGTTAGATACATAAACAAAAAAAAACTGTATAAAAGGTTTTTCACCCCCGAACTCAGGGCTGCTCCCCCTTTTGAATTGGCATGGAGTAGCCCCAGCTGGTAAATTAAAGCTCCTTAAAACTTTTAATTCAGACTCTAAGGTCACTATGTTAAGACTCGTCATTTCAACCTTAGATATGAATTCCTAAAATTTTAGAGCTGGATATGACTTTAGAGATTATCTTATCCAACCTATTCATTTTACAATTGAAGAAACTGAGGCAGAAATCAGTAAAAGCATTTGCCTCTTCCAGTTTAACATGTTTTCCATTATATCATAGTGCCCTTTAGTTTATAACATGTATTATAATATTAACTCTAAATTTATTGGGATATACAGCTGACTGAGCTATATGTATATGTATATAGGTTATTGTTTTGTTTACTGTTTCTGACAAAATTGTTCTGTGTTCTAACTTCCTCATTTCATTTGATGATATCACCATTCTCCCAGTCTTTCAAGCTTGAAAACTTGGAGTCATTCTGTTTTATTTAAAAATTTTTTAAAAATTTATCTTATTTTTATTGGTCTTTTGTTTAGAAATTATATTAATTTAAAATATATTCTCTTCTTTCTTATCCCCAACAAGCCAGTCTTTGTAAAAAAGATTAAAAAATAAAAATGGCTATTTAGCTAAACTAAAGAACCTGCTGATGTTTACTAAGTGCCGCTTGCTTCCTGTTTTTTCCACAATTTCATATGAGGTCCTCTTTTGTCCTTTAAAGCTTTTTTCTAACCTGGCTCCTTCATGCCTTTCCAGTTTTCTCATCCTTTACCCTCTTGTATTTTACCCTGTAATGCAACCCCATTGGCCTGCTTCAAGTTTACTGACTACAACTGTCCATCTCCAGCCTCCAGTGCCTTTGCACTTGCTGACTCCCAAGCCTAGGATGCTTTGCTCCCAGCATTGTAGTTTTAATGATGACGATGACCAGTATTTATATAGTGGCTACTCTGCTAAATACTTTAAAAACATTTCATTTGATTCTCAGGACAACCTTGGGACGTAGGTGATATTATTATTATCCCCATTTTTACAGATGAAGAAACAGGTTAAGTGGTTTGCCCAGGGTCACACAGCTAAGAAATGTCGGACCCTGGATGGGCACTTCCTGACTCTAGGCCCAGCCCTGTATCCTCCATGCTACCTACCTGCCCTGCTTTTTTTGCCTTTCTTTATTCAATGCTTAGCACAGTACTCGCACGTAATAATTGTTTGTTGATTGACTTATGTCACCTTTCTTTGGAAGTGTATGCAGTATTACACACCCATAGTCCTCCATCTCTCCAGTGAAGGGAAATAGGTACAGTTTTGTTGGGGACAAGCTTGTTAATTGTAATTTCACAGCCTTCAGTTTTCTTTTGTTCTTTTCATTTACATTATTGTGGTTGTATATATTGTTTTCTTTGTGTGTCTATTTTTAGATATGTTTCTTGATTGTAATAAATGATTTGTCTGTACTTTCTTATCCATTCTACCAATCATTTTACTGGATTGCTTAATCCATTCACATTTAAGGTTAGGATTGTTAGGCTTGTGTTTCTTGGAGTCATTTTTGATTCTTCTTTCTTCTTCATTCCCCATATTCAGTCAATTCACAGGTCCTGTCTGTTGTACCTCCAAATTATTTCTAATTCCCTTGTTTTTCCTACTTTTATCACCCTAATTTTGGTCCTTTAAAAAAAACTCTTTCTTGTACTATGGTCTTTATCATCATTATTTTTTAAAAAAATGTTTTCAATTTTATGCTTTTTCTCCCTTCCTCTCACCTCCCCCTACCTACTGAAAAAATAAAATAACAGAACCCCTGTATCATATATGTGCAGTCAAGCAAAACAAATTCGCACATTGGTCATGTCTAAAAATGTATTCTTATGCATATTAGTCCATGATCTCTTTTTTCAGTGAGCATTTTTAAAATCAGTTCTCTAGAATAATGGTGTATGATAGACTTTTACATGATACCCTGCCTTCACTCTCTCCCCTCAATAATTTATCCTTCGCACTACTTCAAATCTTTTATTAGAAATCCTCCAAGTTACTGACCTGCTTAAAACCCTTTGGTTGATTCTCATTTACTATCAGATTGGCTATTAACACTTTATCCATGAATTCAATGGCTTTTGAAGTCTGCCTTTACTACATTAGAATCCTAACCTTATTCTGCAATATTCTTCTTCACATACACTCTTCTTTAAGCGAATTGATTCCCAGATTTTATCCCCCCTCTCCCATACTTTTGTATTTCTAGAATATCTGCCTCCAAACTCCATTCTCTGCCTATTGACATTCTTAACTTTTCCTCATGGTTCACCTCAGATGCCATTTTCTCTGTGATACTGCCTTCCCATTCTACTGACTAGAAGCAGTCTGGTTTTTCTTAAACTCTCAGGACAATCGCTTTTTATTTTTCCGGTGTTTTATACTTAAACATATTCTAAGCAGTTATTTGTGCATATGACTTATCTTCTATTAAGCCAAAACTGGCTCACTTTTCGTCTTTGTATCTCCATCGTCTAGGACAGTTCCTTGGATGTAGTAGATTATTCGTAAATGTTTGAATTAATAGTTGCTGACGTGGCCTTTAAGTCATAGAACTCCAAGTACTATTGTCTTAGCTCAGTTAGACATTCTCTGGAAGCCTGCCATTCCTGGGTGTGGGGATTTCTGTGATGAATCGTGGAGGAGGTTTCAAGAGGGCAATTGAGAGTTAATTTGGGGGCAACCATTTTAGACTCATTGAGTTGTAATGGTGCTAGTAATTGTGGTGGCTGCCCAGGTATGCACTCCAGAGAAGAAATCACCAACTTTTCCTGCTCCAGTTCAGTATTTAATGGTGTTCTGGTTCCCAGAAGATATATTTTCATCCTCCTTTGTATACAGCTTCAAGTTTAACTATTTGATTTGTATTCTTAGAGTAGTCACTGATTCATTACTCCGTTATGCTTATTACACTTATTCATTACTAGATACACACTTGGCACTTGATGGACAGTTTCCATTGGTCAATATTTATCAGTTTAGTAATTGATATTTTGTTGATGTATAAAAGGTTTGTTCAACATTCATCATTCTGATGAAATATTCTAAGATCCTTAGTGTGTAGTGTAATTACTGCCATAGTTTGTCTTTTAAATTATCTTAAAGTACTACCTATTTAGCCCTGGCTTATTTTAATTTGGAAAACAAACAAACTTCAGTTGCTCAGCAATACTACCCCCTTCATTCCCAGTTATCTTTGTTAAGTAGCAGCTTCACCAGAAAGTTGACTATTTTTTTCTGTTATCTGTGCTTTACTTTGGCAAGGATCCTAAGGAATTTCTTTGTTGCTGTTTAAGATCACTGTCTAACCTTCCTTTTCTCTTCCTTCCTTCGCTGATTCTTCCCTCCCCCCCAAAAAGAAAAAAGATTATCTCTAGAAACTTAAACCCAAAGTAGAGGGATCTCAGGGGTCATCCTTCCTGTGGAGGAAGCTGCTTTTGGCGCTTCCTACTCAGACAGAAAGAACAGAGTATCCGTTTCAAAGGATGCTGTGAGCAAAAGTGAGTGGTCGATATGACATGTTAATGAAGCAAAGATTAATGCCATGTGACATTGCGCTTTGCAATACAATTGTTGACTAATGATAATGAAAAACACATTTAAGTTATGGAAATTAAATTTAGTGATGACATGTCATAAATGTACTAATGTTTTGCTTCTATGTTGATTATTTTAGACATTATTGGAAATGATGATTGTTAAACTTTAAAAAGGATATTTGTGTTGCTTATTTTTTAATTAAGAATTTCTGTGAGAACATTTTTCCCTTAAAAAGTTCTGGGCAGCATTGACCATCTTCTTTAACATAGCCTACTACTGCAATTTATAGATAGTTATCTCTATCTTGCAAATATAGTTTACCTTTGCTTTTTAAGACCAAATAATGGTAATAATATACTCTAGTGATAAAAATGTTACTAGTACAAGATTCCAAGAAAGGGTCGCATTGATACCTCCATTTTATAGCTGGAGAGTGATTTAAATTGTTCATATTAATAATCCTTTTATAAGTAAGCAGTAAATAGTATTGCAAGTAAATCTAAATTCTGGCAGAATTATGAGAAGTTAACATCAGCAGTAAATATTTAGCAGCTTGATCCAACTCTTTTAGGTACCTAGAGTATATGGATGTTTTAATTTTGTTCAGTTTATGTCATTACCTCCTAAAATGGATTAGCATAGGGAATAATTGCTACATAGAAAATGAATGAACTCCAAAATGTGATTTTCCCATAATCTAATTCATTTTAGAAATCACTTTTCACCTTTTGTACTTTCACTGGTGTTTGGAGTATTGTTTCATAACTCTGTTAGTGAAGTCTCTCAAGCTGTGAATTTCAGTGGTTCAGTTGCCTTTTTAAAAAGTTCATATCACTGTCATTTCCCAATTGCTCCATCCCTAGTATTCTCTTATGAGAAAAGAAGTGCATTTAAACAAGATAAACGAACACATTTGATCTTCTAATAGCATGTACTTCATTCTGTATCTGTAGTTTGCTATAGTCTACCAAAAAAAGAAGGCATACATCTCTTTGGTAGTCCTTTGGAGTTAAGATGCTTAATGCATTGATATAAATTCTTGTATCTTTTGGTCTTCTTTTCTTTTACACTATCATGGCAATTGTTTATACTATTCTCTTAGTTTTGCTTTCTTTGCTGTGTTAGATCACACAAGTCTTCTCAAGTTTCTCTGAATTCTTCATGGTCATAAGTATCATCATACTTAATACTCTGTCCTATTCACATACCACAATTTGTTTCACCAGTCCTAAGTGGGCACTCACCTTGTTTCAAGTTTCTTGCTCCCACAAAAAGTATTGATATAAAGATGTATGTGTACGTGGAAACCTTTCTTCTTTCTTCTTGGCTTTCTTGGGTGAAAAATACACAGCAGTGGTATCATTGGGTTGTAGAATATGAATAAGTGAACTCACTTTCTCTGGTAGTGGTTGTTTTTTAAGAAGCACTGATAGCGAGTCTTGAGTGGAAAAAGTTTAAGAAGCCCTGTTCTAGAGTTATGTCTGCAATTATTTTTCTTATATACTTTGAGAAGTAGAGGTAACATGGTATAATAAGTAGAATAGTAGACTTAAAGTCTGACAGTCCTTAATTCAAATTCTACCTTTTACCCCTGAAATCCTTCTACTTTGGGTTTCGGTTTCTATAGATAATCTTTTCTTTCCTTATTTTTCATTTTGGGGTGGGGGAGGAGGAGAATCAGGGAAGTAAAGAAAAGAAAGAATGATTTGCAGCGATCTTAAATAACAAAGAAATTCCTTAGGATAGCTGCCAAAGTAAAGCACATAATATAGAATAAAATAGTCAGCTTTCTGAGGAGGCTGCTAGTTAACAAAGATAATTCAGGTTGGAAGGTGGGTGGCTGGGAAATGGGAGTTTGTTTTTTAAATTAATGTAATAGAGTATATTACCATAATTGCCCCATAACTTGTGCAACTCCCTAGGACTTATCTAGTAAGTCAAACTGGGTGCACCCCGAATTAGTGAAGATCTTTCCACCTATGGAGTTCCCTAAACTGAAGAAATCATATATCCTTTGAACATTCATATATATTTTGAAAAGTCTTAATTTATTGAGCTTTACCTACAAAGCAGGATGATAGGATTTAGAAATCAGTTTTCTTAACACTTTTATTTGTGTAATTTTTCATGTATCCATGAGTTAGCTATGACTAAAAATGTGTTGATTTTAAAACTAGGTGTGGAAAAAAATGTGTTAATTTTTAAATTATTGAAAATAAATGAGAAATTCATCACCTGAAAGGAATCATAAGAATTTGACTTGTGGTCAAATTTTATCTCCAGAAAGAATTTTTAAAGCTATAGATAGGTAGTTAACTCTTAATTTTTTATCTGTGTGGAATTCTCTGCATGAATCTCAGATGTTTCAAAAATGTACCTTCTCAAGTACCACTTTCAACCACTTCCCTTATAAAAATGATTTATTATATAAAGGAATGATTAGAATTTGATCTGTGGTCAAACTTTATGTTTTATCTTACAGATTTATAATGTGTTCTTTATTTTTCTTTCTTTCTCCTCTGGACTCCATAGCACTTTCTTTTTATTTTTCTTATGATTTTTATAGTTATTCTCTCTTGAAGTTGAGTTATTTCTAATATGTTAATTATGCCCATTTTATTGACAACAATAAATAAACCACAACATTTAGACTCTTTCAGAATCAGTTGTACTCTGGGAGGAAGTGGCATTTATTCTATATCATCTGGAAAAAGTTTGTGCCTGGTATAACAGTTTTGTCTACCAAAGTCCTACTTGGCTTCATTCTTGTGTTGGAATACCTCTGGATTCTTGAAGGCTTTGCTAGCAGTTGGAGTATGAGCTCTGTTGGGTCTTGCCAAGCTGGCAAGGCATAGGGATGGGCTCTAATATGAATGTCAGATAAGCCAGGTTCAGAGAGGTTCATCACCAGGTTGGTCACACTTTGATGAAATTTTTGCCTATAGGAGTCCTCAAAGATTACTAAATTGTATGGATTGCATTTGGTATTAGTGAAGAGGGAATGTCCACGTCAGTCAAATCACACATCCTTAAAATATTGAGTATACCTACCAAAGTATAACTAAAACTCAGTTTTGTTTGTCCAAGTTCTACCTATAGAGATTGATGCCCCACTTGTGAAAACCCTATGAGTTCTTTCAGTTGAGTAGAGTTAAAGCAGCCTGTAGTCACTATAAACTCAGCCCTTTTAGTGCTGTAGATGGACTCAGCAAGATTTTGATGGATGGTTCTCAGAGGAGTCTTTCAATTTTTTGGAGCATTTGATTATAGCTACATGAACACATGCTTTAATTGAGGGGAGGAGAGTCCGACTAATGCCTAGATCAAAGCTGTTGGGGGTACGTGCTGATTCAGAGTCATATTGTGGAACAGAGTAATTTGAAAGTAGGATTCTTTGAGTTACCACATAAATTCTGGTTTTGGCACTGCAATGATTGAGCCAAAGCAAATTTAATTTGAAACTGGTTACTTTTGCATCTCATGAGCCAGGTTCCACGATGACTTTTAGCTTTGGAAATGAACATAGACAGAAGACTTGGCTTAAGTTAGTCTTCAGTTGCATAATTCAATTTTCAGATGATTTTTAACTAGTTCCTAGTCTGTATTCTCAGGGCAAAAAGTCTAAAAAAGTACAGTCTAGGTGTTGACACTGCAAAATAATTCTTGTTACCCCCATATCCATAATGCTATGAAAATATAAAAGCTTCAAGTTAGTAGTCTCATAGAATCCACATGCAGGCAAATACTTTCAAGAGACCTATTGCATTGAGTTTTATTTCTCAGCTTGCCAGAATGCTTTCATTTTATTTTTTCCTCCAACCTCTCCTGTCTCTTCTGCCCCTTCTCACTAAGTATTCATTGGGAGAAAAAAACTTCCTTCGAGCCCATATTTTTGTTATTCTCTTTCCCTCCTTTTAAATGTGGACCTTGTAATTACAGAGCTCAGGATTCCAGTTTTTAGAGATCTGTGACCACAAGAAAGTAAATCCAGAAAGCAGACAAGTGGTTTCGTTTACTACAATTCTAGCTTATTTCCTTCCCTTGTGACCGCTGTGGAATACTGAGGCTTGGCAACAACCAAAACCAGCTGTCAGAGATGTTACCTACCCCCATACTTTGGCCTAATAATGCTTTGCAAATTCATTTTTCTTAAAGGAAAATTGTTCTGCTGAATCATTGGTTGAACTGCTAACCTTGCAGGTAACCATACTTGAATTTGTCAAAGAAATGCAATGGAGGATGTAGCATCTACTTTTAAATATTTTTTAAAATATTATTTAAATATTTAATAATTTAATTTAATTTAATAATTAAATATTAAATATTTTCTTTTAAATATTATTTTTCTTTATCAGTTTCCTACTAAAAAAAGTCTGACCTATTACCAAACAAGAACCATATAATTATACAACAAGGGGAAAGTTTCAGTTAATCAAGCATTCAGAAATTTTTACATGATCATCTTACATGTGATACTGAAGTTCTTATTGGTCTGCTCTGAATCTGTTCCCATCAACTATACAGTTAACACTTATCAAATAATACAAAGCAGATCCATTAGATAATAGGCCATATGTAAGTTACCTCATTTTTTTTTTTAGTAGAATGAACTCTTCTGGGCCATGTAGCACAGGGATTTTCAAGGATTTTAGGGAAGCATCAATTTTTTAATAATATCCTCTTTTGTTCCAATAGCTAGTACTTTGCTACCATCTTAATACTAGTAATAGCACACTTTTATTTATTGCTCCAAGGTTTATGAAGAGCTTTGCTAATAACCCTATGAACTAAACAGTTCAAATTTTATTGTCTTTATTTTGCAGATAAGGATGATTTGCCCTAAGTCACATTGCTAATAAATATCAGAGCTGAAATTGAGTTCCAGTTTTTTGACCCCCGAAGCACACTGGCCTTTTTTGCCTTTCAGTAACAGAAATAAGCTTCAGAAATTTTAATTGATCCCTTATCTCCAAAAAGTACTGTCTCATAGTTGTTTAAGAAGAATAATGAGAAAGTGTTTTGGTCACCACTTAGATGTATAGGGCAAAATAATAGGAAGAGGTAAGGATGGATCTGAAGTTCTGAATCTTGGTGATGGGGAGAACTAAGAACATTTACCTAAATATGAAAGTTAGGAGTATAGCTGCTTTTGTTAGGAAGATGATGGGTTTGGAATAGATAAATTAAACTTGAAGAGTTATAGGACCTATAAATGGAAATTCTCAGCAGACATTTGGAGGTTTAGTGTTAGAGCTTGGGATAAAGGTCAAGGATAGGGATAAAGATTTGGAGTTCACTGGTATAGTAGTGAACAAGGAATCCTTGGAGGTATATGAATTCTTCATGGGATGGAAAAATAGAGAGGAGAATAGATAATCAAGGGCAGAGTTTTGAGGACAGCGATGTTTAGTAGATTGGAAGAATAAGGGAAACTAGCATAGGAGACCGGAATTGTCATTGAGGTAGAAGGGAGAACCAGGATAATATAGTTTCAGGTTAAAAAAAAGGGGGGGGGGAAGAGAGTTTCCAAAAGAATTGGGGGTCCATGGTGTCATGAGGACTGAAAAGGTCTTTTGATTTCATTAGGTTATTTGAGGTTATTTGTGACTGCTTTTCCTTTGTGCTTTTCTGTCTTAAATTCTTCCAAGTTGCTCTTAATTTTGCTGAGGTCCAAATAGATGGAACATAGTGCTAAATGACTTGGTTTGTTACTATGATACCACCAGGTTTCTTCCTTCCCCACCCTCTGCAATTACCCTATTCTTGTTCTCTTCATTTCTGCTTCTCTGCTTTTCTATTCTAGAAATATTACCCCCTTCATTCTCCTGTTATGATGAACCATTTCTTGAGGTGTATGTGTGTGTGTGTGAAAAAGCTTATCCTTGGGGGGCGGAGCCAAGATGGCGGCGTAGCAGCAGCAACACATCGCAGCTCTCACATAGCCACCCCAAAATACCCATAAAATAGGACTCTAAACCAATCCTGGAACTCCAAAACGCACACAAAGATACTTCCCACTAAAGTCAG
>CM053583.1:315492531-315528420 GCA_028627135.1 Pseudochirops cupreus | reverse complement strand
GTCTCTCCTAGATCTATTTTCCAGGTCAGTGTTTTTTTCAAGGAGATATTTCACATTGCCTTCTATTTTTTCATTTGTTTGGATCTGTTTAATAGCATCCTGATTTCTCATAAAGTCATTTGCTTCCATTTGCTCCACTCTAATTCTGAAGGAATTATTTTCTTCAGCAAGCTTTTGAGATTCTTTTTCCATCTGGCAAATTCGACTTTTTAAGGCATTCTTTACCTCATTGGCTTTTTGGGCCTCTTTTGCCATTTGAGTTAGTCTGTTTTTTAAGGTGTTATTTTCTTCAGTCAGGTTGTTGACTCTCTTTTCATGATTTTCTTGCATCATTCTAATTTCTCTCTCCAATTTTTCTTCCACTTCTCTTATTTGGTTTTCAAAATCCTTTTTAAGCTCCTCTATGGCTTGTAATAAATCTACATTTTTCTTGGAAGCTTTTGGTGTGGGAGTTCTGACTGCGTTGTCTTACTCCCATTGCATGCTTTGATCCTTTTTGTCCCCCAAAAAGGAATCTAAAGTTGGATTGCTGAGCTTTCTTTGCTTCCTTTGCCTGCTCATTTTGCCAGTCAGTTACTTGACTTTGGGGCTCAGCAGAACTCTGCTTTCAGAGGGGAGAGCTCTGTCCCAAATCACTGGGGTTTTTGCAGGTGCTAGAGCTATTATGAGGCTGTCTCTGCAGCCCCCAACAGCTTTGGCTCCCTGGTCATGCACCTCAGGACCACCACCCAAGACCACGATCCCAATCCAGGCAGCTCAAGGCAAGAGCACTTAGCTTCTGAATGATCGCTTGGCCCTCCTGCAATCTGCAGGCCAGGAGCTTCTGAAACAGCCACGTGGAGGTAGCTGCAGGGCTGCTGCTTCAGACTGCTTCTAGCTCTGGAGGCAGCAGTTGGACCCTCTCCCCCAAATTTAGCCAAGTTCCACTGACCATTTCCCTTTGTTCTTGCCTCTTATGGGTTAGTAATTCTAGAAACTGCCACAGCTTCTGGCAATTCACTCTCCTGAAAGCTCTAGCTGCAGCTTCTCCAGGACGGCCTGTGGCTAAAACTACTTGGGCCTGGGCTCTGCTCCCAGTCTGCTGCAATGAGCCCTTTCCATCTGTCTCCTATTCTGCCTTCAGGAAGAGCCTTGTTTGTTTCTCTGCCATTTTATGAGTTCTGGAGTTCTAAAATTTTTTTAGAGTCATATTTTCTAGGTATTTGAGGTGGTTATGGGGGGAGCTGCAGAGTTTTCCTGCTTCTATGCTGCCATCTTCACTCTGCCCCTGCTGTTTACAGATATCTTGTTCTCGTTTAGTCAAAATTTGTTAAGCATGAAGATAATATTTAGAGACTTAACTGGAAAGTAAAGTAATCAAAAGTAGTTTACCTTTAGATAGAGCCTTTGCAGTGGCTCAGATCCAAGAATGGAATCAAAAGGCCCTCCATAGGCGACATCTTCATGAACTCAGCCAATGGTGTCTTGACCAGTGTTAAACAAATGGCTGATTCATATAGTTGTGTTTCTGAAGATGGATGGATTGAGCATATCAATTCGAAACCAGATGATTCCACCAGAAATTACAGAAGGGTTATCCTTAAGAATTCTAGACTTAGTGATCAATATAAATTATGTCAATAAAATGATAGAAATAATGAATATCATTAATGCAGGTTGTTAAAATTTAGCACCTATGAAATATCTAGCAAGGCGTAACCTAGGGACTAGTATTATCTATAGGAAGCATGCTATTTTTCATGGATTGACAAATTATACTGCAAATACAGACCTCAAAATGTTGTGTAGGACTCAACCAATAAAACATATTTGGAGTTGGGTCATTATCACAGACTGAATTATTGCCCATAATTGTTAAACCACAATTCGTAAAAATTTAAGAACAATGTTTTATTGGTATAAATGTTACTAAAGTACTCATACTCTTCAAGCTAGATGGGGAAAAAGAGCTTTTAAAATATAGAGACCTAGTAGAAGAGTTAAAAATCACATGGAAACAAGATGAAGCATGTATAGTCTCTGTTGTCCTGTGTGCTACTGGAGTTATATCTAGAATGCTTTTGGTGATCATACAGAGGATGAGCTTATTTCCTGATATTTTTATTTAGAAAAACCAGCCATTTTATTCACCTATGGAATATAATACATGAAATATTAAATATAAAAGAAAAATAGCAAAATAGTAATTTGTCCTAAGAGATTTTCTATCTGAATTACACTGAAAAATATGAGAAAATGATTATAATAACATGTACTACAAGTACATAAAATAGATACAAGTATGACAAACATGGAAAAATGTTCTCTATTTTAAAACATACTGTTTGCACAATAATGTCAAGAAAAATTGTTTATCTTCTAGAGAGAGTTTAAGCATGCTGTGACTCTGCCTCATGCTAAATCAATTATCTTTATTCCTGAATAGACTGAACATGATTTTCAAGGCTTAAAGAGTGATATTAAAATGTATTAATTACTTAGTGGCCGTGGATGACTTCAAGTTGTATGACTCCACTGAAAGGTACATTGACTTATTACATCACCTGATGGAAACTTTCTCCAGTGATATGAAGATGTAAAATGTAATGCGTGCCAAGGAAGGATAGAGACCAAAAGCTTTGAGCTTGGTTCTGGAAGTCAAATTGAATATTTGGATGAAGGCAGCATGTCTTCTCTAGACAAGACACATTAAGCATAAAGCTATCCATGGGAAGTCTGAGTATTTAACAGTAAGAGACTAGCTTTCCAAAGTTACAACTTATAAAACAAATTTTAAATTAAAAAAATAATGCATCTGAGGACCTCACCAAACATTCAGTCAGTAATAGACATGCTGCCTTCATCCAAATATTCAATTTGACTTCCAGAACCAAGCTCAAAGCTTTTGGTCTCTATCCTTCCTTGGCACCCATTACATTTTACATCTTCATATCACTGGAGACGTGTATACAGGTTAGGGACTTAATTAAAAGACGATTATGAGTTGTACTCACTAGAATTTATAGTAGTGTAAACAAAAACAATTTTACTACTACAACTTTTTAAATAAAAACAATTGTGAAAGATTTGAGAATTCTGATCAATGTGATGACCAACCATAATTTCAGAGGACAGGTGATAAAAAATGCCACCTACTTCATTGACAGAGAGCTTGGTTTTGGACTAAAGGTGCAGAATAAAATATATATATTTGGGACATCACCAATGTACAATTTTTTCCCCCTTCACTATGCCTATTTTCTTTTACAAGAGTTTTCTTTCTTTTTTTTTTTAAATAGGTAGGGTTAGGAGGGAAAATAAATGTCTGTCAATTCAAACATAATTTTATTGATCTTTTTATTTTTAACATAGCCTTTATTTTTGACTTGTGTCATTTCATATGGAAATTCCATAATATGGAATTTCAAAAATATCATTCCAAAATATGGAATTTTCCTCCAAAGGAAAAAATAAGAAGAAGAGAAAAAATGAACATAACCAATAAATATATTGAAAAAATCTGACAATATATGCAATGATCTACATTGTATCATACTTTGCAAAGTAGTTGGAGATGTTTTATCATATTTTTTCTTTGTAGCCAAACTTGTTCTTTGTAATTTTGTGACATTCTTTTTGATTGTTCTGTAGTTATTAATTTCCATTTACATTGTTGCAATCATTGTGCATGCTACTTGTTTGGCTCTGCTTATTTCTTTTTGCATTAGTTCACTTAAATCTTTCTATGCTTCTTTGTACTCTTTGTATAAGATCACTTTGTGCACTTCGTGCAATCTTTGAACAAGATTCAATACAATTTATTTGCTACAGAAAAATAATATTACATTATAGTCATGTACTATAATTTGTTTGTCCATTACCCAATTGGTGGGTATCTACTTTGTTCCTGTGTTTTGCTACCACCAAAAGTGCTTAAATATTTATGAACTGAAAACAAATTAATTTTAAGAAATGAAAATAAACAAAAATTAACTGTTTATACAAACTTTACTGGAAGTTTCAATAATGTAACATCTACCAGATTCTTTGAAAGTCATATTCATTTGACTAGAATTATATGCCAGAAGGTCTCTCCCCTTATTAACTAACAGATGACAAATCACTCCACTACAAATACAAATCTCAAGATTATCTTTGAGAATTCACCTGACGTGCTTGACCCGGTCTCTTTGGAGACTGAAATTGTTGCTCACAAATGCTCAGACCTGACAATGATCCTTGAAGACTTAAGAACAACTTTTTTACACAGATATCATTTTACTCAATGTTTATTATTTCCAAACTACCTAAAATGAAAAGATTTCAAAATATAGAGACTTAGCAGAAGAAATAAAACCATTGCAGAACAGGATTAGTACATGTATCTTATCTCCTGAAGTTGTTTGAAGATTTCATAGTAATTTCAGTGAGTCTACAAAAGCAGGCTTATATCCCAGTACTCTAAATTACCAAAAAAAAAAAAAAAGCAGTCATTTTATTTACTTGTGCAATAGTCTGCAAAAAATTAATTGTAAAAGAATAATAGCACGATAGTGACTTCTGGGATTGTTTCTATCTGAACACCATAAAAAAGCAAGAAGAATGAAATGAGATAATTCTGAATATAGCACTTTAGGATTTGCATAACACTTCATTGTAAGAACCCTGTGAGGTAGATGACATTATCCTTCCCATTTTGTGTATGAAGAAACCCCATCTCAACAAGGATAAGTGACTTAAACAGGATGACCTGGTTAGTAAAGATCAGAGACAACTCTGATCCTGTAACTCATTATACTACTTACTCTGCCTGTCATATGAATTCTCAGTTCATTACCTTTGCTTCTGTAGTTCCTTTTGCTTAAAATAAATCCTGTCTTTCCTTTATAACTGCCCAAGTCACTAATTTCTCTAGCCCTTGCTGATTTTAACAGTTAGTGTTAATAATAGCTAGAATTTATAGAGTGCTTTAAGGTTTGCAAAGCCCTTTACATGTGTTATCTCATTTAATTCTTACAGCAAGCCTGTGAGGTAGGTGCTATTATAATCTCTAGTTTACAGATGAGGAAGTTGAGGCTAGGAGAAGTTGTGTCTTACCTAGGGTTGTATAGGTAGTAGGTGGATTTGAGGCAAAATTTGAACTCAGGTCTTCTTGACTCCAATTATGGCACTATAATATCCACCATATCATCTAGTTGCCATTTTTTTTCTAAACTCTACAGCATTTATAGTCTGTACAATAAAACCCAACATTTAATTTATTTTGCCTTATATTGCCCTCCTAACTATTTACTGTGTTAGTCTTGTCTCCACACTAGATTAGAAATTAAAATTTACGTAGTCATGGAATGTTGTTAGAACTGGAAGGGACTTTAGACAAGACCTTTAAAAAGCCAGAATGCAAATGCCATACAATAGTTATACTGTACTGCTTCACTGTTAAGTTGTTATTAGTTTACTGGGTCTGGTATTTTGAAGTTGCTCATTGTCTGTCTTTTCCTGGTTGCTTGAATGACTATTTCCAAGATTAAAGCTGTCTATGCAAAGCCCTCATAGACCTATGAAATTTTGAATATTAGTACAAGAACACTACTTAATTAACTCCCAACACTAGCTCTTTCACCTCATGCTTCTGGGAATATGATCCTTTTCCATCCATATTCAGAATATGAATTGAAGAACTATTCCAAAATGGAAAACTGTTTTCTCCTAGGAAAAGACATGGACTACAAAGAAGGATTTACTCTCTCCATCCTGACACCCTCACAATGTTTCTTAATGAAATGTTTCTACTCAGTTCAGTTTGTGTGTGGAGAAAAAGGCAAAGAAGGTTTGAAAAAATATTCCTCTCCCACCTTTCTTGCTGCCCTAGTTAATCCAGTAGTCTCTAGGTAAGGAACCCTACTGATTTTATTTAGTTGCTGAGAGAGCCATTTGCTTTTGTTTCTTTGGCATTTTTCATCATGAACTTCTTCAGAGAAATAAATTCACAAGTGTTTGGCTGTCATCACATGACAAGTTCTTCAGTCTTGATTGATGTAATCAGCAACAGACACACGTCAGAAAACAATTTATTATTAATTCCTTGCTGCATGCTTCTTAAATAGGCCTCGGGGGGTTCCTTATGTCTGCCAAGAAAATAGAATAATTCTTGTGAGTTTACATTTAGACTGTACCATAACTGGAAGAAGAAGTAATGACTTTGGAAATGAGAGGGAACAATTCCACATTACCTATTTCTGTGTCATGCCATTTTAATGAAAATTATTTTAAACTTAATGTCCCATTCAAATCAAAGGTTTTCTATAAAACCAGTAGCCTTACATAAAAAGCTCAATCTGTAAAATAAAATACTTGAAACAGCAGAAAACCGTTTAGGTATTTAAAAAGTGGGCTATTTTCCAGCAGGATTTCTGCCAGCCTTCAGCACATTCTCCCCCTTTTATGATTATTTTTGCCCCCTTCAGAATGGTGGAGCCTAATGAATTGCCAATCAGGTAGAGTTAAGCCAATGATATATGGAGCAAAAACATGTCTTTAAAAATAATTTGATGTAATTTATTAAAATGGACCATTTTGGTAGAAAATTTAGGCTCTTAGGAACAGAAATGGACTTAAGGAATTAAAAAAAAATCTCCATGAAAGACAACATCTTGTAAAACAAGTTCCAGCTGTTGGAAAAAAATAATATAACAAAAGCTCTAAAAATAATGAAGACCCTTTAGTTCTCCCCTCCCCCATATACTTGGATCCGCCAGACTTATTTTAAAAATCTTATATCAAGCAGTCTTGTCACTTAAAACTCAAAGCAGGTGAAGCTATGAAATACAGGTAGAAAAATTCCAAGCAAATCTAATGAAAATAATTTAAAGTTCTGTGTCACTTAATTACTTTTCTAAGATGTTTACATTTGAGTGGAATTTGGTTAAAAAATGGTAGGGTTATTTTTGTCACCTGTAGTGGTATTTTACAAATTTGTGTACTCTGGCAGCTTGCCCTGATTAAAAATTTAAAATTATGTTTCTAATGACACAGTTTCCATGAGATTAAAGTTTGATGGAATAATTCTGAAACTATCTTACCTCTTTCACTGTTCAATCAACTTCCTTATTAGAAATGGAAATTGTTTATGTCTTAAAAGCCATTGCATGTAGCATTATTTTGTGGTGGTTTAAATTATTATTATTTTTTGAATCAGAAGAGTATGTTTTTGTTAAATCCCTTGGGAGAGGTGAAAGATACAGTCCTTTGTAACAGGTGTGGTAGTCTTCCATTCTTGGGCCACATGTAGTGTTGCTTTACTTTGCTTTGTAAATTCAAAGACTTGGAAGCATTTTTCTTTTTTGGCGTTTTGATTCTTCTAAAAGTTTGCTGCTCACTTTCCATTTTAACAATATAAAAGTAAATTAACAGAGCCTTAGTTTAATCTGAGGAACCCTAGTTTTCTAATTAGATTTGACAGAGTTAAGGCACAGATCTTTCTTATGTCATTAGAATTGAGATGACATCAACATATTCTTTTAATTTAAATCCTTTTCTTTATCATAGCCTGAGCTAGAATAGAGGTAAAGATGTGTCAGTGATGCACTCTGGAAAGTTTTTCAGATCTAATCAATATGTAATATCCTACCTCAGAGTTTTGAGCAATTTTGTAGTGCAGCAAAATTCAGTTACAATATTCATTCACTTAATGGTGGTGCTTCCTATCCTCAAAGGCCCTATAACAGTAAATAGCCCATCTCATCATTACCCAAATTTAGATATACCACAGATCAATAATATAGTTTGGTGTTTCAAACCAACATCCAAGTAAGTAAACAAGTCAAAGCCAGAAGAAGATTAGAGAGAGGGGAAAATCTTAAAAAAAAAAAGAGGGAGAAAGGAGTTGAATACATGTCATTTAGAGGAAAGAGCTAGGTTTGAATCTGGACTCTGCTATTTACTAATTTTATGATTTAAAGAAAGCAAGTTCACCTCCCTGGACCTGACTTTTCTCATCTAATTAGATGGGTTAACTAGTTGGAATGAACGATCTATAAAGTCCCTTTCATTTCTAATATTTGAGATTCTGTTGTAGGAACTGAGGCTGTGTGCAGCTCACTCTGATGGGTAGGAAACACAAAACACAGGCAACTGAGTTTGTTTCATGTAGAAGTTAAACCAAAGCTGATGTCTTTTTGTGTCGTCTGTGTGCTAGCTATACACACACATTGGTCCATCAGTTTTTGCCCTATAGCTGTGGGTCTGGACAGTCGCTTCCATGTGTAGTAAAAATCTAATAATTGCTCAATATATACAGGAACATCATTTTATGTGCGTCTTACTTAGACATGGCCAATTTATACATCACTCTAATAGGCAAAATAAAAATGATTTGAAAGTGAAGTTAAACTATATTTTAATGTATTTTTTTCTGTTTCTTTTTCAGGTATGCTTTTGGTAAGTGATTATAATTCAGGAAAACAATCTCCAGGAATTTACCTGGCAATCTGTTTTGGGGGTATGTACCTTGAAAGGTTTTTTAGATATTTTGTTTGAGAATACTGCTTTTCAAAGACTTTAGAGAACAACTATTTAATATACTCTTTACTTCTAAAAGACTCAGCTGTTGTAATGCTTTAATATAATATTAGGTGCTTAGTCTTGGAATTCTAATTTAGGCAGGCACCATCTGAGAATGACCAGCTAATGCAGATGTGTGAAATCATGAATTTTTCAGATACATTATATGCCTAGAAATTCTATCTCCACCTTACTGGAATAGAATAAGGTTTTTGTAGACATAGTGGTGACAGTTCAATTACATTATAATGAATACATCCACAGATATTATTATTCAACTTGATTCTCTAGGGTACATGAAAAGGAGATATGCACATTTATGCATGTAAAAAGGATCACAAAGGCACTTCTCATCTTTACACACCTTGGTGAGTTTTCTAGAGCATCTCAACATAAAGCTGAAATTAGCATGGGGCATTCAAGTCCCAAATAGATTGGGCCAAGGGTAGCTTGATACTGTATTCAACATAGTTGAGTAACATCTGGATTTTTTAACCTACTTTTAAATTTACTTTGTTTAATCGGAGACATTTATGTGACCTGAATAAACACAGAGCAGGTAGGACTGACTCAGAGAGCATGTAGGTATATCCAGGTAGATGAATCCTGGGAAGTCAAGCTGGAAGAAAGAACTGTGCATAACTGTTATGAAGGGTGTTTGTGCCTTCTATTAATGATGCAAATTCAGATGGAATACTATTTGGTCTTGGTCTTGGTCTTGGAAGAGCAAGGAACATTTGTGTTGTTGTGTATGTTTGAAAATTATTATGCCTCTAAAAGATACTTAATCATTCCATAGAAATGCCCACTTCAGTTAAGGATTCCACTTTATTCTTGGGGATCATATTGTGAGAAAAGGAAAGCTTATTGTTTTATTTGGATCAATTACATCTTTTACTATGGGACTTCTATTTACATCGTTTTGTTAGTCTTCCTGGTATACATTGCTGTCTGCCTTGGGAGGGGGAAAATATTGAGGGGACAGATGGACGAGCAGATTCCTAGTAATATTGGTGGATTTTATTGCACAATCCCTGCTATACACTTCTCCTTTCTGAAAGGAATATTAGATTTAATAATATTATGGTAGTGGTTGTTTAATATTTATGAGTCTAATTCTTCTAGTGCCTGAGGCACCTTGGATATACTATTAACTCTTTCAGGCCGCTTGCATAGAGACATAGAATCTACAGTAGTTCAGTGAATTCTTAAATTCAGTGGTCATTTTAGACAATTAGGAAAAGATACTCCCCATGGTCCTATTTTTTCCCATTTCTTATTTAAGGAAAAATTCCAATGCAGAATTTCTATTAAAAATATTTATAGGCAAAGATTTAGATGATAGTAGAATCCCTTTCCCTAGTAGTCTTCAAGAAAAGGGTAGAATACAAATCATGCATGTGTTAGATGGGATTCTTATTCAGGAAATGGGTTAGCTTAAATGACCTCTAGGGTCCCTTCCAACTCTGAGGTTCCTTGATTCTGATTTGGTTTAGTTTACTTTTGGAATGAGTTTTATAGTCATATGCCCTCCTACTCCTTAAGCATTTATTATATGCAACTAAGTGTCTGCTTGAGGTGAAATTTTCTGTCTTTGAAAACATGATTAAAACCAGGGTTATATTGGAGTTATTATCAAAGTTACTCTGGAACAATTTAAACCTTAGTGGTTGGAGAGGGAGGGACTTCTTTCCCACAACTCTATCTTTCTTCACCCATTTAATGACATTTGTAATTAGCTGCTGCTATTCTGATCTCTTATTTAGGAAGAGGAACATTTATGCAGGACTCTTAACATTTACAAAACACTTTTATCCCAACGTGAACACTGCAAAGGTAGTAAGACCAAGTGTCTCATTAAATGATTATCCTTTTTCTCTTTAGGCACAAGGCAAAGTTGACTCTGCCAGCTCTTTTTTTGTTCTCCAAGAAAAACCTGTGATTCATCCTTCTATTTAGTTGAAACTTCATGTACAGGGAGAATGTCAATATTAATTTTAGTATGTCATTGCACCAATATCTCACATTTAGAGTATGCAAATATAAGAAAGATCTGTGATTTCATCAGCATAGGGAAGCTTCTATGTGGGAATTCCCTCCACTAAACCCTTTGTCTTATTAGATAAATCCAAGGGAATTAACACGGGCACATAAATTGTGATTTTTCTGAGGTCACAGAGACAGGACCTTAACTCAAGTCTTCTTGGATCCAAGCCTAGTACTATTTTATGATTTGTATTTAGAGTACAAGTCACTGGTATAGTGGATAGAGAGCTAGAACCTGAAAACCAAGAAGTCCTGGGTTCAGCTTCTGACTCTCATACACACTGATTTTGTGACCCCGGACAAATCATTTAACTTCTCTGAGCTCCACGTATAAGTTTTTAGAGGGAGTTTCATCATCCATGGAGTATCTTGCGGAAGAGTCTAGTTTGTGGCCTTCCTGTTGCAGGCAGCCTACAAAATTGCTGAGGGAGGCCATAACCCGATTAAAATGTAATTGGGAAATATTTAACAAAATAAGTAAGAATACATTAACATATAGATAATGGTAATATGTGGTTTTTCTAAGTCAGTTTCCTCATCTGTACAGTGAGGATAATAATAGCACCTCCCAGGGTTGTTGTGAGGTTCAAATGAGATGATAGTCTATACAGCACTTAGAATAGTGCCTGGCACATAGTAAGAACTACATAAATATTAGCTAACATTATTATTATTATTATAAATGAGGCAAAGCAGTGGCATGAATGTTTTAGATGTTGTTACTCTTAAATTTCAGCAAAGTGTTAGGCAATTGCTTTCTGTTCTGCATAGTCTTGTTAGTCTGCTTTGGGAGGGAGAAAACATTCAGTGATTGTGAAATCTCTTGTGGACTCAAGGGAGAGATAAAGGCTAGATTAAAAAACTGCCTCTTCTACTTAGTATACCCATGCCACATTGTTTTCTGGAATCTGCTGGAAGTATCTACACCTCATACCTCTGCATGAACTTGTTTTCCAATTTCTAGTATCTTTTTGCCTGTGATGTCTGAGATAGGAAACAAATTAGTTTTTTCTATAAAACTCATGGCTTTTACCTACATTGGTACTGCCCCAATGTATGGATTACCTAAGACTGTTCTGGTGTGATGCTGATCTATTTCCTTAGTTTGAATGCATTGGTTCTTCTCTCTCTCTCTCTCGCTCTCTCTCATTCACTCATTCCCTGTATGGTATGAAATGTTCCAGTTTGGAAGTGCTGACTCAATAGACTGCTGTTGAAATGGAGTTGTAAGTTGCCTTAGAGGTGTGGGACCTCAGATTGTTATTATTGTACAGTAATAGGGCTGATGAAACAGGGGGTGCCAGAGAGGCAAAGTGTGTTTTTACTTAAGGCTATTGTTGAAATGCATACTTCTCCCTTCTGTGGCTCAAAGAACATAGTATCTGAGCTTCATAGCTACCTTCGTTTTTTATACTTCTTTTGTTGCCTCTGCTTCCCACTCCCTCTACCTCCCAGAAAGGCTTCTCTTATGTGAGTTTAAAATTGACTTTTAGCATTGGCTGGTCAGTCTGTTAGTTGTAGAATCTCCTTTAAGAGCCAAAGCTGATCCGATGGACTGAGATGTGATAAGGAGTAACACATAAATGTTTACAGGAAAATGAAATCAATGTTGGTAGAAAACACGAGGTCTTGGGGCAGCTAGGTGGCACAGTAAATGGAGTGCTGGCCCTGGAGTTAGGAGGACTTGAGTTCAGATGTGGCCTCAGACACTTAACACTGGCCATGTGACCTTGGGCAAGTCACTTAACCCCAATTGCCCTGCGTTCTCCCTCCAAAAAGCAAAAAACAAAAACAAAAAACAAAAAAACCATGAGGTCTTAACTTTTTTTTTTTAATTATTTCTATGACCATGCTTTCCTTGATTTTTTAGGTGCTCAATGGAGTTAGTGTGGTGTAATAGTAGGTACTGAGTCTGAAGGCCTAATTCCAAGTCCCAGCTCTTCCACTTAACTGCTTAGGGAAGTCACTTCACTAATTTCAAGCCTTGGTTTCCTCAATAGTGAAATGGTGAAATCTGCTCTACCTTCCTCTCAGGATGGTTGGGAGGAAAATGTGTGTAAGAATACAATCCTATAAAAAATTGAGCTGCTATTTCATTATTTACTTATTTTTCAAGATTAACTGTAAAACTTAGTCTTCAGGATGACTGAATGGGTAAAGCATTTATTAAGTAAGTGCTTACTGTGTACAAAATACCATGCTAAACACTGGGGATACAGGTTGAAAAGTAAGACAGTTCCTGCTGTCAGGGAGCTCACATTTTAATTGGGGAGACATCTATGAAAGGTTTCAAGTCAAATAGAAAAGTCCTGTGGTTCTTAGGGTGTATCAGCAAAACAGTTGGTCATGCCTTTTCTTGAATGTCATTACAGCATTACAATGCAACATATTTCCGTAAGTTCCCTATTGCAAACAATTTTGTTCTTACCACATTTTTTTCCCCCATAACATATATATTTAGTGATTCACATCATCACCATGCAGGCTTCTAGGAAAATAAATTGGTGTGCTAATTAAGACATTCAAGTTAATGCTTTAAGCTTTAAATGTAGAAGGAAGTACTATCTTTGTGGGAAAAAGTTGCCCTGGGGTAGACTGTTAAAAGTTGGAGTGGGCAAAATTGTCAGAGAACTTTCATTTTTAACTGGTCTGAAGATATGATTATGGCAGTATCTAATTTCATTTTAACAAGTTCATAACACGTATGACATCTGTCCCCTAAGAAACTCAACGTATTTAATTTTTTTCATTCTCATTTGATTGTCCAGAATTATTATGAACAAACTAGAGGTAGTTGTGCCTTTCATTTTAAGGATGTAGAGACAGAGTAGGGATGTTAAGAGAATTTTTCCCAAGTTCCTATAAGCGAGTGGTAGAGTATGAACTATGGCCCAAGATTTTCAGGTGTCATGGGAAGTACCAGTTTACCTTTTTTCTTAATATGGCTAAAATTTTTATCTGGACACTGGAAGTTATAGTATAATTAATCCATTTTTCTTAAATGACCACTGTTCTTCTCAGACTGAGTAGATTGTGATATATCTACTTTTATCTCCTGAATCAGTAAGTAACCTGCCACTGTTCTTCAAATTCTTTGTTCCCAGTAGGATTCCTTTAGTCCTGTTTTTAGATAAAATGCTGTTGCTGAATAAGATGAATGAAATGTAAATTCGAAGTGACTTTGTCAGAACACAGGAAAACCACAATATTTTTGTTATAATATAGCTGAAACAACAATGTGGCCATCCTTTTTTGTTTTTGAAGAAGTTGCATTGAATATCGCTGGACTTTGAAAGCAGTTACAGTTTGGTAACATTTACTTCAAAGAACAATCTTAAAAAATAATTCATCAAGTAAGCTTTGTAAATGCTGACTGTTTCCTGCACCTCTGCAGGAAGTGTGCTTTTGGATATTTGTGAGGATGGCGTAGGGTAGCATTCTGAGAACTGCATGCTGTCTGGGTGAATTTTAAAAGACAGCAAAAGGCTACCAGGGCAGAAGTCACAGCGAGCCATTGGGCCAAATGGGATCCGCTGGCAATACCTTTGATTGCTTTTTGTTATTTACCTGTAAGTGAAAGCTACTAAAAATTCTTCTCCCTCAAGACAGTGAGGTATGAAATTTACGTGTAGCAGTTTGCATGCTGCAAAACTTTGGGAGTAATTTTTACTGGTTTCTGCAGAGAGATGGAGCAATATTTTGTATAGTAAATCCTTGCTTTATGCTGGTAAAATTAGAACATGTGAAAGGCTATCATAGTCCTTCACTGAGTGCCGAGTCATATTAAATACTACATTTAACACCCTTCAGATGTTTCTAAAAAAGTAGGGATTCTTGAAGATCTTCTGAGTCAATCAATCAACATTTATTAAGTGTGCTAACTGCTGGGCATATAAGAAGAGGCAAAAGATGGGCCCTTCCCTCAAGAAGTTTACAGTCTGATAGGGGAGGCAACATGCAAACAAATATATGCAAAGCAAGCCATATACAGGATAGATAGAGGAAAAAAATGACAGGGATTTACAGGGAGGGGGGAAAGGAAGATACTGGATTTAAGAAGACTTGGGGAAGGCTACCTGTAGAAGGTGGGATTTTAGTTGGGACTTTAAGAAAGTCATTAGTCAGAGTTGAGGAAGGAAAGTATTCCAGGCATGGGGAAGAGCCAGAGAGAATACCTGAATTTGAAAGATGGAATGTCTTGTTTAAGGAGCAGCCAGAAGGCCAGTGCCACTGGTTTGGAGGGTATATGTGAGGGAGTAAGAAGACTAGAAAGGTAGGATGGGGCCAGGCTATAAAGGGCTAGGGACAATAGCAATGATCTGATACCTAACTTCAGAGGACTAAGGTAGGTTTAGCATTAATATAATTTCAACCTATTTGTGGATATTACCAAAGTTGACTGATTTCATTTAGTCATAGACTCTCAGAGTTGAAAGGGACACGAGATTATTTGGTCCAATATGTACTTGAGCAAGATTCCCATATCTGTCATTACTGAAATGTGGTCACCAAGCCTCTAACTTGGAGACCTCCAATGATGGGGACCCTCTATTGCCTTCTTCTAGTCCAGCAGTTCTCAACCTGTGGGTCACGACCCCTTTGGGGGTCAAACAACCCTTTCACAGGGGTCACAAGGGTCGCGTAACACCATTGAAAAACACATATTTCCAATGGTCTTAGGAACCGAGACACCACTCCTCTATCTGTCTGCAGGCGAGTCTGTCCACATGCAGATACACCCACATATGAGTATTAAAGGGTCGTGGCATTAGGAAGGTTAAGAACCATTGTTCTAGTCCAATCTACTTTGGAAACTATAATTATTAAGAAGTCTTATCTTTTATTGAGCCAAAATTTGTCTTCATATCATATACCTATTATTCCTAGTTCTACCACCTGGAGCCAAGCAGAATAAATCTAATCCCTCTTCTATACGCCAACCTTTTAAATGCTTAAAGGCACTTGATAATATCTCTTCTTTCAGCTAAAGCTCTGTTTGTTTAATTGATCTTTGCATGATATGGTTTCAAGTTTCTCACCATATTAGTTGCTTTTCTTTGAAATACTCTAGCTCATTTCTTCTACCCTTCTTAAAATATTTTTCCTAAAGCCAAAACTAGCATTCCAGATTTGGTCTGAATGTATAAAGTAGGACAGGACTATATAGTTATTTCATTGTGAACATTACACTTCTTTTAATTCTGTCTAATATTGCATTAGTTTTTTTGGCCACTGTGTAATACTGTGGACATATTGAGCATGCAGTCCACTAAAATTCTCAAATCTCTTTTATATGAAAACACTTCATATGAACTATCCATATCTCTATCACGTGCAGTTATAGTTCTTTGAATCCAGTTACATTTCATGTCATTAAATATGACCCATTGTCCTGGTCTATTGAGAACTTCTAGAGTTTGATCCTTTTTCTTTAGATAGTTCCCATTTTCTTCCTTATTGAAGATTTTTTTTTAAATTGGAATTTTATTCTTGAGAGCCTTCCCATCCTTCTTGAATTGACTCTTCTTGTAGAATGAATGCTATGGGATCCTAGCTCTTCATCTTAAATATTTCACTACTGAGTCTAGGCCATGTAGCAGACTGTGTTCAACTTGCCTCTATGTATCTATTAAAAAAGAAAATGGATGTCATGATTCCTTCTTCAGGATAGGAATATCTTTTTTTGGGGGGGACAAATATTTTATAGTAGAAGAGAATTAAACATATGTGGATGTTGATCTCATAAGGGGAAAATTAGGACTGAAAAAGATAAGCATGCATAATTTTATAAAAGTATAAAGAGTCCTAGTTAAGACCTATTACAAATTGTTCTGCAAAGGGATTTCTTTTTTGAGGGACATCTGTATCCTACTTTTGTGTCTGTCATTACTTATTTTGACACCAGAACAGAAACTCTGAATTTAATACTCCTTTATCTCTTACTTGCTCTTTCTTGCCTAAGTGGCTCAAAGTTCACTTTTTACCACCATTCCAACAAATTCTTCTGATTGTTTATGATTGCCTAGGAATCAAATAATTCATCATATAGGACTACTTTTGGTATCTTGACATTTTCATTTACTTTATGTAAAGAAGGATGTATGTAGTCTGTTGCTGGACCTTAGTCAAGGACTTCCCTATTGGCTTCCCTGTATTCCCTTTAGAATCCAAGATTGATTCTACAACACGATGAAGTATTGGAACAGAACGTTAGTGAATGTCTGTCTGCCTCTCCTCTGAAGACCAGTACAACCACAACGTAACACATTGTACATTTATTAGGCACCTACTCTTTGCCAGGCACTGTGCTAAGCCCTGGGGATACAAATAAGAAAGAGACAGTCCCTGCCCTCAAGGAACTTAAATGGGGGAAGACAGCGCACAAAAGGAAGCTGGAAAGTGGGAACGAGGTCGAGAGAGATGGTATCTGGTACTGGGGTCACGATGATGGTAGAGACCGAGAATCCAATGAGTGATTGTTGTTTAATTGTTTCAGTTGTGTCTGACTCTTTGTGACCCCATTTAAAGTTTTCTTGGCAAAGACACTGGAGTGATTTGCCGTTTCCTTCACCAGCTCATTTTACAGATGAGGAAACTGAGGCAAACAGGGTTTAGTGACTTGCCCAGGATCACATATCTAGTAAGTGAGGCCAGATTTGATCTTAGGTTTTCCTGACCATATAGCTGCCCTAAATCCAAGGAGTAAAAGTGGTGGGAAATGGAGAGTTGTTGTTGGTGGTTTTTTTTCTCTTTCAGAGAAGTTTTTTATTCCTCTCTCCAGTTAGAAGGGCAGAAGTTACTGATGGTAATGATTAGGTGTAAATACAAAAGCTGATAAGCTGATGAAATCTCTGTAATGATGAGTTTCTTGGTGATGGACTTTTCCTGGAAAGGAGAAAGGAGGTAGTGAAATCCAAGGAGTACTAGCCTTTTCACTACAATGTTGGCTACTAGGTGATGAATATTTTTTGTTTTAGCCACAGTCAATTATAAAGGCTGTTTGCTGAGTTACAAAGAATCATCATTTATGTCTGCGGAGGGACTACCCACACGGATAAAACTATACATCCTTGAGGAAAACCAAAATAAAGGATTGAATTTCAATTAGGCTCTCAAAAATCACTCTCAAAGAGGTAAAATGTCTTATTTTCTAATTTTTCTGTTCCTCAGCCTTTAAAAATGATGACTTTCAAAGATGATCTAACTCTGCTATTTGTGCCATTATAGGTCTTTATAAGATTTTTAATACTGAAATTGTGCTAGAGGAAAAGTACCCTAACAGTAGCATATAGGGTAGGTTATAGTTGGAGAGAGACTGGAAGCAGAAAGACCTGGTAGGGTGTAATCAAAATAATTGAAAATACAGTAATTGAAGTCTTGAGATTATGTGGACTTATACTAGGAAAGTAGTTGAGACATTTCAGAGCAGTATTCTAAAATAGTGTTGATACTGAAAATGATGACATTCCCTTGACTAGAAAAAAGAAATTCTAATTTTTTTGATGTACTCATAACTGGGATGAAACTAGTCTATAGTTCTTAAGAACTGAGAGGCACACCTCATGCTATTCACACAGATTATTATGATTATAGTTAGAAATGAATAGGACTTCAGAGTTTTTCAAATTCTGTCCTCTAATTTAACAGATGAAGGAACAGAAAAGTCTAGAGACTTACGTAATTATGGTCACAAGGGTTGTAAATTGTAGAGTTGTGATTTGAACCCAAGTCCTCTAACACCAAATCCGGCACTCTTTAAAGAAATAATGAATCATTTATATAGCAATTTTGAATTGTATAGTGGAGAGACTAATATGAATATGATAGACTCATAATTTTAAAGTGCTGATGTTAGGAGCCCGGCACCTCCTCTGTTTTGGGGCTGAGCCTGTTAGCGACAAGTATTGCCATACAGATCTCTGAAATAAGGACAAATTTCAGGAAAAGAGTAAAGGTAGCAGGAAAACAAGAGTGCTATTTCAGGGTCTAAACTGAGTTATGGTATGCCTGTGTGTTTTCGTTTAAAAGAAAAAAAAGCATTTGGAACATAGAGCTTAGAAATGTCTCTAATAGTAATAAGGAGAATGTAATAGACCTTGGTATGTTTAAGAAAAATGATACATGATGGTAGTTGCTGCCTAAGATTGATTACAAAACTCTTACCAATAATAATTAGAGAGAGGGTTTTCAAACAGAAAAGAGTATAATAAAAAAACTAAACAAGATAATATGTAATTTAAGATACAGTTGTAATTTGCTTTGATTTAATAAAACGAGAAATTATATGTCCACGACATTTATGGTGTAAGAGTTGTAGACTATCTTTTAAAACCATTTTAGGCAAGATATTGACAGTTAAGGGAATTATGTTTAAGTGGATACTGACCATTTTTGTTTTTTAACTAATGTTACAATCTTGTGTTTCTATTTCTCATGTAGAGTGGGAAACTTTTCCTTATGCCTTATTAAATCTATTTTTCAAACTGTCACTTAACTAGGTCTAGTGACAGAATCGGATGTTTATATGGCCCTGGACACTTGAACTCTGGTGTTTTCAATCACAACAGCACCTCTTGCCAGCCGTTGTGAATTAAATACTCCTTGCGACCTTTTACCCTTGCTGCTCTTAAATTCATGCTTTAAAAACAGCTTAATGAGGGGTTTACTGGCCCAATTGGAAGTTTTTATTAAAACCTATTAGTACGCTAGAGTAGCTTGCCTGAAGGAAGCGATTAGCCCAGAGCAACTAAGCTTGGAGCTGGCCTCTAGCCACACCAGGTTTTCACTAAACTGTTTCCAGATTCATGTTAACCCTAACACTAGAGTTTGCATGGTATTCATATCCTCTGTTTTAATTTATAGTTCATCTAATTCTCTTCCCAGCCCCCCATGTTCTAGAAAGCAGTTTGTTTTAATTCAATTATTCTTACAGTCAGATGCGGCCTCACTCATCCAGGTTTGATTTGCTCATGAACCTCAATTATGTGGACTAGTCCAAATGTTGAATATTGCTATCCCCAAAGAAGCTAAAAATAAGTCTGGGCCCTGTTTGGAATCTTCAGTTTGTACTTCATGGAATCTTTTTCCTAGAAACTTCATGTATACATAGAAAAATCATTTACGTCATTATAACTGTGAAATAGTTAGAAAAATTAGGTTATCAGTGTGTCTTGTGCTGACTTCTGACTTTTGTTTATAGTCAAGATGAGAATTTAGGTGAACTGCTCAGATATTTTTTAGGGAGAAAAAGGTAAAGAAATTGTAGGCCCATTGATAATCTTCTTACTGCATGATGTTTTTCAGTTTTCCTTTTGAATGTTTGGGCCAAACTACCATATATCTTTAAGTTGAACATCATTCTGTCATTAAAGCTACTACTCTATAAAGTAATCTCTATAGTAACTGCCCAAGTTATTTTAAGGGAAGAACTATCTCAAGCAAGCAGAGATGATTGTAACAGACCTGGAAATTCCACAAGTGAGAAAAAATGTGCTTTGAATCCTTTTCTCTGACACATTTTCTTCATTTTTATTTTTAGTTGTTTGCCATATTAGCAAGGTATGGTATTTAGACTTTTGGGCTGGGGATAATGATACCTATTTTTGATTAGAATGTATTTTTTTGTGTTTACAATTTTTATTTGATTTGTCTTTATATTAGCTTAATTTCTGATGTTCTTTCCCTACCCAGTGAGTTTTCCTTTGTAACAATTTTTTCTTAAAAGTGAAAGAAAATCAGCTCATCAAAACTGGGGAGAGGCTCATTATCAGGTCTTTTGATTCCATTCTTGTATCTTAGCTATTTCATAGGCTCCATCCAGAGATGAACCATTTTCGTGTAACATTCAACAAATTTAATAATATGTACCTGTTATTAGTGTAGCAATAGAAGAAGGATGACCCCGCTCATAAACAGGATTACTCAGTTTATCAAATCCATTTACTGGTTAGCTTTCCTCCTGTTATTTTATTTGTTTCCATGCTTTATCTTATCACCCCAAATTCTATATTGATCTAGGTTTTTATTTATATATTCTTTTCTTAATTAATAAAATTTAAACATCTCTCAATTAAACTCAGAACTCCCACCCCAATTAATTACTTAGTATTTATTTAATAAAAATGGAGATACATTTGTTACTTATATCTCTGTACACATATTAAATGGGGAGGAGACAGCAGTTCGCTAAGGCATAGACACAAGGGTGGGGAACCTGAGGCCTCGAGACCACATGTGGCCCTTTTGTCCTCAAGTGCAGCCCTTTAACTGAATCCAAACTTCACAGAAGAAATTCCCTCAATAAAAAGGATTTGTCCTGTAAAACTTGGACTCAGTCAAAAGACTGCACCCAAGGACCTAGAAGGCCACATGTGGCCTCAAGGATGCAGGTTCCCCACCCCTGGTACAGAGAATTTTACCTGTAAAAGTGGAGGAAGTACACACAAATTAAATCCTGAGTTTTAAATATTGAAGTTATAACATTTTAACCTCTTTTAAGTTCAGATTCTTAGTACTACTACTACTGCTACTAATATTACTACTACCATTGTTGTAGTGAGGCCTTACAGTGATTGGCTCAACTGTTAAAACGTTAAATGTTAAAATAATCCATTTCCCCTTTGTTATAGAATTTGTTAACAAATTGTATTTTCAGTAATTTATTTAATCCTGAGAGATCAAGGAATTTAACATAGATAGATATGAGTAACAAACATACCTCTATTTTTATTTAATAAGTACTTTTTGTTTAACTTGAGTTAGTTTTCTCAGCTTAATTGATTAATTAAATTAATTAATAAAACATTTTTAATAAATGTTTATATTTTATTTATGAATAAAAGAATATGTAAATACACCCCTGGGTCAACATAGAATTTGGGATGATAAGATATAGTGTAGGAACAAATAAAGTAACACACTGAGGGGTGGTCAAAAAGTGTAGTCGATAACCTAAGTAACCCTTTTATATGTGAGGGATCATTCTTCTAATATTGCTACATTAATAACAGGTACATGTTATTATTTATTGAATGTACATGAAAATTGTTCATCTCTGGATGGAGCCTGTGAAGTAGCTAAGATACAAGAATGGAATCAAAAGACCTTCCATGGGCAACATAGCCATGAATCCAGCTGACAGTAAGTTGATAATCACGTGTTAAAACAAATGCTTTATCATACAGAGCTGCAGAAATAGAGGGATTTACGTTGGCAAGTCAGGGAAATGTATTATCCCTTAAGGTGCCTAGATTTCTAGATCAGTGTAGATTATACAAAGAAATGGTAGTAACTGCAAATCATTACTTTAAGGTGTTAAAACTTAGCATCTCCTACACCTAGCAGACTGTGATCTGGTGGCTAGACTTATACCACAGAAGATCACTATCTTTCATAAACTAAAAGATGAGTCATCACCAAGCTTCATATATAGACTTCAGAATATCCCGTAAAACTCAGTGGTACTGGAACCAGACCATCATCACACAATAAACTCACAATTGCCCACTGATCCCCTAAAACTTTAAGAACAAAAATTTTAGAAAATGTTTCCATACCAAATACTTATGAACTTCAAGCTGCATGGAATGAAAAGCTGTCAATATGTGAGGACCCTGCAGAGAAGATTAAAATCACAGGAAGCCAGGAGTGGGTGCATTTCATCCCTGTTCTGTCTGTCAGTGGAGCTGTACTATCAAGTTTCAGTGGACCCATTGAGGACCTTGCATCATAATATTTTTATTCAACTACAGAAATAAGTTATTTTATTCATATGTTCAACAGTCTATAGAACATTAACTATGGAAAAGAATATGATCAGAATAGGAACTTACCTGAGATCCCTTTCTATCTGAATCCTGTTGGAAAAGGTAAGAAAGAGAAAGATGATGATGATAACATTACTGTAACAATAAAAGAAAAACAGTACAATAGTGACTTGTTTCTATCAAAACCTTATCAAAAGAAGATGAGGATAAGATAACTATGATAATAATAATGATATTAATAGCTAACATTTCTGAAGGTGATTAAGCTGCTCTTTATTATGCTTTGAGATTTTGAACAGCTTTTCTCCAAATTTCTAACATATTATTGACATTTTTAATAGCTTTCCAAACATCATTAATTTAGATCTTTGCTCTCAGAAGTTAGGGCCCAAATATTACAGAGAAAGAAACTGAGGTATAGAGAGGTTAAGTTGCTTACCACCATCACTTAGGAAGTGAATGTGATGGATGTAGTCTTGATTTTCTGCTCTGTGCCTTAGCTGTTCTAAAGAGCTGGAATAATTTTCCAGGACATTTTGGTTCCTATAAACAACTTTGTATTCTAAGTATCTATAAAATCCCTGTGAGCGGGGCAGGACTGGTGGAAGTAAAGATAATGGCTATCCCTTTTCAAGGTTCCTTTGGACTGGGAGCCATAATATTCCTAGGGGCATCTCTGGGCTTCCTGGGCCTGTCCCATACAAAGACTACCTAGTTCCTAGAGGTGTCAGAGTTAGCCACTTTTGTCAGACTCCAATAAGGATCTTGTGAACAAACTCATCTTTTGAAAATACAGTTACCTTTTAAAGGGCTAGTTTACCAGCCATCTACTCCTTAGTTGAAATAAACAATTAGGTTATTGTAGAGAACTAATTTTCAAGACATTAAATGTGTTTTTCTTTTGTTTTTGTTTTTTGAGTCTGGCTGGTGGAGAAGTAGGAAAAGAAGGGGAATTTGGAAGGTAGACTTGGTGATGGGTAGGCTTGGATAGAGTAAGGAACTTTGGACAATTAAAGGGCAATATGAGGGTACTGGACACCTACCAGTCAATAAAAATGGTAGGAGAGGGGTTCAGAAAGGGAGATAGGAGAGTACCAATAAAATTGTGACTATATTCCAGTTTTTCTTGGCATAGAATGTTGGATGATTTCCTCATAGTATTTCCTGAATGAGTTATGAGGATTATTTCAGGGAACTGTGATTCTTAAACTTACCCAGCCAGTCTTCCCAGGCCAGGTTAGTCTGAATTATGTAAATATTCTTTAGACATTTCAGTTCAGACTCATGCCCATCTCATTTAATGACAATAACAATAATTAACATTTACATGTTTAATATCTGCTACATATGTATATAGTTAACTAAACTACAGATACTGTAGATTGAGACTATGGATAGTGTTATTGTATCTTTAAAAGTGAAATGGAATATTGTAGAAAAGGCACTTTGGGTTGGCCATTTGGAATTAAAGTTGTAGGTTCTCCCTCAGGACTCGGGGACTCTTACTTTGATAACTTTCTATTTATATCCTTTGACCATTCATCAAAATTCATATCCCTTGCTTTTTTTTTTAATTTAAAATATTTCATTTGTTTTAATTGGTCAAAATCTTTTTTTACCCACCATTCCAGCTCCTTTACCAATTGAGAACACAAGAAAAATAAAACATATTCCAAACATGTGTCATTAATCAAATCACATTTCCATATTGGTTGTGTTCAAAAGAATATGTCTCATTCTTCATTCTGAGTCCTCTCTATTGGGGGTATAGCATGTTTCGTCATTAGTCTCTGGAGTCCTGGTTGGTCATAACACTATGAAAGTTAAGCACAATAGTATTCCTTCTCATTTATACTATAACTTGCTTATCAATTTCTAATTTATGGAAATTCCCTCAGATTCCCATCCTTTTCTACCTCAAAAAGAGCTTGAAATGTGATGTCTGGGCTCTTTTTTGGTCACGGCATTCAGATAGTCCAGTGATTCTTAAGTATTTTCTCCTTGAACTGTTGTTTAACTTTGAAGTACCATACATTTTCTTCTGTTTTTCCCAACCTTTTGCCTTTGTTTAAATTTTTCTTGTTACTTTATGACATCATTGGCTTTTATTTGGTCCCTTTTAATTTTCAGGGGGTTTGTTGCTTGGGTAAGATTTTATACCTCTTGTACCAAACTGTTAATTCCCTTTCCAATTCTTTATTTTATGTCTCATTTCTTTTCCATTTTTTTCTTTCTTCCTGGTGATTAGAGTGTTCCATGGACTGAGCTTCCCTTTCCAATTCTTTATTTGATATTTCTCATTTCTTTTCCATTTTTCTCCTCTCCGTGGGCACTGGAGTGCTCCATGGACTGAGCTACTACCCCACTCTGTGTCCATTGTGCACAGACTTCCCTGTCTGTCTCCCTATGCTGAATTGGGCTGGATGAATCACTGTGACTTTTTCTGGATTCCCTTATCAAGATTCCATCTGGTGCATTTTCTTTATCTGTTTGAAGGAGTTGATGGTCTGGAACTTGCTGCGTTGTTTCCTATCACTCTGCCATTGTGGCTTTGCCTCAAAGTCAATATCCTTTTACAATTTATCAAAACTCTAATATTAATTGAGCTCTTATAACAAAGCAGTCCTACTACTCCCTAATTGATTTCCTGTACTGTGCACTACAGCAGTTATTCCAAACCTTTTCTTCCTTCCTGAAGCTTCCTTTGAGGCCACTGTCTCTGTGTTCTACTGAGGACCTGCCTCATACTTGACAAAAAAAAATGAAGTTATTAAATTCCCGCCCTTCTCTTCATTTCATATCTCTCTAACATAGTTTCATGCCCCCACCCCAACCCCAGGCCGCATCACTGATGATGGGGAAACCTTCTTGCTTGCCAAGGCTAACCATCTATATGGTAGCCTTAATTCCCTTCTCCAATAGATTTACCCTACCATCATCCCTTTTATTTCTTCAGACTTTAATCTTTCCCTGTGTACTGGACCCTTCCGTGCTGACTAGAAATATATCCAGTCTCCCCATCCTTCAAAAGACCTTTATGTGCAGCAGCTATTGTCCTATATCTTCTTCCCTAAGCCATCCATAATTTTTCTTGACCTAACTGTAGCATTTGATGTTATTGACTATCTTTTTAACGATAGCCAAGAAACTTATTTTTTAAAAATCAAAATACTCAAATTATTAAACTGTATACAAAGAAATTCACAGACCCACAAAACAGTAGTAATTTAAAAAATAGGTAAAGTGTCAAAAATATTTACATTACTACAATGTGTATGTGAACATTCATATATATATATTCTTGAATTGTTTTCATTTCTAGATAAGTATAACTGTTCTTGGAAAGAAAATACAATAGAGATTTAATGTCAAGTACTTTCCTAAGAAAGGTTCAATAAGCTATCTTCTTTTTTAGAGCACAAACATAGCATCAGCATTTAATGTTAGGAGAAATATGGCACCCTTTAGTATGATATTTTCTTTTTAAAAATGTGTAAACATCAAAGAAACTGGGTTGCAACATGTTTTTGACAGCTTATTTCCAAGTTCTAAAGAAATCTAGGGATTTAATTCTAAAGCAACCAACATCTAGTAGGAATTCTTGAGCAAATAGAGTCTCTTATCACCACAAGTATTTCATAAGTGGTGCAGGAAGGAAAGCTGAATGTGTTTCTCTATTATTTATGTTAATTATGCGTCTTGGAAGTTACTAGAGTGGTAAACTTCTGCTCCTCCATGTAGCCATACCATTTCAGTGTGTTAGTAACATAATAGAAAACTGAACCACATGCTTCATGAGTGCACAGGATTTCTGTTCATTTCATAGACTCAATTGCATAAGAAATAAACTGGTGGTCTTAAATCTGAATAGTCTTTCAGTGTCTTCATGACTTTATCAAAGGATATGTTTGTTTTCAGCAGTTGTAATCCGTTGCTGTAGCAATACTTGCATAGCAAATTCCAACTTCCTCCTCAAGAACTACCTCAACGCGTTGGGGTCCTGCTGATAATATCTCTCTATTCCCCCAAATGTAGATAATCAAACTTTCTGCCTAATAATTAAAATGAGGTCTGATAATTAAACTGCTTATCATTACTCCTTTTGAGCAGCATTTAAACCAAGATCTTTTGAAGTTTCTATGAGAATGTTTCTAATTTTAGGGCTAAATGGCTCAGCTATTAGAATAAGATACAGTCCTACAGAGTAGTCATGACTAGTATCATAGAAAATCCACGGCCTTTTGGTGGTCCTATCAACTCCAGACTATTTGATTTCCTATTCCATTAGCATGCACAGTATAGTGGGAAGAGTGCTAGATTTAGAGTCAGAGGACCTGGGTAGTTCCTGGCTCTGCCACTTACTACCTGACATACCATTTTACCTCTTTGACTTTTCAGTTTCCTAACTGTAAAACGAGGAACTTGGATCAGATGACCTTTTAGGTGCTTTCCAGTTATAAAGCTATGGCTCAATCTTCTTTCTATTAGATCATGGATCTTGCTAAGTTAATTCTCAGATGAGGATCCAATGAGATAATGTATGTAAAGTGTTTTTGCAAATCTTATAGCTCAATATAAATGTCATTTACTATTATATTTAATATTTAAAATTTAAAAGTAGCTTTTATCATCTTTTCCTGATTTTTATAGATCATATAGAAAGGCTAATAATTTCTATGAGCTTATCTTGTATCTTATTTTGTGGAAGTTGCTTTTATTGAATCTCTTGGGCTTTCTTAATAAATTATGATAATCTGAAAATAGAGACATAGTAATTTCCTCTCTACACAGATTTTTCCTTTAGTTTTTCTTGCTTTCTGCTGGTAGTTAGCATTTCTAGGATCATGTCAAAGAATAATAATGTATGTAGGAAGGTTTGTTTAACCACCATTGTTCAACAAGGAAGAGGGGGAAGTTTGTAATTTTTCCCCATTACATGTAGTGCTGACTCAGAGTGTATACAAGAAAATATTTCTTCTTGATCCTGCTTACCTTTATCTTTTGTGGTATTAAGCATATGCATGTTGAGAGGCAACATGGTATAATGAGTAGAGAGTTGGCTTGATTTAATTCTGGGCTCAATTAATTATATAATTGTAAAACTCGTCCCAAATATGAGTTTTGACTTACCAACTCAATAAGATAGCCATCAGCCTGAATTGTTACTATGATATATATTCATTGATTTAGTTTTTCATATGTTTGTTTTTAGGTTAATCTCTTTAGAATGCTCATGGATTTCATGAAGGAGGCCCTTTAGTGTTATATCATGTGCAGATGAGAATATCTGGAAGACCTTAACATTTATAAACAATCTTTCATCCATTGGGACCTTGTACAGGGAAATGTCTATGCAAATTAAGCATATATTTTTTTCAAGCATACATTTTTCTATTTTCTGTTTTGCATATATTGTCAGTATGTATAGTGAATAGAAAATTGACATTGAAACCAAGAAGACCTGAGTTCAAGACCCGTCTCTGGAAAATACTTACTGAGTGACCCTGGGCAACTCATTTAATTTCTCAGTGTTCTTGGTAGCTCTCTAAAGACTAAGTTGTGAGAGATGAGTTTCCTTATCTTTCAGTTCTTTATATCAACAAAGTGACATATCTAGTCCCTACCCATGTTTCGTATGACTTTGGCAATTGGACACAATTATCTTTGTGTTTGCATTTATCAAGAAGTATATGATGAAAAGAGGTGATTTCTGGATTTTTAATTTTTAATTTTGTCTTTTTTCTGTCATATAGCTTCTTCTATAGATATTCTAGGGGTGATATGGCTTAATTAGGTCTCACTTGAAGCTCTCTGTAAATATTTTTGGTGGAGGTTCTACTATTTTTCACCCTTTTGTGAGTTGATATGACTTACAATCTTTCATTGTGTTTAATAAATGAATTTGTATTATGCATATTTATGTTGCTCTTGATCACCCATCTTTCTCAGCTCTACAGAGAGATTGTTTGCTGGCTAAGGTAGTTTCTGAGCATATGTGATCTCACTACTGTGACTGTTTTATTTAAGTTAACCTTTTGCTGGAAATGATGATGATCTTGATCAACATCTTTGCCTTTTTCTATTTCCATTTTTTAAAAAGCTCTGGCAGTTTATTTTAATAAGTCTGGTTGGTACTTTTGCATTCTTTTGGAGTGTCTTCTCATCTTTATTTCTTCTATGGTAGAGCATATTGGTTTGTAAGCTCAATATAAATAAACAGTGTGTTATGACTGCCAGAAAAAAATAATGCTGTCTTAGGTTATCTTGTGATACGGTGTCAAGGACAAGGAAGATGAGAATATTTTCCCTTTGTCAGACCACATCTGGAGTTTGTGTTCAGTCCTAGGCACTATATTTTAGGAGAAAATAAATAAGTTGGAAAAAGCATCTGGTGGAGAGCAGCCCAGATAGTGAAGGAACTTGATTTTGTGCCATAGAAAGATTGGATGAAGGAATTATGATGTTTAGTCTTTAGTTTTAGAGGAGAAGATGTAGTGCCATGACAGCTGACTTCAGGTGTTTGAAGGGATTTCCTGTAGAAGAGGGGTGAGGTTTGTGTTGCTTGACTCTAGAGGGCAGAATGGGGAGCAAGGAGTGGAAACTGAGAAAAGGGAAATTTAGACTTAATTTCGCGAAAAACTTCCTAACAATTATAGCTCTCCAAATGTGGAAAGGACTGCTGTAGGAAGTGGCGGTTTTCCTGTCACTAGATGTCTTGAAGCAAAGGCTGGGTGTCCGTCCACCTGTTAGATGTGAGATAGAGAGAATGTAAGACAGAAGGAGGAAATAGCTGAGGAGTTTGGGAAACTGAAGACAAGCCTGTCACAGATGCATGCCAAAGTGGACATCTGCTGCTGCTGTCTTTTTTGCCAAAAGCAGAGTAACTAATACTCCTTGGCTTTTCTTGATGACTTCCTCCACCTTTCCAAAGAAGAAATTATGAGGGATAAATTGCTATTTTAGACCTGATTCTAAACAAGGAAGAACTGGTTGCTGGGGTGGAAATGATGGGTAACTTGGACAAAAGTGTCTTCGTCATTTTGGAATTTGTGATAGCAAAGCAGAAGGGATCCAAGTATAATATGAACTCTAGATTTAGTGAGATCAAATTTCAAAGGGTTCAGAGAAAAGATAGGTAGGATTCTATTGCTTACAATTCTACAGTAATCCCTTGAAGGATAGAGAGTATGGAATTGTGAAAATGCAAAGAGTAATATTTCCATTAAGGAGTTTGCTTCAGATAGCAACATGGATGCATAAGGACCTTATCAATCAGCTTTAACATGCAGAATGATGGAATGATGGTGGATAGTGAAGTATGAAGACAAAAATATGACACAGGTCTCTAATAATATTGGTGAGAGTGCAAAAACACAGAATAGGCATCAGACTAGTGATGAATGTTAAAAACAACAATGAAATATTTTTAAAGTATTATTGTGGAAAATGAGGAAACCAAGGAAGGGATAAGAATGATGTTTGAAGTAAATGAGACCGTTATAATGAGTAATAGAGTGTAGATAGAAATAATGAACCTTTATATTGCTTTGGGTTTGTTTTTGTCAAGGGTCAGAACAAAAATGGTTAACATGGTATAGGGTGTTGAAACAAAATATGAATGAGGGGATAATGAGAATGTTTATTTGCCCCTGATAAGTTCAGGTCCTTAAGCCCAGGAGAACTGCATCTCAGGATGCTGAAGGAACTAATACACATGATACTGACCTACTGTCAGTGAACTTTGAAAGATTATAGAGAATGTGAGAAGGGCTACAGGCCCAGAAATTTGTCCCAGAGTATTTCTCTTGAGTTTTCAAAAAGGAATAGGAATAGAATCTTCAAAATTCCAGAATGTATTATCGAAGTTGTGGTCAGTAACATCTAGAGACTGAATGGTGATCGCAGAGAGTTACGTGGCTTTAGCAAGGACAGGTCATGCCAGATATACCTCATCTATGTTATTATTATTGTTGTGGTGGTTGTTTTGTAACAAGCTCACTAGGTTGGTAGATCAGGTCAATGCTATTGATATAGTTCCCCTAGATCTCAGAAACAGCATTTGACAGTCTCTCATTCTATCCTTATGTATGACATGGTTAGAGCTATGTAAGATAAATTATGTAGTAAGATGAATTTGGAACCAGGAGATTTCTAATGACTTGTTCCATACCATTTAATAGTAATTTTTGCTTAGCTCTGTGTTGTTTTACTTTTTTTTTTTAAGTGACATGTAGAAAAGTATAGGGGACTTGCTAATCAAATTTGCAGAAAACACAGAGCTGGGAGGAGTAGTTAATATATCGATGTTAGAATCCCAGAAGATGTCAACAGACTTGAACATTGGATGGAGTTAGTAAAATGATATTTGATAGATATAAGTGTAAAGACTTACATTATTATTCAGATTGTCAGCTTTAAAAGTATATGATAGGAAAGACATTCCTAGATAACAATTAAAAATATCTGAGGGTGTTAGTGTATTACAAATTTCAAAATAAAGCCATCATGAAATATGAGAATTAAACCTAATTCAGAAAAAGAACAAGTATTTCTCGAGTATCTATGTGCCAAGTACTATGCTACTATATGCCCTCCAGTAACTTCATTCTCTCGGAGAGAGTATATATGGCTTTAGTAGCTTAAAACTGCTCTAAGACCTTTGGGACAACCTCTAGAAGGGTATACAAAATGTATAAAAATTAATAAGATAATATGGAGAGTTGCCAGCAGCTAAGGGCAAAACTTCACATAGAAAGTAGAGGTTGAGCTGAATTTTAAAAGATACAAGGTATTGAGAAACAGATGAGGAGAGCATGCATTTTAGGCATGGTAGAGAGATCTCAGTGTGATTTGTGAAGAAGAGCAAGAAAACCAGTTTTGCTGAACTGCAGAGTGCCACAAGTGGAGTTATTTGAGCAGAGCTGGAATGTAAAGCTGGAACAAAGTTGTGAATGGCTTTAGAAGTGAAATAGAAGAGTTTATATTGACGCTAGAGATAAAGGAGCCACTGGAATTTATTAAGTAGAGAAATGAAATGGCTATACCTATATTTAAGAAAATCACTTTTAACAGCTGTGTAAAGGATAAAATAGATTGGGGAAATCCTCAAGGTGAGGAGACCAGAGAAGAAGCTATTTCAATAATCCAGATGAGAGAGACTGAAATGAGGTGACAATTATGTGAATAGAGAGAAGGAGACTTGTGAAAGATATTGTGGAGATAGAAATAAGATTTATTAACCAATTGGTTATGTGGGATACAGGAGAGTAAAGATAGCTCTGAGAGTGAGAACCTGGAAAACTGGAAAGATGGTAGTGGTCTTGACGGAAATATGAATGTTTGGAAGAGGAGTAGGCATTAGGGAAAATATTGACTTCTCTTTTGGACATGTTGAGTTTGAGATGTCTCTTTGTGATCTAGTTTGAAATATTCAGTAGGTGGTTAGAGATATATGACTAGACCTCTTGAAAAAATAATAGGGCTGAATATGTAGGTGTGAGAATCATCTGCATAGAGATGATAAGTAAGTCTATGGGAGCTGATGAGGTCACTAAATGACAGATGTAGAGAGAGAAGAGAAGATGATCCTGACCAGAAGAGCCTTAGGGTAAATCCACAGTTAGGGGCATGAAGCCCAAAGGTGACTGAGAAAGAATGGTCAGCTTATGTAGGAGGAGAACAGAGAAGAGTGTTATGAAAACTCAGAGTAGATGGTATCTAGGAAGAAAAGGTGGTAAAGTTCTGCAGTTGAGAAGGATAAAGATTACAAAAAGTCCATTAGATGTTGGAGGGGATATGGGAAAACTGGAACACTAATGAATTGTTGATGGAGTTGTGTACTGATCCAACCATTCTAGAAAGAAATTTGGAGCGCCCAAAAGGTTATAATATAAAACTGTGCATACCCTTTGATCTGGCAATACCACTGAAAAGACAAAAAAAAAAAAAGGGAAAAGGGCCTATTTGTATAAAATTATTTATAGCAATTCTTTCTTTTTTGGTGGCTAAGAATTGGGAATCAAAGGGTTGCCCATAAATTGGGGTAATGGCAGGATGATTTCAGAAAAACCTGGAAAGACTTACATGAACTGATGAATTATGAAGTGAACAGAATCAGGAAAATGCTTTACCCAGTAACAGCAATGTTGTTTGATGAAGAACTGTGAAAGACTTAGCTATTTTCAGCAATACAGTGATCTAAGATAATTCCAAGGGGTAATGATGAAGCTTACTGTCTGCCTCCAGAGAAAGAACTGATATTGTTTGAATAGAGGCTGAAACATGGTATTTTTCACTTTCATTTTTTTCTTTTATTCAAGTCTTCTTTTACAAAATTACTGATATGGAAATGTTTTACATAATTGTACAAGTATTACTTATATCTGATTGCTTACCATCTCAGGGATGAAGGAAAAAAGGGAGGGATAGAACTTGAAACTTAAAAAATTTAAACTAAAATGTTTTTTAAAAAAGTATATTGTATTAAAAAATATTTCCCCCCAATCTCATGTAAAACCAATTTTTAACATTAGTTTTTTAAAAAAATTTGAACCCCAAATTCCCCCCCTTTCTCCCTCCCTTCCCCTCCTTCAGAAGGTAAGCAATTTGATTTGTATTATATATGTGTAGCCATGTGAAACACATTTCCATATTAGTTATGTTGTGAAAGAAAATACAGACCAAAAAAATTCCTCAAAAAATAAAGTTTAGGGAAAGAGTGTGCTTTGATCAGACTCCATCAGTTCTTTCTCTGGAGATGGGTATTCTTTTTCATCATAAGTCCTTTGGAATTACCTTGGATCATTGTACTGTTGAGAACAGCTAAGTCATTCATAGTTGATCGTTGTATAGTATTACTGTTACTGTGTACAATGTTCTCCTAGTTATGCTCGTTTCATTTTGCATTGGTTCGTTTAAGTACTCCCAGGTTTTTCTGAGCACATCCTGCTTGCCATTTCTTGTAGAGCAATAGCATTCCATCACAAGCATATACTACAACTTGTTCAGCCTTTCTTCAGTTGATGGGCATCCCTTCAGTTTCCAAGTCTTTGCCACCATAAAAACAGCTGCTATAAATATTTTTGTAAATATAAGTCCTTTTCCTTTTTTTTTTTTTAGTCTTTTTGGGATACAGACCTAGTAGTGATACTGCTTGGTGAAAGTGTATGCATATTTTTAAAACCCTTTGGGCATAGTTACAGATTGCTCTAAAGAATGGTTGTATCAGTCCACAGCTCAACCAATAGTGCATTAGTGCTCCAATATTCCCACATCCCCTTCAGCATTTATCATTTTCTGTTTCTGCCATTAGACAATTTGATGGGTCTTGGGTGGTACCTCAGAGTTGTCTTAATTTGCATTTCTCTGAGCAGTAGTGATTTAGAGCCTATATAGGTAGTTTGATTTATTTGTCTGAAAACTGCCTGTTCATATCCTTTGACTCTTTATCAATTGAGGAGTAGCTTTTATTTTTATAAATTTGATTCAGTTCTCTCTATGCTTGAGAAATGAGGCCTGTATTAGAGAAATTTGCTTCATTTTTTTTTCTCAGTTCTGGTTACTGTGTATTTCCCTTGAACCTATTTTTCCCTGTTAATCTTATTCTCTTCTTTTACCATGTCCCTCCTCAAAAGTGTTTCGCTTCTGTCCACTGCCTCCTCCATTCTTCCCTTCCATCAGCACTCCCCTTCACTTGTTCCCTTCCCCTTCTATTTTCTTATACAGTAAGATAGATTTCTTTACCCAATTGAGTGTGTGTTATTCCCTTTTTGAACTAATTCTGATGAAAGTAAGATTCAAGTGCTGCCCATCACCTCCCTCATCTTCCCCTCCACTGTAAAAGCTCTTTCATGCTTCTTTTCTGTGAGATAATTACATTCTTCCCTTTCCCCTTCTCCCAGTGCGTTCTTCTTTCTCACCCCTTTTTAATTGTTTTATATATACTCTCATTATATTCAACTCACTCCCTTGCACTCTGTTTATATACTCCTTCTGACTACCCTAATAATAATAAATGATACAACTATCATCTTCCTGTGTAGGAATGTAAACAGTTTAATCTTATTGAGTCCTTTATGATTTCCCTTTCCTGTTTGCCTTTTTATGCTTCTCTTGAGTCTTGTATTTGAAAGTCAGATTTTCTGTTCAGCTGTGATCTTTTCATCAAAAGTTCTTGAAAGTCTTCTATTTCATTGAATATCTGTTTTTTCCTCTGGAGGATTATACACAGATTTTCTGGGTAAGTGGTTCTGGGTTGTAACCTTAGGTTCTTTGTCCTCCAAAATGTCATATTCCAAGCCGTCTGACCCCTTGATGTAAAAGCTGCTAAACCTGGGGTAATCCTGACTGTGGCTTCATGATATTTGAATTGGTTCTTTCTGACTGCTTACAATATTTTCTCCTTGATCTGGGATTTCTTGAATTTAGCTGTAATATTCCTGGGAGTTTTCATTTTGAGACATCTTTTAGGAGGTTATCAGTGGATTCTTTCAGTTTCTATTTTACCATCTGGTTCTAGGATATCAGGGCAGTTTTCCTTGAGAGTTTCTTGAAATATACTCTTTTTTTGATCATGATTTTCAGACAGTCCAGTAATTCTTAAATGATCTCTCCTCAATCTGCTTTCCAGGTCAGTTGTTTCTCCAATAAGATTTTTCACATTTTTTCCCTTTTTTTTCATTCTTTTGATTTTGTTTTATTTTTTCTTAACATCCTGTGAGATCATTAGTTTCCATTTTCCCAATTCTAATTCTTAAGAATTATTTTCTTCAATGAGCTTTTGTACTTTTGGCAAATTCTACTTCTTAAGTAGTTTTTTTCTTTACTGATATTTTTGTATCTCTTTTCCCATTTGACCAATTCTGCTTTTTAAAACATTTTCCTTTTTATTGGATTTTTGTGCCTATTTTACCATTTGACCTATTTTTTTAAGGTGTTATTTTCTGTAATATTTTTGGTGTGTCTTTTACTAAGCCATTGACTCTTTTTTTTCATGATTTTCTTGCATCACTCTCATTTCTTTTTTCAATTTTTCCTCTACCTCTCTTATTTACTTTTAAAAATCCTTTTTGAGCTCTTCCAGGAATTCTTTTTGGGCCTGAGATTGATTTGCATTTTTACTCTGGGGCTTTGGATATAGCAAATTTGACTTTGTTGTCTTCCTCTGAGTTTTTGTTTTGATCTTCCCTGTCCCTATAGTAACTTTCTATGGTCAGGTTCTTTTTTTTGTTGTTCACTCATTTTCTATTCTATTTTTTGACTTTTCACTTCCTAGGGTGGAAGAACACTGTCACGAAATTCAGGGTTTTTGTGCAACTGTTTTCAGAGCTAATTCTAGAGGTCTGTAAGTTTTCAGGTCTTCCAAGGTGTTATGATCTTCCTGGCAGCTTGCAGTACCTTCTCCTTGGTCTGGGGACTCCGGAACCTGGCTATAATATTCCTAGGAGTTTTCTTTTGGGGATCTTTTTGAAGAGGTGATCGATGAATTCTTTCAAGTTCTATTTTGGCCTCTGGTTCTAAAATATCTGGGCAATTTTCC
>CM053583.1:315465454-315482185 GCA_028627135.1 Pseudochirops cupreus | reverse complement strand
TCAGACTTTAAATGCAGACTGGAGCAAACTACATGCCCTCTTTCCTTTCCATGTTTGGTTTTGTTTCTTCTTTCCCATTGTTCACTCCATTGTTTACGACCCTTCTTTACAACCAGACTAATGTCCAATGTGAAAGTATTTGCAGATCCTATACTTGATTGCATGCCGTGGGGGGGGAAGGGGAAGGGGGCAGGGAGAGAGGGGAGAAAATTTGAAACTCAAGGGATTGTGGAACTGACTCTTATAAACTAAAAGTAAACAAACAAATCAATTTTTTGAAAAAAGGGCATGATAGTTCTTGTATCACCAAGAAGACATGTTTTGAAGAAACTATATTCAGTTTGATTCAATTGAACCTGAATTCAAAACCTCCTCAGATATTATGTGACTCTGGACAAGATACAACTTTTCAGCTTCAGTCTCCTCATCTGTGAAATGGGGATGATAATGGCACCTACTTCACAGTGTGGTTGTGAGGATCAAATAAGAGAATATTGGCCAAGTATTTGGAAGCCCTAAAGTGCTCATATAAACACTAGCTAGATGACTCGGCAAATAGTGTCTGACTTGGAGTCACGGAGACCTCAGTTCAAATCTAGCCTCAGACACTTATCTCTTTGACCCCGCATGGAGTCATTTAACCTCTGTTTCATTTTCCTCATGTATATGTGGGAATAATAATAGCATCTACCAGGATTGTTGTGGGATAACAAGTATAAGGGACTCAGCACAATGCCTAACATATATTGCTATATGAATGTTAGGTGTATTATTGTTAATAAAATATTTTCTTGTAAAAATAAATAAATGTACTTGTTCTATCCTCATCTTAGGGGCACATACTATTTTTTATTTTTTATTTTTTATTTTGGTCTTTTTATCCCTAGGGCCCCAGCTAACATATGCCACGTTGTAAATGCTTATTCAGCTGAAGTGGATTGAACTGAAAGACTTGGAGTAGAGGCCCAATAATAGACTAGACCTTATGCTCCATATTCTAAATTTCATAACTCCTCATATCCTACCTAATAGATTAGAATCTTTGTGAGTAAAAAAACCAGTTAGAATGGGCTGTGGGCACAGTCAATTGCGTATTAGAGAAAAAAGATGGAAACATTAAGTATAGGACCATGAACAAGATGGAAGCATTAAGTATGGGAACATAAATTCCAGTACATTTGATATGACGTCTTTCAGAATAATTGTTATTTAATATAATTTTTGTAAACTGATACAACAAAACTTGGTCCGAGAAGTGTATTTTATAGTTGGCAGTCTTCTCAGGATTAGGGAAAAATGAATATTAAATTAGGAATCACAGATCTATTTTGCAAAATGGCAATGGTATGCTGTACTTATTTAGTTATCTAGGTACTGCTCCAAGATAAAATGCACCAAATAATTAAGTCTGTGTGTCCTAAAGTTAACAGAAGATGAAGGAGTATATTTTGCCAATCCTCAATAACATTCTCTGATCAAAATTACAAATGAAATTGACAGACTCAATAAGGCAATTATAGACATCTTAAGCATTGAAATGGTTCCAGAATCACAAGATCCTGAAAGAGAAAAAGTGGAGGGGCAGCATTTTTAATAATAATAAATTGATATAGGAAATGCAACATGAATAAGACATTTATTGATAAGTTAACTGACAAAGGAGATACAGTGACAAATAATAAGTTAATATGAGTCAAACAATAGGGATTCTTCTATATCTAGATTTTCAGTACTGCCTTTAAAAGAAATACACAGCAAACTATTTTCATTCATTTCTAAAAATATCAAAGAAAGTCTAAATATTTATTTGCAAAGTATATTTCAATGTTCATTTCCTTTCATAACCTTACACTTTATCCTGCCATAAATACATTAATCTTTTCATTCATGTTTACAGATACATGCTTGTTGGCTACCTTCATTTCCCCTGACATTTTCCATTGGCTATTTTCATTGTGGATTATGACTGTAGTGCTGATGTTGGCTCAATCCAAATAGAAAAAAAAAAAGGAACAAAAGAATTGGCCACTCTTTGAAAAGTTGCCAAATAGACTTTTTTTAAAGTGCCAACTTTTCTGAATCAAGGCACCTAAACTAAGCAAGTAAGATGGGGAGAAGATTTCATCACTTCAAATTGCATAACTATGTTTATTCTGAAAATCTGACACTTATCTCATTGTCTCATATAAAATAAGTACCTTGGCTATACTTATTTCCTATGTAGTGGCACTAGGTAGCAGTTATGTGGAGGCCATGTTAAAACTTTAATATTTATTGATATAAGATTCTACAGCAAGGTCCTTGTAGGAAATATACTGGAAACAACTCTGGAATCCTACAATGTTACAGTTCAAAGAAGCCTTAGAGAAAACTACTATTCCCTGATTTTACATAAACAGAAACTGACATCCAAAGGGAAAAAAATAACTTGCCTGATAATACAGTACATTATTAGCAGAAGCAAGATAAGAATTCAGGTTTCTGGGCTTTGGCTTGATTCAAACGATTAAAAGAAAAGAGCAGAGGAACATTATTGTCTTGGTCTAGTATTCTTCATGCTTCTTTTTTATTTTGCATTTTTTTTGGAGGGCAATTGGTGTTAAGTGATTTGCCCAAGGTCACACAGCTAGTTTTTGTGTTAAGTGTCTGAGGCCGCATTTGAACTCAGGTCCTCCTGACTCCAGGGCCGGTGCTCCACTCACTGTATCACCTAGCTTCCCCTTCATGCTTCTTTCAAGACATAGAAAGCAGTCTGAACTCAGAAGAAAGGAGGTATTCCTGGGTCGTCACAAAATACAGGCCTCATCAATGAAGAAATGAAATAGTTAAGATACACAAAACTCCTAAGACACAGACAAGCTATGCCAAACAGCTACAGAGTTCCCAGTTACGTACAGTGTCAAAAGAGAAAACAATGAGCCTAGAAGGAAAACAATCAACATAATTGATCATATTTATTTTAAAAAATCCAAAACCACATGATTATCGCAATAGATGCCAAAAAAGTCTTTGACAAAGTAAAATACCTTTATGCTAAAAATTCTACAAAATATAGGCACAGAGGGATCTTTTTTAATATCATGAGAAGCACCTATCTAAAACCAAAAGCAAGCATCATACACAATGGGGGTACACTAGAACCTTTTCTAACAAATACAAGAGTAAAGCAAGGATGCTCACTAATCCTATGATTATTTGATATAGTTCTGGAAATGTAAGAAACATAAATAAGATAAGAAAAATAAATTAAAGGCATCAAGATAGGTAATGGGGAGATAATATGATCCCTATTTGCTGATAATATGATGGTTTACTTGGAAAATTCTAAGGAATCAGCAAAGATGCTAATTGGGACTTCAGCAAAGTTGCAGGCAACAAAATAAATCCTCAAAAATCAAGAGCATTTCTATATAATAACAAAACAAAGAAGGGATAATAGAAAGGGAAGTCCCTTTCTAAATCATTCTAAAATGCATAAACTATATGAAGATCGACCTACCAAGGGGCACAAAAGAGTTGTGCAGCTTTTTCGCCCGTCCAGCCATCGTGGTGGAAGCTCGGCTGTCATCTCATCATCATGTCCTCTCATAAAACATTTAGAATCAAGAGGTTCCTGGCCAAGAAACAGAAGCAGAATCGTCCCATCCCTCAATGGATTCGAATGAAAACTGGTAATAAGATCAGGTACAACTCAAAAAGAAGACACTGGAGAAGGACCAAGCTCGGATGATAAAAAATGGCCAGTGAAATGAAAGACATTCAGCACCAAGACCACCTCCCCCCCCTTACCATGGCATCCTTCCATCCATCAATCCATCCACCCATTCATCCATCAATCATTCTGTCACCTCATTGTTCCCGATAAGAAGTAAATGCCACTACTGCCCTCCATTTTGGAAATCATCTGCCAAGATGGCAGACATCAAAAACAAAAAAAAAGGCCCCAAGAAAAAGTTAAAATTGTCTTGCCCTTAAAAAAAAAAAAGAGTTGTGCAGATTCAGTTACAAATATTCCTTTAAGAACTTAAATAATTGGAGAAATACTCAGTGCTCATGGCTATGCCATGCTAATATAATGAAAATGACAATTCTACCAAAATTAATTCATACTTTCAATGGTATACCAATCAGAATTTGGTCAACTAATAACAAAATTCATTTGGAAAAACAAAAAATCCACAATATCATAGGAAATTATGAAAAAAAAAAGGAGGGATGACGTGGGAATAGTACTTCCAGACCTTAAACTATATTATATAGCAGCAGTCATCAAAACCATCTGGTATTAGTTTAAAGAGAGAGAGAGAGAGAGAGAGAGAGAGAAAGAGAGATCAATGGAACAAACTAGACAAGGGAGAAGCAGAAACAATAGAACTCAATAACCCAGTGTCTGATAAAATACAAAACAAATTACCTAGAAAACTCCTTATCTAATAAAAACTGCTGGGAAAACTGGAAAGCAGTCTGGCAGACATTAGTCTCAGATTAACACCTTATATCATATTCTACAATGCATTCTAAATGGATATGCAACTTTATTATTAAAGATCATACTTTAAATTAGAATTTTAAAAATTGGAAAAGAATCAGATCATACATAATTGCTTTGGGTAGGAGATGTATTTTTAACCAAAGAAAAGACAGAGGTGATTGCAAAACTTAAAATAAGAAACTTTGAGTATATGAAACTGAAAAACTTCTGCACAGGCAGCATTAATGCACCTAGGATAAGAAGGGAAGTGGTAGAATGGGGGAAAAAAATCTTTGTAGCCAATTTCTCTGATAAAGGTTTGTTATCCAAGATATATATGTAGATAGATGCACAAATATATATATAATAATACATACATTATGTATTTATATATGTATGAACAATAGTCATTTCCCAATAGATAAAATGGTCAAATGATAAGAATGGTTCTCAAAAGAATTGCAAAGTGTCCACAAGCATATGAAAGAATGTTCCAAATGACTAATAATAGAGAAATGCAAATCAATCTTAAGATTTCACCTCACACCCTGCAAATTGATTAAAAATGACAAAAATTATAATATTCAATGCTAGAGGGGGTGTAGAATGATGGGCACACTATTATGTTGTTGATGGAGCTGTGATAAGTACAACCACTTTGGAAAGCAATTTATAATCACATAAATAAACACTAAAATGCCCATACCTTCTGAAGTAGAGAATCCATTGCTGAGCTTATACTCCAAGGGCAGCATTAGTAAGAAAAAAAAGCCCCCATATGCACCAAAATATTTATAGCAGCACTTTTTGCTATAGCTAAGAATGGGAAGCAAAGCAGATGCCCACTGACTGGAGAATGGCTAAATAAGTTGTGGCACATGAATGTAAATGGAATATTACTATGTTATAAAAAATGATATGTGTGATGAATACAGAGAAGCAGGGAAATATCTATATGAATTGATGCAGAGTGAAGTAAACAGAGCCAAGTAAGTAATATACGCATTATAATAATGGAAATGGAAAGAACAATCACACACATTCAAAAGTGAATATAGCAAAATTACAAGGATCAAGTAGGACTCAAATAAAGAGATATAAAGAGGATGCCTCCAAACCACTTCTTTGGGAAGGTGTCTGAGAAAAGATTTAAACTGAGATCTTCTTGATTCCAGGTCCACTCTGCCACCTAGGTCCCAATTTATTCTCCTGTATCTTTCCACCCCCCAGATAGCACTACCATTTTTCTGAGAACCTGGCAGGTATTCCATAAACAGTTATCAAGTGTTTGATGTCACTGTCCTAAATCAAAAGTCATAATGGCCCCTCATTTAATGGGAGAACTCCTACTTTAATGAATCAAGTAACCATCAGCAGAAGTCACAGTATTTCCCCCAAAACATTCAATAATAATAATAATCATTGACCTTTATATAGCATTTTATGTAGCATATTGCAAAATACACTGCCCTATTTGATCCTTAAAACAATCCCATATAGTCAATAATATGGGTATTCTTATCCCCTATTTTACAAATTTGAAAACCAAAGTTCAGAGAAGTTAAGTCATTCCTTTGTGGTCACAAAATTAATAGGTGTTAGAGGGGCCATTTAAACAAATTTATTTTTTATATTTTATTGATGCCCCTTTTTACAATTACTATCATCTTCCATTGACTCTTTGCCCACACCACCACCACCTCTTCCCACTGCCAATGGAGGGTTGTTTAAAATTACTAAGTAAAGTCCAGCAAAATGAATCAACGCATTGGTTTCCTTTATCTCAGATCTACTCTCCAGTGTCTCTTTAGAGGTACAGGTCATCATCAGTTTTCTGAAGGCTCGTAGGGACTGCTGGCTCATCTCTGGTCACAGCACTGACAAGAATTCTGAAGTACTCCATTGATGCTTTCCTTGACATTTCCTTGTGGTCCTCATGTAAACTGTCCTTCTTGTTTTATTTGCTTTTCTCTGAATAAGTTCATATAAGTCTCCAGTTTCTCTGAATTCTTCATCTTCTCAATATTCTTACAGCAAAATAATATTCCATTATATTCACATACAATGATTTCTTTAATCATACCCCAGGTGATGGGCACTTACTTTGTTTCTAGTTTCTTGTTATCACAAAAAAATGTTACTATAAATTTTTATAAACATAAGGATAAAAAAATGCCTCTTTCTTTCTCTTTGACTTCTCTGGAGTATATACCTAGTGATAAGACCTGATAAAAATTAAGTGACTTTTAAGGTATAATTTCCAAACTGTTTAGTTCCACCAACAATACATTAATGTGCCTGTCCTCCCACAGTGACTCTGAAATTTAATTTTTCATCTTCTGTCATCTTTGCTAATCTTAAGAAGTGTGAGCTAAAATATCAGAGTCATTTTAGTTTTTATTTCTTTAATTATTAGTGACTAGAAGTATTCTTTCATATAGTTATTAACAAACTCTATTTCTTTTTTTGAAAAGTTTCTGCTTATATTCTTCGACCAATTATCTAAAGGGGCATGCTTTTTATTCTTATATAGTTTTTGTCGATTCCCTATATATCTTGTATTTCAGACCTTTAGATCATAAATACTTGCAGCAAAGATTTTTCCCCCAATTTAACTGCTTTTCTTCCAATTCTATGAATGCATGTCTTTCTACTACCACTAGTGCTCCTAAATTAAAGAGCATACAATTACCTATCCAAGGCATTTCCAAGACTAATGAATGAAATTTATCTGTAAGATTAACTAAATTTTGGGGTACAGCCTAGAGCCATGAAAGACAATAGAACCTACTCAAGGCAATGGAACCTGACTGACAGAAGTTGGCCTCACTAGCTTTATTCTAATCAACTAAGTCCAAGTAAGCTCCCTATCACATAAATTCCATATTTCCCTGTCTAAAACTTAACCATTCTCCCTCACCAATCATTCCTTGATACTTCCTTACTCACACTCTCTGCTCTAGAGATATACTTTTGACTCACCCCAACAAGGCTCAAATCTTGTCACTTTCAATGAGCCTATCCATCAATAGCTTGTTAGGATCCCAGGATAGCATTGATTTAAACTTAAAAAGTTCCTCAAGGATAATCCTACATAGAAGAAGAAACCAAGATCCAGAGAAAAGTGAATTGACCAAGGTCACAAAGGTAGTAAATAGCAGAGTTACAAGGATTAATTTTTTCCGTTGTTAACTGCTTTCCTTTGTACCTTATGCAAAAAAAAACAAAAAACCAAAAACCTCAGCATACAGTATGTACTCAATAAAGACTGACTTTTTATTATACAATATATTTTTTTATTAAGCTGTGGCTTCACTAATTTTTAAAATATTAACTAACATTTTGTAGCACTTCAAGATTTACAAAGTATTTTGTAATACTTCCCAGTACATACATTGTACTGTTCTTCGATGACTATTACTCTATTTGATAGGACTCAACTAGACTGCAGCTACAAGAAAATATACTATTTGCTTCATGATATTGGGAAACAAGCCAAGACACAACGATAGCTCAAGTGTTCTTGTTAAGCAGGGAGGAAATGGGAAAAATAGTAGCATGATATGACTTACCAAACAATGAAATAAAGATCCATGAATTAAAGTATAAACTACCCTTTTTTGAATAAGACAAAAATGTAGGTGTGATGGAGATAATGCAGAAGCTAAAATACTCTTTATATATAGAATCTGTTCTAGACAAAAATACTCTAAATTTCTTATCATTAAAGGAGAGGTTATATTTTCTCCCTTATGGTACTGAGATAGTTAGGCTATGATACCAGGACTAAGTATGCTCTACTTGCTGCACAAAAATCTCCTTCCCCTTTTGAGTCATGGGGTGAAGAGGGTCATGTCACAATAATTCCCTCTCTCCTGATTCACTGTTTTGTTCCCCCAAGAATTGGAAAAGATACCATCTACCAATTTTGATTCTGTTTTTGCCCAATATAGTTCAATGCTTTTCTTGAGGAAAAAAGAAAAGTTATAGCAGGATGTAGAATGGTACTTATAATAATATTTCTATGATCAAGGTAAATGAGGCAACTTGGCTTAGGTAGGAAGAGGGATTAAAAAAAGATTAAAGGTATTAGAAAGGCAGTAGACAACTTTGCCTTTTTAGTAGAAGCAGAGAAGATAAAGAAGATCAAGAGCAAGCTTCCATGGCTGGAACTCTTTTCTAAAACCCAATAACCAAGACTAGCAAGAGAAGCCTCACTTGGAGTCATGTAGCCATTTATTTCCTTTTTTTCCCAGTATCAAGCAGTAATTTTTCCTCCTCCTGGCACTGAAGTAGTCTGCTTTTCTTTTAAAAAGATTAAGCTTGAATTTCCAGCACATAGCACAGGAAGTATTACATAAGCACAGAAATCTCATTATCCTTTAGTTAGGTTTACATGAGTAACTTTCATGTAGGAATAATGGGTGTGGTAAGATACCATTTCTCCAGCTGCAGGTAAACCTTTGGTTCAGGGGGGACCTGTGTGTTGCCCAACCCACCGTCAGATAGGCCATGACTAATATGGAACAGAGAAACCCAAGGGACACAGGTGTAGGAGCTAAAGGGGTACTATATTTCCCACAAATTTCTAAAAGGAAGGAAGCTTTGTCCATGATGGAGCAGTTGCTTATTGGGGCCCTGACTCTCTTCCAGCTGTACCTCCTTATTAAGTCAAGTGCATCTGTACACCACATTTCAGTATTTTATATATCACAGTTACCCTAGCATAGGCAAGAAACCTCCACCTAAGAGGCAAGGGCAATCCACCAACTAGAACTGATTAAAAACAAGCTCCCCTCTGTCCCAGTGAAAAGGTGTTAACAGCCCTTTTAACTCAAGTCTTTCTGAAATTCACACCTTTACCCATGTGAATAAATAAGGCTTTGCCAGATCTGCAGTGGAGAAATATTCTAATACTCTTTTTATACATTTTTCCTTTCCTTGTAAGCAATATAATAAGCAAGTTTTCAGATTCAGCTTTTTTAGAACTAAATATAAAATGTAATTTAAAAACTGGTTAAAATAATACTTAAAAATTTAACCAACTAATATTTATTAGTGTTTCTATAAACCAAAAATTATCACATCTGCAATCACTGAATCAAGATTTTAGAAAGCTTATGTTTTCCATAACATTTGGTTGTATGGAATCAAATCTTCTAAAAATCAAAATCTAACATGTCTATAAATTACTGTCACAAGCTTTTATATAATATCATATCAAACCAAAATTAGAGCAATGAAATAATTCACCAGACATTCACAAATCAAAAGCAAGATCAACGTAAACAAATAACAGCACAATTAACAGCGGAACAGAAACTTCAACTTATTATGATGCATTCTCATACTTTTATTCTGTGTCAAAGATTACTTTTCGTTAAATTTAGAAATATTTTTATATCTAGAAAAATATTCTAAGACATCCTCTAAAAGATGACTTGCTTGTTCACCCTGTCCCTCTCTGTCTTAAAAATTCAATAACATTCTTTGCCTTCTGTTTTTCCCACTGCTAACCATCCATGTACATACTAGTTTTCACTTATTGTCTTAAATTTTCATGCAATTAGACCCAACTTTAGCTGGCTCACCTGGTTTATTATTCCAGACACATTTATTAGAGAGCTTAGAGAGATTCTAGATACTACAGATGTTAAAGAAGGATAAAGTCCCCTCATTAACAAAGATGGAAAATGTATTGTTCCTTTTGGAGCATCTATGCTCTCAAAGACGAAACATCAATCTGTCAACACTGACACAGTCATGGACAGAAGCATTCATGTTTGTTGGATTCAGTTCAATTGATCCTTTCTATCCATGTTAGGAAAGCTTACAGATCCAATTGTAAATCACTTCTTTAAAAAATAAAGAACAGCTTTACACACCCCTCAGATATCCTGCTTCAAGAATACTGCTTATGAATCTTTTATATATTTAACATAAAATATATACTTGTAGAAAGCAACGTATACTACCCAAGGATTGATACACATGAATTACGATAACACCCTTATCTAAAATGAAACAAAATACGGAAGAAAAGTGTATGTCTACTGCAACTGTCTGAAGACAACTGGTTTTGTAAAAATTTCCAATTAAATCCTGAAGCAAGTCCACTCCTTAAAAGCGACAGCAGATCTTAAAATAGAGCAATCAACCAGACTTTAAAGAACAAATAAAACTAAGTTTCTTTAGTCTTCTGTGAAAAGCATGATGTCCCACATTTCAGAACTAAATCAATATTTGAACATGACTTTATTTACCAGTTAACCAACCTCACTGTACTGATAGTCAATACCAAGAAAAAGAAAAATGGAGCCCCTCATCATGAATGCAATAGAGTCTACGGGGGAACAATCCTTCCACTAAGAACTACCAAAAATAAAATCTGGCCTCAATGCTTTAAAATGCAACTCTTGTCCTGTTTAGAAGACATAATTATGTCTGCAAAGAAATTTTGCCCAGAACCGAGTCTTTCATATAATAGATATTTAATAAATGTTTGTTGAAGTAAATTATCAGAAATACCTTCATCAAAGGAAAGACTAACCCATACTTAAAAGAAGTTTGAGCAAATATAAATTTTAGGGAAAGCTGCAAACAAAATACATAGTATTAATATTTCTTTCTTTAAAGATAAAAGAAAGACACCAAGAAGATGGTCCCCCAGGAAGTTTAGGAATAATTAGGGATAACTAAAAAAACCTAGTCAACAGTTGTTTGAAGTTTTCTGAAAGCTGGCTCTAAATATCCTTATCCAGGGCTTCCCTTATATAGTTTAAAACTATTTGTTATGACAAAATCCTTTTGTTATTAGTGACAATAATAATTTTATGCCAAAATTTTTGCTTAAGAAAAGCAAATAAAAGTTTTCAATAGGTCATTCTTTCCCAGTCCAACAACATACAACATCACACCCTGGGAACATATGGGAAGAAATAATCCATACAACTGGCATTTTCTGCTAAATGTGCCTCTAAATAAGGAAAGGGGAGGAATCCTCAAGATGAAAGCCTACCTTAATGCTTTTCTTTTCCTTAAACAACAACAAAAAGAGATGGCACACAAGGGCAGTATCTAACTGCAGTCAACAGGCTTACATCTTTTCATCACCTATGTTTCTTTCCTTCCCTGTTTCTTTAGCCAGAGTTAGGTATAATAGTATTTTAATATACTATTATGTGATGATAAGTTCCTTGAGGTCAAGAACTGTCACAGTCACATCCATATTTTCCAAACTTCTCAAGTTGGGCCTCAAATACAAAAGATACTTAGTAACAGCTGAATAAGTGAATCAATAAATGAAAATGACTAAAATAAAATATATTAGACTATTGTCTCTTACGCTCAACAAAGGAGTCTAATACTGGCCTACCTCCAATGAGCAAACTAGTCCCAGGTCATCCCCCAAACAGGTATGAAAGGGGACAGGTGAACAGAGCAAGGGAAGTCCCAGTTCAAGAAATACACAAACTATCAGGCAGCACCTAAATATAACTGGTTATTTCATAAAGAAACTATCAAAAATACATTTATAAGATATCCTGCCTACACAAAATCTTCCTAATACTGAAAAACCATTCTAATTCATGAAAGCAAAAAACTAAACGGAAAAACAGGGACACTTTGACTTGTCAAAGGAATATAAATCTAGGGACTAGTTAATATCTTCGCAATAAATACAGAGAATTCTACTTTTAAAAGAACCTGAATAACCTTGATAAAGAGGATAAAAACTTTCAAGGAGAGATTTATTATACACAGTTATAAAACATTTACTGTAATAAAAATTCATCGGTATTTGTGTAACTATTCTGTGCACCCACACAAACAAGAGACTCTATTGTAATGGCAAACTGTACCAACAACAAAAATACAGTTTTGTTCCTGAGCTTGAAATGTGTGATTTAAAATATCAAAGCATTTATAAAAGAAACTGGCACACATGTGCTATTACAGAGCTAACCCAACAATGTCTCTTCCTGTTACTTTCACTGGCAAAGGTTAAGCTCACCAGCACTCTATCCCTCTTGCAATTCAACAATGGGGTATTTGGGGCCAAAATGCTTGATGGCTGCTGGACTCGCATACCAAACTGGATATTCCAGCTCTGCCAAGGAGTTGAATTTGGCCTCTGATGAAACCATGAACACTCTGCTCTGTCCTTTAAATGACTAGTCACAGTTCAGAGAATATAGCAAATTTGTTTTCCCATGAAGGGGCATTGGTAGCAAAATTAATGAATCAGTATTCATTTCTACTTGCTTGAGATGGTTTGTTACACATTCTGACTAGATAGATATTTCCCAGGCTGGTCTTAAAATGTTTTTGAAAATGTAGTGATAGAAGAGAAAGGGTTTAATATATGATTACAGATAATTACGTTTTGTCTTGAGAGAGACAGAGTCAATATGTAATAATGCCTCATTTTGTGACTGAGATTGATATTCCCCCAATTATACCCTTCAGTGTTGAATATGGGAATCTCAAGACATTAATCTCAAGACTCTATCATGGGCTTAGGAGAAAGGTCAGTTTTCATCAAAAGTCTCTGCCCCTGAAATCTCAAACCTTCTAGCTCCATACTAAGACACATAAACAAGTACAACCCACAAAGGAAAATCTCCTGGCAACAGAGAATACAAAATACACCTCTTTCAAACCAGTGTCCAGGAGCAGTACACAATCTTACTCAAGACACAAAGAAGGACTGGCTTCAAATGTGGTGCAACAATTTCTTAGGAATGATATTTTTTCAAGACCTTTTTCTCAATACAACTTTGAAAGAAACCCATTCTCTGAGCTGAGGAATGGACAGTACCAAAATATGCACAGAGACCCTGAGTACCTGGTTACTTTTATAAGCATGGTATGGCTATCATTCTCAGGTATATGGGGCACTGGCCCCACGAAAGTAGCGTCAGAAGCGACACAGGAATGATTACTTCCTTTACAACTCTTAGAAAAAGAGCTCTCTCCTCTTGCCATGGCTCATTCAGAGCTACAAAAAGCATGTGGCCTTTATCAAATTCCTTGCCTATAACCCCTTACTTCTAAACAATTCACTTTGACAGTGAGATGAAAGGGCACAGTATGCTAGCTATATATTACCCTAAGTGTGATTAACAGATTCCTAAATGATAATCAGAGTTCTGGAGAAAAAAATTAGTTACTAGCACCAAATTCCCAACACCAGAAAACAACTTCTTCCACAATTTTCCAATCTGCAGCCATTGGTGTAATAGAAGAACCTCGTTTTGCAGAATCTCAAAGTTGAAAGGTTAGATCATAAACCAGTACCAAACAGAAGACCATCTCTACAATACTGCCTTTGCCTGAACAATTTGAATAATGGAGAACTTAAGACTCCTTAAAACAGCCTATTTCATTTCTGAAGAGCTCTAAGAGTTAGCAAGTATTTTTTTTTAACCTAGACCAAGCCAAAATCTGCAGCTCTGCAATCTGATGTTCTAACCTTGGGGCCAAGTAAACATATCTATGTCTCTTTTATATGACAGCACTCCCATTATTTGAAGAAAGCTATTATGCATCTTTTCCAGGCTAAAAACCCTTACTCCTTCAATTGACTGGACTCCTGAGAAACAGTATGGTGTAATGGAGAGAGAACTAGCCTTATAGGTTAAATCTTGCCTCTGATACCTAATGGCTGTGTACCCATGGACAAGACACTTAACTTCTTGGTGCTCCCTACTAAACCTTTAGTGACAGAAGACTTGTTGATAAGTATTGGTAGAATGAATTATATTATCTCAGCGCTCCCAAAACAGATGAAAATGAATATACAGATCAAATCTTATAACAAACAAAATCTATAACAAATTCCAAATGGAAACATACAAAAAAATCATAATAAATAGTATGGCAAGTTAGAACTTTCAGGACTACACCCAGTAAAAATAATCCATAAAATAAAATTATAATTAAAAAAATTTTGTTGTTGTTCATTTGTGTGCAACTCTTCATGACTGATCCCCTTTGGGTTTTGTTTTGGTTTTTTTTTTTTGTCAGAGATACTGGAGTGGTTTGCCATTTCCTTCTCCAGCTCAATATACACATGATGAAAGTGAGGCAAATTGTGTTAAATTACATGCCCAGGGTCACACAGCTAGTAAGTGTCTCAGGCCAGATTTGAACTCAAGAAGATGAGTCTTCCTGATTGCTGTGCCAGCACTCAAGCCACTTGGCTGCCTTAAATAATGGGGAAAAAAATACACTAATTTCATAATGGAAAAAGAAAAGGCTTTTGCACAACCAAAAGAGATATATCGAGAATAAGAAGAAAAGTTATGGACTGGGGGAAAAAATCTTTGGGTTAAACATTCCCAATAAGAGCCTGACATCCAAAAAGTTATAAAGAATTCAATTCAACCAGCATTAACATGAACTTTCCACGTGCATGTCTGTACTGTCTCCTGTGATAGAAAATTCAAAATGGTACAGTCCACAACCTCAATGAGTTTATATTCTACTGACAATTTATATAAAAAAAATGACAAATTATAAGAAGAAAAATCAAACCACAACAGACACTTAAAAGGTATGGTGCAATGGACAGACTGCTGGACGTGCAGTCAGGAAGACCTGAGTTCAAATCTAACCTCAGATACTTACTGGCTTAGTGACCATGGGCAAATCACTTAACTTCTATCTACACAGGGTTCCTCATTAGTAAAATGGGAATAGTAATAGCACCTATTTCCCAAGGTGCTGTGAGAATAAATTGAGATAAAATTTGTAAACTAATTTTCAAATCTCCAAGTGCTATACAAATGCTACCTATTATTAAGAGATATTTAAAAATTCTCTAAAGGAAGCATAAAATTATCAACAACCACCTGAAAATGTAGTTATAACCAATAATTATAAGAGATATATAAATTAAAATAAGTTTGAGCTTTCAACTGACACACTTTTTTAAGTAGATAAGATATGGAGGAAAAGTTAAAATTGAATATTGTCAGTGCTATGGAAAAACTGGCCCTGTAACACTGGGTGAGGCTGTGAATTGGTTTCATCTCTATGGAAAGCAATGTGAAATTTTTAAAAATTAAATTTTATGTTTATTTTTAGTTTAAATAATTCATTTCCACAAGATTTTGAGTTACAAATTTTCTCCCCATCTATCCTCTACCCACTACCCCAAAACAGCAATCCCACTGTATAGCCCCTCCCCCAATCTGCTCTCTCCTATATACTCCCCCATCCCTCCTCCCACTTTCTGATAGGGCAAGATGGATTTCCAAACCCCAGTGCCTATATATCTTATTTCCCAGAGGCATGTAAAAATTAATAATAATAAATTTTTTAAACATTTGATTTTACAACTTTGAATTCCACATTCTTTCCCATCCTTTCTCATCACTCACCCTTACTGGGAAGATAAGGTATATAAGATATAAGGTATAAGATAATTCAATATAGGTTATGCCTGTGTAGTTACACAAAACATTTCCATAGTGGATATATTGTGAAAGATCGACTATATTTCCCTCCATCCTAATCCGCTCCCCCACTTCTTCTATTCTCTACTTTGACCCTGTCCCTTTTCAAAAATATGTGCTCCTAACTATCCTCCTCCCCAATCTGCCCTCCCCTCCATCATCCCCCATCCTATTCCCTTCCCTACTTTCCTGTAGAGTAAGATAGCCAATTTAGTGTGTATGTCATTCCCTCCCTAAGCCAAATTCAATGAGAGTAAGGTTGACGTTACTTCCCTTTTGCCTTCCTGTTCTTCCCCTCCATTGTAAGTTATCCCTTGCCTCTTCTGTATGAGAAAATTCACCCCATTCTGTCTCTCCCCATTTCCTCTCATTATATTCCTCTCTCACCTCTCAATTTCACCTTTTAAATGCCATCCCTTCACAAGAATAATACATTTCAATCACGTTGGATTTATTCCAGGAATGCAAGGATGGATCAATATTAGGAAAACCATCAGTATCATTGATCATATCAACAAAAAAACTAGCAGAAACCATACGATTATCTCAATAGATGCAGAAAAAGCTTTTGACAAAATACAACATCCATTCCTATTAAAAACACTAGAAAGTATAGGAATAAATGGAGTTTTCCTTAGAATAATAGCATCTACTTAAAGCCATCAACAAGTATTATATGTAATGGGGATAAACTAGAAGCATTTCCAGTAAGATCATGGGTGAAATAAGGATGTCTACTACCATCCCTCTTACCAAACGTGGTAGTAGAAATGTTAGCAGTAGCAATTAGAGAAGAAA
>CM053583.1:315432316-315464954 GCA_028627135.1 Pseudochirops cupreus | reverse complement strand
CTTCTTATGCTTATTCTTACTCATGGTTCTTCAGACCGTGATTTTTTTTTTAAATCTCTGTGGGGCTCTGCTTCCAGAAGGGAAAGCTCTGTCCCAAATCGCTGGGGTCCTCCCAGCTGCCGTAGCTCTTAGGGAGAGGCTGGGAACTCTTCCTATATACTTCCAGCAGACTGGATAATAAAGACTCCAAGACCGAGGCCCAAGACAGCGATCCGTCCAGGCCACTCAAGGCGAGAGCTCTGGCCGAGAACAATCGCTGAGTCCCCCTGCTGCCTGCAGGCCAGGGCGGGAAGCTGCAACGTGGAGGCGGGTGCAAAACCTCTGCCTTTCTCTTTTCTGCTCTGGAGGCCTTATGGCTGGACTGCTCATCTCCCCCTTTCACAATTCCCATTCACAACTGCTGCTAATCCGCTCACCTGAAGCTCCTCAGCTCCTCCACTCCTCCCGTCCAGCCACCCCCGGGGCACAGCCGCGGCTTCAGGGCAGGCTGGTTTCGGTTCGCAGTGCTGATATGGTTTCTCGTAGCCGAGCTGACTTTAGTGGGAAGTATCTTTGTGTGCGTTTTGGAGTTCTAGGATTGGTTTAGAGTCCTATTTTATGGGTATTTTGGGGTGGCTATGTGAGAGCTGCGATATGTTGCTGCTGCTATGCCGCCATCTTGGCTCCGCCCCTCTGTGTTTTGTTAAAGGAAATAAATACATATCCTATTCTTGTTATCTATTATTTTGTATGTTAATCAATTTTCTAGAAGGAACCTTGTTAATTCCTTTCTGGGAGACATTAGAGATGAGCCATATCTAAGTTTTATTTGAGATTTTCCCTGGACTTCTGCTCTGAGGTGTGGGTATAATGAATATGAGAATGTGAGAAAACCTTGATCCTGTCTTTTAGAAGTCAGGCTCCCTGCCAGGACTGAATCTTGGCCTTTTGAGGGCAGAGATGGGGGCCCTTGATCATAAAAAGATGTACTCCCAGACTGAGGGTCTCAAATATACGTAATACACGTATATATAACTTTATACATAATTTATATGTGTACCAAAGTAGATTGAGTACACATACACCAGGAAGGAAAGGGAACAAGCATTTCTATAGCATTGCAATGTGACAGGCACTGTGCTAAGCACTTTTACAAATATTGTCTGGTTTGATTCTTACAGTGCTCCTGTGAGGTAGCTGCTGCTATTATTCCAATTTTATAGTTGGGGAAAACTGAAGCAAATGGGGGGGGGGGGCGGGAGAGATTGGGAGGTGGGTGTCACAGGACTTGCCCAGGGTCATGCAACTAGTGTCTGAGGCTGGATTTGAATTTAGGTCTTCCCAGCCCATTCCAATGATCTCTCCATGGTACCAACAACTGGCTTATATACTTGCCTATGTGAATAGCTACAAATGTAGTTTGGTAATAACACCGGATCATAAGATTTGGAGGACAGTCTACTATTTTACTAGAATCCATACTAGCCAAGGTGGTTAACTTCATAAAAGAATGAAATATTAAGGAGATAAATGAGTACATTTTCAGGACTTCCTTGTGGAGAAGTGCCTAAGCTCAAATAAATGTGCTTGTGTGCAAAGCAGCAGATATCCAAAACAGAAGCTATAGGCTTTTTTTTGCTATGAATGGGCTAAAATAATAATATTATATTAAGAAATATTATGTTTTATGATAGTACTTGATTATTTCTCTTTTTTTGAGGGACAAGTTGTTAGTTCTTTCACTATTATTTTCTTTTACTGTCACTACCAAGTAATAGCCCCAGTGGAAATGAGAAGAGGAAATATTAATTTTTATGATTTATATTTATGATGGTGGTGCTTGTGATGATGATGATGACAATGATTAAAATAAAAATGTTCTTAAAAGCATTCAGCTTCTCTTGCTTAGCAGGCATTTACAGAGTTTATTAAATCCCTGTTACCATACACACAATAAAATTACTCATGTTGAATTTGATTGAATTTTGGCGCATGTTTTCTTTCTGTCCTCTTTTACAATAAGGTAAAGGGGAAGTCTTCCTTTCTACCTTCCCCCACTCCTCAAACATGGCTCATCTACTGATTTTCAAACAGTTAATATTCCCTTTCATGCTTGGAAGCAATCTCTCTTACCTGGTCCTCTGATCACACTTTGTATCTGATATCTCATCTTGCAGCACGTTGTGCTCTTCTTGTTCACTTAATGATAATAATAATAATAATAGTATAACTCCCTTTAAGTTTTACAAAGCATTTTACATGTTAGCCTCACTGATTCTTCATAATGTTGTGAGACAGGTGCTATTATGGTTCACATTTTACAACAAGGAAATAGAATCTTTGGGAGATTAAATGAACTGTTTAAAATGACCTAATTAGTGTCCAAGGTGGGATTTATACCTAGGTCTTCCTGATTCCAAGCACTGTGCCAAACTTCCTTACTTGTCACTTTTGAATTTGTATTTCTTAATTTATGTGGGTATATTTGTCCTTCCTGAAGAGAGAGTGTGATCTCAGAGTGAGGAAGAACCAAGTTCAAATCTTGCTTCTGACACACATTGGCATTTATCTGTTGGGAAATCATTTTAAATATCAATCCTTTAGGCAACTCTTTAAGACAGTAAGTTGCAAAATAGTTGTTGATCTTCGTAAATAAAGGTGATTTCTCACTAGAAGTTTCCTATGCCAATGAAATTATAGCCTAGGATAAAAAATGCCCTCCCTCCCTCTTCTTACCATATACTAAACTCCTTGGGGACCTGCCTTTTTTTTTTTTTTTTTTTTTTTTTTTACCCTTGTAGCTTCTCTGATGCCTAGAAAACTGTTCTGAACATTGTGTTTTATGTCTGTTCAGTGGATATAATGAGAAGGGTATGGGGTAATGGAAAATGAGCTCTCTTTTGAGTGGGAGGACCTGTATTTAAATCCAGGTTTTACTACTTCTTATATGAGTGATCTAGAGGGCTTAATTATCCTGTCTCTTGGCCTCAGTTTCCTCATTTGTAAAATGAGAGTGTTCAAATAGATGTTTCATTCCCATTCGTAATCTGTGATTCTTTGATAATAACCTCTACGATAGCATTTAATCATATTCTAGTTTTTAATATAGTTTGAAGGTTTTCACCATTCTTAATGGACTCTAAGCTCCATGCTCATCTTTCTGTCCTCCCTGATACATAGCATAGGGGTGTTGCACATATAATATGTCCTCAATAATTGATTTCTGATTTAATGAAATTCAACATATCACATCTCTTTGTGTTGTAGGGAATATCATAGGTTACTATGTCTTTGTCTTGGATCAAATTGAAGCTTGTTAGTTATTCAATTTTATTCTTTAGACATTGGTGAATCTTCTAAAGTGTCCATAAAGTAAATGGTTTCTTGATAGTTAAATAAGGGGAGTTTCTTTTGGTTTCTTGGCCCACAGCTTAAACATTTGCTATAATTTATGGTAGTATTTTACCATCTGTTTGTTATTATTAAATATGAAGCACTTAAGTTGCACAATCTTACCTCTTTGATTTATGTCCAAAAGAAAATGGTGTACATTTTTATTGGATAGCCTTTAAGTATAACCTATGGTTATAACTAACATTCTGAACTTTCCTTGATCAGTGAAAAATCTTGACACATATTGCTCATTAAGAGTCAATGATTTTTCCTCAGTTTAAAAAAAAACCCAGAACACTTCCCTTGGTTCACATATTAAGATCATTTGAATGTTTGATTTCACTACTAACTTAAGACTTGCAGTTAGCTTCTCCACATGTAGATAAGATTGAAAAGTTTGAAAACTTTGGTTTATATTTTCTTAATGGAAGATTTCACAGGATAAGATTCTCACCTTGGGTACATGCACATGGATTTGCCTGTACCACTTCGCTACTTTCTGAAAAATCTGATTTAGTACTCCTATAAAATAATGGTAGACTGGGAAATATTTAGATTGGGTTATGGTATGCCATTTTAATTTTTAAGTTGTCTCTTTTTGTTGCACAGCGGCTTTATAAGAAAATCTTTTAGGGTGGCTAGGTGGTGCAGTGAACAGAGCACTGGCCCTGGAGTCAGGAGGACCTGAGTTCAAATATGACCTCAGACACTTAACACAAAGTAGCCATGTGACCGTGGGCAAGTCACTTAACCCCAATTGCCCTGTACTCCCCCCTCCAAAAAAAAAAAAGCAAAAAAAACAAAAGAAAATTTTTTCCAAAATATATTGTAGTTCCAAAATATCTTCTAGTTTCTTTATGTGGTGGGTTGTCATGAATTGGAGATAGTTTTGTCATCAAGATAGAGACAGCAGAGTTTAGTGGAAAATTCTCTACTAGGAGTGAAAAGGTATGAGCTTTAGTCCTTGTATTCACCAAAAAAAAATTAAGAAGTTAAACTAGGTGATATCTGTTTTTGCTGCTGCTTCTTTTGTTGTTGTTTTGTCCTTCTTTTTCAGAGCGGACCACTGACATCACAGGGCAGTATCTTGACTTGCATGTCATTTGGACTGAAGTGAAGCAGAGTTGCACAAAGTTGTCAGCCTCACTCTCTTCCAGGGTAATGGAAGTCCAGTGGCAAGACAAAAGTCCAGATAATTGCTGATGGCCTAGGATGCAATGGGATGACCTTGGTGTCTTTGATGTCTGACCAAGCTCTAAGTACCCCACAATGCCTGCTTTAGCCATCTTCATGGCTATTAGAAGAAATTGTTCTATTCCATTCCACTGAGGGGAAGTCCTCATATGCTTGGGGAAGTCTTAACATGCTTTGGGAAGACATCTCCCTAACTTATTGACAGATTTGAGGCCTTTTGGTTACCTTCAACCTGGTTTAGCTCATCTGTCAAGATGGGACTAGATGTGGCTGTTATGCATACTATGTCTTGGAGCCACTGGTGAGAGTTAGGTCACTGATGGGACACCCAGTGTGGATGAGCAGCCCTAAAAGGGCTTGGCAAGCTCTCACACCAGAGGTGCTGGTCTTCCTGAATACCCTATACACCCCAGTAGGTGATGTCAGTTTGTAAGGGAAGGAAGACTCCAATGGAATACTCCCAGGGATCCCTAGTTAATTCTGTGATGTTTAAAAGTTTTTATCAATAACTTAGATAAAAGCATTGATCTGATGCTTATCTAATTTTAGTTACTGCAAAGTTGGGAGCAATAGTTAACATATTGGAGCCTTGGTCAGACCACATTTGAAACATGTTCTGACTTGGGTACCTACAACATTTTAGGAAGGACCTTGATAATCTAAAGACTATCCAGAGGAGGGCAGTGAGTGAAGAGAGTCCACTTCTTGCTTTTGAGAACTTTTTGAAAGAACTGTGGTTGTTTATCTTGAAGAAAAGACTTAGGGAAGGACAGGTATTTGAAGGGCTGTTCAGTAGGAGGATTATATTCTACTTTGCCCACAAGGGCAGAACTAAAAGCAACAGGGTGAAAATCTCAAAGGAGCAGCTTTAGGGTAGATGATGGAGCTAGAAAGTGATGATGACTAGAGATGATCTAGTTCAGCCCTGCATTTTACAAATGATAGAACTGAGCCCTAGGGAACTCAAGTGGCTGAAGCTGGGATTTGAATCCAGTTCCCTCTGGTTCTAGACCCAACATTCTTTTCATTTTGTACCATGTAAGTAAGGAAAGGCTGCCTAGCAATTAGAGTTATATCATAGTTGAATTAGCTAGCTTGTAAGGTAATGAGATTCACTTTTACTTAAGATCTTCAGGCAAAGATTAAATGACAAGTCAGATATGTTGTAGAGTAGAGATTTCAAAATCATGGCTCCCCTGGTCTCTACAAAACTGGAGTGGGAGGAACCTGATTAAAATGCAATTGGAAAATGTTTAACAAAATAACTAAAAATACAACATCAATAATGTTGCTTTATGATTTTCTAAATCAGTCTACTGCCTTCAGGATCCATTTGTACTTGAGGCTAATGGCACTGTTGTAGAGAGGTTTTTGTTTTTGTTTTTGTTTTTAATTTAGGTATAGGTTGAACCTTGGGTGACTTCAGAGATCCCTTCTATCTCGTTATTCTTACAGACATAAAGATATTTTTACCTCTCTTGTCCTATGCTTTGGAATAACCACTAGCCCAAGGTAAAAATATAGCCACTACAAATACTGGATTAATAGTAAAGCATATAAATTTATTAGTTCCCCTTTTGTCCTTTTTGAGGGGAGTGTATACCTCTTTGTTATTTTGTTGAGCTGGTAAATGTTTGTTTATCCTTACGCACACAGCAAGTAGGTGATTAGAAGTAGTTTCCCAGAAGTCTTATGAGAGACAGATGTCATATCTCTGCACATCCCTGTCACAGAGGACGTGGCAAGAATGATTATTCTAGGCATTCTCAGCACTTTGGGCAATTAAATCAATGAGGGGATGTTCTGATGTCTTTCAAACATTGTGTTTTGTTTTGTTTTATCCTCATCTGCTTTGTTCTGTCAGTATCCATCATGATTTCAAGGGCCAGTGAGTTCACTGTATCCACAGTACTTAGTGCCTAGTGCTTAATAAATATTTATTGAATGAATTGAATTAAAGAGTAATCAGTTTTTAAAATTGATAAGGATCCTACATATTATTTAGTCCAGTACTCTCATTCTGTGGCTGAAGAAATCCAGGAGGCTTAGAATGCTTTAGAATATAAATTTCTTGAGGGAAGGAACTGGCTGATTTTTATCTTTATATCTCTAGTGTTTGGCATATGCATTGATGTATAATAAGCACTTAATAAGTGTTGCTTCACTGCTCAGTCACGTAGGTATTTAATGACTGAAATGAGATTAGAACCCAGATCTCTTAATTTTTACTCCATTATTCTTTCCATTGCACTATTTGTTTGCAGGAAAAGGATGAATTTTTGTAGTTAGGTGTAGCTAACCAGACCTCCTCCACCCCAAACCAACAAAAACAACCAAAACCACGTTTGGAATAGAAGTGGACAGCATATAACAAAAAAAGCAGCATAATTTTCTATTCTGGTTGCATCTATGTCCATGCAAATAAGTTTCTCTTCTTTCTGTCCAGTGATACCTGTTCCTTTTCTCTCACGTATTCGGCAAATTCATAAGTACATTCATGTGCTTACTTAAGGCATTTGAAACCATAAACAAATTGCTGTAAACTTAAAGATAAATTTCATGTAAGCTCTATTAAAATAGAAGTTTGTTGTTCCTGTTTAGAAAAAAATTGAATTGTGGCAAAAACAAAAGCTTGATTGGCTGCAATGATGAAATTTAATAATATGCTTAATAGGTATTTAATAGATAATAGAAATTTGATGGAAATGTTTTCGTACATTCAGATTCAGAAAATAAGCTTCACAAGGACAGGAGATGGGGAACATGGTTATATAAGCACTTAATGAGTACAAAAAAGACTTCAGAATTTCAGTGGGCTGTCTGTACATTTTATGAGTCCAGAGCATGAGGTGGATGCTAAACATCCATTGTAATCTTGGGCTACATTGGTAAAAGGTATCGCATTCTCTGCCTTATCAGACCCTCTCAGAGATGTCATTTTTAATTTCAATGGTCCTATTTTAGTAGATATCCTGAAAAACTAGAGCATGTCAAAAGGAGGATGAAGGTGGTGAAGAGACTTATGACCTTGTCATGGGAAGGTTTAGCTAGGAATGTTTACCCTGGAGAAGAGAAGACTCAGGGGGATGGTTATCAAATATTAGAAAACCTGTCATGTGGAAACTTTTCTGGGTGTCTCTAGATCACAGGCTTTTCATTTATTTATTTATTTTCCACACATTGCCCCCCACTTATTTATTTATTTGTAAGTATGCATTAAAAAAATTTAGTTCCAAATTCTTTCACTCCCTCCCACACCTACCTACCCATTGAGAAGGCAAGCAATGTCATATCAATTACACTGTGAAAGTATGCAAAACATATTTCCATATTGGCCATGTTGCAGAAAGAAAAAGAAACTGAAAATATTATGCTTCAGTCTGTAGTCAGAGTTCAACAGTTCTCTCTTTGGAGGTATATAGATATAGCCTTTTTCAAAATGAGTCCTCCTGAACTGTCTTGGTTCATTGTATTGGTCAGAGTAGTTAAATCTTTCACGGGTGATCATTGTTACAATATTGCTGTTACTGTGTACAGTATTCTTCTGTTTCTTCTCACTTCACTTTGCATCAGTTCTGAAAACATCTGAAATCATCAGCATAACAGTATTCTGTCACAATCATATACCACAGCCTGTTCAATCATTCCCCCTGTTAAATGAGCATCATCTCAATTTCCTGATTCTTTGTTATGGCAAAAAAGAACTGTTATGAATATTTTTGTACACATAGGTCCTTTTCCTTTTATCTCTTTGGGATACAAACCTAGTAAGTGGTATTGCTGGGTCAAAGGGTATACATAGTTTTATAACCCTTTGGGCATAGTTCCAAGTTGTTCAGAATAGTTGGTCTAGGGGTGGCTAGGTGGCACAGTGAATAGAGTCAGGGGTCAAGAGGACCTGAGTTCAAATCCATCCTTAAACACTTAACACTTACTAGTTGTGTGACCTTGGACAAGTCACTTAACCCCCATACCCCTGCCTTCCCCCCTCCAAAAAAAAATTGTTGGTCTAGTTCACAGCTCTAAGAGTGAATTAGGATCTCGATTTTTCTACATCCTTTCCAACATTTGTTGTTTTCATTTTCTATCATGTTAGTCAAAATGATAGATATGAAGTGATACTTCAGAGCTGCTTTAATTTGCATTTATCTAATTAATAGTAAATCACAGGCTTTTAAACTTTGTGTCTTCGACCACTTTGGTGATCTGGTAAGGCCTATGGGCCCATTCTCAGAATTTTAGAGGTTAGGAAAGATAAAGTTACATTCTTTTCCCCATCTAAATTCATGAACCCCAAGTTATAAATCCTTGATTTCCTTGGTAGAAGGAATACCAATGGTTAGAAACTGCAGAAAGACAAAATTTAAATTATCATTAGGATAATTTTTCTTAAAATTGAGAGCTGGCCACAATGGAAATAAGACTGTAAAGTGGTGAGCTCCTCATCACTAGAAGTGTAGATTACTGGATTACTTTTGCAGTGATCATAAAAAGGATTCATTTGGAATAGGGGGCCTCTGAGATTAGATAGTCAGCGAGAATTTATTTTACTTTGTGCCAAGATCTCTGATGAATGCTAGGGATACAAGGAAAAACAAAAAACACTGTTTTTTTTACCCTTAGGAAGCGCAGTTTTCATGGGGAAGATAACTTGTAAAAGATTAGGTAGTCTCTGAAGGAAGGCACTAATTGTAGGAGGCACCTGGAAGGGAACTGAGTGTTGAAGTAAGTCAGGGAAGCTAAGAGGTGCAGGTGAGCTAGGAGAGCATTTCCAGCATGTAGGATGGTCAGTATAAAGGCACTGACTGAGAAGATAGAGTTATGTGATAGAAAGTAGGCCAGTGTAGCTGGATTGTAGAGGATGGAGGGGAATAAAATGTAAGAAGAATCAAAATGTAGGAAGTTGCAAGGGCTTGAAATGATATGTGGGACATTTTATATTTGTTTCTGAAGATAATAGGAAACCATTGGAATTTATTGAGTAGCAAAGTGACATGGTCAGTAATTTACTCTGTCAGCAAAGTAGAGGATGGTTTGGAATGGGGAGAGACTGGAAGAAACAGGACCAATTATATGATTTCTGCAATTGTCAAGGTAAGAGGTGATAAGGGTCTGTATGAAGGTGGCAGCTCTGTGAATTAAGAGAAGGGGATAGATATATGTGTATATGTGTGTATATATATGTGGGGGGGCACATAGTAAAATAAATAAAAACATAAATAAATAAATACACTCAAGTCTTCTTGACTCCATTCCCACTGCTATATTCACTGAGCAGTTTACCTGCCCCCATCCTTCCACGTTAGTTCCAGGCAAAATGCTCCAGGCTTGGTTGGAAGTCTTGGTACCCAAACATGTAATAGTACTGAGGAATTGGGGAATAAATAAATAGGTCATCATAGTGTGTTATCAAGGAAGACTCCTTGAAGAAGGTTAAGTTTTTCAAAGATAATTTCAGGCAGGGGGAATTGGTATGAGCAGAAGCTTGGAAAAAAGGATTAGCAAATTCTGTACAAAAGATTCAAGAAGATTGGCTTGTTGGGACTTAAGGGGCTCTGTCGAGAAAAAAAGAGGTGATTTGAGCTGGAAAGGCTGGAAAGAGGGCAGGGTATTGGGTCCTTTCCTCATCTTTATCTCTTTCTCCTCCCCCCCATCAGTTTCTACGGATTCAACTCCATGCATGTAGTTCACAAATTACCCATCTAGCTTTCATTATTATCCTGAGCTCCAGTCCTCTCTCTCTACTTGCCCATTTAACATATTCATCTGAACTTAACCCTCTTCTTAACTTCTCTGTTCTCTCAAGGGCACCACCATTCTTCCACTCGCCTAGGACTGTGACATGAGTCATTCTTGGTTCTTCACTCTCATTTATACCCCATATCTAATCGGTTGCCAAGTCTTGTCGATTTTATGTCCTCATAATCTCTTGCATCTGTGTCCTTCTCCCTGTACCACAGCCACCCTAATCCAGGTCCTTAATGCTTCTTGCCTGGACTGTTGCAATAACCTCCTAATTGGATTCCCTGCTTCCAATTTCCTGGGGGGTATATTGGGGGAAGCCCTTTTAAAATCACCCTTCACATGCCTGCCAAATTGATATTCCTAAAGTGTAGGTCTGACCATGCCATTCCTTTGTCCATGAGGATTCATAACTCTCTGCTGTCTTTAGGTTAAAATACAAATTCTTTCATATAATATTTAAAACCTTTCACAGTGTGTCTCCAGTCTTCTCATCCTCATTTATTTTGTGTTCCAACCAAATTTTCTTGCTGGCTATTCCTCATATAAAATATTCTATTTGCTTCCTCTTGGCCTTTGCACAGACCATGCCCCCATTCCTTGAACACTGTCTCTCCTTATCTCTGTGACTTGGAATCCCAAGTTCAAGGTTAGCTCAAGTACCACCTCTTTTCATAAGCCTTTCCTGATTCTTCTAGTTGTTAGTGTTCTGCTGACCATGTATTTGTTAAGATTGATGAGAACAGAATCACAGAAACATAATTTCAGACCCAGAAGAAACTTTAAGGTTCCTTGAGTCTGTCTACCTACATGAATGAGAATTACCTCTAGAACATCTCAATATCTTTCTTGGCTCTGCAAACTGGAGAAATGTTCTTTTTTCCTTTTTGGTGTAATTCCAAACTTTAACAATGACATATCTGGGAGAGTGAAAATTTAGCTTTCTCTTTGTTGGGTTGTTATGGCTTCTTTTAGGTAGGGAGATCTGCTAGATTTTCACAGTTAACAGGTGGCATAACTTCTCCAGTATTGTTTTCCTCAGGGCTAGATAAAATAATTCATTTGCTTCTTTCAGTTTTCTTATTTTGTAGTCAATTTGCCTTGCAGATTGCAGAATAGAGAGAATACATAATATAGATCACAAGGATGTGGGTATTTACTCTTTTAAAAATCCCAAAACAAGATGACAACAAAAAAACCTCAACATCTGTACTTCTCTGTTGTCTTGTGGATAAAGGATTAATTTCATTCTTACGGAAAACCACATTATTTCATCATTTCCTTGTAGTAACTCATGTTATATTGGATGTGAAGTCTTGCAGGATCTAGAAGAGACATTAAGAAATTAAGTCCATCCTCATTTTATAGATGAGAAAACTAAAACCCACAGAAGGGAAATAACTTTCCCAAGGTCACACAGATAGCAGATGGCAGAGCCATTATTCAAACCCTGGTCATCTAATTCCAAATCCAATGTCCATTCCATTATACTATGCCCCTTTTTTGTTCAAATCTGTATTTCCTAAATGCTTCTGTGATGAACTTGAAGAATTTCTGTTGGAAATTAAGATTTTGAAATGTACTATAATAGAAAAGATCATGGAAACCTTATATTTTCATCCTAGTACATATATCGAATGTACATTTTCTTATGTGTTCACACTCAAGTTCATTAGTGTTCCATATACATAACAAAATTAGATAGAGGATGCATAGATTTTACACTCTCTTCATATATATATATATATATATATGTATATATATATATATATATATATATATACACACATATGTATCTGAACATTACATTACCATTCTTTTCTCTAGTAAATCTTCAGTAAATGTAGATGTGAAGAATATCTGCCCTGCCAAAGGTCTGGGTTGACCCTATAGAGCAGTGGTTCTCAACCTGTAGGTTGTGACCCCTTTGGGGGTCTAACGACTCTTTCGCAGGGGTCACAGAGGTCGCCTAAGACCATCGGAAAACACATATTTCCGATGGTCTTACCAAGACACCGCTCCTCTGTCTGTCTCCAGGTGGGTCCACCCACATGCAGATACACCCACGTATGAGTATTAAACGGTTACGGCATTAGGAAGGTTGAGAACCACTGCTGAAGAGGCATACCCTGAATAATGTCACCACTTCAATGTCATCTAAAATTAAATGGCATAATGATATCAGTTTAATGTCATTTAATAATGACATTAATACATTATAATGAAACTGCCCTATAATGCTGTAAATAGCCTTGTGATGTCATTTGGCTAATTGCCAGAAATGAAAATCAAAGGGTTGGTGACTCTCCAAGCAAGCATGTGAGATCCAGTGTCTTTGACTCCCCTGGGTGACAGCCTGTTTGCTGTCACCATAGTGCATAGGGCCAATACATAAACATTGTTCCTATGGAACTATCGTCACTCCACCAAGGCTCTTTTGCCTAGTGTTGCAAATGAGATGTGCCTTAATTCTTTCTCTTATGGAAATGTGCACTTGGGCTTAACTGAAACTAGTGCTGAAATAAATTGTGTTGTCTTCTATTTTTTAGGCATAAAATACAAAAGATTTGTCTGTTGTAATAAAAAAAATTCTTTGCGAATAGCTATTTCTTCTAGAATATTCCATTTTGCATATGTTTTATATTGAACAGTTATATAATCAGTAATAATATCAGTAGAGTATATAACCTATTTCATTAAAATATATGAATAGGACTTTTAAGTCAGTTTTTAGACAACTACAAAATGGGATGAGTAACCTTTTCAAGTTGGTGAGGGGCAATTTCTTACATCAGATACTCTGTATATGGAATACATTTTAAAATATTAGATACTTTATAGAGCAATTATTTTGACAAATAACACAGATGCCCCAGAATTGCTTTCAGTTCCATGACTCTATTTGAAATAATTTTAAAATAAAGGTTTTTTACCTTCAGGGACTATTAGTGTAAACGTACTGAAACCTCAGCTGAATGATAAATCACCGGAGTAAGTTTTGCTCTTGTTCAAACTGCCTCACATATGTTTCTAGTTATCCGTGTTGCAGCCCTTCCTTAGCTTTGCTGACAACTCTTCTATTCAACACGCCTGCAGTTTTGAAAGTTCAAAACAGAGTTGAGGTGCCTTTAACATAGAGTTACTTTCTTTCCCAGAATGATCAGCTTGAGGAGTATATTTCTTTTCTTAGCTCTAAAGAGTTTATTTCAGTAAGGAAAAAAAAAGGGTTTCAATGCTTTTTGATCTGTGGTGTTTTTATACCGAACTCCCGTAGTGCAGGTGTGAATGACTGATTCATGTACAAAATGTGAAGGACCCAGGTTCTGAAGAACCTTCCTAATCTCATCTCTTTCAAAAAGTCTTCCAGGAACAATGGTGGACAAATGGCACAAGTATGTGCATTCATCCTTTGTTCACCCACCAAATAATCATTGAAAAAAAGCATCATTTGTAGTTGTTTGTATCTGTTCTTCTTACTTAGTTGTGACCTTCATGAGGAAAAAAAATTGAATTTCTTATTTGCCCCACTACTTAGCATAGTACTCTGTAAAAAGTAGACATAATATTTGCCAAATCAATATTTGTTAAGTGGAATTTGTAATTCATGTATCTTATGTCACTTTATTTCTTTTATGTACTATGTACATTTACGTTGCTCTAGAAATAAAAATATTTAATGTTAGGATGGATAGAATGAAGATGCTGACAAATGCAGATGGGAGCCAACTAACTTAATCTGTTTTACCAACAAAATGGTGCTATTTCCCTGTTCACTAAATGATACAAATATTTGTTTATTGTTAAACTGAATGAACTGTTCAAATTGTGAAATTAAGGCTAAATTATTAGCACCTGTTCTGCTCACTACATTACTTTCCTCAGTCATTAAGATTGAATCTTATCTTACTTGCACATTCCCTCTCTAGATTGAGAAGTTGGAAATCTTTTTCTTAGTTGTGAACTTAACTCTTTCACACAAGTTTATTTGTTCAAACCTTCCAGGGCAGAATTATCACCTTCTTTCTGTCTCCTGAGACCAGGGCCACATACTTTCCCTCTTCCCAAGTGCTTCAATTAGCTCCTGAAAATCTCCCCCACCCCAGCTTTTTTGTGTGTGTGTCAGGATTTTGTTTTACAGAAGTGCTAATCACATTGGAAGCCTACTGCATGTGTGACTAAAAAAGGTGGGAGAGAAAGGGGAGGGGGAGAGAGAAAGAAAGAAAAAGAGAGCGCAGGAGCTTTTATTTCTGTCTTTCTACCCTCATATCCTGGAATATACGATTTAATGATTATTTGTTGAATGAGCGAATGAAGGCATGCATATTTCACCACCATATTTTTTTTGTCAATTATCATCACCTTGAATATGGAAGTTGCTAGAAGGCTCTTTCCATATCTAAGTGTTGTGATAGTTGATTGTTATTCCCTTCAATCCTGCCCCCACTTCAACCCATATTCATATTTATCTTTTAATCTGATGGTTTCATCAACATTCTAGCATGTTGATAGATACTAGAATTCAAATTATGACTGGAAAGTTATAGTTATTGCAGTAATTTTTGCAAATTACTTTTGCTTCAAATTCTGAAGCAAAAAAAAAAATCTTCAAAAAAGTGGTCAAGTTCCTGCATCTTGCAACTAAGTCTTGATATTTATAAAGTCTTGGAGGGGACCTCAGTTTTTGTATCTGTAAAATGGTGATAATACCATAATATCTGCCTTAAAAGGGAGTATTGTTGATCAATAAAGCCATATATATTATAATGTAGTATATAATGAGATAATGCATATAATATAAAATGCTGAGTAATTATTCAATATTTATGTATCATCAATACATTTTCCAAAAAACAGAATTGGAATATGCTAAGCATCAAACAACATCTCCCAAAGGAAAATTGACTGCATCTTAGCAAGTCAGTCAGTCAAGATACATTTTTGAAGCACTTACTATATCAAACATAAAGAGAGGCAAAAACCATTAGTGTCACTAACACACTGTTATTGGAGTTGTGAACTGGTCTAACCATTCTGGAGAACAACTTGGAACTATGCACAAAGGGCTATAAAACTGTGCGTACCCTTTTATACAATAATACCACTACCAGGTCTGTACCCCCAAAGGATCAAATTAAAAAGAAAAGGTCACATATATGCAAAAATATTTATAGCAGCTCTTTTTGTGGTGGTAAAGAATTGGAAACTGAGGGGATACCAATCAGATGAACTGAACAAGTTGTGGTATATAATTGTGATGCGCAACTATTGTACTGTAAGAAATGATGAGCAGGGGGGTTTCAGAAAAACCTGGGAAGACTTATATGAACTGATGCAAAGTGAAGTGAACTGAACCAGGAGAATATTGTACACAGCAATAGCAATATTATAATAATGATCAGTCGTGAAAGACTTAGCTACTCCAATCAATACAATTATTTATAAGGGTGGAGAACCTGTGACCTTGAGGCCACATATGGCCCTCCAGGTCCTGGGTGGGGGTGGTCTTTTGATTGAGTCCAAGTTTTATAGAGCAAATTCTTTTATTAAGGGGATTTATTCTGTAAGTTTGGATTCAGTCAGAGGGCTACACTTGAGGACCTAGAGGACTACATGTGCTCTTGAGGCTGCAGGTTTCCCACTCCTGAAAGACAATTCCATAGGACCTGTGATGAAAAATGCTGTCCATCTCCAGAGAGAGAATGAACGAACTCTTAAGTGCAAATGGAAACATTAGTTTTGAAACTTTCTTATTTTTTCTTGTTGGTTTTGTGTTGTGTGTGTATGCTTTCTTTTGCAACATGGCTGATAGGGAAATATGTTTGCATGACTTCACATGTATAATTGATGTATCACTTGCTTTCTCAAAGGGTGGGGGGGTGAGAGGTAGGTAGGAAATTTGAAAGCCAACATGTAAAAAAGATGAATGTTACCAGTTCTTTAAATTGTAATTGGGAAATATTTAACAAAATAAAAATAGATTTTTAAAAATAGCTATGTACAAATAAAATTGTAAATGGAAGGCAGACGGCTAGGTGGTCCAGTGGATAGAGTGCCAGGCCTGGAGTCAGGAAGACCTGAGTTCAAATCCAGCCTCGGATACTAGCTGTGTGACCCTGAATAAGTCACAACCTTCTTTGCCTCAGTTTTCTCATCTGAAAAATGAGCTGGAGAATGAAATGGCAGACTACTCCAGTATCTTTGCCAAGAAAACTCCAAATTGGGTCATGAAGAGTTGTACATTACTGAAATGATTGAACAACAATAACCAATGTAGGTAATCTCAGAGGGGAGGGACTACAGTGGAGGGAAAAGGCCTGAAAAAGGCCTCTTGCATAAGGTGGGATTTGAGCTTTATCTTATAGGAATGCAAGGAAGCTAGGGTATGGAGATGAGGTAGGATAAAATTTTAGGTTTGGGAGATAGCCTAGACAAAGGTATGGAGTTGGGAGATCAAGTATTGTATCTGAGGAATAGTAAGCAGGTTAGTGCAACTGGATCATAGAGTGTGTGGAGCAGGATAAAATGTAAAAAGATGGAAAAGATAGGAAGGGACCAGATTATGAAGAACTCCAAATGCCAAATAGGGAACTTCAGATTTTATTTTGAAGATGTAGTGATGTGGTATTTTAGGGAAATAATTTTGGCATCTGAGTAGAGGATAGATTGGAGTGGGAAGAAGCATTAGTTAGGGAGACTAATTGAAAAAATAATGAGGGCCTGTGCAAGAAATACACACACTATACATATTTATACACACATATGTTTATATACACATATATACTTGTATGCATATATGACATTTTTGACAACAAATTGGATTCATAGGGTGAATATGGGTGGTTTGACCCCCAAAGGGGTCACAACCCACAGGTTGAGAACTGCTGGGTTAAGAGGATGTCACTGAGATTGCCAGCTTGGGTTACTGGGAGGATGACGGTGCATGTGAGAGTACCAGGGAAGTTTAGAGAAGGAAAAGATGAGACTTGTTTTAGATATGTTGAATTTGAGATACCTAAAGGGACATCCAATTTTGAATAGGCAGTTAGCTGGTAACGTGAACCTAGGGAGACTAGGGTGAGTATGTAGATTTGGAATCATCTGATTGGAGAAGACAGTGGAACCCATTGGAGCTAATTAGATCACCAAGTGAGGTGGTATAGAGTCTTGGAGGACAATGGTGACCTAAATGAGAATCCAGCAAAGGAGACTTATAAGTAGTGGTCTGACAGATTAGAATAGAACCAGGAGAGATTGGTGTCTTGAAAACCTAGAGAGGAAAATATATCCAAGAGGAGAGGGTGATTTATGTTATCAAAGGATGCAGAAAGGTCAAGAAAAATGAGAACTGGAAAAAGGCCACTAGATTTGGCAATGAGATCACTGATAACATTGGAAAATGCAGTTTTAGTTGAATTATGAGGACAGAAGACAGATTGCAGAAGGTTTAGAAGCTAGTGAAAAAGAAATGCTTGCTTACATATGCAGCAGTCACAGGGATCTGTGTACAATCAGATATATGCAGATATATAATTGACTGGTTGGAGTAAGAGTCAGGGTAAACGTCATATTTTTAAAATGAAAAAGGTTGTGTTTAAGGAAGCTTTCATCTCCACCTTCCCAGAAAGGGAAATGAAAATAAAGATAGTTACTGTTGTTGCCATTTGCTAGAGAATTAACATTAATCATCAGAGGAAGAGAGATATGGTAGCTAGGTGCATCATCAATGAAGAAATAGATGAAATCTTCCCTATCACTATACCCAAATGGACACTGGGCCTTTCCATACACACTACTGTTGCATCATCCTTTTATGAGAAGTACTTTTTATTGAAATGTTGCCTCTCTAAAAGAATGATTTTGCTTTTCATTATATTTTTCGCGTAATATACTTGGCACATAATAAGCATTTAATCATTCATTCAGTTTATAACATGAGCTCATGTGTAAAACATAGAGAAGGATGAGTGGTTGGGTAGTGTGGTAGAGAGTAGGTTGGCGTTAGAGCCAGACTTCAGGCTCTGCATTGCACACATACTAGTCATGTGACTTTGGAGCAGGTCATTTAACATCTCATTGCCTCAGGTAACTCTCTAAGAATATAGACTATACATGAGTTCTGGATCTGTTTTGGCTGAAAGAGTCTCCATACCAAGAAATTACAAAATTGATGAAATTATAGAACCAGATCCTTATTCCCTTCCCCCCAAAAGAAGGATGATTTAAGTATACAAAATATTATAAAGCACTGAAAAATAGTTAGGGATGAAAATGGAAAGTTAAGTCTGAGATCTAGCCAAGTAAGGTTATTCCAAATGCTTTTTATAGGTAAAGCCAGGAGTATAATGAACAGAAGTAACATGTAACAAATTTGCCCTTAAAAAAAATGAGTTCTCATCATCAAACTAATAAAAGTACTTCATTAGTTACTATGCCACCTCTGTACTCAGTATACCTTGTAAAGAAGTAACAAAAGTAGAAACACCAGTTTTTGTAATAGTCTTTAGATCTTTAGACATTCATATATGAATAGAAAGCTGTGTTTGGGCAACACGCTTCCATAGCAAGTGAGACATTGATTTTTAAGATCTCTCAACATTTTACCAAAAGAATGAAAAGGACTGTGGCAGCTACGTTGTGCAGTGAATAGAGCACCAGCCCTGGAGTCAGGAGGACTTGAATTCAAATCCAGCCTCAGACACTTAACACTTATTAGCTATGTGGCCTTGGGCAACTCAACCCCCATTTCCCTGCCTTCCCCCTATGCAAAAAAAAAAAAGAATGAAAAGGACTATGGATGATGATGATGATGATGATGATGATGATGATGATGTGTGTGTGTGTGTGTATGTTTTAAATAAACTGAGGGGACATTGGCAACTGCTAGCTCATATGCTTGGTCTCTCATTATTGAGAATGGTCAGTGTGAGCGCTTTATCAAAACATGAAAGAGGAGTAGGTACAATGATTTTCTATAGTATACTATGTCCATATGAGATGTTAATCTTATTTATAGTGTATTACCTATAGAAATGAGATTGTAAAAGAAAAAATGGAAGTTTTTCAGCTTATTGCCTAGAACTTTGTTGGAGGATTTATGGGGAAACATGAAAAAGAATTACACTGGATGAAAATACCAATACACCTGAGAAGGTTAACATTAATTCATACTTTAACATGAACAATTTTAAGCAGAATACTTTCTTCCTTGAAAACCTAGTTGAAGCTCCTGAACTGAGGAAACAGGATTTTTTTGTTGATGTGAGAAATTTGAGTAGTATCAGAGCATGGAGCATTTTGAAGGGGAGGGCAAGATGGTTATGTAAATAGTATAGTTCAGAAGCTTAGGACAGCGTGAGGACAGAGGGGCACTTGGAAGCTGTGGATGGGAATGGGAAGTGGGCAAATGTAAATGGTGTAGAATTCAAAATTGTGACACCAGTTGACCTTGTCTTGAAGGGGAAAAAATGAAGGAAACATTCTTCTTTCTCTTCTTCCTTGCTCTCAGACCAAGAGAACTCAAACTTAGTATTATTAGTATCTGAGTTTAACTAAATTATAGGCTTCTGTGGGTTGGCATGGGAATTTGACCACCGTGTATAACATTGTTTCTATGGGAAAATGCATTTTGAGTTCCAAACGACTGACTGAAGGCTAAGTTTTGGAACCTCGTGCTTTCCAAATCTGTGTTCTGCTTGTAGCTTAAAAATGCAGATTTTAAATGGCCATGATTGAATTCTGTAATTATTAACCATAGATATTTTCCTGACTATTAGATGGAATACGGTAGAGCTCTAGGGGAATTCAATATATTTTAATATATTTCTTGGTTTCATAAGTAGTCATTTAATAAGTACTTATTGACTGATTTATTACAATCCCTCTATTTCCAGTAGTCATTCTTTGTTTTTTTGGCTGAAAAAAATTATCCTCTGGTGGCTGAGCTTCTGGTCATGTACTTCCTAGTTTGTCTTAACCAAGCTTACCATTGGTTGACAGATACAGTCCATTTTGGGCCTTTGGCATTTGGATGGGACCTGTTAGGGCTGACTGTCCTTTCTAGCATTTCTTACAGCTCCGTAATGTTTCATTGTGTTCATACACAGCCATTCCCTGATTGATCGGCACCCATTGTGTTTCTAGTTTGGTGCTTAGAAAAACAAAACAAAAATGTTGCTATAAATATTTTTGTAAGGAAAGATCCTCCATCTTGGGGGCAGAGTCAAGAGGGCAGATTGCAAGGAAGAACTCATCTGAGCTCCCCCATGAATACCTTCAGTAGCCTCTAAAAAGTGACTCTGTTTTTAGATTGGCAGAATCCATGGGGAGATGGAGTGTGGCACATTCCTAGCCCAGGAAAGTGTGGACGGGTAGGATTAGTTGCACCAAACTGGGGGAATGCAGAGTGCAGAGCCTTGAGGTTTATGGGCACAGACTGGACCATAGGGGAGCTGAGGGAGCCCAGGTGAACTGACTCATCCACCTCAGGGGAGATAACCAACCCTCTCACGGCAGGACCAAGGTTTGTCGGAACCGGGTAAAAGACAGGTAGGTGCAGGGCCTATGGCAGTGGCAGCAGCTACTCCTAAGGTTATCATCCCACAGTCTGGAAGTTTAAAAATAACCTACCTGAACTTCCAGGAAGTAAGATGGCAGAGTAAACCATAGCTGCTCTGATCTCCATGTCTGACCCTGAAAAACCCAGAGAATATTGCCCTAGGATAAAATCCTGAAATAGTGGAACCCTTGGCAGGCTTGGGAGTCTTGGAGGAAAGGCATGGCTATGACTGTGCTGTGGCTAATGTGCAGGGCAGGAGGTGTCCCAACAAGCCCCATCTCAGCCAACCATCAGGAGATCCTGAACCCTAAGGGGGTGGAGCCAACAAGGGTGTTAGCTGTAGCAATAAGAGAAGAAAAAGAAATTGAGGAATCAGATTAGGCAAAGAAGAGACTAAACTATCACTCTTTGCAGATGATATGATGATATACTTAGAGAATCAAGTAAAAAAAAACTACTTGAGATAATAAATAAATTTATCAAAGTTGTAGGATATAACATAAACCCGCATAAATTCTTGACACTCCTATATATTTCTAATGAAGCCCAACAGCAAGAAATAAAAAGAGAAATTCCATTTAAAATTATTTTAGACGTTATAAAATATTTGGAAGTCTACCCACCAAAACAAACCCAGGAACTATATGAACACAATTACAAAATACTTTTCACACAAATAAAGTCATATCTAAATAATTGGAAAGACATCAGTTGTTCATTGTTAGATTGAACTAATATAATAAAAATGACCATTTTACCTAAATTAATTTACCTATTTAGTAATTTACCAATTTAGTATTTACCAATCAATCTACCAAACTAGAAAAAATAGTAATAAAATTCATCTGGAAGAACAAAAGGTTCAGAATATCAAGGGAATTAATGAAAAGAAATGCTAGGGAAGGTGCCCTAGCCATACCAGATTTTAAACTGTGTTATAGAGCCACAATCATCAAAACTACTTGGTACTGGCTGAGGAATAGAGTATGGATCAGTGTAATAGATTAGGTACACAAGACATAGTAGTCAATGACTATAGTAATATACTATTTGATAAACCCAAAGACTCCAGCTTCTGGGCTAAGAACTTACAATTTGACAAAAACTGCTGGGAAAACTAGAAAATAGTATGGCAGAAACTGGGCATAGACCAATATCTTACATCATACACCAAAATAAAGTCTAAATGGGTTCATGATCTAGATATAAAGGCTGATACTATAAGCAGTCTGGGAGAGGAAGGAATAGTTTACCTGTCAGATTTATGGAGAAGGGAAGAATTTATGACCAAACAAGAGATAGAGAGCATTATGAAATTCAAAATGGATCATTTCAATTACACTAAATTTTTGTACAAACAAAGCCAATTTAACCAAGATTAGGAGGGAAATGGAAAATTGGGAAAGGAATTTTTATAACCAGTGTCTCTGATAAAGGCCTCATTTCTAAAATATACAGAGGATGGTGTGGCTAGGATGGTGGTGCAGTGAATAGAGCACCAGCCCTGGAGTCAGGAGAACCTGAGTTCAAGTGTGACCTCAGACACTTAATACTTACTAGCCATGTGACCTTGGGCAAGTCTCTTAGCCCCAATTGTCCTGCCCTCTCCCCTCCAAAAAGTAAAAAATAAAATAAAATAAAATATACAGAGAACTGAGTCAGATATATAAGAATACAAGTCATTCCACAGTTGATAAATTGTCAACGGACATGAACAGGCAGTTTTCAGAGGAAGAAAGTAAAGATATCTATAATCATGAAAAACTGCTGTAAATTGCTATTGATTAGAGAAATTCAAATCAAAACAACTCAGCTGTCAGACTGACTAATATGACAAATTTGGATTTGGAAAATGATAAATGCTGGAGAAAATGTGGGAAAATTGAAACACTAGTGCATTGCTGGTGGAGTTGTGAACTGATCCAACCATTCTGGAGAGCAATTTGGAACTATACCTAAAAATGTGCACACCCTTTGACCCAGCAGTACCACTTCTAGGGCTATTTCCCAAAGAGATCATACAAGTGGGAAAAGGACCCAGATGTACAAAAATATTTATAGCAGTAATGGAATACACAATATATGCTATAAGAAATGAGGGGCAGACAGACTTTATAGTAACCTGGAGAGACTTATACAAACTGATGTTGAGTGGGAGGAGCAGAACCAGGAGAACATTGTGCACAATTACAGAAACATTGTATCTGTGATGACTCACTGTGATAGACTGGGCTTATCTCAGCAATGCAACACTGTGAGACAACTCTGAAGCACTCTTGATGGAAAAGACTATCTACATTCAGAGAAAGATTTACAGAGTATGAATGCAGATTGAAACAAACTACTTGCTCTCTTTTTGGTTTTGTTCCTTCTTTCTCTTTGTTTATTCCATTGGTTATAATCCTTCTTTACAACCTGATTATTTAATATCAAAGTATTTGTACAATCTTTATTGGATTTCATGCTGACATGAGCAGGGGAGGAGAAGAAGGGGAAGAAAATTTGGAACTCAGAAGCTTGTGGAACCGAATATTGTAAACTAAAAGTAAACAAATTAATTAAATTTTTTTAAAAAGATCTTTTCTAGGATTTCTTTGGGGGTATAAGCCTACTAGTGAATCACAGTACAAAAAAGATTTTGTTTAGTGACCTTTGGGGAATAGTTCCAAATTGCTTTCCAGAATGATTGGACCAATACAAAGTTCTCCCAGCAGTGCAATGGTGTGCCTGTTCTCCTACATTCTACCCCTCCCCCAACAGTTGTCATTTTCTTTTTGTTGTCATATTTGCTAATCGATTGGTTGCCAATCTCAGGGTTGTTTTAAGTTTATATTTCTCTGTTAGTGTTAGAGCATTTTAGAAGATTTTTGATAATCTAACTTTCTTATTCTGCAGATTCCTTGTTCATATCCTTTACCATTGATCTATTGTGGAATGACTCATTCCTTGATATTTATACCAATTTCAACCAATATATATTCAACCAATCTTGGATATAAAACCTTTTATCACAGAAATTTGTAGCAAAGAGGACTTATATGAATTGATTCAGAGTAAAGTGAGAAGAACCAGGAGAATAATTTATTTAATCACTATAATATTTGTACAATGTTTTACAAAAGGAAACTAACTCTAAAAGATTTACAAACTCTGCTCAATGCAATGACCAATTACAAATCTTAGAATACTGAGAAGGAATCATACTTCTCACTTCTTGGCAGCTATATGAAGGCTTTGGCACCAGCCCTCAGTCTCTGGAGTAGATTCATTGGAGATTGTGTTGGCCCCAGGCTTGCCACCTAAAGCACCCCTGGCTTCCATTGCGCTGACCTTGGCCTGGTTTTCTTGTGCTATCTCCTGTGAGGAGGCCTTGATTCCTAAAGCTGCCCTTGTTTCAAGTCCCATCTCTTCATGCCATCTTTTTATATGATGTTGAAGTTCAGTGGAGTTTTTCTTTGATTTTGTTGTCAAACTTTACAGCCTCTCCTTCGTTTTTAATGGTTGCTACTTAGATCTGTTACTGTAAGTACAGTTATTTGTAATGCCGGTCTTCATAACAGACATTCAGAAAAAATTCACAATAAACTTAAGTGACTTGATGTCACCTCTAAGATAAAATATAAAATCCCCTGTTTGGCGTTCAAAGCCCTTCCTAACCTGTTTCCTCTTTATTTTTCCAGATTTCTTATACCTTACTCATCTACATGTATCCTGCAATTCAAAGTTACTGTCCTCGCTGTTCCTTGAGCAAGGCACTTTATCTCCTGACTTCAGATATTTAACTGGGTGTACCCTAAGCCTGCAATTCTCTCTCTCCTCTTCTCCATCTCTTAGCTTCCCTAGCTTCTTTCAAGTCTTACCTGAAATCTTACCTTCTGCAAGATCCTTTCCAGATCCCCCTTAATGCTATTAACTATCCCTCTGTTGATTATCATCCTAGAATCCATATCTTATTTGTACATAGTTGTTTTCATGTTGCCCTCCCATCCCTTTATTTTAGATCAGTGGTTCTCAACCTTCCTAATGCTGCTGCCTTTTAATACTCGTATGTGGTCATATCTGCATGTGGGTAAACCCGCATGGAGACAGATAGAGGTGCCTGTGACCCTTGTGAAAAGGTCGTTCAACCCCCCAAAAAGGGTCGCGACCCACAGGTTGAGAACTGCTGTTTTAGATTGTGAGCTCCTTTGAGATTAGAGACTTATATTTTACCTGTCTTTCTTTGTTTTCCTAATACTTAGCACAGTGCCTGGTAGCGCCTAAGTAGGGACAGTGCCACATGTGCCTGAGCACTTAATACGTGCTTGTTGTCTTCAGAGATGGGAGAGATTGACTCTGGTTTTATGGAATCATGGAAGCTTTTATGGAGGAGGTGGCATTTTGTGGGGCTTTGAAAAATGGTTAGGATTTTAGTAGCTGAGAAGGAAAGAAAGACAATTCTCCCTTCTAAGGAACAGAGAATAGTGTGTGAGTAGCTTGGATAAAGCAGGAAAAGTGCACGGCTTGTTCATAGAACATTATGTGGCGTATCATGGCTACAGAAGGCTGGCAGATAAGTTTATGGAAAAATAGGTTGGTACTAGATCATGGAAAACCTAGAACAATGGGAGAATTGGAAGTTTGGACATTACCAGTAGGGAGTGGGGATGCATTGAATGTTTCTGAGCAGAACAGGAGCATGATCACGTCTGGGTATTAATACAGGGTGTCCCAAAAGTCTTAGTACAGTTTTAAAGCTGATGCTTAGGCTCATAAAGCTTAAATTGGCACCAAGACTTTGGGGATGCCCTTTATTATTATAACATAGAAGATGGATTGGAGAGGAGAGATAGTGGAGGAAAGCAAACTAGTAAAAAGACTATTCTCATATTCTAGCTAAAAATCTAAGAATACCCAAACTAAATAGTGACAACAAAAATGGAAAGGGATAAGTATGAGAAATATTTGAGGAAATGGAAATGACAGGTAACTGATTGGGTGTGGGAAGTAACAAAGAGTTTTCAAACTTGAGGGACTAGGGAAGTTAGTAGGAGAGACAGTGGAAGGAATGTGAAAACTGTTTTGGACATTTCGAGATGGAGGTGTTGATATTAACCTCCACAGGAGAAGATACTGAGCAGGTGTTTGTGATGCGGTTTGAGGTCCTTCTTATCACACAGGGCATTTCATTTTTGACTTTGTCGTGACTTTCCTCCATGTCTGGAATGTTCTCCCTTCTTACTTCTGCCTCCTTATCTTTCCTGACTTTTTTCAAGGCTTATCTTAAATTCCACCTTCAAAGCTTTGTAAGAAGCCTTTCCAGGTAACACTTGACCTCAGCCCGAATAGGGTCTTCCTTCTGAGTTTACTTTCCATTTACACTGTATATATCTTGTATGTACATAATTGTTTGGATGTTTTCTCCCTCATTAGAATGTAAGGAATCAGATTTTCACTTTTTGTATCCCAGGTGCTTAGCACACAGTATTAAGCACATAGAGGAAGTGCGTAATAAATGCTTGTTGGTTTGCTGCCTTGCCATGCTACAACTTTGCCCACCTACCTACCTAGCAGACCTTTGTTTCTGTCTTTGACTTCCTTGAGATTTATGCCCATTAGTGGAATTACTGGGCAAAGGATTTGGACAGATTAGTGACTTTTCTTTACATAATTGTAAATTGAAATCCAGAATAGCTGGACTACTTCATAACTCCCTAATAGGTTTTGTGGCTTCCCACGGCTCCTCCCAACATTATTTCCATATTTTTCATCATTGTTTCAGTGACCAATTATAGATCCAAAGTAATAATGAGTTAGTTACCAAGGATTTATTAAGAGTTTATTTACTGCCTGGCATTGTGCTAAGTAGAGACATTAAAAGGCAAAAATCACGGTCCCTTCCCTCAAGGAGATCACATTCTAATGGTACAGTGGACGGGGGTGGGTTAGGGTGGGGGAACAACATACAAATAGCCGTGTACATGTCCAGTATATGTAATATAAATGGAAGGCGATTTCAGAAGGAGAGCACCAGCCTTGTGGGCCTGGAGAGACTGGAAAGAGAATCCTAAGGAAGGGATTTGAGCTGAGTTTTGAAGGAGGTCAGGGAAGACAGAAGTTTGTTGTTGTTTTTTTAATAGGCATTGAAAGTTTATTTCTGACTGGTTACATATGACAAAATTTCAAATGATTATAGAGGCATTGGGGAAAAATGAAAATCTGTCTCAAAAATATGAAAATAAACTTGCCTATTCAATGATCTGAAAGCCACATGCCTTTATAACCTTTGAATGTTAAGTCTTTACAAATTAAGGGAAGACAGAAGTTGAAGGTGAAGAGGGAAGATATTCCAGATATGGGAAACAGCCAGTGAAAATGCACTTGGTAAGGAGATACAGTAGCCCAGTATTGCTAAAGTGTACAATATGTGTGTATGTGTGTGAGGGGAGTAAATATAAGAAGACTAGAAAGGTAAGAAGATGCCAGATTGTAAAGAACATTAAATGCCAACTGTGTTTATATTTGACATTGAAAGTAACAGGGAACCACTGGAGTTTATTGATTAGGGGAGGTGATAATAGTCAGACTTGCACTTTGGCAGCTGAGTGGAGGATAGATTAGAATGGGGAGGGATTTGAAGAATGGGTACCAACTGGTAAGCTATTGCAATCTTCTAGGTGTGAGGTGATGTAGGCCTGTACCAAGGTGAGTCAGGAGTATAGATGTCGCAGATATAGAAACAAGACTGACAACAGATTGGATATATTGGGTGAGTTAGAGTAATGAGTGGAGAGTAACAATTGCTTCCCTCAAAAAGCTTCCATTCTAAAGTGATTACAAGCCCATAAAACTTACTCAATTTGTTTTTTATTAAGTATCCTTCTCTTCTCATTTTTTGGGGGTGAGACACCAGGAAAACTGTTGCTGATCTAGTATCTGGCATATAGGACATCTTAGAATATTAGTGATGCAAGAGAGGTCTTGCTGGCTTTTTTCCCCTTTTTTTTCAAGCTTATAAATTTATTGTGAGGATTTCACTGTAGTTACAGTTAGATTAATTCAAAAAGCTTCCAGATAACAAAGAATCATAGTTGAACGTACTGAACCAACTCAGATTAGGGTATATGTCTCAACCTCTCTGGCATGATATATTTTTTTAAATAGGCAAATCAGTTGTTCTGGTGTGATGGCTGCTATTAGGTGGCTTATTCAAAACACTAAACAGTTTTTAATATTTTTTCTTTTTGTGTTTGACCATGATGCTTAAGATGCACATAAAGTGTTGATCTCCAAAGTAAAATAATTCTTGTTAAAGAATAAATAGAAAAGACTTGGCATCTAAAAATTTATTTTTGTATATCACCTTGAGACATATGGTACTTCTTTTTCTTTCAAGGTTTTTGTCAGAAGACTGATGTATCTTCAGAGAAAGACCAAAAACTACCTCTGATTTTACTGAGATAAATCAGATTATAATAGTCAGGTCAGTTGCTGCCATTCGTATGAAAAGTAAATTTATAGAAGTTGGTAACAGTTTGTGGAAGTTGCACTTTGTGGAAACTGGTGGTTTCAGAGTGGAGGCCCCTTCTTGACTACTGTGTAGGCATATTAACAGTTAACCAAAGATTCATGCTCAGATGGTGTTTCTGTACCAAAGACCTCAATTTTATAATCTTTTATGCTTGATTTATTGTTTATTAGAGGTCCAGTCCTATAATTAACTCCCCTGAAAGTGGCTGCCGTCTGAGAATAACATTTACCTTGTAGTGTTCTTGGGTAAAAACTATTGAACAAATAATTCAAGTGGATAAAGAGAACCACCATTCTTTGGAGTTATTGATAATTTTGTGCTGATTACAGTAAACTCCCAAGATTTTTTTAGTTCCCTTAATGTAGAGCAGGAGTGACAAACTCAGATAGAAATGGGGCCATAAAACTTATGTAAAGATCCCTGAAATCTGCTTGTTGACATAGAAAACAACATAATAACATTATCTGTGTATGTTCTCTTTCATTTTTCTTTATTTTGCTAAATATTTCCCAATTACATTTTAATCCGGTTTAGCAGCTGTAGAGCACTAGTATACATTCACCACATGTTACCTCTACTGTTCTGTTTGCAGTCTTTGCAACTTTCCTGTAGTCTAGCCTCCAGCTTCATCATTCACCTGAAACTTATCTTTTCCAAATTAGCCATGATCTCTTAATTGCTAAATCTGATGACCTCGTTCTTAATCCCTCTGCAGTATTTGACACTTGACCTCTTCTCCTGGATGCTCTATTATCCTCTTTGGGGTTTTGGGACATTACTCTCATTTATTCTTTTTCTACCTGTTTTACCAATCTTTCTCAGACTCCTTTATTGGATTATCATCCATGTCATGCCCCTTAACTGTAAGTATACCCCAAGACCTGTAATGGGGCTCTCTTCTCTTCCTTCTCTTTACTCTTCCATTTGATGACCTCATCAACTTCCATGGGTTTAATTATTATCCCTTTTCTGACAACTCCAAGATCTATATCTATATCTATATCTATCTGTCTTCTGTCTGTCTATCTACCTGTCTGTCTGTCTATGTATCTATGTATCTATGTATCTGTCTGTCTGTCTGTCTATCTATCTATATCCCAAAGTTCTCTTTCAAGCTCCAGTCTCATATCACCAACTAGCTTTTGGACATTTTGAACTTGAACTCAGCATATCCAAAATAGAATTCACAAACACCTCCCCCCCACCCCTCTCCCAATCCAACCCTAGTCCAAACTTCCCCATTTCTTTCAAGGATACAGGTGTCCTTCTATTTATCTAAGTTCTAAACCTTGGTGTCATCTTCAAGTCCTCACTTTCCCTCACCCCACATGTCCAGTCATTTGTCAGATCTTGTCTTTTCTCCCTTCAACTGGATCTCTTACATATATCCCTATCTCAATCAAATAATCACCCACCCTTGTTCATACCTTCATTAATCCTTTCTTGGATTACTTTGATAGACTTTGATAGATTGATCTCCTATGTCAAATATTTCCCATCAATCCATTTTACACACACACAAAATGATTTTACAAAGGCACGAATTTGATCATGTCAACCTCTCTTCTCCCTTGCATTCTCCTTCCTCCCTCACAAAAAGAAAAAAAAACCCACAACATTGATAGCTCCACACTAACTCTAGGAACAATCATAAATTCTACTATTTGATATTGAAAACTCTTCTTGATCTGTACCTATCTTATCTTTCCAGCTTTATAGACATTATTCCCCTCCATGCATCTTATGGTCCAGATGAGCTGGCCTTCATGATATTCCTTACACATAATATTCTGTTTCCTGTTTCTTTGCTTTCATTTCCTGTCCCTCATGCCTGGAACATATACCTTCCACTTCTACCTCCTGGAATCCCTGGTTTCTTTCAGGCTCATCTCATGTCACTTTCTGTATGAAATCATTTTTGTTTCCTTTCTCCTCACCCCATTCTGCAAGGACTTCACTTTTTCCCACCAGGTTCAGTTCAGTTCACTTCAATTTGATAAACACTTATTAAGTGGCTACTATAGGTCAAGCACTGAACTCTAAATATGAAAAAGGAAGATAATCCCTGACCTCAAAGAGTTTACCATCTAATAGGGGAAGACAACACACAAAAGAAAGCTGGAAGGGGGAATGAAGGACAGACACCAAGGAGCTTCCTGTCTTGTGAAGTTCGAACCAAGCAGATAGAAAGTGGAGATGGTACAAGGTCACCTTGTCTCTCTTTTGTACATATTTTGTGTATGCCTGTATATATACATTTTTAAACTCTTCAGTGAAAGGGACTGTTTTACTTCTTTCCTTGTATCTTCAGGTTTAGCAGAATGCCTGGCATGTAGTAGTTGCTGGATTTTATGTGTGTTGGTTGGTTGATTGATTGATTTTCCAATAATGTGAAAGATCTCTGATTTTCTCAGAATGAAGAACATTGACTTCCCTCTTCCAATTCAGATTTCAAACTCTCTGTGATATAGAACAAGGATGTCCAGCTTGCAGCATCCCTCACCAATACAGTCTGAAACAGACTGAAATATAATTGAGAAATGTTTGACAAAATAAATAAAAATACAGTACAACATAGTTAATGTTAATTTGTCATTTTCTAAGTCACTATGCCTTCTACAGGGATCCCTTTCTATTTGAGTTTGAACTCATTGTTATAGTAGATTGATCTAAGGTACTGATAGGTTAAGTGAGTTGCTCTGGGTCCCACAGCTAATAAGTATTCTAGTTAAAGCTTGCATCCTGGTCTTCCTAGGGCATCTTGAGGGAGATACAGGAGATATCATGTACCAGGCAAGTTAACTCACTGCTACCACCTGGACCACAACCTCCAACTAGACCTTGATAGGAACAGCAGTATCTCCTGCACTACTGGCCCTGCTTCTAGGCTGCTCCCTATAGCTATCACAGAGGGAATCAATCCCTTTGGAGAAGGGGCTCATCTTAAGGTCCTCAACATCACCACCACTAACTACTGACCAACTGCCATAGATGATCAAATAAGCCCAAGAACCCAGTAATGCTAATACCCCTGGATTTCCTGCCCTGCTTCCATCCCAGTCCACCAAGTCATTATCCAGGGAAGCAACATCAATGAAAATATGACCTAGGAACTGTTTCTGCAAGGGCTGCAGCCCTTGCTGACTCAGCAGCTATGGCCACTGGAGACTGGAAAAAGAAAATTCATCCTACCAAAGTCCTTGGCAAGCCAATAGTACAACATCAGAAATGGATCTGGTTTTGTTATTGGAAACAACATTAAAGAAGATTGAATACCGTCTGCTTTTATGCTGTACCCTAAAGATCATGGAGTCTTCCATCTTGATTTGTTGCTAAAATTGCCTCTATGGGTTATCTGCCCCATTAGAATGTGAATTCCTTGAGAGCAGGGACTGTTTCTACTTTTCTGTTTGTCTCTGTTCATCTATTTGTTTTTCTTATTATATACAAGTAATAGGAACATAACAGTCACTCATTAATTTACTCATTCATTCATTCTTTATTCTATTGCTGCTTTTGGATTGAAAACAAGAACAAAAATAAGTAATCTTAATATCTGAATTTGTTATTTCAACAGATTTATCTTGAAATTTTCATTCCCTAGATAATACATTTTGAGTTAATTTTCTATGCTATTCAGAAAATTATTCCCTAAATCAAGGAAGAAAAATGAAAATGATGCAAGAAAATCAAGAAAAGAGAGTTGACAACCTGACTGAAGAAAATAACACCTTAGAAAATAGATTAACTCAAATGGCGAAAGAGACCCAAAAAGCCAATGAGGAGAAGAATGCCTTCAAAAGTCAAATTTGCCACATGGAAAAAGAATCTCAAAAGCTTTCTGAAGAGAATAATTCCTTCAGAATTAGAGTAGAGCAAATGGAAGCAAATGACTTTATGAGAAATCAAGATGCTATTAAACAGATCCAAACAAATGAAAAAATAGAAGGCAATGTGAAATATCTCCTTGAAAGAAACCACTGACTTGGAAAATAGATCCAGGGGAGACAATTTAAAAATTATTGGACTACCTGAAAGGCATGATCAAAAAAAAAACCTAGAAAGCATTCTTCAAGAAATTCTTGAGGAAAATTGCCCTGATATTTTAGAACCAGAGGGCAAAATAGAACTTGAAAGAATTCACCGATCACCTTTTGAAAAAGATCCCCAAAAGAAAACTCCTAGGAATGTTATAGCCAGGTTCCGGAGTCCCCAGATCAAGGAGAAAATTTTACAAGCTGCCAAGAAGAAACAATTTGAATACT
>CM053583.1:315393373-315431816 GCA_028627135.1 Pseudochirops cupreus | reverse complement strand
TATGTATGTATGCATACACATATGTCTATATAGGAAGGTTTGTATATGTGTATGAACACATATCTGTGTATGTGTATATATGTGTACATAGAGGGCACAGGATCAATTGAATAGGAAGGGACAATACTTTAAAAGGTGAAATTCTGAGATGGGGGAGGATTAGAATGAGAGGAGACAGGGAGTGACAGAATCGGGTTAATCATCTCATATAGAAGAGACAAGGGATAATTGTTATAATGGAGAGAAAAACAGAAAGGCAAAAGGGAAAGGGTCAACCTTACTCTCATTGAACTTGGCGTAGGGAAGGAATGACATAAACTCTAAACTGGGTATCTTGCCACACAAGAGAGTAGGGGGAATGGGGATGAGAGGTGGGATGATGTAGGGGAGGGCAGGGTGGGAGGAATGGTTGCTGGAAGCACACACTTCTATAAAGGGACAGGGACAGGATAGAGAATAGAACAAGGGAGGGGGGCGGGATAGGAAGGAGGCACATACAATCAGTCTCTCACAATATGTCCACTGTGGACATGTTCTACATAACTGCACATGTACAGCCTGTATTGAATTGCTTGTCCTTCCAGGGGGGATGGGTGATGAGGGAGGAAGGGAAAGAATCTAGAATTTAAAGTTCTATAATCAAATGTTAAAAATATAAATGTGTATTATATATATATATGTATATAAAATTATTATTATTATTAACTACATGCAACTGGGAATTAAGATATACAGGCACTGGGGTAGGGATATCTATCCTACCATACTCGAAAGTCAGAAGGGCAATGGGGGAGGACATAGGAGAGAGCAGATTAGGGGAGGGGTTATATGGTGAGTTGGCTGTTTTGAGGTGGTGGGTAGGGGAAAGATGGGGAGAAAATTTGTAACTCAAAATCTTGTGGAAATGAATGATATAAACAAGAAAATAAATAAATTAATTTATTTTAAAAAAAAAGAAAAAGAAAAATAGATCCAGAATCTTAAGAAAGAAAATAACTCCTTGAAAATCAGAATTGGTCAAGGGTAAGTCAGTGAAGTTATAAGAGATCAAGAGATAATAAAACAAAATATAAAAATGAAAAAATAGAAGAAAATGTGATAGTAAAACAATTGATCTGGAGAATGGATCAATAAGAGCAAATATGAGAATATTTGGACTACCTAGAAACTATGAGCAAAAAAATAATTTTGATACAATAATACAAGAAATAATTTTCTTTTAAAGTCTCTTTATTAATTGAATAATATGAACAGTTGCTCATCCTTAGGTTTGGAACATTTCTTTTTTTTTTTCTTTTTGGAGGGGGGAAGGTAGGGCATTTGGGGTTGAGTGAGTTGCCCAAGGTCACATGGCTAGTGTGTCAAGTGTCTGAGGCTGAATTTGAACTCAAGTCCTCCTGACTCCAGGGCCAGTGCTGTATTCACTGTGCCTCCTAGCTGCCCCTAAGAAATAATTTTTAATCCACTGATCACCACTTGATCCTGTGAGGAAAACTCACAGGAATATTATAGCCAAATTCCAAAACCTTCAATTCAAGGATAAACTATTACGAGCAACAAGGAAAAAAAAATTGAATATGCCGGTCCCACAATTACAATCACAGAAAACCTAGCAGTAGTAACAATAAAATACCACAGGTCTTGGAACACTATATATTGAAGAGCAAAAGAACTAAGGTTCTGACCAAAAATATCATACCCAACAAAGCTAAACAATTCTAAATGTAAAAAAAATGGATTTTTCATGAATTGTCAGACTTTCAGGATTTTGTTAAAAAAAAAAACAACAGCCTGAACATTCTAGAATATTTGAATACAAGGGCCAAGAGAAATATTACATATATACCAAAGACTAATTAAAAGGGACTCTATAAGGACATATTATTTACCTTTTATATATGTAAAATATAAAATGTATGTCTAAGATTGTTATTAGTAATTGGTAATTCCCAACAGAGATTGGGGTAGACCTGAGTATGATATGATTTTAAAAATTAAAACCATTTAGGAACAGCTAAAAGGAATAATTATCTTATACAAATCAAAGTGTGAGAGGAAGAACTAACGGAGAAGAATTAGACAGGGGAGGAGAGCTGTTAGTTCTGGAAACTTATTTTCATTGGGAATGAATTCAGCAGGGAGCAACATACATGCATGTGCACATACAAACACATATATTAATACAAATATACATCTGTGTGTGTGTGTATATACGTATATACGTATACACACACATATACATACATAAAAGTCTTCTAAATTCAGAATGATGTAAAATGCTAAGGGGATGGGGGGGGAGAGGATAAGGGAGGAATCTTTAGAAGGGAGGGTGAAAGAATAGGTCAAAACTGGGCATAGAAGGGTGTTTAGATTTATGGGAATGGGAGAATAAGGGAGGGATCCTGGGGGCAAGATAAATTAAGTAATATAGGGCAAAGTAGTAGGTAGAGGTAAAGTAGAGCAGTCAGGAGGGAAAGGAAATGAGAGATACACACAAACATAAAACCAAAAATCAGGAAAAGTATAGATTAGGGAAAGTATATGTCTATATATGTCTGTCTCTCTCCATATATGTATATGTATATGTGTATGTGTGTGTGTGCATATATATATATACATATACATATATATACATGTCTCTCCCCATATATGTATGTGTGTATGTGCGCACACATATATGCATGTACATGTATGCGCCTGTATATATCTACATATAAATATATACACTCTTAATTGTAAACTTTGGGAGTGGGGGGAGGAAAGGGGGAAAAACAAAGTAAAAAATGCACAGCAGAGAACAAAAGAAAACTTACAAGGAAGCAAAGATGGACAGCTCTCAATACCGCACGTAGTATTTATTATATGGGCTTTCTTGCCATGGAAATTTATTGCTATATATTTTGAATTCTCTCTTACATTCTACTGTGCATAGGACATGCTTATTTTCTTTTTTCTTTTATATTTGATATTTTTATTTTTGATATGTTGTATTTTATATATTATATCAATATTTAAGTTTATGTTTATTTTTCTTTTCTCTATTGTGTATTTAAGTTTAATATTCAAGTCTAAAATAATAATAATAATAAAAAGATGTTGGATTGGTTTGCCATTTCCTTCTACATTTCATTTTACATATGAGGAAGCTAAGTGACTTGCCCAGAGTCACACAGCTAGTAAGTGTCTGAAGCTAGATTTGAACTCAAGTTTCTATCCAGTGTGCCACCTACCTACCCAAGCCAGCTATTGCTATAGTCTAAGTGTGAGGTGATGAGAGTAAGGCAGTAGAATTTGTGGTGTACAGTTAAAATACTCCTCAGGGGAAACTTTATTTTTCTAAAAACATGTATTAGCAAAATAGAAAGAGAGAATTAATGAACTGATCACATAGTCTTTAAAAAAAATTAATATATTAACTCAAGAATGAGAATAAAAACATTTTTAAAATCAGAGGAAAAATAAAATTTTAAAAAGGGCTAGTGAACTGATTAAACAAGAAACTGGGTTTTTGTTTGAAAGTAACAAAATTAATAAGCCACTACCCAATTTGACCAAAGAAAGAGAAATAAATTTGTCAAAATAAAAAATTAGCAAGATGAATTCACAAGGAATAAAAAAAGTGAAATTATTTGAAATTACTATACATAAGTATATTTCAGATCATTGGACAGTTTAAAGGAGTTGGATGATCAAGTACAAAAATATAAAATACCCATAATAATAAAATGAGAAATAGATGTTATTCCAATCTTGGAATGAGAAACTCATCAAACAATAAATTAATTAGTGAAGGAAGAAAATCTCTGGTCCAGGTATACTTACAAGGAAATTCTGTTAAACTTAAAGAGTAATTACTAGTTGTATGATAAAGAAATAAGATATTCTATGAAACTACTTTTATGAGACTGATATGGTTTTGATGCCCAAACCAAGGAGGAAAAAAGAAAAGAGAATTGTAGACTAATGTCATTAATGAATAATGATTCTAATAACTTTATTTTTTAGTTTAGTATTTTGTTTTCTCCAATTATATATAAAAATTTTTTAACATTCTTTTTTTTTTTCAGATTTTGAGTTCCAAATTCTTTCCCTCTCTATCTCCCATCCCCCATTGAGAAGGCAAGCAATTTGACATAGGTTATATATGTGTATTTTATATTTTAAATAACCTTTTAGCAAAGGCAGGTTAGCTATATGTGTGTGTTGGATTTATATAAGGGATGCTAGGATAGTTTAGCTTTAGAAGAATAATGAGCACTATGGGTCATATAAGAAACAAAAATTTTTTTTAAAAAAAGCCCACATTGACTATATCAAAAGATACAGAAAAAAAAGCCTTTGAGAAAAAAATAGTATTCATTTATGTAAAAAAACTCTAAAAAGTACAGATGTGGAAAAGCATCTTCACATTATACCTCCTATGCCACTGAATGAGGAGGAAGCCTCAGCTGCCAAAGAGATAGTAGGTGAAGTTGTAACTGAGGCCAGGTCAGGCCAGGATACACCCTTATAAGCCATCACTGTAGCCATCAGCTCCTTCCACTGTACATGACAATGTTAAGTTACCCTAGAATAGAATCAGTACCAGCTGCTTTGCCACATGAAAGGAGTCTAATAACATTCAAAACATCTTCTTTCATTGAAACTTTAGCTAGGGGGAGATTGACTTCAATCTGAGGTAAATGGTCAGTGGCCTCAGTATTGATCGATGATAGTCTGTTGAGGACACTATGGAAGTGTTCAACTCATTTCTCTAGGATCATATCCTTATCACTGATCAATGTGGTTCTGTCAGCACTGAGTAGTTAAGATGCACCATAAGTCTTTGGTCCATAAATAGCCTTCAGGGCATCATAAAAGCGCTTTGGATCATTATTGTCAGGATAAAACTGAATTTTATCTGCCTTCTTCCTGAGCTAAGAAACCTGCATCTCTCTAGCTTTCCTTGTACTTTACTTTTGATGGCATTAAATGCTTCCTTCTTAGAGACAGATGAACTAACCTGCTGGTAAACTCTGTGGAGTTCTCGTTTTTCATTTAGCAGCTGCTGAATTTTCTTATCATTTTCATCAAAGCAGTCTTCGTGTTTGTGAGTATTCTGGCCTGCATGAACGAATGCAGTGTTATACACAAATCTCTGAAAGCTGCCCACTCCTTTTCTGCTCCACTGTTGCCAGCTGTGTGTTGGCTCAACTTTCCCTCAAAGTTAGCAACAAGCTGTTCCTGCTCAGATAAGAGGTCTAATTTGTTGACATTAATTCTTCTGGTAGTCATTTTGCCTTAGGGATGCCACTTTGGTTGAATGTGAATATTTAGCTTTGAGAGGATGTCTTTGATCAGTCCAGCACTCTGCACCACACATTGCCTTTGTCACTTTCACATCCTGTCTGTCTCTTCTCTTTATAAATAACAGCAAGAAAACACAGGTGTTCTATCAGCCACCACTACACCATTCATACGTAGAACTATTGGTTACAGTGAATGGAGAAGTTTTGAATGCTGTGGATAAGGTCACTCACTTTGGTAGTGTACTTGCCAACGATGCACACTTTGATAATGAGGTTGGTAATGCATTGCCAGAGGTAGCTTAGTGTTTAGGAGGCTCCAAAGGAAAGTATGGGAGAGAAGAGGTATTAGACTGACTATCAAACAGGTCTACAGAGCCTTTGTGCTGACTTCATTGTTGAATGCCTGTGAAACCTGGACAGCATACCAGCATCATGCCAGGAAACTGAATTGTTTTCATTTGAATTGTCTTAGGAAGATTCAGAAGATCACTTGACAGGATAAGGTACCAGACACTGAGGTTCTTACTTGAACTAAATTGCCAAATATTCAAACTCTGTTTCAGAGTGCAGTTCCAATGAGCTGATCACGTCGTTTGAATGCAAAAGGTATGCATGTCAAAAAGACTATTTTATGGAGAACTCACACAGGGCAAGCATTCATATGGTGGTCAGAAGAAATGATACAAGGACCCTCTTAAGAACTTTGGAATTGATTGTGTGATATGGGAGATACTGGTACAGGACTACCCAACATGGTGTACCCATATCAGAGAAGGTGCCGTGCTCTATGAGCAAAGCAGAATTGAGACAGCTTGGAGGAAATGCAGGATGTTCACATTTGGTGTATCCACCCCAAATGTTCACACGGACTATTTGTGCCTGACCTGTGGAGCCTTCCAAGCTCATATTGGTATGATTAACCACAGTTGGACATGTTGAAATTTGACTCTAACAGAGTGATGTAATTTTGGTCCTCTTTGAGAATGAAGGACAACAACCAGGGTTACTCTAACAGACCATGTCATATTGGATAAATTATAGCTTAAAAGTGTCTGCTCATTGAGGTTCCCCAAGGCCTTAACCCATTCTTTTGACTTGTTCAGTAGCTATGGTTCCATCTACCCTTCAGTAGCATGAAAGCAAGTATGGCATCAGTAGAACAGGGTTGTAAATGGTAAGGATCAAAACTGTCAGTAAGTGTATGTGTGTGGGGTCACCTTAGCAGGACAATATTCTGTGTGCTCTCCCATGACTTGAAAGGATTCATTTCCTTGTTTTCCAAATTACTTTTCTCCTTCTCCCCCTTGGATTGGTATACATTTTGGTTTTAGACACATCCATCCCTGTTATGGTATGACTGATGAGGATATTCAATTTTAAATCTGAATATCTTATAGTTTTTGCCTGCTTTGAGAAAACTCAGGCATATGCTTATTCTTACATACTCATTTTCAAGAATCTAATTATGAAATTTTGAGTTTATTTTAGATAAATATATACTGTGCTAAGATGAAGTGAGGGATTCTTCATAACTTGAGAACTTGTAATTTCTAGGAATTTGTTTTTATATTTTTCCTGTTAATTGTGACTAATATTAGATTCTTATTTTAATTGATATAACAGTATTTTTCACACTGAAAATTAAAGCCAGATTTCTTTCCTTTTTTTTGAGACAGTTTGAAGAGGTACATTTTTTTGAGAACATACAGCAAAGTTCCATGCAATAGATCGAAGTTGAAGCCTATAAAGTCAGTGATCATAAGTGTGTTTTACAAATTGAGAATATTATTTGGTGTTTAAGAACTTTCAAAAACCACATATACATAAAATAAAGAGATGAGTAATAAAATTAAATAATTTTTTATAGAAAGCTTGTCTCTGTCAGGAACACTTAAGATTCAGGTTCTACATTCAAGGCATATTGTCTTTGTGACCTTGAACAAATCACTTCACTTCTTTGTGATGCTGGACAACTTTCTTAGATTATAAATTGTAAATCTTGTACCAGTCTATATTTATGGAAGAAGTTTGTTTCCTTATGGGGATTTCCCTGCTGGATAAAATCATAGATAGTGCTTCTCCTTCCCTGCGCCATCCTCCAGTGTCTAGTATAGTACTTTGTACAAAGTTGTCACTTTATAAATATGTCTGTTGAATTGGCAAAGTGGGTAGAAGACTGAACCTGTAAGTCAAATTTAGACTCCAGACCTGAGTCCAGATCCAGCTTCAGATACTTATCAGGTGTGTGACTCGGTGCAAGTCACTTAACTTCTTTTTTCCTCAGTTTTCTTATCTATAAAATGGAGATAATAATAATAATGGCACCTACCTTCCAAAGTGTCTGTGGGGAAAAGTTAGATAATATTTGTATAGTACTTTGCAAACCATAAAGTGCTTTATAAATGCTAGCTATTATCATTGTTGTTGCTGTTGTTAGCTTGGGCTTTAAAGTTGCAAAACTTTGTGTTATCCCATTTGATCTTTGTTTCCACTCTGGGAGATAGGTAGGACATATATTATTAGCTTCATTTCATACTTGGAAAAAGTGCAACTAGGAGAAATTTCATGACTTTTTCAAAGTAATAAGGGAGTAGGAAGTGAGGGACCCAGGACTGGAACAGAGTCTCTTAACCCTCACATCTAGTGTTCTTTCACTCATACCATAGTTTATCAAATAGTTAGAAAAATTTTATTTGGCTTGCAGAGCCTTAACATAAAATTTCATCTGTTTTGAGGGTAGAGTTTGAACCTTTGAATCTCCCTTTTTCATTAGCCAAAAAAAGTTTCTATACTCACGGAACATTTTTTTTCAAAAATCACCCTGTATTTAAATCCTACCTTTAATGAATACTACCTGTGTAATCTTAGGTAACTTTACCTTCTTGGGACTCAGTTTTCTCATGTGTAAAATGAAGCCATTGGACTATGATTTCTGAGGTTCCTTCAGTTCTTAGTCTATGATCCATGGCAACTCTGACATTGTTGAATGCTTACTTTTTACTCTAGAGGTGAAGGATATTACTTTGTAACTCCAGAAACATTTGGAAATTTCTTGAAGTTAAAATGTTATGTGAGTGTGAAATGTTTATTTCACACTTGTAATAGTAAAAGTTGCATTTGTCCTCCAATCTGCATAGTCTATTAAGTAATAGGTTTGTAGCTTTAAAACTGGAAGGTCATCCAGTCCAGAGGTGTCAAACACACAAACCAGATTAAAATGCAGTGGAGAAGAGGAACAAGAGCTCTAGCCTCTGCCCCGGCAGAGAACGTGCTGCCAGTGTGAGAGCAAGTGGAACTGGACAAGGAGTGGTCTCCACAAAGGTTAACAACTACAGTGCTCAAACCCTGCCACCAACCTCCATCCTGGAAGCAATCAATCCTCTGCCTGATCCCTTTTCCATCTGCAAGAAGCGGGTGGGGCACATAACATTGCTACTTTAATGCAGGAGAAGTCCTTTGGAGGGGGTGTCTGCTTTCCCACAAGTAGAGTCCCCTGGAGGGAGTCTCTGCTTCCCTAAAGGGCAAACCCTCGGGGAGAATCCCTGCATCTTCTCAAGAGTATGGGGAGGTATGCTTCCCCTTAAGGGGAGTTTTTGGGGATCTCTACTTCCTCACAAGGGGAACCCCTGAGAGAGTCTCTGTTTCCCCATGAAGAGTATCTGTATGTGTATGGGGGGTCTTTGCTTCTCCACAAGGGGTATTTGAGTCTTTCTACCCAAGAGGAGTCCCCTGGAGGTCCCTGCCTACGTATAAGGAGAGTCTACCTGGGAGTCTCTGCTTCCTCACAAGCGGAATCCCTGCTGGGGATCTTTGCTTTCTCATAAAAGGAGTTCCCTCAAGGGGGCCTTTGCTTTCACACAAAGGAGAATCTTCTTCAGAGTGCTTTCCCATGTCTGCTTACCACACTGAGAGAAAATAAGTGTCTCCTCCTTTTCATAGCAAAGGAGTACCTTGTCTCCAGGGTGTCTACTTCCAGAAAAGGGAAGCTTCCCAGCAAGAAGGAATCTGTCACCCTCAACTCCTCCAACTACCCTTGGCAAAAGGTACCATTCTCTCATCTTACCACAGACTGGCCTCCCTTTTGAAAACTTCTATTCCTAAGACTTCAGAGGATCCCTCTCTGAAGGGGGAAAACATCTGTGCTCTAAGTGGAGCCACTAGTGACTTTACATCATCTCAAGGCAGTCAAGAAAAAAAGAATGGTACTCAGCTCACGTACAGGTGACCATCCTTTGAGCTCAGAATCTATAGACCAAAGAACACTTTGGGTTTGGCAATGCCTGTGTGGTCATCCAGTTCCAGAAACAGAAATATATGATTTGAGAGGTGCATTACAACCTGAATCGTAAGTGAAAAGAGGATTGCATCCTTCAGTTGCCTGGTAAACTGGATATTTGGGAGAATCCTAACCTTGTCTTAACAGTCAAGCATCCTTTGCAGTGGTTTGCAGACTAGTTCCTAGACCAGATGTCTATTTCTCTGAAGCAGCTTTTCCAAGAGAAAACCAAGAGGAACAATGGGTGGTTCATCTCATAGTGCAAAAGCAGGGAGACCAACAAGTAAGTACCTTGGGCATAGCTATACCTCAGCATCCAGTTCATGAAGATTTCAGGCCAGGACAAGGGAGCTGGTTTTACCAACAGACAATCAGTCTATTAATGATCAAGGGAAGCACAATTTATAAAACAACTCCCTTTCCTATGCCCAGTATTAGTGACTGCAGTCATATTAATTAATCTGAGAAGGTATCAATTATTGCTTCTAGTTCTTCAGAATATACATTTCCAGCTAGAAGCAGCGGTTCTTAACCTGTGGGTTATGTTCAATTTAAATACATCTTGCATATCATTATGATTCATAACAGTAGCAAAATTACAGTTATGAAGTAGCAGCGAAAATAATTTTATGGTTGGGGGTCACCACAACATGAGAAACTGTATTAAAGGGTTGCAGCATTAGGAAGGTTGAGAACCACTGAGCTAGAGCATCACCTGTTATGAGACACTTGCAGATAGATTTTGACACACAAGATAGTAATGAAGGCTTGGGGTTCATACATTCCTACCCAGAGATATTCCAGGATTTAAATCAATTTAGGGATGGTATCGGGTCAATACTAAAGTATTCAAGTAGCTATCCAACCATGTCACCTTCCTTACTCTGGTTGCCACAGCAGGAGCCTCTGGAACTAGCCAGCAAGGCACTTAATCCATTCAGCAGAAAAGAAATCAAACTTCCTGGAGACTTTTGGGAGGTCTTTTTAAAGAACTTAAACTGTACATCCCAGAAGGATGTACATAGTAGTACTCTCTCTAGCAGGACATATTGTTCATATGCCCCTTCTCTCCAGAGCAGCAGGTTCCAATAGATCCTACTTCAAAGAAGCAGCAGAGTACAACAAAGGGCTTCCACAGGTGCTATGGTTCATGTCTTAGTTTTGCCCCATCATGCATGATTGTTTCTGCTGTAACACTCTTTTTAATTACTGGCTTATGTTTAAAAAAAAAAGCTTGATCCATATGTACACGCTAAACATGTCTTTAAAAGGCACCATATTTCATGTAAAAATGTAATTGGGAAATATTTAACAAAATAAATTTTTAAAAAATCAAACAAAAATAATATTGCATTTTTAAAACTAAGTCAATAAGCAGCCACAGGGATCCTTATGTATGAATTAATGACCCTTGTTTCTATTTGAGTTTTACACCACTGATCCAGTATAATCCCCTCATTTTACAAATGAAGAGCCTGAGAAGGACACAGTGTAAGTGATTTGCCCAAGATCATTCACAGTGGCTGAGACAAGATTCAAACCTAGAGTCTCTCATTACAAACTCAAGCATTTGTTAGCAGTACCAGTTGCTACCTATGTCCCAGGAATAGATTGTAAATTAATGTTTTGTTTTTCCCTATAGTCTGAGGTTTTGCCACTTACTTAATTTTCTGTTACTATGAGTTTTGTCCTACATTATATTTATAAATATTGGCCAATGCTTTCTTTCCTAATAGTGGTCCTACCTAGTCACTACCCTCCTTGGCCTTCAATTTATTCTCTAGACTTAAGAAATAACTCTGCTACTTTGCATTCCAAATCAAGAAACTCATTGCATTTTTTTTGTGTGAGATAGCATTGTTGTTGATTTCTAAGTGAAGGCGTGCTTTTCTTATTTACCAAAGTAGCACTTAAGTTCGTGATGGTTGATGATGCTGAGAACATGATTCAGATCTTAGTTTCCTGCTATGGGAATTCAGGGTCCAAAAAAATGATAATTTTGAGTAAGTTGAATTTTTTTAAAAAATGTATGTTAAGGAATGACAATGATAGTATTTTTAATGATACTAAAGTATACTGTAACCTCAGTGTACACACATGTGTGCTTATATATAAATAATTAATTTGGATGTTATTTTGAGAATTTATTCCACTATGCAGTGAGCATTGGAACTAAACAGAACAGCTGCAGAACCATGTGATTGATAAATATCCCTCAAGATACGGGAGACCTTTGAAGGAAAAATTATAGGCTTCCCGAGTATAATGTAACTGTGTATAGTGTATGTTTTCTTATGGTGTCAAGGAAAAAAATCTCCTTGATTGTTTTCTGTTCAAACTGACGTTTCTGAATAATCCAAAAATTAGATTTTTAAAAAAGTGTTGTAGTTGAATTCAGTGGCATTGAAGCTATCTAGAAGTACTGCGTAATTGCGTGAAATTTAAATTCTAACTATTGTTAGGTTTATTAGAATTTTGGCAAGTAATTTTGAAGTCCGGCAAGCTGTAAACTATTTTCAGGCACAGGAAATAAAAGACCAAGAAATGGTAATTTATCATGCCCTTCAGCCATATATATGTTAAATATTTGGAATATATTCATCCTAAATAGTCTGTGTTGCTAGGTCTAATTTCCGTTGAAGGGAAGCATTTTCATATTTATTTAAAACCAATAAAGCTAACCAAGGTCATTACTTTGGATTTTTTTTTCAGGCCTGGCTAGTGACACCTGTATGAATTTAAGCAACAGAAGACATCTGTGAGTAGGAAGTGTGGTTGTTATGGTAACTAAGCATTAACAAGTACCATGACTAAAGTTGAATGGACTTCAGGGTCATTGGAGTGGGTGTATAGGTCACATAGGTCATTTCCTGTTTCCCTCAAATGCTCAATGAGACCTTTTAAAAAAAATTAACAGTTTGCTAAATACTTCATAACTTGAAATATGTAGTTTTAAATAAATTTTCTTGAAGTGTGAATCCTTCAAATGTTTCTTTCAAAATATCTACATGATCCATTGTGATCATGTCACCTGTTCAGATCTCTTGATGTCAGGTGAATTTGAGATTGTGTATTATAATGGTTTGCTTATGAATTCTTTGCTGGACAACCAGAGTTTACATAGCGTTCATCTGTCCTCAGCTGGCCACAAAGAAAAACAGCAGAGAGTGACGAATGAAACATTTCTGAGAGAGTAAGAATTGACCAAGGCCCGATGAGGTTGGGAATAGTTAATTAGTTTAGTATGTTGTTAGCATCAGAACCAGAAGACATGAGTTAACCAACTTCAGTCAGCCCTACAAGATTTAAAGAACAAGATCACAATCATAACCAGGAACAATGAATAGTTACCTAAATCAAAATCTGTATTTGTTTTATGAGATAGGAGAAGGCTTGAGTTGAGCAAACATGGTTAGTAAGAGTCAGCTGGCCAGGCAACACAGCTAGTCTATTGTTGAATCAAATGGGGGCTTCCTCCTCTTTGAAAATGGATTGCTGACTAAGTATTTTGTTTAAAAGGATGATAGATTAAGAATTTACCTCTGGCTGTTGTATTTTAGCTTTAAGCAGAATTAGCCAATAAATAACAGATACTCATTCAGGGAATTAGGAGGTAGCTTTGGATATCTTTGGATAGAGGAACCATAGGTTGCTTAGACCATGAGAAGATTTAAAGGACTTGGTTAAAGGAACAATGGGTGGTGAAATGTAGTTCGGAGGAACTTAGACCTCCTAAGTACTACTTAGTTATTCTTTCCAGAGGGCTATGCATGCCTCTTCTTTATGGATGATATTTTCAGCTGCTAATTTGGCTAGTTAGGCAACTATTTGGTGCTGTCGACTGGACCTGGAATTAAGAAGAGCCAAATCAAAATTTTACCTTAGACACTAGCTGTGTGACCCTGAGCAAGCCATTCAACCTCTTTACACCTCAAGGGATCATAATAGTACCTATCTCCCAAGGTTGTTTTGAGGATCAAGTGAGATATATTTGTAAAAGGTTTAGAATAGTGTCTGGCATATAAAAGGAACTTAATAAATGCTTGTTTCTTTCTTTCCTAATTTCAACAACTTTGTTGTAGTGATTAAGAAATAGCTTACAATTATGACATCACTTTGACCAGGATGTATCTGAGAAAAAATACTCTTAAGAAACTGGGCTTGAGTCCTGGCACTGATATTAAATATCTGGGCACATCATGTGTTATTTCTAATATCAGTTTCCTCATATGGAGAAAAGAATATTTGCACCCTGAAACTCATGGGATTGTAAATTGTAAAGTGCCATATGAAAGTAAGCTATTTTTAATAATAGTAATTTCATGTCTGTGTTTTCACTTGTCTAGTATCATTGGGATTCAGTAGAGATATTTTGTGCATAAAAGGTAGTTATTAAAATTGTCATTTAAGTTGCCATTTCTTCATTAAATTACTGTGTCCAGACACATCTAGATAGGTGATCAGTTCATGATTGATGGTAATTTTCTACAAAACCCTCATTTGAATAGGTTGCTAATGTTGTTGCTTACTTGGTCATTTAACCCAGGTTGAAAAACATGAAAAAAATTGAAGGATGTTTTGTCATGATTTTTTAATGAGTACAGGTACAAGAAGAAGATACCGCTTATGAAACATTGTCAGGAGTTTGTAATCCAAGTCTTGTTTTATATCTATCATCTTTTCTGTTTTCTTAAATTGCATCATCTTGTGACTTATATTACAGAGGAAGAAACAGGTGTTTTAGTAATTAATTTGGTCAGTATATTAGCTATATAATGATAGATGTTTCAAGCAGTAACTACTTATCTAAAGCTGTTTTCTTAATAATAAAACTTGTGTTTGCTTTTGTTTGGAAACTTTAAATAGACCAAAGAGAGAGAACAAACTCTTGGTGTACTTTCATTCTGAATCTTCTTTTTGCCATTACTTGCTTTCTTCTTTGTTCCGTGTGGTTAAGGGAATGGGTGGTGAGGCTCCATTAGTCATCTTGACCATTAAGCTCTTTCTCTGAAGAGGGTAAAAACATCCAGTATCCAGAAAAGGAGTGGAATGGCCTAAAATGGAGGGAGAATACCCGTTTCCTTATTTTTTTTACCTGAATCTTTAAAAAAAAAATCATTTGGGAATTTAGGATATCATCAATACCTTTCTAAAACCATCATTGATTCCCATAGTATGTGCCTAATTAGGTTCAGTAATTGCTTCAGTATGCCCAACTACATAAATAGAGCTTCTTGTGTGCTGAGGTGTTTTTTCTTTTAGGTTTTTTTAGAGTTCTAAAACTATGGCAAAATAATGCTTCACATACAGATCTCTGATGGAGTGACATCATATCTAATTGGGTTAAATGACTTCTGATGTCCTTTCCAATGCTGGTATACTATGTTTTCATGCTTGTTAACATTCTAAAATATTTTTAAGGAACATCAGCAATAGAAATCAATAAAATAGCAGTAATAACATAGGTCAAAACTGCCAGAGAATTAATAAAGCAACATATACAAACTCCCTGTCTCTCTTTAAGACTTTTATTTTTTAATATGTAGGCTTATGCTGAGTTTTAACTGAGGAATCTCTTGGGTAATTGTCAATGAAGGAGACTGAATTTTCCTCCATAATGCCTGAAGTCTACATTTTACAAAAAGTTACAAGTTGATCACAATTTTGTCAAAATGAATATACATGTGGGTAGAACATATATTATTTATGCTTTTATGCAACCTTTTGAATTTATAAATAGCCTAAAATAAATGAGAACTCAGGATGGATTTCATAGAACATATAGCAATAAGTATTTAAGCTACTGTTTTTACATAAATCTAGGTTTCTAGGTGATTGTCAAAGATGGCCCAATGTAAAGTGTTACAATAAACCAAGGGTAGAAGTTATAGTAACATTGTCCATGGTGCAAGGACATTTTTGTGTTCTTAAAAAAAGTTTACAGTCCTGGTGATGAAGATAGATAGAATGAGCTAGTCTTGTTATCTCTCCCTGCCAAGGCATTAGGAAGTATAGTATATTGAGGAAAATGTCAGAATTTGCCATTTCTTTTTCTTATCAACAAAAGGGAACCAAGAAAAAGGTGAAGGGGAAACTTCATTTATTTATTCATTTCTCTTTAATTTCTTAGTTGAATTAAATGTTTGTTTTTGGTGGAAGGTATAATGTGGTATAATAGATAGAGGTCTAGACTTGGAGTTAGGAAGACCTGGGTTCAAGTCCTACCAGTGAGGATACATCATAGGGTTTTTTTGAAGGTCAAATGAGATAATGTGGATAGTACGCATTGCAAGCATTAAAGTGTACCAAGTGATGTTCATTATTAATCTTTTTTGATCTCATATAATTCTTATTTTTATTCTTCTCAACTGTAATTTGTAAAGTTCAGAAAGAAATGGTCCTGGGGCAAATGTCTAACTTTAGGAATATTATTCTATATTATAGTAATGGTCACTGCATGTACTGTTATGTAAAAATTCTGAAATATTTTTACACTTTTGGTTAAATATTGTAGGACAATATGTTGTGTTGTGTATAGAAAATGTTAGCTTTTTTGAATTGCTCTTTTTGGGTAAATGGCCTTGTAGTTAGATTCATGATGTCAAATTTTAAAATAATTTTTTGAAATTCTAGTCTAAGCATGCCCATCTCCCTTCAAAACATTCTGAGTGAGACCTAGATTGCTTTTACCCCCCACCCCCTTTTTCTTTTGTTTGTATGTTTGTTTGGTCATCTGTTTTGTTATTAGCTAGAGAATTTCGGGAGTTTGCATAAAATATAGATTTTCAGTGACCTCAAGTACTTCAATTTTTCCCTCTTGAATCAATCAACAAACATTGTGTGGTGGCATTCTAATTTTGAGAGATAGTGCAGAGACACAGAGGTGGGAAGTAGAAGATTTTCTTCAGCTCTTATTTCATCTAATTTGGTTTTAGGGATGAAGTTATTTCTTACAATTACCCTGCAGTCCTTTGCCTTTTTAAATTAAGGTCAAATAACACCTTTTCATTTTCTTGTTAATAATGTAATCATTTCCCCCCACTTTTCTCTTTATTTGGATGTTTTTTCACTACCCCAAAAGACCACAGGATCTATCCAAGTTGGCAATTTTTTCCTTGTAAGGGGCCCTGGAACAATAATAGTTGGGAAAGACCTTGAATTGAGTTGGAATGGTAGAGCTACATCTGGGGGAAGCTTATACAAAGACTGCCAGCACTTATGCCTGGCTCCAGCCACTGTTTTTCTTCACGTTCATTAGCATCGAATGCACAAATGACTAACTTGTGCCAGCAAGTCCTTACTTGTCCTTCAAAGACTACTTTCTTAGGAGGCCTTTGCATCTAGTTTGGTTTTCTGTCAATTTATCTTGCTCAACTTATCTTGATTAATGCCAAAACAACTATTCTAGCTAGATGGAGTTTGGAGAGGTAGAAAAGAAGAAAAACTATTTAAGGGAAAATTCTAACTCCCTTGGATTGTCACATTGGTTTGCCAGTCACAAGATTTGCTTTCCTGAACCTGAACCTGGACTTGGTTGAAAAATTCAAATGTTCAGCTTTACTAGGCCTCTCAAAAATTAGAAAATTGCGAAACTATTAGTAGCGGAAATAGCAATTTAGATTATTCCAATATGAAATAGGTCAGAAATACATAATTGGTTACATGACCAACTTCTAAAAATGCAAATTCAGTGGGAATAACTATATTCATCTTTACTGTGATTTTGAAAACTAAACTGTGATGATTATGCTCTTATTCTTAATTTTTACATTTCCTAAGCAACTGAAATTTAAAAAAACCAACATACATTGTGTTTCAACAATATTAACACTCTTTTGAATATCAATAATGAAGAGGTAGATGATGTTTGGAGTGGGGCTGTCTGGAAAGAATTCAGGGGTCCGAGGTTCTCCTAGACAAGAGATCTTTATTGTCCCAAAAGTGGTGGGGTAGTTCTTAGGAGCACTAGCAAGCTGAGATAAGTCGGGGGCTTACTTTCATAACCAAGTTTTGGGCACTCAGCTAGGGATGGGGGGCATGCTATTATGTGGGCATGGGAAGGATGTTAGGAAAGGGGAAGCAGGTGTGTAAGGGGAGACAGAAAAGGAGATACAAGTGTTTTTGGTACTTTACAAAACATTTCAAGGATGTGGTCACAAAGTGGGGAACTTAACTTGCAATATTCAAGGATATGGGCACAAACCATAGGGGTTAGTCACTTACACAGAAAATAACAAGGTTTTCTTGTCAACAGATAGAGCCCCCCTGTTACTGAGCAGATTTGGATTTAGGCAAGGCTTTCGTTGTTGCTGGATAGAAGTTAGCCACATCAATAAGACAGTTAAAAACATGGTAAGTTGTATTGTGTGACCACTGGTTTCAAGAAGGGGAGAGAAAAAGCAGAAATGAAAAACTGTATTTGAAGCTGACATTCAAGCAACATAGATGGATTTTAAAGTGCTCTTAGAATATAGTAAATGTTAGGGATGCTAAGACATTAGAAAAATGAATTTGAAAGTCAACTCCCAACCGAAGTAAACAATTGCAGATGAAGTGCTGAGTTTGAATCAGATCAATGAGCATACTCATTTCCTTGGTATATGGGTTAAGAGAAGTATGAGTGTGGAAATGTTTCTGAGTTTGCTTCTCAGAAATGTACATAATTCAGTGATGAACATTTCTAATGTTTGGTTTCATAGTTATGCTATCATCTTCCAACATCATTATTTTTGTTATAAATAAATGTTATGTTAAGAATTGTGTGGATTTTATATTCAAAGAATGTCTTTAAAAAGAAAATTGAAGTGGAAAATCATCATAGCTATATACATGAGATAGCAAGCTGGTCATTGTGGGGGTGCAAGTTAAAACAACATAAATTTGTTTTAATTTTATATCTAATTTTGTTAATTGGGTGACAAATTTTTATGCCCTCTTTTGTTTCAGAGATGGTTTTGTTCAGGGGCAATTTCTAGAATTGCAGAAGAATGCTATTAATTATTGTCAGCTTTGATCTGTGCAAACATTTATTTATGTATTTGACTAATACTATACATACATTTAATATAATCATATATAAAAGGTCAGGGATGGCAGATGTCCTTGAGATAGTTTTTCAAATAGAGAGATGTTGGGGGAGGTATATGTATATATGACACAACTATTCAGGTTACAGAGTGGATCCCATGAGACTACAGATGGCCAGTTAAGAACATTAACTAGACTTATTAATCTATCCATTTTTCATTTCCCCCTCAAATCTGGGGGAACAATAGAAACAGGTTCCATAGCTTGTGCATATTGACTGTCCCTCTCCTAGACTTAGTCTTATTATAAATAGATTGAATTACATTGAAATTAGTATTAACTGGTCAAAAACCAAATGTTAAATAATAAAGAAAACAAACATGCAGTAAAACTTCAATATTTTGGACTCCACCAATCCAGACTTTAGAATAATTCACACAGGTATAAGTCTAAAATTTATCTCTTCTTAGCAAATACCTTTTTGGAATTTATCACTTAAATAGATTTATAGGAAGATTATTTTAAACATTTTAGAACAAATTATTTCTGAATACCCACTGGCATGTTACAAAGAGAATGAATTCCAATGACTTGCTTCCTTGTTTGGAGTGAACTCATATGCCTTTGGGTAAATGGTTTTGTTGATTTGATCCTTAAGATCCCCATCTATAAAATGAAGAACTTTGACTTGAATGATCCCTAGGATCCTTTCAGGCTCTAACTTGATATTGTTTTAATGCTCCTAATAAAATTCACATTTATGTAGCATATTAAAGTTTACAAAGTATGTTCCTCACAAATACCTTAGCATTAGATGGTCAAAGGATATAAACAGACAATTTTCAGAGGAAGAAATTAAAGCAATCTGTAGTCATATAAAAAAATGCTCTAAGTCAATTGATTAGAGAAATGCAAATCAAAATAACTCTGAGGTACCATATCACACCTATCAGATTGGCTAACTTGACCAAACAGGAAAATTATAAATGTTGGAGAAGATGTGGGAAAATTGGAACACTAATTTGTTGTTGGTAGAGTTGTGAACTGATCCAACCATTCTCAGGAGAGCAATTTGGAACTATGCCCAAAGGACTATAAAAATGTGCATACTCTTTGACTCATCAATACCACTTCTAGCACTGTACCCCAAAGAGATCATAAAAATGGGAAAAGGACCCACATATACAAAACTATTTATAGCAGCTCTTTTTGTTGTGGCCAAGAACTGGAAATCGAGGGCATGCCCATCAGTTGGGGAATGACTGAACAAGTTGTGGTATATGAATGTAATGGAATACTATTGTGCTATAAGAAAAGATGATAACAGGTAGACTTCAGAAAAAACCCAGAAAGACTTACATGAATTGATTGCTGAGTGAAGTGAGCAGAACCAGAAAAACATTGTACACGGTAGCAGCCACACTGTGCGATGGCTGACTTTGATAGACTTAGCCCTTCTCAGCAATGTCAAGGACCTAAAACAATTCCAAAGGACTCATGATAGAAAATGCCATCCACATCCAGAGAAAGAGCTGTGGAGTCATAATGCAGATTGGAGCAGACCATTTTGTTGTTTTGTTTTGTTTTTTCTTTCTCGTGGTACCACCCATTTGTTCTAATTCCTCTATACAACATTACTAATGTGAAAATATACTTAATAGGAATGTGTATGTAGAGCTTATATCCGATTGCGTGCCATCTTGGGGAGGGGAAAGGGATGAGAGGGGGAGAAGATTTAAAATTTATGGAAATGAATGTTGAAAACTAAAAATAAATAAATTACCTTAAAAAACAAGCAAACAAACAGTTACCAGTCACCTGAAGGGAAAAGAACAACAACAACGAAACAAATATCTCACCACTAGAACTGTTAGATACGCCGGGCAGGCGAGCGCTTGTGTGTTACAGGCGCTGTGCTGAGTGCGAGGGACTACATATAAATTATATACATTATATACATATGTAATGTAATATGTTAATATCATAAATATATGTACATATATATACACGTAAGCAATGGAAAAGTGGAGTTTTGGGGGGTGGAGTATGCGAATGAAGCTGCCCATGTTGGGGCGTGTTGCTGAAGTATAGCAAGTCAGAAGCAAAGCTGGGAAGAGAATTAAGACAGGCTGGTCTGGCTACTCTGAAAAATGGAGGCCCTAAGAGACACTTATCAGTAGGAGAAGGAGGAGGCCCGCTGAGGGAGGTTCCAAGGGTGAGAGTGCAGTTAAGAAATGGTGTTTATGTTGGAAGCATAGCCAGAGGGGCATATTATCCTAATTTTATATATGAGGAGACTGAGACTCAAAAAATTGCTCGTGACACTGTAGCTCTAAGTGTGGGAGCCAGGATCAGAACTCAGGAGTCTTTATTGTTTCAACTGTAACATTCTAGTCAATTAGAATATCTGTTACCTAATCAAATAGAAATAATTTAAGGGAAGTATGATATTAAAATATTACTAAATACTAATTAAAAGTTTGAAAAAACCTTATTGTGAATCAGGAAAGATCTCATTTGATTTTCATTTCTCTAATTATTAGTGATTTGGAGTATTCTTTCTAGGCTGTTTACAGTCTCTGTCTGTCTCTGTTTCTGTCTCTTTCTCTGTCTCTGTCTCTTGCTCTATTTTTTTCTTTTTGAGAACTGTCTCTTCAGCTGCTTTGACCACTTATCTATGGGGGAATGACTTTTGGTCACACATACAAGGTGTCTCAGAAGTCTTAGTGCAGTTTTAGAAAACTTTTTGCTTAGACTACAGCTATTAGAGCAGTTCAGATTGCTAGAAAACAGTATACGTTTCTGCTTATGACTGAAAAAATTACAAAAGCTACCTTAGTTAAATTAATTATCTGGGGTGGGGCTCCTGTGGTATCATTGACCCTTGGAGGGTTAACTTTAGGGACAGGATGTCTGCTCTTTTTTGGTGAAAGACACACAGTTCTTATATAACTGAAAAAGGAAGTTCACTGCTTTTGATTTGAGCATATACCAAGGGAAAATATATTCTCTCTTTATTAAGGAAAATATCCCAAATTTGAGTATTGCTGCCAAAATGTGGATTTTTATCTATAGCTATTAGACAAAACTATAAAAAAGATACTTGTTAGTATAGTTAGCACAACTATTTTGATTGGATAAGCTTTAGAACATTGTATGAATTGTCAGATTGGGCTTCTTGTGTTTTAACCCCTGAGAGTGGAACTGGAAGCAAGGAAGTTGTAGATGAGAAGATTTTACTTCAGTGTAAGGCAAAACCTCCCAGTAACTAGAGCTGCCTAAAACTTCAATAAGTAAATAAATAAATACGATGGAGTGGGATGATCTAGAGGTCTTCCAGCAAAGGCAGAGTATTGTAGGAGCAATTCTACGGGTCAGGGACTGGGTTAGGTGGCCTCTGAGGTCCTTTCTAGCTTTGTTGTTCCGAGGTCTATGTAGAATGTACATTTCCTATATTTCACAGCAAAGCTAATAGCCAAACGTTAAAACTTTGATATAGTATAAATTACCTTGATGACTACAGAAAAAACAGCGAAAACCAATGATATTACGCAAATATAGATGAAATTATTTTAGTTACTTAGAGAGTAATTAAATACAATATATACTGTTCCTTCAAAATGACAGTTGCCTGCTAAGGTGGAAACAGGAAATCCATTAACTTCATTATTTTTTTAAAATTTAAATTCTCTCCTGATTCTTCTGTCACTTGAAGTTCTGAGCACAGAAGAACTAATTTACTGCTGCATTAACTCAGTGATACCACCCTCTTGTTACCAAAGTGGTTTCTAATGACTACCCTTGAGAGCACTTGGAAGCTTTTAAAAGTTTTTATGTTAATTTTTTTCATGGCTCATACTTTGGGAAGAAAAGTTAAAAATAGCATTCCAAAATCTTTTAGTAATATCTTCAGTGTGAAAAAGAGTAACTATTGGTCATAGAAACTCCAATGATACCATTCTGTATCACCTTTTGGTATAAATAAGCAGCTCCCCAAATATGTGTTATCTACCACATCATTGAAATTTGCAGAGAAAGTGACTCTTCATCTTCTTGTAAAACATATCAACTCATTTGTCTGCTCTTGTCATTTCTACCTTTACTGTTATTGTTCACACCTGTCCCTTTCTTTCCACTCACAAAGCTTGTAACAGTAGTTCAGGTCTTCATCACCTCTCACTTGCACTGTTGCCTTAGTTTCCTCATTGGTCTCCCTTCTTTAAGCCTTTCCTTTCCCTCCTCTTGAATTCATCCTTAAGACCTCTGCCAAACTGATTTTTGTAAGTTATAAATCTGACCATGTCCTTCTGCTCAGTAAATTTCAATGGTTCCCTATTGACCTCTAGGATAAAATATTAATTTATCTATGTGGCATTTAAAACCCTTCATTATTTGGCCCCAACCTACCTTTTCAGCCTAATTTCTTCACATTACTCCTTTTCACACAATTTACAATTGAGCCCAACTGGTCTTCTTTCTGCTGCTTACACTGTGTACTGCATTTTTGGCTTTGTGCCTTTGCATTGGTTGTCCACCTATGCTTGGAATGCACTTTCTTCTCCACTTTATCTCTCAAAATGCCTAGTTTTCTTAATTGTTCAGTTCAAACTTTACCTTCTATGTGAAACTTTTTCTAAGTATATCCTCATCACCTTGTATCACATACATCACCTGTATGTGTACATGTTATCTCCCTTGGCTAGACTGTAAGCACCTTGAGGGCAGGAACTATTTTTACTTTTTAGCCTTTGTATTCTCAGTAGCTGGCACTGTGCTTGTCATACCCTAAGTCCTTAATAAGTGCTTGTTTGCTTGTTAAGTGTAGGAATGGGACTTCAAAGTTAATGTCATCTTTGGATCATTTAGATCTCCTTTTAAGGAAGTATGTTGGTTTTAAAATATGTTTCTCAGTATACAGGGTTGGTATAATTTGAATATTTCTCAGTGTAGAAATATGTACAGAGCACCCTAGAAATAATAGCAACTGAGAAAGTCTAGAATATCTGTTTTCAAATTTATAAATTGGTATTCAGATAAAAAAGGGGTTATTTGACATGCCTTTGGATTGAAAGCTCTTTGTTAGACAATATGCTAAACTGTGAGTTAGCATGTAAAGGAGAAAGAATTCTGGGTTTGGAGTCATAAAAGCCTGGTTCAGATCCTGGCTCTCTTGTTTATTACTTTGTATGACTTTGTACAAGTCAATTCTTCTGTTAGAGCCCGAGTTTCCTTCTTTATAACATTAGGATGTTGGACTAAACTATCTAAGATTCTATCCAGCTGTAAAGTCAAGTAGCTAAATCCAAGTAGCAACTTTCAAATTGTCATGACTGTTACTACAGTATGTAGACTGATAAGGCAGTGTGGTAAAGTGAATGGTGACCTGGATTTGGAGCCCAGAAGATGCAAATTCAAATCCCACCTTTGAACCACACCAGCTTTGTGACCCTGGGAATTGTTTAACTTCCCAGTTCTCTAGGCTAGAGTTGTCAAATATGATGCAGCATTCCCAGTAGGAACCAGATTAAAATGTAATTGGGAAATATTTAACAAATTAATAAAAATACAAAAGAACATAAATAATCTTAATATCAGTCAATCAGTCAATAAACATTTAAGCATCTACTGTGTACCAGGCACTGTACTAAGCAAATATGTGGTTTTCTAAGTCAGTGTGCTGCCAGCAGGGATCCCTATGCACAGTTTAGTGACTCCATTTCTCTTTCTTTGATGCCATTGTCCTAGGCAATTATCTAAAGCTATAAATTGTAGACCAGTTGGTGACCTGCATTGGTAGAGGAAATTTCCTTACTTGGAAGTTCCCTAGACTAAAGAAATCATAGGTTCAGGTGTTATCCTAGCCCCTAAATAGTTGAGAGCTCAAATGTATAGACGATCAGTTAGAAGTTAGAAGAAATGTATAGAATATTAGTTAGAAGAAATCTAAGAGGTCACCTAGTACAACCCATGTCTGGACATCAAACATGTCTGCAATATATGTGACAAGTGATTAGCAAGCCTTTAATTTAAAACTTCCAGTTATGGAAAAACCATCACTTTCCAAGGCAGACCCATTCTACCTGGGACAGTTCTAATTATTAGGAAATTCTTATATGCAGCCAAAATCTGTTTTCTTGGCCCAAACAAAATAAATTTAATCTCCTTTTAAAACAACAGTTTTTTAAATACTTGAAGACAGCCATTAAATTCCCCATTGTCTTTCTTGTCTCCCTGGTTCCTTCAACTAATCTTTATATGGCATTGTTGTAAGTTCCTTGGTCATCCTGGGTACCTTCCACTGGATGATCTCTTGCTTATCAACATTATTTCTAAAATCGAGTGTTCAGAATGGAATACAGTATTTCATGTACAACCCAACCAGAACAGAGTTTACTAGGACTAAAGGCTCCCTAGCTTTGGATGCTGCCTCTGTTGAATGCAAGCTAAGATCTTATAACTATCCCTTATTCATTTTTACCTAGAAGTCTCCAGTCTTTTTAAATTTTGGCATGCTTTCCCTGTTCACTATAGTTCTCCAAAACCAGCACCTCTTTCTACAGTATTTCTATAAATTGCCAGATCATCCTCATAATCATCCATCCTTAAAACTTGGGGGGGAAGGAGAGAGGTCATCTTATAATAATTTATATAATATTTATGTTGCTCCCCTTAGTAATATTTCATTACTGTTTGTGCTCCTCCAACCAGTGCAGATTTTAACTCCTTGTTATCTTCCATTCTTGTCCATGTTTTGCCTTAAAAGGGACTTCTAATTTTTTTTTTAGATTCACTCTGTACCTTTTCCTTTTCACTAGACAATCAACCTGCCTCCTTTTCTGACCTTACATGTTCTTGGTGACACATTTCACACCAATTCTTATTTTTCTTATGTGGCAAAATTAAATAAGAAGTATGGCTAAGTATCTCCAGTATTGTGTTGACTGGATAGAGATCATACAGTGGGAATAATTATATTAATATTAGTAGGCTATCCTGAAACTTTGTGTTTCTAATATTTTCTGTCCCCTTTTCTTTAATAATGAAGATATTTTACTACGTTGCATAACAGAAAAAGAGGAATTTTAGATTAAGAATCCCGTGCCATTTAAAAGTCAACATAAAAAAGAAACAAAGTCAAATTATGGCACCAAGAGATTTCCTGTCTTTTCTCATATTCTGCTAACCCTTAAATGTCCCTTGTCCCCTCTCCTTTACTGCCTTTTGTTATGAACAGATTGAAAGCACAGTTTATCAGCATATTTTTTCTGTGTTGCAAAATACTAAATCAGAAGAAAAGCTACTCTCCTTTGTGGTTTCGTAATAAAACATTCTTGGTAGTCTTTAATGATTTTTAAAAGTCAAGACCCCATGTCTTTCATGAGGCGAAAAGGAATGATGGTAAAGCTTCATACTTTTTGAACATGGACTGAATTCTGTCAAAGGACTGAAAGAATACCTTGTTTCTCTTGTCAAAGGAAAAAAAGTAGTATAGTAGCCCATAGAGATGTGAAGGGAATTGACTTTTAAGTAATTTTTCAGTGAAAACTATGTGTGTGGCAGTCTGTGTAAATTTCTAGCAATAATTAAAAAGTTGGATGTACTTGGGACCCATATCAACTTCAAAGCAACGTGACACTAGAGAGTACTAAATTGAAAATAATGCCACTTATCACTGTTACGTGCTACATGTGACTATGGAAGAATCTTAGAATAAAGGTAGAGGAATATGCCATTTGTCTATATGTCTGGTCTGAACCACTAACTTCTCAAAAGATGTATAGTACCATGGCAATACCTGACCCTTCTTCCTCTAATACATATCATGAATAGCATTATATTTATTAAATGAAGGGAACAAGTCAGTTTTAAAGTCCTTTCCTCCCTGAATATTCTCTAAACAGTATTTACATAGAACCTAGGAAAAATTTACACCTAACAGTTGATAAAATTTCCTTGAATATAAGTGCTTATTCCTTTTCTCTTCATAGCAGCTCAAGGAAAGATGTATTGAATAATGTAATGAGCGAGGCTGCTGTGGGTAGTGTCATGATGATCTCAGAATCAGAGAAGATGAGAATTAGAAGGAACCTTCGCTACTATTAAGTACCATCTATCCATGAAAGGAAACCCCACTATAACATACTTGACAAGTGAAGTTCTGGACTCTGCTTGAAGACCTCCAGAGAACTCACTGCCTCTCAAGGAAGCCCTTTCTTCTTTTGCATCACTCCAATTGTTAGGAAGTTTTTCCTGACATCAAGCCTAAATGTGGCTCTTCTGCAGCTTCTACCCATTGCTCTCAGTTCTGGCTCCTGAAGCTGAGAAAATGTCTGACCTTTCTTTCACATAAAAATTCCTCAAATGCTAGAATACAGCTATCATGACTTCCATTGTCCCCCCACACCACTCCTCACCCCCAACCTTCTCCTGCTAAAACTCCTTATTTCCATTAATTTATTGATCTTCGTGTGACATGAACTCAAAGGCCCTGCACCTCTCTGCTGAACTCTTTCCTCTAGGCATTCATTCTCCGATTTATTCATGTCCCTCTTAGAATATAGTCTTCAAAGTTACAGACAGTGCTCTAGATGCAGTCTGACAAGGATAGAGTATAGTAACGCTATCACTTCCACCCTCTTCCTTGAGGCTCTTTGTGTATCCTAAGATCACATTATCTTTTTTGACTGCCACATCATACAACTATTTGATATTGAGCTTGCAATCTACTAAAACCCTCAAGATGTTTTTTTAGAACAATTGTCATCTAATCATACTTCTTCATCTTGTACTTGTGAAGTTGATTCTTTGTACCCAAATCTACGACCTAACATTTATCCCTATTGGCTTTCATTTTATTAGAAACTAGCCTGTCACAATCTCTTTGGATCTTAACTCTGTCATCTCATGTTTTTAATATTCTTCCTAACTCTGTCATATGCAAATTTGATCTGCATGCCCCATCCTCTCATCTAAAATGTTAAAAAGCACAGGACCAAACAGAAATTCCTGGGCCTACTTCACTAGAGACCCATTGCCCCTTGGACGTCGACCAGTTACTCTTTGAGTTTGGCCATCCAGCCAGTCCTGAATCCATGTGATCATGTTATCTATTAATCTACATCTTTCACTCTCTCTCTCTTCCCCACATAATAGTATGATATACTTAATCAAAAGCTTTGCTAAATATCTAGATAAAACTACAGCAATACTATTTCTCTCCTTTCCCTTCTCTGGTAACTTGTCAGAAAAGGAAATGTGGTTAATCTGGCAAAACTGTTATTGATTAAGCTACGCTGGCTCTTTGTAATCACTGCCTCCCATTTTAGATGTTTACCAACCATCTCTTTAATGATCTTTTCAAGAATTTTCTCAGTTTTAAAAAGCAATTTGTATTAATCTGCCATTCTATAGTTATCAGACTTTATTTTCTTCCCTTTTTTTGAAAGTCAGGACATCTGCTCTTCTTTCAGCTTGTGACGCTTCTCTCATTTTTGATGATCTTTCAATTTTCATTGACAGTGCGTGGCTCAGCAGCTGTATCTGCCAGATTTTTCCCCCTAGCACCTGCGTATGCAGTTCATCTGAGCCAGGTGATTTGGATCATCAAGGGAAACTAGATGCTCTCTTACTATCTTTATTTATCTTGGATACCAACTCTGTCGTTTTTGTTCTATCATTTTCACTGTAAAGGTCATTTCTTCTTTGATGGTCTGTTGTTGGTGCTTAGGAGAAGCAGAAAAAATGGTGCTAATTTGGAATCTTTGGTTAGAATATTGGAGAAAGGCTGAAGGCTATACATTTGGATATATGCAGCTGCAGACATCGTTTAGGAAGTTCTATTCTCTGTGATTAAAAAAAAACACCATAAAATTCGTTAACAAAAGTTTTGTTGAGCTTTCAGAAAAACAACTTTTTTGAAAGCTGCCGACTCCAGAGATTTTATCTTGTTGCTGCCTTTAGTTTGTGCCATTAAGATTCTAAAAATGTCCTTTTTCAAGAAAGTTAGTTATATAATAGCTGAGTGATCATGTGCTGCCTGATGTCATATTCGGCTTTGGAACATCTTGTGAGGAAAAGCTCTTTGTTAACACACAACAACCTTTTTGGTCAGGGGCCTGATATATGCATTAGGTTTGGGCAGAGATATTAAACATAGATGAAATAGAAGCATCATTGGTAAAGATGGAGGTTCAGTTTAAGTAAGAATTTTCAGTTTTACAAATGATGTGATAATGATACTTCTATACCTTTGATTCTAGCATTCTAAAGCTCTTTACATTCAAGTCAGCCTCATTTTATTGAGGTAATAAATTAGAAATTAGAGAAAATTTTTCATTTTAGAAATGTTCAAAGGAAGTCAGTAGCTCAGACATTCGATTTTTCTAGTCTGTTAATTTCATGATAAAAATTTAAAAAATTGTTATTCTGCCCTGCATATCAGGAAATTTGATGGTGGTTTTTATTTCCTGAGTTTCTTCCTTGGAATTTTGGACTGTTTATGGTCTGATAAAATACAATCGGGTTTGTAAAGCTCTTCTCACACCTTTTAGTTTTTATTTGTAACTTAATTAAAGTAAATGTAGTTCTTTCTTCACCTTACCAGCACATGTTTCTGTTACACACTGTTACATGCATGGTTACATGCTGAGCTGTTACTCAGCTCTTCAGGAAATTCGGGGTATAAGCAGGGTGGCAAGGGTAGCAGCTCATTTAGTTGTTTGTAATGACTAAGTCTGTTTTATATCACTTTCTTCCTTGTCTGCCAGTGGCTGTGATATCAAGGATACAACTTTCCTGTATGCTTACAGAAAGAGAGGATGAATAAGAGTGAGAGCAACAAAGTTTCTTTTAAAAATTCTCTATAGCATTATGCTTTTTAAAGGTACACATACTTCTTTAAGACTTCCCATAGTATTAGGTTTATTTTTGAAGGAACAATTAGGTCCCTGTTGTGGCTTTTCTCTTGATCAACATCCAAAGAGATTTGGGAGCACCCCTAGAAAGCTGTTAGGCTTGAGAACCTCTTTCTTCAATTTTGGAAGTGCTATTTCTCCACTACAGACTACCTTTATTGCAGCTGGCTGTGTTGTCCCTAGTACCAGCTAAGAGCCAGAGATCGGCAAAAGCTGCAGGTGCAGTAACTTAGAATGGTTCAGGATTTTCTCCCTTTTCTGCATGGCAAACATTTTAAACAAGTGGACACTGATACTTCCCCTGGTTTTCTCATTAGGGATTAGGGATTGTGAAACCTTGGGTTGGAATCCTTAATGATATAATAACACCAAATAATATATGTCCTATTAGAAATAATATCCTCTTTGGGGAATGTTAATATGAATAAGTCAGACCTTTCAAGAGCTCATTAATACTTAACTGACTTGAATAGTTTCAGCCTAACAATACTTTCTTTAGTGCATCAGAAAAGAAATGTAAAACATATATGGCCTTTCATGAAAGAACCAAATTTTTGGTTTGTAGTAGCATAGCCAAAAAGTTTACTATTTAGGAGCAATCATTTAAAATTTCTGAAAATCAATAAATTAGACAAATGAAATTATAGCTTGACTACATTTACAAAGTGGAATTCTTTCAACTACTTCCCTTCCTCTCCTTTCTTTTCTAAGTCTATGGTATTTTGCAAGATGCTAAACTGATTTATTGGGTTGCAGAGATTTTTGAAGATGCAACTACCATTTCAGTGTGTGACAAGTGCAGCCACTGAAAGTTGTGTCATTGGCAGCTTATTTATTTATTTATTTTAAAATTTGGACCCTTCCACCACCACACTGAGAAAGATAACAATGGCTCTCATTGTGTGAGCAGTGCAGCTGCTGAAATTTGACTAGATCCAACCAAAGAAAACAGAAGCAGGTGGGTCAACAACATGACCCTTTCATTCCCAGACATATCAGTGTGCAGTGAGGGCCTGAGGGATCTCCATGCTGAGATGATGTGGCAGCTTCAGCCCCAACTTGAAAAACAAGCCTACAGCAAGCCTATGTTCACTTCACAGAGTTGAGGATTTGAATTTCATTTGTAAGAGACCCTGAATGTTCCAGGCTTAATAGCATTTGTTGTCACTTGTTAAACCTGAATAGGACTAAAGAAGTCCAGATTACATTCATAAAAAGGCAGAAGTACATAGGTACCCCTTTACCATGTACATTTGCGTTTCTTATGGTGACATTTTGTATTTTTCTTTCTCTCCTACCTCCTCATTTTCTGTCATTTAGATCAGTCTCCTGGTTTTACCACCTAGTTTTACTTTGGTGTCATTCAAATTTTTATCTTAAAAATTCTGTTCTTTGCATTTGTGAAAAGTTAGATGGCAACTTGGAAGAGAGAAGAGTTGTTGTGTAATTTATTCCTTCTTAAAGCCAAGGTGGAAACTTTGCTAACCATTAATTAAGAAATGCTCTTTTGCCTATGTGATTCTGTCATTGGCAACATTTAGATCCTTTTTTGAGTCTATAACATATTTAAATTCAGAGTTTGATAGAGGCTGTTAGGTTGGAAATATGAACAACTGTTTCTAACAGTTTGCAATTATGAGAAATGGGAGCCATTTGCAAGAATTTGGTTGTTGGATCATAATCTTGCTTTCTACTCTCAGTTTACAGTGTCATCGTGAGATATAATACAATCCATTCACCGCCTTCTACCTTTGATCTGTGCTTGGAATTTAGATATTTTAATAAAACGTGATAAATTTTATTTGTCTATATGTGTCACTTTGGACAAGTCAATTCACTTCTAGGACTCAGTTTCTTCATCTGTAAGTGTGGAAGTTTAACAAGAGGATCTTTAAGGGCCCTTTTGGTCTAAGATTTTATGATTCTGTTATTCTTTTATCTTGAAGGCAAAGACAAGGAACTGTGGCATAATCGTATTTGTATGCATCCTCCCCTGTACCTCACACAGTGCTCTGCATGTAGACACTTAATGGTTGTTGAATGGATGGATGGCGCCAACAATTAAAGTTACTTAAGAGTCTCTATGATACAAATATTTATTTTACATTTTATATAATAACTTTTGGTCATGAAGTTAAATTTTTTTTTCAGAGAAAATGATTGTAAAGTGTTTTCACATTTTTTGGAGGAAGAAAGTAAACATTGACCTACTTACAAATCAACACTATAGGAGTTTTAATAAAGTTGTGTCATCTCTCCTCCCTTCCAATTGGGGTTAAGTGACTTGCCTAGGGTCATACAGCTAGTAAGTCTTAAGTGTCTGAAGCCATATTTGAACTCAGGTCCTCTTGATTCCGTGGCCAGTGCTCTATCCATTGTACAGCCTAGCTGCCCCATAAATTTGTGTTTGTTTGTTTTTAAAGGCTTTGGAAAAAAAAACCCAATGAATTTAAAAAAAGGCTTTGAATCTCAACACAAAAAGATGATGAAAAGTCTCTTCGTTGAATAAGTAGTAAAAGTAAACTTTCCTAAAATCTTAAGCAAAGATATATAGTTTCTCCTTCCCATCCATTTTCTTCCCTATATGGTTATCAGAGGGTCTAGAGGATATGTCAGTATACTAAGTGTATGTTCTCTGGGCATTTGGGAGTGCATTGTTGGAGGTATATGGGATGAGAAAGTACGTATGGGCAGGTTGTGATCTTTACATTTGGAGGCAGTGTTCTCATTGATGAGATCACAGACCTGTTGGAGTTTGGGGGAAAGTTGGAAGAAAGGAAACATAGTATTAAGTCATCTGAAAGTAAGTGGGAGGGAAAAAAATCTGACCCTCTTCAAAAGGCAGTTTTTAAGCAATGGAATTGTTTCATCAATGGGTAAGATAAGTATCCCTGAACATATTTTTCAATTGATCACCTTCTTTCAGATGGAGTCATATTTCCACAAAATTTTTGTGGGGAAAGTGTTTTATAACTTAAAAAGCTCCATAGGAATATGAACTTTTATTCTATGCAAAAATAGACATCTTAATAGTGTATCTAGCTAATGAATTCTCTAAGAATCTATGGTCCTTTCATTCACTAAATACCATTTGTTTCTGTACTAGAAGTTAGTGTCTAAGATATTTCCTCTCTTAACTTGTTCTGGCTTTTTCTTTTAAACTTATAGCTTGCCACCTTTGTTTTTAATTCTTCCTTCTCCTTTTCCTTCTTTTGCAGCTTACTGTGATTGCCATCTGTTTAAAACAGCTATGGGAGCTCTCTCCCAGCAGCACTTTACCATTGTTGACTGTCTTTTTGCTTGTCAGTCAGACATTCTTCCTCCTTTGCACTTGCATCATCGAGACATCTCCTTTTCATGCACCCTTCAGACGTGATTATACTTCTGGAATCATACCCAAGTGGTAGTGCCAGGGTTTGAACTACACGTGTAGCTTCAGAACGAGTAGCACAGGTGCAGATCGCACTGACATTCTTTTTGAGGCAAGCTAAGCACCCAGAAGACTCAAAAACTTTAGGTTTCTTTATATTATGATACTTAATACTGATTGGAATATGTAAGGAAAAAGTGAAAACATGATTTTGTTTGGGTCACAGTGTTCTTAGGTAGTTTTTTGTCAATGATTAGTTAAAGAAAACATTAATTATTTGTGTTGCCTCTTATCACAAATGATATTACTGCTCATGGAGGGCACATTAGAAAATGTAAAATCTTGGAGTCTCTTAACCACAGATCAAGCACGTATAGGATCTGTCTGAGAGGAAAGACAGTAATTTCCATATGAAAACATCCATAACAGTGGGATTCTTGTAGAGGCTGAGGCTGACAAGATATACTACCACTTTGCTGCCAGTTAGACCAATAACTACTATTTGTTGCTCCAGTTAGTAACAATTAACCTTTCACATTCGGCATTAGATGTTGCTTTTCTGATGCAGCTGCTTTCATAACAACATAATTCACTTCTCACCAAAGTAGGACTAATTTTGAAACCACAGCTTTTGGCTTTCAGAAAACCAAAGGATACATACATGGACATAGAATGGAGATTCTTTTAACAGTTCCTTGAGTTTAGTCTGTAAAGTATAGATCAATTTCATGGTTCTAATTTAATGACAACTTAATTAAAAATAAATTATACTTGATGAATTAATATTTTCTAATGTGACAGTTATACACAGAAATGTTTCACTACTACCTCCTAAAGTCTGTCTTCTCCAAAGTCAGAATGAAATTATAGTCAAAATTAAATAGAAACAGATGAAAACTGCATTAAAAGAAATAAATCTAATGCACTAAGCTATTATTGAAATGACTGTACATCATTATTTATATCCTACTTGCTCTAATGAAGCAAGTATTACCAAGATGAAGAAGATATAGTTATTGTGACCTTAAGTGGTAAACAGATCAATAGTATAGTTCCATATTTCATATACAGTAATATTAAAGAAGGTATATTACTTTTACCATTATCACCCACATTCTCTAAGAATAAGCACAAATGCTTCTAGGCAGAAACTGATAGGATTTACACACAAACAAAATTTTAAGAACACATTTAAGAGTGTCATTTTTGTTTGTCATTCAGGACTCGGCCCATATGTCAAAGGAAGCTTTTCTTTAGTGGTCTCCATCCCCAAATGATCCAAGACAATTCATTTCTTTAATAATTAAAAAAAAATTCAGCTTCAAATTCTCTCCTTCCCTTTACCCCTCTAGCCCCCCTTATCCACTGAATAGGCAAGAAATAAAACAAACACCAATCTTTATGAATATTTGATCCCAAGGAAAAGATACAAAAGGGAGGGTGGAGAAGAGAGAAATTTATTTAGCTTATTTAAGGTTTAGTACTGTTTATGTTTTAGATCCTCTTCTTCATTTTCCTTTAGGCAATACTTCTACAATTATATGAGGATTTTGTTCTTTTAAGACCCTTGAACTTGATCAGGGACTAATCAGTCAATTAGCAAGCATTTATGTTTATTGTTAGGCATTCTGCTAGGTGCTAGTGATAAATCCCTAGACTAACTTTCCTTGTCTTAGTTTCAGAGGGACACATTTATTTAGTTAATTTGGAAGACTTCATTCTTCCATACTCCTACTCACTCATTTCATTTAGTCCCTGCTCTCAAGGAGACAAAAGGCACAATTATATGATTGAATTTATTCATTATAAGTCTGTGTTAAACGACACTTCTACCAGAATTGTTGTTTCTCCTTCATTCTCAAAGAGGACCATGACATCAGGGAGATAATGCCATGATTTGCAAAGGAAATGGATTTAAATGAAGAAGGGTTGTACAAAGTTGCTAACCTCTCTCTCCTCCTGAGCCATCTGGGTCCAGTGGCATGATGTAGATTAGGACAACTGGAGATGCCCTAGGATGTGGTGGGGATACCTTGGCCTTTTTAAGCCAAAGTCTTTAAGCATCTCAGTCTGACTACTACTCAGTGATAAGATTAGGTAAGAATTAAGGCAGAGAATGGCCTCTTTACCTAGTCAAAAAAAAAAACAATCTGGGAGGGGAGACCCTCAGGGTTTCTGGCCATAAAAGAAACAATTGCTATTTATATTCACTCCGTACCAGTCAGGGCTCAAATAATGACCAAGTGGGGCTTGGCCTGGGACCTACTGTTGGCCAATCAATGAAGGTTAGAGTGATTTGGATTTAAGACTGGTCCTTAAGAAAAAAAAATATCAGAGATCAGAATTTACATTCTTTTGGGCTCAGCACTGGCAGGTAAGAATATCCTGTATGGATAGAGAAAACAAAACCTTAAGTTGAATAGTGAAGGAAGTGAGGGACTCTGAGGTGGCCTTGAAGAGGTTACAGTTCAGGCCAAGCTAGTTGAATGGCATTGAATGGAGTGCCATGTATGATGACATCTGGAAGAAGGTAACACTTGAGCAAGGTGTTCAAGGAATCTAGGGATTCTAAGAGATAGAAGTAAGGAGGGAGTGCATTATAGGCATTGGAGAGAGACAGCCTGTACAAAGACATGGAGGTGGGAGATGGGGTATAATGTGTGAGAAACAACAAGAAGGCCAGTTCGACTAGATTGTAGAGAGTGTTATGATCTAGCAGGGCTGGAAACCCCAAAATACAGGGCTACAGGTCAGAGGGCTGCCTTGCGAGAATTCAACCACTCAAACCTTCTGTCAGTCCAAGTAGGGAGTTTATTGTAACACCAGTAGAAGTGGGCCAGACTCCTACTGAGCCTGTGGTATTTGTGACACCAATACAGGTGGGCCAGATTTTAAGAATCTGAGCATTTGATGAAGATAAGGTGGATATTTTTACAGAAAGACTGGATGGAGTCTAAGAGTGGCAAGTAGCCTGGGGTGATCCAGAGGTAACCTGAGAAAAGGTCCTGGATGGGATTAAGGGTGTCAAGTAAGCTGATTAAGTAATTAGTATGGGCTGACATGGGCCAGATGCCTCCAGAGATCTCGGCTTCTGGAAGTTCAGGGTTTTACCTTTTAGGTGTTCAGAGACATGGTCTTTTCCTTTTAGGGGTTCAGGTCCCATGATCCCATCAATGTGAAGGAGAATAACACGTGATAAGGCAGGAGAGGTAGATGGGATGGAGTTTGTGAAGGACCTGAAATGCCAGACAGAAGTTAGTGTTTTCCCTTAGGGGCGAAGTTGAAAAAATTTTTTTATAACTATGCTCTAAATATAAAGCAAGACAGCATAAACTAATTTACATTAACTTGCTCCCAAACTGTTACACTCTGCACAGTATCTGAGGGGAACTTTTCCCTTCTTTTATTTTGAGAGGGACACATTTATTTTATCTGTCTATTATCTATCTGTCTATCTATCTATCTATCTATCTATTTGGTTTTTGGAGGGTGGAAGGCAGGGCAATTGGGGTAAAGTGACTTGCCCAAAGTCACACAGCTAGTAAGTGTTAAATGGCCGAGGCTGGATTTGAACTCACATCCTCCTGATTCCAGAGCCAGTACTCTATTCACCTAGCCACCCCAAAGGGGACACATTTATTAATTTAATTGCTTAAGGAATACCCTCTTCCCTCACCCATCCACCCACTCATTCATTTCATAGTTATGGGGTACTCCCGGTGTGGAGCAATTAATTTGTAATTTATAATTTTATTGGGTGTCCTGGTCCATTGAGGCATTAAATGATTTACTTGGGGTCCGTTTGTCCAACAGAGGCTGGATTTGAACATTGAGACCTAGTTCTTTCTAACCTTCAGCCTGGCTCTGTGTTCCTCTCTCAGGAATCTTCATAATAATTAGCCTGGTTTGACAGAATTATAGATTATATCATTAGCACCTTAATTTTCTTTGGAAATGTAATTTGGCTTTTGAAAAAACAACTTTTCTCTTTTTATTTATCTTTTTTTGATCATTTAGGATGGGAATTTCAGCTCCTGGAAACAGGATTTTTGGGGATATTCTTGTGCCCACTCTGGACTTTTTCTCCACTACCAAAACATACCCCAACATCCAGCATTGTTATATGGGGATTTCGATGGCTTATTTTCCGAATTATGCTTGGTGCGGTAAGTAGAACATTTGTACGCTTTGTTTTGGAATACCTTTCAGGGCTACCTTACAACAAACAAACAAACAAACCAGAACCATGAAAATTGGAATTAGCGATTTTATTCAGTTTAATTTTTCATGATTCTTTTGGGCAGTAGGTATCACTGTATAGAATTTGTAGCCTGGTAACACAGAATCTTATTGACTTTCCTCTTTTTACTAAATTTGTACGGAAGTCTTTATTACCAAGCATTATAGTCAATCACCCCTTCTTTTTTAGAGGCCACCAGCGTTAGCTTTGGATCACTTTTGTATTTTCATTTTGTCTTGTTTTCTTTGGGGAGGGGAGGCATTTCCTCTACTGGTCAATTATGTTATTACATGGCTGTTACTTGATTATTCCAGTTTTGTTTAAGCTGAGATTTGAATCTCCTCTGTTTTCCTCCCTACCTCCAAATGATCCCTGTCCATTGGAATCTTGTGAATTTTTACTATTAGACTTTCCTTCAATTTTTATTTCATATAGATCCCTGCTACTTTTGAAATCTTTTAAATCAAAGTATTTATTTTTTTCTCTGGAAATGTGTACTCAGTGTCTCTGTGTAATGTAAAGAGAATTTTAAGAACATATTTAAGAGTGTCATTTTTGTTTGTCATTCAAAACTCAGCCCATATGTCAAAGGAGGCTTTTTTTTTTAACTTTTATTTATTTTAGTTTACATCATTCATTTCTACGAGATTTTGAGTTACAAATTTTCTCCCCATCTTTCCCCTACCCGCCACCAAAAAACATCCATCCCATTGTATAACCCCTCCCCCAGTCTATTCTCTCCTATGTCCTCCCCCATCACCCTTCTGACTTTCCGGTAGGGCAGGATGGATCTCCCTTCCACAGTGCCTGTGTATCTTAAGTCCCAGTTGGATGTAGTTAACAATACTACTACTACTACTACTACTATGTATATATGTTTTTAACATTTGATTATAGAACTTTAAATTCTAGATTCTTTCTCTTTCTCCCTTGTCATCCACCATCACTGGAAGGACAAGGAATTAAATACAGGCTGTACACATGTAATTACGCAAAACCTCTCCACAGTGGGCATATTGTGAGAGACTGATTATATGTCCCTCCTTCCTATCCCGCCCCCCCACCTTGTTCTATTCTCTACCCTGACCCTGTCCCTGTCCCTTTACAGATGCGTGTACTTCCATCAACCCTCCCCCCCCACCTTGCCCTCCCCTCCATCATCCCACCTCTCATCTTCATCCACCCTACTCTCCTGTGTGGCAAGATACCCAGTTTAGAGTTTATGTCATTCCTTCCCTAAGCCAAATTCAATGAGAGTAAGGTTGACCCTTTCCATTTTGCCTTCCTGTTCTTCCCCTCCATTGTAACAATTATCCCTTGCCTCTTCTA
>CM053583.1:315372660-315392873 GCA_028627135.1 Pseudochirops cupreus | reverse complement strand
ATATATGTACACATATATACATGCACTCACATATATATTTATACACACATACACCCTCCTATACATATATATATGTATGTATACATATATATTCCCTTCAACTATTCTTATACTGAGAAAAGTCTCATTACTTATAATTATCGTCTTTCCTTGTAGGAATGTAAATAGTTCAACTGTAATAAGTTCCTCATAATTTCTTTTTCCTGTTTACCTTTTCATGCTTCTTGTATTTGAAAGTAAAATTTTCTGTTCAGCTCTCGTTTTTTCATCAAGAATGCTTGAAAGTGCTCTGTTTCATTGATTGACCATATTTTCCCCTGAAGCAATATACTCAGTGTTCCTGGGTAGATGATTCTTGGTTTTAATCCTAGCTTTTTTGACCTCCAGAATATCATATTCCAAGCCCTTTGATTCCTTAATGTAGAAGCTGTTAGATCTTGTGTTATCCTTATTGTGTTTCCATAATATTCAAATTGTTTCTTCCTGGGAGCTTGTAATATTTTCTCCTTGACCTGAGAACTCTGGAATTTGACTCTCATATGCCTAGGAGTTTTCATTTTGGCATCTTTTTAAGAGGCGATTGGTGAATTCTTTCCATTTCTATTTTGCCTTCAGGTTCTAGAATATCAAGGCACTTTCCCTTGAGAATTTCTTGAAGGATGATGTCTAGGCTCCTTTTTTGATCATGGCTTTCAGGTAGTCAAATAATGTTCTCTCTCCTGGATCTATTTTCCAAGTCAGTGGTTTTTCCATGGAGATATTTCACATGACCTTCTATTTTTTTTTGTTTGTTTGGATCTATTTTATAGTATCTTAGTTTCTCATAAAGCCATTAGCTTCCATTTGCTCCAATCTAATTTGGAAGAAATTATTATCTTCAGTGAGTTTTTGAAATTCCTTTTCCATTGGGCAAATTTGGCTTTTAATGGCATTCTTCTCCTCATTGGCTTTTTGGGCCTCTTTTACCATTTGAGTTAATCTATTTTTTATGGTATTATTCTCTTCAGTCAGGCTATTGACTCACTTTTCATGATTTTCTGGTATCATTCTCATTTCTCTTTCCATTTTTTCCTTCACTTCTCCTACTTGATTTTCAGAATCCTTCTTGAGTTCCTCTGTGGCCTGTGACCAGTTCACATTTTTCTTGGAAGATTTTGATGCAGGAATTTTGACTTTGTTGTCTTCTTCTGGTTATATGTTTTGATTCTCTTTGCCCCCCAAAAAGGATTCTATAGTCTGATTGTGCTTCCTCTGTTTGTTCATCTTGCCAGCCAATTACTTGACTTTTGAGCTCTTTGCCATGGTAGAACTCTGCTTCCAGAGTGGAGAGAGCTGTGTCCAAAATTGCTGCGGTTTTTGCGGTTGTCGGAGCTATGAGAAGGGTGCCCTCTATACAGCCCCCACAAGCTTTGGCACCCTGGTATTCCTCACCCCAGGAGCACTGCCCAAGAATGTGACCCAGATCCAAGCAGGTCAAAGCAAAACCAATTACCCTCTGAGTGGTTTCTTGGTCCCCCTACAATCTGCAGCCCGGCAACTCCTGACACAGCCATGCAGCAGTGCCTCCTCCACATCTTGCCCTGGAGGCAGGGGCTGGACCTTGCTTTTATGTCACCCAGTTCCAACAGCATGCCCTACTGACCTTTTACTTTCTCTGGAAACCACCACAGCTGTTGGTGATTCACTCTCCTGAAGTGTGTTCCAACCAGTCTGTGTTGCTACTTGGGGCTGCCACGAGTCTGGGCCCGCATGGCTCATGAGGGACTGCTCAGCTCCCACCTCTGTGCAATAGCCCTTCCTGTCATTCTGCCAGGATGCCTTCAGCAGAAGATTTGTTTCTCTCTGTCACTTTGTGGGTTCTGTAGCTCTAAAATTTGTTTAGAGTCATTTTTTTTTACAGGTATTAAAGGCTATTGGAGTGAGAAATCAAGCAGGTTCCTGCTTTTACTCTGCCATCTTGGCTTTTCCACACTCCATTTTTTAAAACTTTATTTGCCTTATTAATTTCTGTTTTATCTTAATGAGTAGTAGTTATTTTTAATCATGCCAATTCACTAGTCACCCTGCTTGATCTACAATTTTTAGGAATTAGGGCTAAAAGAAGCCATAGAGATTATTTAATCCAAATATTTCATTTACTTAATGAACTAAAACTGAGGCTCTGAAATGTTAAGTGACTTGTCTAAGATTATCTGACTAGTAACTGGCAGAACTTGAGTTTGAAGTCAAAATCTCTTGCTCCAACTTCATTTTTTCCCTTCATTGTATCACTTTGCCTTTCACCAGAATGTTTAGATATTCTCTTAAAGCCTATTATCAACTTTGCCAACTTTAAGCCTTTAAGCCCTGTGATCACTAATAATAAAGTCAATTGAGGGGGGCTTTTGTACTATATTTAGAGGCAAGGGTATGTGAATGAATGACCCAACTCTGCTATGGCTGAGTATCAGTAAATTATATATTATTAACTGGACTTTCCAAGCTTTTGCATTATGCCACAGATTTCCTTCTTTAGAACAGATAATTGAGAGTTGACTATCATGGACATGGTAGTACCTGAATGAGCAGTTTGCTTCTCATTTATGTGTATATCTGAATAAATAATCCACTTCTCATTCAGGTGAATACGTTTCTTTTTATCATACTTGAATTAATAACAAAAGAAACATAGCTCCAATATGTGTTGGCATCCACATTTCAGCAACTCTGTGAGGCCGTCATTCGAGAAGGGGAGATGGGCAAGAAGTTGGAAGAAGAGGAGGGAGAGGAAGAGCTAGAAAAGGATAAAGAAAAACAAGGAGGGAGAAGAGAGGAGAGAGGAAAAGGGGAGTAGGCACAATATTGTAACAATGTGGGCACTTGCCAATTAGTCAACAACAGACTTGTAATATAAATGCGGAAGTATAAATAGTGGAACTTGTATTTGCATAATGAAAAATTGAGAGAAGAGTTTATGGAGATGTGTGTGTCTAGTGCGATTTGTTTAAAAGAAAGGTAAATAGATAAATACTGATTTTGACTGGGAAACTGAAACCTAGTAGTTTCAATGGACTATTTAATTTTTAATCTTACACTGCTTCTTGCATTTGCTTTGGAAATATACAGTGACCCAAAACTCCTTGTGCAGTTGGTATTGACTTGCCTCAGAAGGAAGTTTAGGAGTTAGAAAATTTTTTTAAAATTACATATAAGCCTGAAGTGATTTATATTAAGATTTAAAATTATTTCATACCTTTAGAATCGTGTACCTATATGTTTAGTTATAAAATCAGCATTTTAGATGTCTTATTCTTACATCAACTATGCTTGATGTGTACAGACTGTTTGCTGAAGGGATTAAAAATAACACTTTGTAGAGCATGTTTCAGTGTGTATCCAGTACAATTAGCATGGCAGAATTTAAAGTATTTGTATAGAAATATGTTATGCTAAACTGCAGAAAGTAAAAATGTAAAAAAAACCAAACTATGCAATGTGGTCAAGAAGACCTGGTTTCCTATTACTTCTCAGTCACTTTCTAGTAGTATCACCTTGGACAACTCACATAACTTCTTAAGGTCTCAGGTCGTGATATATAAAATGTTGAAGTTTGACTAGGTGGCCTCCAGGTTGGTTTCTAGCTCTAAATCTATGATCCTATGATACCATAATGAGTAGAGAAAAGAAAGGCTTTCTGCAGTCTTTTCTTCATTTTTCCCATTTTCCCAGGGGTTTTCTTGGGAGCATGTGGTTTTGAAATTTTTATTAATGTTATATATTGATTGTAAAATCCTACAAAATAAATTGTGTGTGTGTGTACCAGGAAATTTGTTGCCTAATTTGTTTTGCTTATATTTTCAAACTAACTGTAAATGCTGCATTTTTGAAGACTTGTTAAACTTGTCACATGAAGCTCAGCTTGCATAATGTTAGTAATCATGAGTTGTATACACTTTTTAATGGCTTACATAAAAATTTGCTTCAGTAAAGCCAGGGTTTGGATTTTCTGAACTGCTCACAAGTTTAATGTATTAGAGTTTTGTTTTTTGTCCCCCTCCCCTTCTCTTACCTACCACTTTTCTTCTAGTCAGTCTAATTAGATTTCACAAGGGAGATACTACTGCTCATACCTTGAACTGACTCCAAGAATTTTTTGCTTTAGCTTTAGGCCAAGAGCACAACTTAAGCATGTATTCACAAACTGGAAGGAAAATTTTACTTTCTTTCGATGCCCACTAGCATTTTTATAAATCTCTCTTTACCTTTTGAATATTTAAATCCAAATTCAAGGAATATTATTAGCCACCATGTTTAGGAGAGAAAAAAGAATGAAAATATTTTCCCTTTGTTTCTTCTTACTCAACTCAAATGACTTCTTTGGCCCTGACACATTTTACATAATTGTTTTATGATTTAATCTCTAACACAAGCAACAGTATTATGCTTGGGACAGCAAGGCTTTGAGATGAATGTGTGCAACATTTTTGTTTTGTTTGTTTGTTTTTTGCTTTTTTTGAGGGGGAAGGCAGGGCAGTTGGGGTTAAGTGACTTGCCCAAGGTCATATGGCTAGTTTTGTGTTAAGTCAGGTCCTCCTTACTCCAGGGCTGGTGATCTATTCACTGGGCCACCTAGCCAACCCATGTATGCAACTTTTCATAAGACATTTTCACAACAAATTAAAACCTTACTGATTTAGAGTCATTGTGGACAGGGTATGGAGGGGAAAGCTAATACTAATTAATGGGTAGTCTAAATTATAAAATATTTTAAAATAGTCATAAACCGTATTTTGATTTGAACAAGGCTAAAAGACTTTCACTAGTTAGGATGCCATCAAGATTTGAATAAATTATAGATGAGAATATTTTGTGATTAGTATATCGATCACTTATAAGAAATTGAGTGGTAGTAGCACTTCAAATCTTTTATGCATGATATACTTTGACCTTTGCTTTTGTTCATTGCTTTCAGTCATTTCCGATTCTTCATGACCCCCATTTGAGGTTTTCTTAACAAAGATACTGTAGTGGTATGTCATTTCCTTTTCTAGCTCATTTTACAGATGAGGAAACTGAGGCAAATGGGGTTAAATGATTTGCCCAGGTAAAAGCTAGTAAGTGTCTGAGGTCAGATTTTAACTCAGGAACCAGACCTAGCACTCTATCTCCTGTGTTACCTCACTACCCCTATACTAATAATGACAAATTATAAATAAGGAGAGGCTCAATTACTTAAATTTTACTGAAATAATAACATACTTCACATTTCAGAGGTGACATTTCCAAGTTACCACCAGAAGGATACATTTGTTAAATTCTTTGTAATAATGGAAACGAACTTGTAGTGGACCAGTTCTCTGTGCTAAGGCTAATTGCTTCCAATTCAACATTTATTTATTTTCAGAACTGGGGCTGTCACAGTGTTTTGACATGTGGCTGTGGAATGGGACAAATGTAACTTTCTGACAAATAGATCTCATTTAATATCTTGATATTCTTGGTATCTTTCTAAATTAAATGAACTATATTTCCACCTATTGCTTGTAGCTTTACTCAAGATGTTGTTATAACAACAAGAGCATAACATTTTATCATATCCAAAATGAAGGGATTAGATAAGATCATCTGTGAGGTCTCTTCTCTCATTGACAGGTTACATGATTCTGTAACTAGAGCCTTAGGCAAAGTTATACTTATAGTAAGAATCAGTCTAATTTACTGAATTAAATTTAATTCAACAAGCATTTATTAAGTTCCTAATAAGTGTAAGGTAGCCCTCTTGGCACTGAGAAGTCAGAGACAAAAATAAAACAATCTTTGTCCTCAAGGACCTTATGTTCTTCTGGAAGGATACAGTACATATTTCAATAAGTAAATACTAAATACATATGAAGTAAGTGCAGCATATTTTTTAGTTTGTGAGAGGACTAACAACTGATTGCATCTCCTCCTGAAGCCAATGATTCTTGAAGGGAACTAGAGATTCCAAGAGGTGAATATTAAGAGGAAGAGGTTTCCAAATGTGGGATAGTTCTTGCAAAGGATGTAATGTCATTTCTTGGAAACAGGAAATGAACCAGTTTTACTAGAACTGAGAGTTTGTGATGGGGAATAATATAAAATCATTCTGGAAAGATAATTGATAAGCTCCTGAATTAGGGTGTTGGGCATATTAGCAAGAGAAAGTGTTGGAAGTGAGTGATGCACTGATATAGTGGATAAGACTTGGCAACTTTTTGCAGTGGAGTGTTAGTTTTGAAGTCTATTGATTAAGTCCTGGTTCTGCCACTTATTACCAGTGGTACTCTAGGCAAGTATCTTAATGTCTTTAGGACTCAGTTTTTCATCAGTAAAATGATAGAGTTGGACAAGGTGATTTCTAAAATTCCTTCCTATTCTACTTCTATAATCCTGTGATTGGATATGGAGAACAGATTTCTTTCAGTTAGAATGGAAAGTGAATATGACTAAAAGGATGATGGGGGTGAGGAAGAGGGCTTGACAGAAATAGGACATTTTGGAGGAGGAGTAGGTTTAGGGAGAAAGAAAATGATTTCCATTTTGGAAGTGTTGGGTTTCAGGTTCTTATGGGACATTCAGGTGGAGATGTCTGGCAGGCAGTTGGAAATGCGAGACTGGTTCTAAGTAGGCCTAGATATGTAACTAGAAATCATTTGCATAGAGATGCAGTTAAACCCTTTAGAACTGATTAGATCACAGAAAACAGGAACAGGCATACCTGGGAATGAAGCCTCAGTCAGATATCTGCATTGTACATTATAAATAATGGGAAATTGATGATAGTCCAACAAAGGACACTAAAAATTAGTGCCCAGTCAGGTAAGAGGAGAAGCAGGAGAGAATAGCCCAGAGTAGGGGTTGATCATCAGGGTCAGTACGGTACTGCGGAAAAGTTAGGATGGATGCGAACTGAGAAAAGGCTATAATGTTTTTAGTAATTAAGATGAAAAGGATGAAAGGCAAGCCAAATTGGAAGCTTGATTGCAAGGGCTTGAGAAATGGATATGAAGTGAGGAAGAGCAGATATTTATGGTCTTGATTGGAAAAGATAACCCATTAAAATGAATTAGCTATTTGTATTATTGTAAACAAGAGCAGTTAGGTGCCCTAGTAATAATAGTTCTTAGGAGTTACATGCATCATCTCCCTATATAAGACTTATCTTCCTGAGTTCAAATCCAGCCTCAGGAACATACTAGCTGTGTGACCCTGTGTAAATCACTTAACTCTGTTGTCCTCAATTTTCTCTTTTGTAAAATGAACTGGAGAAGGAAAATGGCAAACCAATTCAGTATCTTTGCCAAGAAAACCCCAGTTGGGGTTGACTGAACAACAAAAATTATTTTGAACTACTCATGTAGCAAGATGCTATTGAATTTAAGAAGCCTAAGTAAAATTTTTATCTTCTTCATATTTTCATTTTTCTCTGTTTCTGGTCTTCTTACTGTTCCCTCATACCTGGCCTACCTTTTTTGAATAGGATTTTTATTCCATTATAGCCTGAAAAGGATGCATTTAATACTTCTACTTTTCTATATTTAGTTATAAGGTCTATATAACCTAATACATGATCAGTTATTATGGAAGTATCTTATAACAGTGAGAAAAAGGTCTATTTCTTTCTATTTCCTTTCAATTTTCAACAGAAATCTCTCTAACTTTTCTAAAGTTCTATTCATCTCTGTTAATTCTTTCTTTTTCTATTTTATTCAGTTTGTTTAGTTATTTATTTAGTTAGATTTATTTAGTTCTGAGAGGGAGAAGTTGAGCGTCCCCCACTAATATAGTTTTACTGTCTATTTCCTCCTGTAACTCATTCAATTTTTCCTTTAAGAATTTGGATGCTACATCATTTGGTGCATGTATGTATAGTATTGATATTACTTTACTGTCTATGGTACCTTTTAAGCAAAATGTAGTTTCCTTGCTTATCTCTTTTAGTTAAGTGTTTTTGCCGTTGTTTTGTGTGAGATCATGATTATTACCCCTGCTTTTTTTTTTTTAGCCTCAGCTAAAACTTAATAAATATTGCTCCAGTCCCTTACCTTTACTTTATGTGTATCTCTCTGTTTCAAGTGTGTTTCTTATAAACAGTATATTGTTGGATTATGGTTTCTAATCCATTCTGTTCTCTGCTTCTGTTTTATTGGTGAGTTTATCCCATTCATATTCACAGTTATGATTATTGTGTATTTCCTTCCATGCTGTTCTCTCTCTCTCTCTCTCTCTCTCTCTGTCTGTCTCCCTTTCTACCCCCTTTTTCTCTGTCCCTCCTTAAAAGTTTGTTTTGCTTTTGACCACTACCTTCCTTAATCTGCCTTCCCCTCTATCATGTTCCCTTCTCCTTCTTTTACCTTTACCCTTCCTATTTCCCTGTAGGGTAAGATAGATTTCTATACCCAACTGAGTGTGTATGTTATTCCCTCCTTGAGATAATTCCAGTGAGAATAAGGTTCAATCATTGCCTACCCCCTCCCATCTTCCTTTTCATTGTAAAAGCTGTCCCTTTTGCTCCTCTTTTGTGTGATATGAACATCCCCATTCCTCCTGTTCCTTCCCTCCTTTCTTAGTTCATCCTTCTTTTTACCCCTTTAATTTTTTTAAATCTTCCCATCATTATTGCCTCACACCCATGCTTTCTGTTTATCTATACTTGTCTAAATACCCTAGTAATAATAGTTCTTAGGAGTTATATGTATCATCTCCCCATATATGAATGTAAACATTTTGACTTTGTTGATTCCTTTATGATCTTTCATGTTTACCTTTTTTGCTTCTCTCAAGTTCTGTATTTGAAAGTCAGATTTCCTGTTCAACTCTGGTCTTTTCATAAGGAATGCTCAAAAGTCCTCCATTTCATTAAATATTCCTTTTTCCCCCCTGAAGGAATTTACTCAGTTTTTCTGGTGGGTAATTCTTGGTTGTAATTATAGGTCCTTTGTCTTCTGGAATATCATATTCCAACTCTTACCTTCTTTAATGTGGAAGCTGATAAATCTTGTATGATCCTTACTGTGGCTCCACAATTTTTGAATTGTGTCTTTCTATCTGCCTGTAATATTTTCTCCTTTACCCGGGAGCTCTGGAATTTGGCTTTAGTATTCCTGGGAATTTCTATTTTAGAATCTCTTCAAGATGGTTATCCTTGGATTCTTTCAGTTTCTATTTTATCCTCTAGATCTAAGATATTAGGGCAGTTTTCCTTGATAATTTCTTGAAATATGAAATATGGGCTCTTTTTTATCATGGCTTTTGAGTAATCTAATAACTTTTAAATTATCTCTCCTCAATCTATTTTTCAGGTTTATTGTTTTTCCAATGATTTATTTCATATTTTCTTCTATTCTTTTCATTCTTTTGATTTTGTTTTATTGTTTCTTGATGTCTCATGGAATCATTAGCTTATACTTGCCCAATTTTAATCTTTAAGGAATTATTTACTTCAGTGACATTTTGTGCTTCCTTTTCCATTTGACTCATTCTACTGCTTAAGGTGTTCTTTTCTTCAGGCAATTTTTGTACCTCTTTAACTATTTAGTTAATTCTATTTTTTTAATATGTTACTTTCTTCAGTATTTTTTGTGCCTCTTTTACCAACTGTTAACTCTCTTTTTATGATTTTCTTGTAGAACTCTCATTTCTTTTCCCAGTTTTTCCTATGCCTCTCTTATTTGATTATTAAATTCTTTTTCAGCCCCTCCAGTAGTTCTTGTTAGATTTGTGCCCATTTTCCTTTTTCTTGGAGGCTTTGCATGTAGCTTCCTTGATTTTTGTCTTCTTCTGAATTCGTGATTTGATCTGCCCTGTCACCACAGCGGCTTTCTGTGGTCAGGTTTTTTTGTTTGTTTGTTTTTTGCTCATTTTCCACTCTATTTCTTGACTTTTAACTTTGTGTTAAAGTTAGATTCTGCTCTTAGGGGGAGGGGGCACTGTCCTAAGCTTTAGGCCTTTCATGCTGCTGTTTTTAGAATGAGCTCTGGGGATCTGCAGGATTTTGGTAATTCTAAGGTTGTATGATCTAAGGAGAGGTATTGTCACTGCTCTGGAAGGGAAGGGACCTAGGCAGGGAACTTGTTCCTTTGTAGCCACTAGAGCTAGCACTCCTTGTGTCCTTGGAACTGTGACCAATTCCCCTACTATTGTGGAGATGGAGTTGCTAGTGCTCCCCTCTGTCTTGGAATTGAGACCAGAGAACCTGCTTCTTTGTGAAACAGGCTTCTTTGGCCTGTTTGAAATCAGTTTCAGGCACAGTCATAATGTGCCACCATGAAATATTTTTTGAAAAGGGATGAACTATCCCATCTTTTAGTGAGTAAATTCTAGGCTAAAATTTCTACCAATATGCATATTTCCTCAGAAGTGCAAGAAAATAGAAATGTGAATTGTGTTTTTTAAAACACACACACACACACCATTTTATATATCACTTTGCTTTTTAAATTCACTGAATTCAGGAATGTTTTTATTCTATTCTTGGGTTCTGTTTCTGAAAGTATCAGACTGTCTTCTACTACAATAGATGTTTCTCAAATACCACTACGTGTTTTAAATGTTAAAGAATACTACCTATCTTAGAGCCAAAAGGTCATTAAAATTGACTGTTTAAATATGAATCCAAGAAAGTGCAGATGTGTGATGGGTAGCTCCTTTAGTATGCCAGTGTTCTTAGACATGTGCATTTCTTTCTGAATTAGAATAATAAAGTTCATGAGCGCTTCAAGGTGAATCTAGTACATGAAATCAGTAGCTGTTACCCCATATGTTGATTCTGCCCATATCAGTATACTAGAAAGAGCTCTGAATTTAGAGTGAGAGGACTTGTTAAATTTAAAACTTCTCGTACTCGTTAAGTAAACAACCATTGGCAAATCACTTTATCTTTCTGGTCCTCAGTCTCTCTTTCGTAAAATGCTGATGTTAGATTCCTGTTTCTAGATCTCAGCTCTAACTATATGATTTGGTCAGTGAATATAATTGTGAGAGATAAATAGTTTTCATGAATGTGAATTAAAAATAATAGAATTACCAAATTAAAAAAATTCCTTTGAATTTGCTATAAATTTGCTGCAAGTTAATATTTTCTTCCGACTTGAGAAAACCTTACACGGTGTTGTTTCTGTTTTCGCTGACTTTAAAAACAATACCTTCTTTAAATTAGAAAACAATCACCCTGTAAACTGACTGCTTAAATGAAGGATAGCAGTAAGAAGCAATGTCAGTTCCTAGAAGGAGCACTAAACTTCAAGCTGAGACTTAGATTCAGTTTTTGCCTCTGACATTTAACCACTTTGCTACCAATGGGAAGCAAGTCACTTCACCTTTGTCAGGCTCAGTTTTCTCATTTTCAAAATAGGGATATCATTTATAATCCTTAATGTACCAGATTGTCTAAGGATCAAATGAAACAGTGTGTGTAAAGTACTTTGCAAACATTAAATTGCTATATTAATGCCATGTTGATTGATGATGATGATGATAATGTAGTTGGATTGTTAATTGGGATATCTTAACTTCAGTTATGCTTATGTTATTGATTCTATGATTCAGGATGGGTTAAAATCTCTAGAAAAATTCAGATATTGCTGGTTTCCCCATGCTCTTGCTTCTATAAAGGACAATGAGAATGCATATTGAGTACTATATCTATATATCATAAATAATTCTAGGGCAGGGCATGTGGGGTGGAGCAGGGTGGGAATTGTAAGATGTCTAACAACTTTATTGCACTGCATTTTATCTTAATGATTATTTCTATTATTTTTAACACCCTTTCTGGGTTACTCCCCTAATTTTCAACTTAATAGGAGGCTGCTACTTTGAGTTCTAGGTTATACTGAATAGTCCTAAAATTAGTAGGACCCCTCCCATGGGCTTCCCATTAGAAATGAGCCACTAGACACGATTAGCTCTTAGTACAGACATTTTCTAATATGATATTAGAAACCATTAGCTACAAAAATTCTTCCCTTAAACCTGTGGTATAATCTCCCACAAATCCAGTGTCCATAGGTAGAGTGCGCTCAACGTGAGAGTTTGGTGCGAGCTCTCCTTAGCTCCATTCTTAGTGGCCTGTGCTAGCTCTTTCAAGTGCATAACAGATCTCTTTTCTGCTGCTAGGAGTCTTTGAATCTCTTTCCTCTTGCTATTGACTGTCTTTCTGTATCTGTTTTCTCTGAAGCCTTTGTTCCTCAAACTTTGTTAAACTATTAAACTCTGGAACTGTTGGATGGCATATTTCCCTCTGGGAAAATCGCAGGTAGATACCATAGCCAGTGGGGAGGTAAGGAAAAAGAATTCTCCTCCCCTGCCAACAGAGATCTCCTCCACAAAGTGTTCTTAAGCCCACTGCCCTTCAAATTCTCAAACTCTGAAAATGATCCAATTTTCCAGTGAAGTTATTTACTTTAATTTTGTCAAGAGAAAGGGGTTCACACTTCATAAAGAGCTCTTTGGGTACAACCGTAATTTTACAGTTAGTTTAACACCTTATTGCTATATTAAAATTTCATCATCTGTGACAAAATCCAGTGAGTTAAGTGATTGTTGCATCAGCTGAGTTAAGTGATTTTTGTCCTTTGTTCTCAAAGAGGACCAAAATGTCATCACTTTGCTGGAGTCAAGTTTCAGTGTGTCCAAACTGTAGCTGATCAGACCAGTATGAGCTCGAAATACTCTACTACTCTAATATTCTCTACAGGTCAGGCACAAATAGTCTGTGTGAACATTTGGGGTGGATTCTCTAAATTTGCACATCCTGCATTTCCTTTAAGCTGTATTCATTCTGCTTTGTTCACCTTCTCTGATATGGGCACATCCTACTGAGTGGTCCTGTGCCAGTGTCTCCCATGTCACAAAATCAGTTCCATAGTTCTTAAGAGAGACCTTGAGAGTGTCCTTGTATCACTTCTGTCTACCATGTGAATGCTTGTTCTGTGTGAGTATTCCATAAAATAGTCTTTTTGGCAAGCGTATGTTTTGCATTCAAACAACATGGCCAGCCCATCAAAGTCACACTCTCTGAAGCAGAGTTTGAATGTTGGTCAGTTTAGTTCGAGTAAGGACCTCAGTGTCTCTTATCCTGCCAGTTGATCTTCAGAATCTTCTTAAGACAGTTCAAACGAAAGCGATTCATTTTCCTGGCATGGCACTGGTATGCTGTCCAGGTTTTACAAGTATACAACAATGAGGTCAGCACAAGGGCTCGGTAGACCTTCAGTTTGATAGTCAGTCAAATACCTCTTCTCTTCCATACTTTTCTTTGGAGCCTCCCAAACACTAAGCTAGCTCTGGCAATGTGTGTGTTAACCTCATTATCGATGTGTATATCCCTAGGAAGTACACTTCTAAGATAAGTGAACTTATCCACAGCATTCAAAACTTCTCCATTTGCTATAATCAATGGTTCCACATATGGATGGTATGGTGGTGGCACCTGTGTTTTCTTGGTGTTAATTGTTAGGCAAAAAGTAGCACAAGCAGCAGAGAAATGATCCATACTTTGCCTCCATTGTCCAAATCTATAAAGGTAAAGGAATGAGTGTCCTGTGACAATCACAGGGAGGATTTCTTTCTCTTAGTCATTGAGTTAAGTTGGGAATCACTTCCCCCATCCATTAATAGCAATTACATTGACTGCGAGTACATCCAAGGTCATCACCTTCATGATCAGGAGGAAGAATAGAACCAAACCCAAATATATAGCCTGCCTCTTGAATTCTAGGCATGGAGATCAAAAGCAGAGATATTCTTTCAGAGGTAGAGTTCTCCTTCCTTCCTGCCTTTTACAAAGGAAATGTTAGACTCTTAAGTAGGGACTAAAGATCTCACTATGTATAATTTTTTTTTTCTACTATTGCTAACATGCCACAGGCTGACTACTTTCCTTTACCAAAACTTTCAGTCTGTTGGGACAATCTGTTCTTGTGAAGGCACCTTTGATGTTATGTTGGAAGTTAATAAGAAAATAGAATTTGCTTCAAAGATGTGAATGTCAGAGTTGGCCATAGAGTTAAAATTCCACAAAGTTCTACTTAAAATGCATTCAGCTCTTGGGAGGAAAGTTGTAATAATAAATAGTATACTACTTACTATGTATAAAAATTAATATTATTAATATATTATATGTAATATGTTATATAATTTACATAAGTTCATTATTAATATAATAACTATACATATTTATTACTTCTTTTCTATATTTCATTTGGAGTTTACTACATTGCATTTAGTGCAATTGTCTGAGTTCATGTACTTTTAAATTTTTCTGCCTTAATATCATAAATATTTGGAAATCTGGGTTCACTAAACCCTTATAGTTTTCTCAGTGACATTGAGAAAAGGGTTCTGTGTTCTTTGTGGACACATTCTAGCTAAATCACACACATATGACTTCTTTCGAGATTATTTTTGTTCCTAAAATCCATATATTGTTCATTTTGGTTTTTCAGTTGTCACTGGAAGTTTTGAAAACCATCAAAATAAAGGTTTTTTTTTTTCTTTCTTATAACTGGGAACTTTCTAACTGAATTTGAAGTTAGTATCTAAAGTACTGAGATGTCCCCTTTCCCCTAAAAGGAGGCTTTAGCATATTTCAGCATGACTTTTGGTCTTCTTCTTTTGGTATTAATAAATTAAGCATATTAATAGCAGCTTTCCTTCTTATCCAAATTGCATTGATTTTGTTAGAGTAAAAGCTTTTTCTATGTCATGTAATTTAAATTATCTATTGTAACTTTTACGATTGCTTCTGTTCCTTATATGGGTTCACCTCCTAGCCATTGCTTTGAAACTTACATAGTTCATTTCTAGTTTTTTAGTGGTTTGACCTCTAGTATTAGGGTTGTGCATGGATTTTGAGCTTGTTTTATTATGTATTATAAGATATTGCCCTAAACTTAACTTCTTCCAAACTCTTCTAGTTTTCCCAATAGTTCTTGTCAAATAGGAAGTTTTCTCCCTAGTAGTTCATGTTCTTGAGTTGATCCAAAACTAGGTAATTGTGTTTGATTATTTCTGGACTATATTCCTCAGATTAAGTTTACTTTTTTAAAGCAGCACTAAGGGATTTTGATGAATACAGCTTGATAATAGAAGATCTGTAAGTGCTATTCTGCTTTTATTCCTCATTATTTTCCCCATTATTTCCCATAAGATTCTAGATCTTCTCTCCCTCTAAATGAATTTTATTTTTTTGTCTAACTAAATGAGGCATCCCCTTGATAGTTTTATTTATATAGCACTAAGTCTGTACACTAACTTAGGTGTAGAATATTCATTTTTATTATATTGGCATGGCCCAACTAAGTACTATGAATATTCTTTTTCTCTTCTCATTGTCATTCCTCATTTCTTTAAAGAGTGTTTTATAATTGTATTTATATAATTCTTGGGTATTCCCTGGCATATTAACTTCCAGATTTTTATATGTTTTGTAGTTATTTGAATACAGCTTAGATGGTTCCCAGTCTCTTAAAATGATAGTTTTCACAGTAGGGATGTTTTTTTTTTTAAATGTACCATTCAGTAGTGCAATCTATCACAGAATTTTAGAAAATGATCTCAATTGGTTATATTAAGCTTGAAATGTATGAAATGTTTGTGAAAGTCTTCATGTTGGGATACAATTAATATGACAGCTTACAAAGCAGATTTCGTTTTTTCAAGGTAACTTTCTTTTTTATTTTCTTTCCTCTTCTTTTATGTTTTATTGGTGTTCTTTAATTTTTTACATTGCTTTCTACTTCTCACTGACTTCTCCTTTGTAACAGAGAAGTCCAGTTACTTAAACAGTTCGTCATACTGGCCGTTTCTGACAGTGTGTCCAGGATAGTTTAAGTAACTGCTTAGTAAAGAGCTGTCAGATTGTTTTATAGAAGATACAGCATGCCAAGATTTGAAGACCTCACCTTTCCCTCTTCCCTGTCCATTGTAACTGACATAATTCAGTGAAGATTAACACATTCTCAAAGTACCTTTTTTTTTGGCATTTTGATTGACTGTTAGTATCAGCCATATTGAAAATATCGGTGATGTTAAAAGGCATAATTACTTGATTTATTCTGCATGTTGGATATTACTTATCTTCCATTAGTATAAAACACAAAGATGGAGTTGCATTGATAATGAAGAGCAGTAGCAACAGAATCAGATGATTTATAAGATAAAAGAAGACTTTAGGTGAGGAGTAATGAAAATAGACATTTATACAGTTGACCTCTTAACGTCCTACTGAGTGGAAGTTTGCATAATTTCAAACCAGAATACTTTCTTTTTCTCTTACAGCCTAATAAATATAAGCCATTATGTATTTTAAGTTTGCTCATTTTTCTTAGAGTGACGCTATGAAAAATGACTTTTAATTTTTTTAAACTATACCTTCATACAAAACAAAAAACTCCTAAACTTACTATGTTCTGTATGCTCAAGTTATACTTAAAATTCTCATGGACAAAAATGCCATTTGGTTCTTTTTAGAATTATTAACCAAATCTTGTAAATGGAAGAGTGACAGTGAGAGTAGGTTGGTTAAAATGATATCTAAAAATGAATTGAAGAATCCCTTAAGCCGGAGAGAGAGGTAAAGCAAGGAGAAATAGTAATGTTCCGTCTTTTCTTTAACCCAAGAACGAGTGCTTACGTAGTTAGTATTTAACTTCTCTCTTTCGCATTTTCAGGATTTAGCAACCAGGAAACATATAAATTGGTTTTTCAGATTTTCCCAAAGACAAGCAGCAGCCTGAATAGTCACCTAGGTAGTTGAGGGCTAGCACAAAAGTTTAAGACTGGATCTGCCTCTCCAACAAGCAAATGCTACATGCTCCATGCTAATGTGGGAACAGAATAAGAATTTTAAAACTGAAAGATCCTAAGAAATTATATTGTTCAACTCCTCCATTTTGCAGATGAGAAAACTGAAGCTCAATTTGGAAGCAAGTGGAGGAGGAATATTTCCTTCGCTTTCCTTTCTTCTTTTAAGATCATTAAAACATAATAAAACCAGTCCCAAGTCCTCTGTCTTATCTCTCTCTGACCCTGTTGACATTAAGTTTCTGAGGAGACAAATGTATCATGTCTTCCAATTAGAATGTAAACACTTAATCCTTCTGTAATTCCAATTCCATACTTGTATTTAAATTTGTACATTTCTTTTGACTCCAATGTTTATATTAAAGAATTTCTACTCAGCTCTGGTCTTCTCTCCAGGAATACTTGGAAGTCCTCTTTGCTATACTTTTCCCCTGTAATATTATGCTAAGTTTGTTGAGGAAGTTATTCATGGTGCTAAGCTTATATCTTTTGACTTTTGGAATATTATCTTCCACATATTTTGGCCCATTATAGTGGTACCTACAAAATCTTGGGCAGTCCCAACTATGGTTCATCAGTGCTCAAACTCATTCTTTGTTGATCCTTGGAGTATTTTTTTTTTCCTTTGACCTGAAAGCTTTGGTTGTGCCGTTCCTGGGAGTTTTCATTTTTTGCATTTCTTTCAGGAAGTGATTAGTAGATTCTTTCTGTGTTTCCTTTCCTTTTTTTTTCCCTGTTATGTCTGGGCAGGTTTTGTTCATGATTTCTTGAAATATGATATCTAGGTTCTTTTTTTTCCTGAAAAATCAGTGGAAAATAATAATGGACCATGAGCTGAGTGGACGCAGAAGGGGAGCCTACTTCCTTGCTATGGAGCAACTATCAGAGATGTATAATAGTATTGAAGACAAAGATTCTGATGTTGTTAGAATTGGTTATTTGTATCTACCAAGGAATAAGAGACCTGAACCAAATGTACCCCAAAATCAAGGAAACCTACATGGAGACAGTAGTGAAGGACTGAACCCAGAGGTACCTTCTGCGTAACGTAATAACACCAATTGTAGAGGCTTCTTAGGTAAAGAAGGTGTACCTACTGCACTGTGATAGCCAGCCTGAGGCATCCAGTGAACTCAGAATTGGAACTGTAGAGAAACATTCCTATGGCTGTAGATAATTAACCACTCACAAAGTCAGGAGGGTGTGGTAGAATTGCCAGGACTATTTTGTCAGTGGATAGACTTAGAATTATTCAGGAAAAAAAGAAATGGTTACTCATATAGCCAAATGAAACTCACTGGTGTACTTAATGTGTTTCATCATGCATTGTGTGCTTGCTATCTAACCATGTTGTAGTTGTGAATATAGTATACTCCATGTTATACTACTGGCAAGTGTTTCTGTGACATATACACATAATGTGTAGTATTATGTATTTATTATTGTGTTAAGTGCAGGGGCATCTAGGTGGCATGGTGTATAGAATGCCAGGCGTGAACTCAGGAAGACTCATCTTCCCGAGTCCAAATCTGGCCTTAGAAACTTACTAGTTTAGTGATCCTGGGTGAATCATTTAACTATTTGCTTCAGCTCTTCATCCATAAAATAAGTTGGAGAAGAAAATGGCAAACCACTCCAGTATCTCTGCCAAGAAAACCCTAGCATTGCATGTGACTTAAATGACTGAACAACAACAAACATGAACAGTGTTTCTGTATGTCTTTTATGTATTTGGTTATTGTACACAACTCCTTTATGTATAACTATTTGGTAGTGAGTATGATTCGCAAACGCATCAGCTAGGTTGGCCTAAATTTTTGTGGAAGCATATTAATATCTGGATTATTTAACCTTTGACACATGAATTTTGCTTAGAAGATAATGTTTGAGCCTTGTCCCATCATTGGAAAGCCATTCAGAATAAGATACACAGATAAATATGCCAAAAGCACTCTGATTCTCAGATTGATTTGCTAGGAAGAGGATGTAGGTAGGAGAGGGTAAGGGTATTGGGGCACAATTGGAACGTACGTCCTGATTAAATGATTTCCTCTTCAGCCTAGCTGATGAAAGCACACAAGAGGCAGGTGACAGATAACATGATGTTTAAGTTTTAAATGAAGTATAAAGGAAGCTTTTCATGTTCTTGCCTTTTTTTTTCTTTTTTGAGCTGTGGAGAACTTGTCTTTGATGGAAGTAGAGGGACAGTTCAAAATGAGCAGGTAGAGGATTAGCCAAGTCCTTGTTAACCTTTAAAAAACTAACTTTTTAGCTCTGGAGACAGTCAAAGCAGGAAATAGCTTTAAGAAATGGCAGTCAAGACAGGATGACCTCTTATGGAGGAAGAACCTAGATCTTAAGAGGGAGTTGCTCATTGGCTTTTTACCTTCATGTCTCTATCAGAGGATAGTAGAGATAGAGGTGGAGTTAGGAGGCAGTTTCTCTCCTCACTTAGCTCCAGTCGCTCATGTAGCTTTTAAGTGAACGTGCCTACACAAGGTGAGTCAGAGAGAGTTAGTGGAGATAGCTCAAAGAATGATGAATTTTGGCAGTATAGAAAAAAGCCAGCTATATATTTAAAAAGGAATTAATCCTGGATGTCAGGAATTGAACTGCAGGGGAAAATAGATCCATATATCCCCGCTGAGCAAATGCCGGGCAGATATATAACCAGTGTAAAGCAGCATGAATATCCCATGAGAAGAGAAAGGACATTGACATCCTACGGTACCAGAGATGTGAGTTGCCTTAGCATCATGTGTTCCTTATATTTATGACTTTATGTTTTTGTGTATATACTCTTTTCCCATTGACTGTATTTGTGGAAAGCTTTATGAAGGAAATCCTTATTTCTTAGAAAATGCCTTTGTTCTGAGTTAATTATGTCTACTAACTGACTGTTAAAAGTAAGCATACCAGTAGAGGCTCATGATCAAACCCACAGAATATCTTAAAACCTGAGATAGCTGAGACTATAAATTGACACTATAGCCCTTAGGGATCCTATACATAATAACATGTTTATAAAGTACATTCTAATGCACAAAATGTTTTCCTTACAGCTTTTGTGAAGTAGATGGTGTGAGTATTATCATGAAGAACTTGAACCTTAGGGAGGTTAATAGCTATTAAGTATGAGATCAGGGCTCTCAAGTTCAGTACTCAGTGATTTTTAAATAGCATATTTGTGTGAGGTCCCTTGAAAGACAGACATTTTTTTTCAATTTTTAATTGATTTGTTTACTTTTAGTTTATAAGGTTCAGTTCCACAATCCCTTGAGTTTCAAATTTTCTCCCCTCCCTCTTCCCCGCACCCCCTCCCGTCATGGTGGCATGCAATCAAGTATAGGATCTGCAAATACTTTCACACTGGACATTAGTCTGGTTGTATAGAAGGGTTGTAACCA
>CM053583.1:315340138-315372560 GCA_028627135.1 Pseudochirops cupreus | reverse complement strand
TGGAAAAGAATGATAGCATGTAGGTTGCTTCAGTCTCCATTTAAACTCTGTTCTTTCTAGATCTTTCTCTGAATGTAGATATCTCCTTCCATTCTGAGACTTGTAGAGTTGTCTTATAACTGTGCGTTGCTGAGAAGAGTCCAGTTTATCAAAGTTGGTCATCACACATACGATGTGTCTGTGATTGTGTACAAATTTTTCCTAGTTCTGCTCTTCTCACTTAGCATCAGTTTGTATAAGCTTCTTCAGGTCAATATGAAGTCCATCTCCTCCCCATTTCTTACAGCACAATAGTATTCCATTACATTCATATATCACAACTTGTTTAGCCATTCCCCAGTTGATGGGCTTCCCTTAATTTACAGTTTTTGGCCACCACAAAGAGAGCTGCAATAAACATTTTTGTATGTATGGGTCTTCCTTCCACTTCTATGATCTTTTTGGGATACAACCCCAGAAGTGGTATTACTGGGTCAAAGGGTATGCAATTATTTATAGCCTTTTTGGCATAGTTCCAGATTGCTCTCCAGAATAGTTGAATCAGTTCACAACTCCACCAGTAATGAATTAGTGTTCCAATTTTTCCACATCCTCTCCAGCATTTGTCATTTTCCTGTTTTGTCATCTTAGTCAATCTGGCTGGAGAGATGTGGTACCTCAAAGTTGTTTTGATTTGCATTTCTTGAATCAATAGTGATTTAGAGCATTTTTTCATATGCTTATAGATATCTTTAATTTCTGCCTCAGAAAATTGCCTGTTCATATCCTTTGCCCATTTATCAATTGGGGAATGACTTGAATTCTTACAGATTTTAGAAAGACAGACATTTAATGTCTTTTTCACACAAAGAAAATATTACACAGGTAGGAGTGATTGTGGTATTTTGTGAAGGAAGTTCATTCCTACATTAAGAGAAAAGAACTAAAAGTTCTCTTTGAAGTCAGTCATTTAGACCAGTGGTGTCAAACTCAAATTGAAACAAGGTCACAACCATATGTAAGGATCCCTGTAGGCCACATTTTGACTAAGAAAACACACATGTCAACATTATTTGTGTTTTATTGTATTTTTATTTATTTTCTTAAATATTTCCCAGTTATATTTAATTAGGTTCAGGCAGCACTTGAAAATGTTGTGGGCTGCAATGCTGCCTGACACTTCTCATCTAGACCATGCTACCATTTTTAAGTAACTTAGTGGGAAGAGAGAGGGAGAAAGAAGGTCAGGAACCTAATTTCTTGGGTTTAGTTGTTTTTGTTGTTATATGTAAGTCTGGACACACATCTGTCCTCCATCCCACTCTCAAATTACAATTGCTTGTTATCATCTTCCTTGGGATATGCCTCAAGTCAAAACAAAAATCCTTTTCTCTTTTGCCACCCATGCCTGAAAGCACTGGAACTAGCTTTGTTGGCAGCACCATTTTAAAGCTGTGGATAGGGCACTATGGGCTTAGGATGACTGGTGCTAAAACCAGCGTGGAGATGTCATCATTCCTCTGTGGCCTATAATCCACTGTATGACAATGAGAAACAGACGGGTTGCCCAAGCAAGCCGTACTCTCTCTAAGCTTCCTGAAGAGAGAATTGCCCAGATTCCTTTTGAGTCTCTGCAGATCAAATTGGTCTCTCTTGATCCAGAACATGCCGCAAGTTTGCTACACTGTGTTTACACATGTCTATATTTCCTCTGATAGTTGGCAAACAGATGTCTCCACTTTGAAACACACAGTAGCATTTATCATACAACTTTCCTGCTTTTTTTTTCTTAACTCACCTTGATTTTCATCCTGTCTAGGTTGAGAAGCTTTTTTTTCCCCTTTCTGGAAAATGACATAAGGTTTGAATGGTAATTCTATTCCTACCCAAAGCTGGAATTTTGTAGAAGAAAGATATCCATAAAAATGACTATAAGAAACTGGAATCTAGGAGGTTTTAAATACTTATCAACTCTTGCTTATCCACCCTTTTGAAAATTGTTGTTTAAACCTGCTCTTATCTGTCTTTATCATTACTATACTCCATAAGAGACTGATGTGTTGTGCAGAGAATTGTGGATCCCAATTGATCTCTTGCTAAAATTTTGGGAATTGTGTCATTGTCCTCATTCCTGGGAATTCTCAGACCTGGACAGTACCAAATAGGAGTCCATTTTCTTTCTTGTGTCCCCAGGAGAAAGGGTAACTGAGAAACAAGTCCATCTTTGCCCCCATATCTGGACTTTGCCACCTCTGCATGAGGTATTAGCTTTGGTGGGCAGCATATATGCAGATACTTGTAGGTGCTTGTACTCTTCCTCTGTCAGAGATACTTTGGCATGAGCAGTATCCTGAAATGGTGTGAAGATATCAACAGAAGGAAGGAAATAAGCCTTTATTAAGCAATTGTTATGTGCCATGTACTGTCCTAAGTGCTTTAGAAATATTATCCCATTTAATACTCACATCAACCCTGAGGTAGGTTCTGTTATTATTTTCATTTTATAGTTGAAGAAACTGAGGCAAGGAGAGGTTAAGTGACTTGCCCAGGTTTACACAGCTAGTAAGTGTCCGAGGCTCTATTTGAACTCAAATTTTCCTGATTCAAGGCTTACTAACGCTACTTATCTGCCCTATAAAAACAGAGAATATAAAAAAAATCTGCAGTGTCAAGATAAAAATATGGCAATCAAATGTGTTTTAAGATGGTGAAAATGAGAGGGAAACATGTAGGAATGTGACCATTATTGCATTTATCATCTTGAGGTTCATTTAGTAATCATACTATTTCAGTTAGAAGAGACTTCAGAGACAATTTAGGTCAAATCCTTCATTTTATAGGTGAGGAAACTGATGCATTAAATGACAAATTAATTTGTCCAAAGCCACAGAGTTAGGGAATGGCAAAGTCAGGGCTAAAACACAGGGCATCTGACTCTCTGGTCAATGTTCATTTTGTAGCAACATGTTGCTTTATCTTTTATTAAATTACTACTACATTGTACTGAATTCACATGGTTTTATGTAAGTATAGGCTTTTTCCACATTTTCCTACATTTCTTATGAATCTTATCATAATAGTTTACTTAATGATAGGAGAAAGTAATGTTTCCTTTGTTCAGTTTCCCTTTTCAAAAGTTTTTAACTTAAACATTTAAATTACTCTGGGCTAACTATGCCTAAATTCTGTTTAGTTCACTTCAACTCAACAAACAAAGATGACATGTCTTTTATGTGCAGGGCATTGTATTGTGCTCTGGGGATGGAAAGATGGGGAATTTGTTTTCTGTCCATATGGAAGTTACAGTTGAGTAAGGAAAATGAGCACAGATGAATGAATTATGTTATGATAAGGTGAGTATATAGGTGAGATCCAGGCAGGTGTATTTTAGATTAAAGGAGAGAAGAAATACTTCAGAATAGCCAGGATTAGGGAAGACTTCGCATAAGAGGTAGCATATGAGCTCTGACTTGAAGGAAGACTTAAGATTTTAATAGATAGAGATGGAATAGGTGGGCCCCACAAAGCCATTCAAGGTATAGGGAAGGTTAGAAACAGAAACTAAGGCAGACTTAAGTGGAGGAATAATAATTAGTCTGTTTGAATTAAAATATACTGTGTGGATGTGACCAGCAGGATAGAGGACAAGACATTTTCTCTAGTCTCAATTAACTTTAGAGAAAAAAAAAGTAAGAAATGCAAAAAAGGAATTCATACCAGAGGTAGAACCATTATACTTCTCTTCACAGGATAAGAAAGCAAAAAGCCCACCAAGGTGGCAACCTTATGAATTAACAATTGAGAACACGAATCCCTTTATGTGCTCACTCCACACAGTGATAAATTCCACAATTCTAATGATGAATTCTGTAAATGACCAGGAGAAAGAGCTTCAAATACAAAGAAAATGAAATATAACTAACATAAGACTATTCAAGCACCACCAATAATCCTAGAAAGAAATGGAATGATGTATTACAAAGAGCAAAGAAGCATGACACACAACCCAAAATGACATACGTTGCAAACTTGAGTCTAATCATCAGTGAAAAAAATAGAGATTCAATAAAAGAGAGGTGTTTTAAGCACTCTAAAAAAAAAAACCAAGGCAGATGTGATCAGATTATTTGAATTGTGAGTGGCATAAAAGCAGAAATACAGCAGAGGTAAGTAAATACAGCTACCAAGAAAAACACAAATAAATTTTTAAAAAATATCCAATCTATGGAGACTGGGAAAAGAAGGAAAAAAACTAAGAAGAGGGGAAAAAAACCCAAACTATTGGGTTAAAAAAAAACCAAAACCAGGGCGGCTAGGTGGCACAGTGAATAGAGCACCAGCCCTGAAGTCAGGAGGACCTGAGTTCAAATCTGGCCTCAGACACTTAACACAAAAAGCTAGCCATGTGACCTTGGGCAAGTCATTTAACCCCAACTGCCCTACCTTCCTCCCTCCAAAAAAAAGCAAAAAACACCCCCAAAACCCAGGGACTTCTAAGAGATTTGTTTTGTTTCTAGAAATACATAAGAAAATAAAGCTGAAAGTAGAATTGAAAGCAATTAGAAAAGTGATGGAGGAGCAGGGCTGAACCTTGCAATTCCCTAGAGATTGAGCATTCTTTTGAATGAATTTGCAGATTAAATTGCAAAATAGGAGGATGCATAAAAGAGGAGAGAGGAAGTGGAGGATGGAGGAGAGTATAATATCCCTTAATCAAGTCCATTTTTAGACAAGGGAAGATAACCCTTCTCACGAAGAAGAGAATGGATGAGGTAACAAAGAGAGGGTTTGAAACGGGGAAAATGAAAATGAAGATATATTCAGTGGTTAGGAGAGGACTCCCATAGGGGCAAAGATATAATACAAATTATGAGATGTGGACCTTATGATGGGTCTCATCTATAAGGAGTTGTTACTTAAGTAGACCACTTCTTTTGAAAGAATGCTCTGCCTCTAAAGACAACATCCTGGCTCAGGAGAATGGAAATCTGTTCTCCTCGAGCAATTCACATTGAGAAGTCTGGAAGAAGATTTCATAGCAAATGGGAACGGAAATACTCATGGAGAAGAGGAATAGAAATGGACCATAGGATTTGAGGCATGGGGATATTTCTGTTATGGGGCAATGCACCTATCCTTATTGTCTCCTAATGAATTGATACTTCTAAGAATGAGGTACAACACGAAAACAGACTTCGAGGAAAGATCTATAAGGCAATAACAGAAATTGAATAAAAGATGGAACTTAAACTTGATGCTTTAAAAGCTTTAATTCTATGAGGAACACAAAAAAAGACTAAAGAAAGGATAAGTATAAAAACCATAAATCACAGAATAAAAGTTTACAGTCATCAGAAAGGTTTATAATTAATGGAGAGAATATAGTAAAGAAATTTCTTTTTGGAGGATGGTGCAGAAAAAAATAACAAAGAAGCTGGAGGGTAGGAGGGAGTTTCAATTAACCAAAAAGGAAAAAAGAGATGAATTTGGGAAGAATTAGATTAATAAAGAAAAGAAAGAAAAAGAAAACACTAAGTTAAATAAAACTCCAAAACTAGATTAAGAGTTAACAAATGAGAAGTGTCACAGGTGAAGGATGAAATGACTGAGGAAACAAAGGTTGAGCTGAGAATTTCTATTTGTTAAGCAGTATTTGCCAATTGTCTAATTGTATAATCAGGCCTAATCAAGACCAGGCATGTTCTTCAGCTTTGGACTCCCTGAATACAGGAGGAGAGAGATTTTTATGCATTAAAAACAATAAAGTAAGGCCAATTAATTAAAACGAAGCAATTAACCAAGATACTACATTAAGCAATCTGATTTCTGTTTGGACAAAAGATTAGGGATTTTCTGAGTTGGGAGGGGGAGAGTGAACAGGTGCAGTTTCTTAACATCAGAAAAACAGGCACTTCCCCCCAAGTGTCTATGTACAATCAGAAGAACATGGAAACAATAACTGATTGATTAGTACAGGGTCAGTTTTCAAATAAGATATATGGGTTACTTGAGATGGATAATTGTGAGAAAACCCCTTCAGTCTTAGGATCTGCCTGGGTTTCTGGTCACTATAACCTAGGTTCTTAGTAAAAGGTGTCTGAACAGTAGGTAGAGATGCTCCAGCTTCCCAGCCAAGCAGGAATAGGTTCAAACAATGCAATAAAGTTTTCTCCTAATTCCCACAATTTAATTAAGTTTTCTCACAAAATAGAAGTTGGGCTGGACCCATAACTAAATATAAAGGGAACTAAACTAGCTCCAAAATTGAGTAGCAAGATGAAGTCATCATAGTTCACTCAGTTCCCATAATTAACCACTTCTTTAGTCTCAGTTCCCTTAATTTTCACTTTTTAATTCATCAGGGAGTAGGCAGACTACTCCCCCATGGATCACTTACCTATAAGCCAGATTATAAGGTTTTTTCATATATACATAATCAAAATTACATAAATCAGGTTACAGGTCAGTCTGCTTAGGGGGCTCACAATGAACTAATTTTGAGAAGGAAGATTTATGTTACCAAGGTGACCAAGAAAACTTAAGCATAAACACCATGAAACAAAAGACCAAAACAATATAATCAATGTTAACTAACATCATCTCCTTGTATCCTAATGACTCATTCTCAATGTCTATTTAATCAGCACATTTTGAGTCCCAGACATGCCATGTAGTTGTCTGGTCCCCCAGAAATATCTTCTCTTGGACATTTTGGAATAGGCTTCATTCTCAGGGCAACTCTGAAGAAAATTCTGCTTCTCTGAATCTAAATCACTTGTGCAGGTTCCTAGATAATTCTGCTGGTAACAAGACTTAATAAGATTTTTCAAACTTGTATCCTATTATAGAAATTCAAAGATCTTCCAATATCATTCTGTTAATTAATACATTTAGTATTGTGTTTATAAAACTTTTACTGTTCAACTGCTCTGATTATAGAAATTTACTATGAAAGGGAAAGGAGGGACATAATTCTAACAATGTCAGGAGAGGGAAGGAGTAACAGTGAGGGGAACAGATGAAATTCTGTGGGAATAGGATTGCCTTAGGATAAACTAAGAAAAACTTATAGTATTAAAAGAGATCCTAATTCAGAGAAAAATGATAAAGGAATGAATGAAGGAAATGATAAACTTAGTTCTGATAGCTTTTAAATGTTTAAACCAACAGAAACTTTTAAAAGTTTAAACCAACAAAATGAAAGAGAGAGATCTTGGAGGAAAAAAAGTCCAAGGAAAAGAAGTCCTACAATCTGTTGCTTAAAAGAAGAGCAAAGAGATAAAAAGAATAAAAAAGAGATACTAGAACAAAATTTACTATCTAGTGAATATAAAAAAATCAAGACTTATAAGCATTTTATCAAACATGAGAGAGAGACAGAGACAGAGACAGAGAGAGACAGTAGATATTGGAGACTGTTGTTTAGGTGACATATAATAGGAAAAAATTGTGCAATGTTGATGGGTTGGAGAGTTTGAAGAATATGGAGCTGCTAGAGCACCTAGTATGGTCCTACATTGAAGATCCTTGAGCATCTAGAAGAGTCGTTCAATGGAGCATCTAGATTCATGAGCTCATGGTTACTACAATTAAGTAGTATGCTCTGCCTAGAGGCATAGCAAGCAAGTACAAATGAAGCCAAACCAAGGACTAGACCAACTGAGGGACCAAGGTTTCTCAGAAATGTCAAAATCTCAGGGGTTGAGATGAAAGTGGGAATCTGAAGATTGAGCAGAGATTTTAAGCCAGGGAGGTTAGTGGTGAGATTAGAAGCAAACACGTAGGAGGGATGGTGAGAAGAATGTTTAATAAAATGTTCCTTCCCTAAGTTTTGGTTCCTACCTTTGCCCTTTTCTGGTGTTTTTATGTTTTCAGCTCCACTTATTTCATCCTAATTCAGCAATGCCACTAAGGACACCTGAGCTCAGACATGAACCTGCATGATACCTGTTGACTGTCATTGGATAAAACCAAGGTCACTGAAAAGAATCAGGGAGTATCTGAAGAGAAACCTAGAATGTTAAAGCTGGTAGGGGATTTTAAAGATGATTTAGTTTAATTTCTTCATTTTGTATAGATCGAAACTGTGAGAGAAGTTTGAGAGATCTGAGACCATATGTCTAGTAGGTAGGTATAGGCAGGACCAGACTCAAGTCTCCTAACTTCATGTCCTACGCTTCTTCAAATGCTGCTTCTCTTGAGTTATTTTATGATTTTCCCTTGGACAGGTCCTAAAAGGACTTAATGAAATATTGAGCAGAATTTTCATTTCACTATTAAGTTTCTGTAACTTTCGAGTTGAGTGTACAATTCTTTCTATTGAGATCCTTTCATTGAAAATTGTGAGACAAATTATGTGCTAAATTAAATCCAAAATAATAATATAACCTATTGGACTATGCCCTTCTATTTTTTTTTACCTGTTTCTTATGGGAATAATCATTTATATTACTAATTATATGTCGTCTTTTAGCTTTCTCCATTTCTCCATTGTCTACCTTTTGATCTTCATCTTGTCACTGCATTTCAGCACCTCTACCAGAAGACTAAAAAAAACACCAATAGACACTATGGGATTCAGGCCAATGGAAAGTGATTTGTTAGTGGGTCAGTTGGGTGCTCTTTAAGCGCAAAGAATGGACTGTTGGCATTCTTGTCAGCCTGGTGAAGAAAGCTGAAACTGATTCTTGGTGTTAAGTTTAGAGATTTTTTTGTGGATATGATTTCTTTATTACATTTCTTTTTTAGATACTTGTAAAATGTTGCTTGGAAAGGTCTGTGGTTGTTGAATGAATGAATGATAATTAAATGAATGAATTAAAATATTGAGGTTCTGATTTATAACCTGTGTGATGCTTGATACTTTAAGGATTTTTTTTTTTACTAACTTGGATTCTTCTTAATGATAAAGGGAAAGTTTGTTTCCTGTTTTAGTCATAGCATGCTGAAACTTTATTTTTTAGTGTGTGACTTGTACTAACTTTGACTTCAACAACATTATAGATAGATAAAGCAGATTTATTAAACACACTTACTGAGTGCCAGGTACTGTGTTAAGTTCTGGGAATACAAATGCAGACGAAAAGGAAGACAGTATCTGCGCTGAAGGAGCAAGTCTGACCATATCACCCCCTTCCCCCATTCAGTAAACTTCAGTGACTCTTTCTTGCTTCCAGATCAAATACAAAATCCTCTGTTTTGCTTTTAAAGCCCTTCACAACCTGGTCCCTACACCTCACTCTCCTCCAATTGCTTTGTGTTCCACTGACTCTGACTTCCTTCCTCATGGACACTCCATCTACTCTGAGCATTTTCACTGGTTTCCTTGTCATGCCTGAGATGTTGTAATGCCATGCACGAGCAGCTTTCCAGAAGAATGCTACTGTGACCAGCTTTTAAGGTTCTAATTACACAGTATAATGAACACTCTATTTATTCCATAACAAATCAAAGCAAAACATTCACAGAAAATCAAGGTATAGCATTCATAATATTACAACTTATCACAGAAAATCACAATATAGTATTTACAACAGCTTATCTTTAAAATGGCCGCATAGTTTCTACCACAGTGGCCACAGTTTTGAACAAAGAACAATCGTTTAGTAATTCAATCATTCAGTCATCCTTCAGGAAGCTTGCCTCATTACTCAGTCATTCAACCACCTCAAAATACATTAGTCAAAGTTTTCCACTCATGGGGCACACTAAGTAAACTCAATTAGTCACTTATTCAGTAATCAATTACTAAGTACAGTCATTTAGTCATTAATTCATCCTTCATTATTCACTATTCAATTATCAGAAAATACACAGACCCTCCACCCCTAGGTCACTAGTAAACTACAATTTCATCACTACTCAGTACCCAAGTAGAGGTCTTTTCATCTTGCCTTGAGGCAGGCAACTCCTACCTGAATCCACCAAATAATCACCTGGCTTCAAAGGCAGACAGCTCCCAGTTCCTTGTCCAGCTCTCTATGTAGGTCTTGTTCCAGACTGAAGTTCACAGGGTCCCATCCATCTTAAATCCTTCACAATTTCTGTTCCTGGGAATTCTGCCACAAACGGACAAAGTCTTAGCAACCCTGGTCATGCTTCCTCAGTCTTCTGCATGTCGTTCAAAAAATCAGAACTACCGTATCCAGCCTGGGGTGGGGGTGGGGTGGTCTTTCCTTTTCAGCCTCCTGGGCTCCTCTTCAGAAGAAACTGTACCACCACAAGTTCCCAGGAAATTCTGACTCAGTTCTTGGTTCTCATTTCTCTTCTGTAGCTGCTCTGCCTCCATATTCTGGTCCCAAGAAATTCTGACCTTCCTCTCTGGGGCTTTTCCTTATATACACACAGCATTAGCTACTTCCTGTTTCAGCCAACTCCTTCATGTTACATCAGGAACAGGGATTCATACCATCTGTTTCTTTCACAGGGGTTTAATTAATTACTAAGTGCTAAGTACCTGCTTTCTTGCCAATACAAAAAGGAGTCTTCAAATTTAAATTATATTGCCATTACAGATGCTTTCCCTTGTAGTCTCCACCTTCTAACTTCTCTGGCTTCCTTCAACCCTCAGCTAAAATTCCATCTTCTGCAAGAAGCCTTTCCTCTTCTTTCTCTTCCCCTGTGATATAACTCCCAGTTTATTCTCTATATATCTTGTTTGTATATTATCTTCCTCTTTAGACTGTGAAGTCCTTGAGAGCACAAACTGTTTTTTCCTTTTCATTGGATCTTATTTTTTATTTGTATATTGTATCTTTTACTTTGTATTTTTATTTAGCACAGGGCCTAGTACATGGACTAATGGAAAAGGACAATACATTGAAAAGGAGTTGGAAAGGTTGGGGAAGATACCCATATGGAGGCAAGTTAGAAAATAAATCCAGGAGGTCCAGGGCTGATCTGTATTAGAAGTGAGTATAGCTGAAATGGGTATCTCTTCCAATGGTGATTCTGGAAGAAACCTACCAATGCAGGAGTAGAGAATAGCCAACATAAAATGGCTATGGGGCTCAGAAAGAAAAGCATTCTACAGATTTGGAGGCTGAGCTGGTTAGAAGTGAACATCACAGATTTTAATGTCATATGTCTACATAGCATACAATTCTTCACTTTTTTTCATAGATGAGTAACACTTTATATTTTATGATGCTAGATATTTATTCTTTTCATGTTTATTTTTGTGTTCTATAGATTTAAAACACCCTAAGAGCAGGAACTATGCCTTGTTTTATCATCGTAACCTCTTCATTGTTTAGCAGAGTGTTTTTTTTTATCTAGTAGGTACTTAATAAATGTTTGGTGAACTGGAGTGAACTTACCCTTCTGGAAGACATAACATCACTATTCCAGAGAAGCAATGGCTATCCCAAATGAAACATACTTAATATGACAATTCTATGAGACCATGTGAAAATTAGAAAGCAAATAAATATTAGAGTATGTAGGACAGTGAACTTTTCTCACATTCTCTAATATTACAGAGTACTTTCCTACTTTCAGAAGTACATTAAAAATGGAGCACTTTGGAAATCTGTTAGAATATGGGCTAGACCCTGGAGGGAAGAGGAGAAAAGATAAGCCTAATGACAGTGTGCCAGGTAGCTTTTGTGTAGGGGATGTGACTGACCCATCATCCAAGACATTGGGGATATACTGAGGAATAAAGTTATTGAAATTAGGTTTTCTCTCTTGTTTATGGTGTCACAGAATAACAATGCAAACATTGTATCAGAGGCAGGATTTAACACAAAAATTGTGTAATTTTGAATCATTGTGAGAATGAGAACTATTTCGCCTTTTGTATTTTTACCACAAATGGAAATAGCACATCCCATCATGTTGAATGGTTTGCTTTTTCAAAACACATAAAAAGAGAAAGTCACAGAATGATGGATATAGACATCTAATACCTGGCAGGTTTATTTCTCTGCTTCTTCCTTTCTTTTCCACCTGTTCTAATTACCAGTTTATTTTCCTGGTGTATTGAAATCATTATCATTTTGAATATTTGCTGAACCAATGATGAATACTTTGCAACGTGAGCTATATTGCTTTGTACCTTAAGTGAGTCCAAGGATGTTGGCCATTTTAAACAGCAAATATACAAATGCAATTCCTTGATAGCAGTTTTAACTTGGGAAAAGGCATTGCAAGTAGTCTGCATTCACAGAAATCAACTACCTATCAAGATCCAGTGTTTTAAATATATAGAATATAAAATGACTAAAACACTCAGCAGAGCTAGTTAAGAAACAAAATGTTAGCTGTTGTTAATGATTCATAACTCCTGACTCGGGGGATTCCTGAGTGACATATACAGCAGGGGAGTTATTGAACATGTGACCTACAAGGCAGATTATAGGAGCATTAAGTGGAAGAACTCATAGGCAAAGTAATTGCTGTGCATCAAGTGCTGGAATTAAGGCCTTGTAGGCAGACAGATAGAGTTCCTTTTTATTGCCTTCAAAAAAGAGATGTTGGCACTATCAAAAGGAAGGATCTTCAGACACAAGGATAGAATTTAAATCAAATGGAATTCTTTTTTTTCAGTTTTAAAGTATAGTCTTTTTTTTTTTACTTAAGGAAAATATAAACTCTGACCTTATCCAAAAATGACAAACAGGTTTTTATGAAGTAAGACCTTGAACAAAGTTATGTCTGTAGTACTGACCCCTGAGATGACAGCATCAGAGGGTTAAATCTTATGCTTTCTATCTTGAAAGACTTTTCTTGCCAAGGAATCTCTTATACCTTGTGCTTCTCTGTCCTTAAAGCCTTCCTTTTAATGATGCTGTCCTGGAAGAAATGAAATGAATTGTGACCCATATTAGAATCCTCTAACACATCTTATTTCGTTTCCCTTAAATCTGTACTGTGAAAAAACTCCCATAAGATTTTGAGCCCAAAGGTCAGAATTTCTGATCACTGCTGAAAAACAATATTTTCCATAAATGATGAAACGTTCTGTGGAAAGATCAGAAGTTAAGTCATGCTTTTATGTTTGCTAGTGTAGGGTATTAACCATGAATCCACTTAGAAAGGGAGGCAATATTCAGGAAAATTTACTAGACTAAGAGTTGTGAAACTTGTATGATTGTTGAAATGTATGCTTATAATTTGGTGTATGGCTCTGGACAATGAGCTTTCTCTCCTCGTGCTTACTTAACCCTACTTCCCCTTCTTCAAAGACCCTTTAAATCTCACTCCCCAGAGTCTTCTTTCATTTACAGGAAGCAGTATGGATATACTTCCCATCCAGTATCCCATTCTTTCTCCCCAAAACTCTCTGATTGATACAATATTGTAAAATGTAAATGAATCAGACGGCACTGACTTTTAAAAATTGTAATAGTTTCCTTAATGTGTAATTTATAGATTGTGGACTTGTGAAGATAATTATTTTCAAAAGGCAATATATGATCGAGATGGCACTGGATTGAGTGTCAGAAATCCTATAGTCCTGACTCTGTCACTAACTAGCAGTATGGTCTTGAACAAGTAATCTCACTTTTTTGGACCTTAGTTCATCTGTTTGAATAAAATAACTTCATACGTCCCTATTGGCTCTAACTTGCTATGTCCATACAGCATAGATCTAGGTCTGGAATAGACCCTCCAAATCAGAGGCCATAAAACATAGATCTTTAGTTGGAAGTATCCTTTGAGGTCCACCCTCCAAAACCAGAAGCTGTATCTAGAAGGAGATGAGATGCTGGGTTCACACTCCATGGTATCATTTGTCCTCATCTTCACCCTGGCCATTTCATCATGCCTGCCTTTCCTTCTTCACCTCTCATGATCCCAATCTAGCTTTCTATCTCTTTCACTAAGACCTGTAAGGAGTTGTCTCTGGAGAGAGTGTCTTAATGGACTGTTTTTTTCTTTTACTAACTCTGTGACTTCCTTGACCATACTCCTTCCTCTGTACTTCACTCTCCTTTATGTGCTATCTTTCCCATTAGAATGGTAACTCCTTGAAGTTAGATACTGCCTTATTTTACATTTGTAAAATTTACATTTTACATTGTTTTTACATATTTAACATAATAGTGGGACAGATGCTTTTTTCATTCATTCATTTACTCACCTAGTATAAGCTCATTTCACAAATAAAAAATGGAGACCCAGAGAGGTTGGATTTGAACTCCTCTCTGTGAATTCAGTTATAGCACTCTTTTCATTGTACCAGACTGTATTATCTAGAATATATATGATGGTGACAGTGATACTTCAGTTCTCTCTTCCCCTAGTCAGAGATGATTTTGCCATCAGTTAATCAAGTAAGTAGGATATTAGATCGGATAGTAAAGGTGTGGTTAGAATGGGAGGATATTGAAGTCTAAGTAAATGAGTCTAGACTCAAGATGGCTGAAGAATCAGAGAACCATTTTAAGTTCTTGAGCATGAAATAATGTGATGCAATGGCTATTTTAGGAAAGTTAATCTGGCAGCCGTGGATGATGTGCAGAATGGATTGAGGAAGGAGAGACTAGAATCAGAGAGACGAGTTGGGGGGCTATTGTGGTAATCCTTTACCCTATTAAGTCAAACTAAATGAGTTAATATTACTAAGTTTTGGAACAATGGCATTGGTATAAGAAAATTTAATGGAATCTGAATTTATTTTTAGGATAGCCTCAGATAATTGAATTTTTAAAATACTGATCTTCTAAAAATCCCTATCTATAGTAATTTGTGTTTATAAACATGCCTCAAAAGTATATTTTTCTTAACTAGATGAAAATTATGATGTCATTATCAAATTCTAGTAATGTGTGCTATGTAGTATTTCATTTTTAAGTAACAGTGAGTTTGTTGTAAATGCTGTTAAGTGTGAATATAAAATATCTTGCCAAGAATAAGCCATATTCTCCAAGTATACAGACTTGAGGGTAAACAGTGTTTCTCTTTTTCTGTTGAAATTTGCACGCTATTTGTGTGTATAGACTGGAGACACAGGCACCTTAATTTCAGAGTTTCAGAGGGGGCATGTTAAAAGTAAAAAAATCAATACAGTGACTTTGTAAATGAGGAGTCTTAGAAATTATCTGGCAGAAGAAATAATAAAAGATTTCTGGTCTACGTACTGTGTAAGAGAAGCATGTTTTTTATTTGTGATTGCATCAGATGGGAAATTATTTGATACTATAATACTCAGGAAAAAGGGCATATTGCAAAAAGCCTGAGCATAATTGTCAATTTCTTCCATTAAGACCTCTGAGTTTTTTTCTGACCATATTTCTCCATATCACCAACTCCTGTTTTCTATGGTTGAGACATATTTTGGATGAAACGGGGCTTTCTGATTTCAAATAGGTAACTCCATTAGTATGCATGTTAATCATTACTCTTGTTAGATGGGATAAATGATGACTTTTCTCCAAATAAAAGACCTTGACTTATTTTAAAAGCTGTTCCTATGTTAATGATGCTAAAATCTTGAGTGATTTCAGTTCTGTGGGACTGAGTTCTGTGGGAAGTGTCATAATGTGGGTGGCATTTAAAGGTTACTGAAAAGGGTGGAGATGTGATTAGTTAATAAGAGAGATGAGCAATATAACAAAGAACAAAATCAGGAGATTTTGAAGTGAGTGGAATCTTGCTTGGAGTCTGAGTGCCTGTAGGAAAATCTTATTAGATGTAATGAAATAAATGTTGGAATGCAACATATCCTTGTAAATACCCAAATCAAACGGATGTAGTTGTCATTTCATTGACAAGCGTGCCCTCATCCTGGGCATTATAGCTCTGAAATTGAGAGTAATTATTCTAATTTGTTTTATTACATTAGCGTGGGTAGAACTAAAGAAAGGAAGCTTTCTTTTATGGCTTTATCATTATTCATACAAGAGAACTCAGAAGGGACAGACTTCTGACTCTTGCACTGAGGCTTCATGGGAATTTTTGGAAAATGATGTCTACAATGTTCTGACCTTTGACCTTCCAGCTGCAGTCCTCCTCCACTCTGCAGGGATCCCATACTTGACTCCTTAGCAACCTCCTTTGTGCCTCTGATCTCTATCCATTTGTCTAGTAATAGCCCTTGGCAGGAAGACTTGTTGTTCCTCAGTGGCTTAAAAAGGCATAGAGCTGTTAATGCCAAGTACTTTTCAAAATCCCTTTCACCCACTTCTTACAGCTACTCTTCAAAGTCAATCAAATGCTGATTCGGTCTTGGTAATTTTCAAAGGATCTTTAGGATAGAAAGAAAAAGATAAACTAAAACAAAACATAAAAAGCACCATGAGTAACTTTTCTTTACAAGTTCGGTTTTTTAAGCCAAAGGATTTTTCTGTAAGCAACTCTGATGCTTTATAAATATTTTAATGGTGACTTTATATTTGATGTCACTTTGCAAAGTGCTACAAAATGGAAACTCTCCAATAACTCTAGGTTAAAATATATGTGTGTGTGTGTGTGTGTGTGTGTGTGTGTGTGTGTGATATGTGTGTGTCTGCATGTATATGTTTTTGCATGCATAAGTGCACAAATTATATGTATACGTATATAGCACAGGTGTATATATATCTATAGATACACACATATATTATGTAGGTATACCACTAAATTAAATCATTTTTCTTTTTTGACAGAATTAATTGGACAAATAGAAAGGGGAGGATGTTAAAGTATATACCTACATATTTATGTATATATACGTACATATGTGTATATATGCTCTATATATGTATATTTACATGTTTATATGTATAGATATCTATACATATCTATATGTATTTATATAGAGACATACAGAATATATGACTATACTTTTCTGAATTCAGTCATTATTCAGACTTTGTATTTCATAGAGAAGAACTGTTAACCAGTCTGTTACTTTCACATTTTAGCATGTCATTGTGTTCCTGAGATTTCCAAAGAATAATGAATCATTACAGAATCACTGCAAACAAAGTTAATAATCGTAGAGTTTGTAAGTGGTTGGTAAGTCAGCTGTCAGCTTGTCCTGGAATTAGTCAGACCAACCCTCCTTGACCAGTCTTGTGCAGACAAAAGAGGCCTCCTGTGGCCAGGGTCCAGAAGCAATGGGAGTTGCACCTTATTATTAGAATTTGAAAAGAAGCTATAGCTGAAGTCTTACCTATGTCTTTGTCAAAGGAATCTCAAATCCTAAAAACAGAAAGTCTATACTTAGGCTGCTTTTTAAACAGTCTTTCCTTAAAACCTTGCAGCCAACCCATTTTAAACTCAAACTAAATCATTGTTTTTCCCCTGAAGTTTTCTCCAAATTTCCTCATTCTTCCTATCAACCAGGGTGATGACAGGAATAACATTTGACTTTTCACTCTTGTTCACTCCCAATATCCAATTCATTGCCTGGTCTTCTTGATTCTACCTGTTAAACATCTCTTACATTGGTCTCTGCTCTCTTTATCCAGACTTAATATATATTTCTTCCCTTCTCTCAACCAAACTGGCCTTGTGTTCCTCATCCATGTCATACTATGTCCTTTCAGAGTACCTCAAAGGCACTCACCATTTGCCATGACTAGATTACATTCCCTCCTCACTTCTGACTCATAAAATCTCTTACTTCCTTCAAGATACGACCCAAGCTCCATTTTCTGCCGCTTTTTGTGATCCCCTCCCCTAACTGATAGTGCTTATTCCTAACTGCCTTGTATATATCCTTTGAATATTCTGAATGTACACACACACACACACACATACACACACATATATGTTGCTTCACTGACAGAATGTAACCTCCTTGACAATAGACATTTCTTCATTTTTTTGTATGTTTCCCCAATATCTTGTGTAATTTTTTGTACATAATAGGTGCTTAATGCATGCTGCTTTATAGTTTAATTGATTGTTTGCATTTATAACACAGCCATCCTTATTCAGGCCCTCATTACTTCTTTTCTGCACTATAATAATAGTTTCCTGAGTGGTCTCCTTCCCTTTCAAGTCCTTCCCTTTCCAATTCATGTTCTGCACAGTTGCCAAATTTATATTCTTAATGTTCAACTCTTGACTTTGTTACTTTCTTGCTCAGAAAACATCAGTAGCTCCCTCTTTCCTCAAGGATAAAATAGAAACTCCCATATGTGGTTATTTAAGACCCATCACAAGCTGGTTCCATCATACCTTTCAAGACTGATTATATATGACTCTACCTTATAGACTATATGCTTCCTCCACATTGGCCTATTCATTTTTCCTAGTACAAAACTTTCCATTCCTTACCCCATCTAGATCTTGTACAGGCTGTCTCCTCATACCTAGAATGCTTTCCACATCTCTGCATTTTAAAATGTCTATCTCTTTTCAAGCTCCAGTGTGACCTCGTTCAGGAGGCTTTTCCTAATTCTCTCTTTTGTTGGTGTCCTATCTCTGAAATCACTTTGTACTTGGTTTATTTCTCTTTTTATTTACTATCACTACTGCTACTACTACTACAACTACTACTACTACTACTACTGCTACTACTACCACCACCGCCACTCCCGCTACCACTGCCACTGACATCACTAACAACATCACCACCACCTATCAGTCAGTCAGTCCGTAAACATATCAGACATCTAATATGTTTCAAGCACTGTGCTAAGTAAGTTCTGGGAATACAAAAAGAGGCAAAAGATGGTGATTGTGATGGTAATGATTAATATTTATATTGTTTTCAAACATCTCATTTGATCCTCACAACAATCCTGGAAGGTGGATGCAAGTTTCCCCATTTTACAAATGAAGAAACTGAGACTGAGGGACTATAATTAACTTGCAAATGGTCCTGTAGCTAGTAAACATGCTGTATTTGATCCCAGTTCTTCCTGACTCCAAGACCAGTGTGCTTTGCAGCACTCTTATCTGTGAACATTGTTTTTCTTCTTAGTGAAATATATCGTCAGTTCTTTGAGAGCAGGGGTGGTTTTGCTCTTGTATTTTGAATCTCAGGTGCTTCGCATGGTACTTGGCATGGTGGGAACTTAATAGATGCTCGTTGATTGATTTGGTTGCATTGGTTTATGAAAAAAACCACTTTTGTTTTTCTGCCTATGGCTTATCATTTTAGCTTACGCACTGGACTCTTAGGTATTATTTTCACCGAGGCTGCCCATGTTTTAATTCACAGTCAGTCCAAGACATGCTCTTGTGTGGTTGGTGTGTCTCATCTGTCTGTTGAGCAAATACAATTTTTTCTAAAGGTAAAGCAGTTGATTCACACTAGAGAAAACAAAGAACCTAGAAAAGCTGCCTTATAATAAAGCTGGTCTGTTTTCAAGACAAAGGTACTTGTTTCCTTCATAGGTTTCCTAGGATTTAGACCTGGAAAGTAAAAGGGATTACCTAGTTCTTTTGTTCAGTACACCTTTTTAAGTACCTACTATGTGCAGCGTGTTGTGTCAAAACAAATGTCAAAAAATGAATTCTGTTAAAATAAAATGAAATCAGTTCTTTTTTTGAAAAAATCTATTAAATCCGTTATTGGGTACCACAAATTCAATGGTTGATTGAATTTTTCATCTTTCAACCAGTTGTTTTGACATTGTATAGACACAACCCAATTTGTGCACAGCTTTTTGCATTCTCCAACTGGCACATGTTGCTTTCATGGTAGATAATTGTTTAGTCTCAGTTTCCCAGGGTGCATTGGAACTAAAAAAAATCTCCATGTCAAGCCAACATTTAGAATATTTAGTTACCATTTCTACTACCATGCTGTCTCTTTCATTTGCCTGTTTGAAATTTTATCTTGTGTAGAAAAGGAAGGGTATGAAAAAGTTTAAATGCTATTGCTAGCAATAATTGGGGAAAGGGGTAGAGGATCCAAACTTAGGGATACACAAGCAGTGTTATGAGGAACATTGTATCAGCAAAAATTATTTTAATATGAGCAGGGCAGAAGGGGGAAACAGAAATCTTGAGAGATTCTTCAAGTATATATGTTTTTGCTTATTTCTAAATGAGAAATTAAAATAATGATTCTTCAATCCAGATATTTCATCGTGAATTACAAACATTAATTCTACGTCTCAACAACCCTTGTGAAATAGATTTAGGTCTATTCTTTTTTACAGAGAAGAAGTTGGTTCACAAAGACAAGAAGTAGCCTGCTGCCTCTGAGTGTGGCCTCCAGCTGGGCCTTAACCACTAGCCCATGCTCCCACCCCAACTTATATTGTAGTATTCTGGGCTACCAGAGCATAATTGTTCAGTTGCTGAACAGAGAGTCAAATTGCATAGATCTTTATATGATGTGCCTGGGAGACAGGACTTCGTCTGCATGATTAACTAGGGCTTTTCCTTTTCAAAAACTTTTTTTTTATATAGACTAGTGAAAATGATTAATTGGAGATCATTATTCTACTGTCTACAAGTCCCTTACCACTTTTCCCCCTTTTTGGGAAAGGGAACAAAGTCTAAACATTAATTCATCTTGCATGATAAACTATATTTTTAGAAGAGAGAGAAAGAATGTCTAAAATGATCAAGCAAACTACAAAAAAATAATAGATACAAGTAGGGCAAAATTGGATGTTTAAACTATATAATACTTAAGGAACATTTCTTTTCAGTGTTAATTTTCATTCTGAATTCCTCCAAAAATATTTCATTTATAGACAGCATAGAGACCTTCATATATGCCATATATGTAAAGATTTCTTTTCCAGTGACTGAAATTTTTTTGGAAATAAAAGAATGAAAAAAACAAGATTTACTTTAAGAGGAAGAAATGGCGTAGATTGATGAATGTGATGGTTCACAGGCTTGTCAGCTAACTGAAGTTTGGCAGATATTATCAGGCATGATACTAGGGCACTGCTTCCTTAGTCCAGCTTAAAATCCAAGCACAAATTACATTTTTCTTTTGATTTATTGTAAAATGAATAGTGTATTATATTGAGAGAAACAGAGACAGACACAGAGAACAACAGATAGAAACAGAGTGTCCTTAAATGTCTGAGATATTTGTTTACCTACCACTGTGGCATAATCTGGTATGTATTTATCTTATTTTTCCAATTAATTGCCTTTTAAGCAATATGTTTTATGTTGACATCACTTGGAGAGAACTTTCCTGACCTGAAAATATTGCCCTCTTTTTAACTCTTCTCTGCATCCTCCCAACCCCCACTTGTGACCCCAGTTCAGTTAAGGCACATTAAAACATCTTTGGATGGGCTCTAAATTTATAACAATCCTGGCATGTTCCCGCTCTTACTTTCCCAAGCAGATATCAATAGCATTTTACAGACATAGCTTTAGGTCACTCAGCTTTCTTTGGGTCTGGTGTGCTATTGGCCTGTCTGTACCATTTTTTTCAGAATTAATTTTGGGCTGAAAAAGGCTCAAAGACAGCTTTGTTCCTTTGACACTCACTCTGGAAGAAAAAAAATCCGTGGAAAATCTGACATCTGCATTGTAGAGAAAAATCAATAGATAGGGAGGAATATAATTATCCCCCACTTCTGAAAGAATTTTTTAGGTTTTTAAGTGTCTCCTATCAGCTTAGAACTTGAATGACATTTTAATTATTTAGGGTTTTTTTTCCTCTCCTGGTTTGAATCACCAAAGAGTATAATTCTTAGATTATGAAAGGATACAGACGGGTTGAACACGGGAGATAACGAAAGGACTTCATCTGCCAAAATGCAGCTTCTTTTTTCAGTTTAAGCAGTTGCATGTATGTGAATCAGAAACCAAACCAACAAAGCATTCCTAACGGGCTTCTATATGGTTTTGTTTTGACAGATAATCACCTAATAAATTAACGAGTCATTTCTTTAGACCTCATGTAAAAAAGTATGCAGTTGATCTTCTAAGATTTTTTTTGACACAAAATATGAAACTGTAAAACATTTACAACAATGACAAATTCTACTTTTTGGTGTTTTTATGGTTATGTTGTGATTTTAGCCATGTGAAGATTTACTCCTCAAAAAAATTCATGGATAATTATTCACCATAAAAAAAATGCTTTACAGAATTTCTTTGGGCACTTCTGGCACATTGAAAATATAACCAAAATACTATTTATAGACAAAATTTAAAGGAATACATCAAGTGTGTAATGTAATATGTACAACTCAAGTGATTATTGTTCTGTGATGGGACCTGGTCTTAAAGAAAGGCATCTGTGCCTTAATATCTGTGTTAAAATTTTCTACCCAAACATTCCTTTGTTTATAAAGTATATGTAGCACTAGTAAGTGTTGAAAAATTCATTTCTTGCTTAATTTCAGACTCTGCCTTTCTCAAAGTGAAATCTCTACAGTTTGGTAGTATCATTTAAAAGGATGTTATTTTATGATAACTTGAAGTATTAAATGTTAAAAATCACTTTAAATTATATATTTTTTACAGTAGGTAGTACTAATAGCAAGAGCTGACCCTTAAAATTTACAAATTACTTTATGTATTTGTTATATAAGGTTAAAAAAATTGGAGGCCCCAGAGTACCTTGAATGCCAGGCTAAGGAATGTATATTTTATTAAATAAACAGTGAGGAGGATTTTGAGCAAGGGGGTGATTACTCTGTCACCATGAAAAATAATTCAAGAAAAAAGGAGCCAGAGGCAGAGAGACTAGTTAGGAGGCTACTATGGTCATCTAAGTGAGATGTCCAGAGGGCCTAGACTTGGGTGGCTTCGGTAGGAATAGAAAAGAAGAGGCTGATGGGAAATTGATTGCTTAGTTAATAGGAAAATGATTAGAGTTAGAAGGGGACTTAAATCTATCTGTTTAAACTCTCTCATTTTATAAATGAGAAAATTGAGGCCTAGAGAGGTTAAATGGGCTTGCACAGAATCTGTAAGTAGTATTACCAAAATTCAAACCCAAGTCCTCCAACTCCATATCCATCTAGCATCCACATCCAGTGCTTTTTTCTTTATACCATGCAAAAGACAAAATATTAGGCTGTGGGGGGAAGTGAGGCAAAGAGAAGAGTCAAAGATGAGTCAGTTTTTGTGCATGATTAACTTTAAATGCATGGGTATCAATAACGGGGGAAATGAGGTAGAGACAGGGAAAGGACCTTTGCAGTTCTCAAATGCAATTCAGTTTTTTCCCTGCTATCCTGACTTTAGGTCATTGTCCTTGTCTCTCTATAGTGTTGACTCAATATCCATCTCTTTAAATTTTCCTATGTGGATTTTTAAAAGTAGGTTTCCTTCCCTCCCCCCCCTCCCTTTTTCACCAAGGCAGTTAGGGTTAAGTGACTTGCCCAGGGTCACAGAGCTAGTATCAAATGTCTGAGGTTGGATTTGAACTCAATTTCTCGTGACTCCAGGGTCAGCGCTCTATCCACTACTCCACCTAGCTGCCCCAGGTAGATGTCTTTTGAGTAACCTTGGATCTTATTGAAGAGGTTCTGTAGAGTTCTAAGGGATGTTATAATCTAAGATGGGCAGTTCAGGGTTGAAGTACGAAAGTTGTCCAGAACTTTTGATAATCCCAGACTGCTCCTCTATGCAAAGAGCTACCTTTAAACACAAAGATTGTCCTAGTGATTGTGTAAAAAAAAATGTTTTAACTCTGCAACCACGAAAGTAGCAAAAAAAAAAAATGACCCAGAGGACAACGGAGAGATGTATGATGGGTGTGAGTAGACTGTAGTATTTTTCCAGTGATCAGTTATGTTCAATAAGTAGCATAAGGTCTGTCACAAGGAAATATATAATCATAAAAGGAAATGAGCTGTCGTTATGTGTTATCCCTCACTCTTGTCATATGACTAGGCCAACTGCTACACTGATACCTAAAATATGTAAAAGGTCCCAGAAGAGGGCTTCTGGCATCCAGTTTCTGAGAGGATATTTAGGAGAATGTAGACAAGAAATACACATGATAAAATATGCCTAGAAAATCTGTGCAAATGGAAAGGAAAAAAATACTATGATGAAATAACAAATCTATTGATACATTGAAGTTTAAGGTAGAAGGGGTCTTATTTTTAACTGGGGAAAATTATCTCTCTATCATCTATATCCATTGATAAAGATTTTTTAAGAATGAAATTAATTTAACAGATTTTTCGAAGATGTATAATTTGGTTGTTTTCTTACATTTGATACAATTATAATTGGTTCTATTAAATTTGAAAAAAAAGTATATGTAAGCACTTTGTGCTAATCCAAATTTAGTAGATAATTGTTGTTAGCTTTTCCTCCTAATTACCTCTTCAGATGGTTTTTAACCTTTGTTGTGCCCAAACATTTTAAGAAAAGAGCTGTATTAATATGGGCAAGATGGAAATAAAAGAAAGTCTATTTGCTTTGAGCTTATTCATGATATCATCATACAGAACACTGCTCCACAGATTGGTTGTCAGATATATCATGCACTTAAAATTGAATAATAATAATTCTCCTTTGGATATGTAGAGTGATTGATGCCTCTTGGGCTATTTTTTGCATGCCAAATTTTGTCTATACTTTTTATAATTGTAAATCCCACTTGTATTAGTTAATTTACTTTTATCATGCTTCAGACCTCTTGTTTTTCTACTTCATTTTCCATTCATTTATCCATACCACTCTGGGTAATAGTGACCATAAATGAAATACTGAAAAAAGTTCAGAGCCCTATTTATCTAGTTACATATATAATGTTCATTTGTTTCATATCAGTAATAACAACAACTTGTTATATAGCTCCCACTATGTGTCACTGTTCTAAACACTTGACATGTATTATCTCATTTGATCCTCACATCAACCCTGGGAGGTAGGTACCATTATTATCCCTATTTTAGAGAGAAGGAAACTGAGGCAAACAGAGATCAAATGATTTGCTCAGGGTTACACAGCTAGTAAGCATCTGGGCGCAAATTTGAACTCAGGTCTTTCTGAGTGCCTGGAGCACTACTTGCTTTGTCATCTAGCTACCCCATTTCTTGAAGGTCTTTGGAGGATATGGTAATAATGCTTCATTACTGAGTCATTATGTGCTCAATCTCTTTCATTTAAAGAAGTTCCAATTGTTTCTCATGAGAACATTAAATTTGTCACCTAGGTATAAATTATGTATCTCAGTTGAAGTTTTGTCTTCCTAGGCTGTCATGGATACCCTTGGATTGGTTGAGTAACAACAAATTGCTATGAAACAAGATGATACAGAACTATACCAGCATTCAGGGCTCCTTAACCAAAGATCTTTGGATTTATTTAAAAATTGTTTTTATAACTATTTTAATATTACTGTTTTGTTTTGTAATTTTATGTTTTTCATTTTATGCATTTAAAAACATTCTGAGAATAGCTAAACAAGTTGTGATATGTGAATATAATGGATTATATTGTGCTATAAGAAATGGGGAGATGGACTTCATATGTACCTGGAGAGGCTTATACAAACTGATGCTAAGTGAGAAGAGCAGAACCAGGAAAAATTTGTACACAATGACAGACACAATGAATGTGTGATGACCAACTTTGATAAACTGGACTCTTCTCAGCAACGCACAGTTATAAGACAACTCTACAAGTCTCAGGATGGAAGGAGATACCTACATTCAGAGAAAGATCTAGAAAGAACAGAGCATAAATGGAGACTGAAGCAATCAATATGCTAGTGTTCTTTTCCATGTTTGGTTTTGTTTCTTCTTTCCCATTGTCCACTCCATTGGTTACAACCCTTCTATACAACCAGACTGATGTCCAATGTGAAAGTATTTGCAGATTCTATACTTGATTGCACGCCGCCATGACGGGAGGGGGGGCGCGGAGAAGGAGGGGAGAAAACTTGAAACTCAAGGGATTATGGAACTGAATCTTGTAAACTAAAAGTAAATAAACAAATCAATTAATCAAAAGAAAAAAAGAAAAGAAAAGAAAAACATTCTGAGAAGAAACAAAAGATTTACCAGTATGCCAGAAAAGTCCATCACACACACATAGACATACACACACATGTTAAGAACATTTGATATATGGAATTCCTGATGGGAAAATTCTTTTTTACTAAAGTAGATTGGCAGCTATTCCGCAGCTTAGATTTTAGAACTGTCTGAGGCCCTGAAAGCTTAAGTAACATGTTCAGGGTCATTTGGTATGTATCAGAGGTCAGGATTTAAACCTAGGTCTTTTTTGACTATGAGGCTTGTTTTCCATTCAGTACACTTCATTGCTAGACATACATATGCATATGTATATATATAATATATATTATATTATAATATATATATATATATATAAATTATTGTTAGGCAGAAATATATATGTGTGTGTATATATATAAATTATTGTTAGGCAGCAATATGTGTGTGTGTGTATATGTATATATATACACACACACATATATATGATATATATATATATATATTATTGTTAGGCAGATAGATGGCACAGTTGATAAGAGTATTGGATAGACCTGAAATCAGGACGATCTGATTTCAAATCAGGTTAAATTCAGCAAACATTTATTAAGTGTTTACAATATGTGCAACACTGTGCCAAGCACTAGAGATATAAAAAGAGGCAAAAAACAGTCCCTGCCTCAAGGAGCTTACAATCTAATGGAGGAGACAACATGTAAACAAATAATACAAAGCGAGCTATATGCAGGATAAATAGGGAAGCACTTAGGGAAGCCTTTTGTAGAAGGGGGGATTTTAGCAGGGTCTTAAAGGAAGGAAGTCAGGGAGGTCAATAGTCAAAATGAAGGAAGGACAACATTCTAGGCATGGGGACAGACAGAGAAAATGCCTGGAGTAGAAAGGTAGAGTATCTTGCCTCAGTTAGGGACTCAGTGTGTGACTGAGCAATTCCCTAACCTCTGTCAGCCTTAGTTTCCTCATCTGTATAATGGACATAATAATATTAACATTGAGATATTTCTCTTAGTTCCTTTTGGATTAAAAAAAATTCCCAGTGTTTTTTTTTTTTTCTTAATTACTGCTGTTTTGGGTTCCAGTGATTTATCTAATTTCTTTTGAGTGCTTGGTATTCTACTTGTTATTTACTCTAGCAATTTTGGGAACTGACCCCTTAATATCTTTAAAAGAAGGTCTGTGCCGTCTTCAGCATAGACCACCTCTGTGTATACTTAATTTTGCTCAACTGCTCTCTCATCTTTGTTTTCATTTCTTCTTCTTTACTCAGCTCAGCAAGGACTGATGGAGTTCCAATATAGTGATACCAGTGTTATTAGTGGAGAAATAGAAATATTAATCGATCTTTTCCACTTTGGGCAGTCCTGTTCATTGTCATGTGTTTCTCTGATCAGTAATGATTTAGAACATTTTTTCATATGACTATCGGTAACTTTTACTTCTTCAGAAAATTGCCTGTTTGTATCCTTTAGCTAGCATCTTGACATTAGTTGGGAATTCCCAGAGAATATTGTTGCATACTCATCTCTTGAAATCATTATTAGCAAATATTATATGGAACAGATACATATACCTATGTATGTTGGTGTGTTTCTTTTTAAAAAAATATTTATTTATTTTTTGTTTGTTTTTTTGCTTTTTGGAGGGGGAAGACAGGGCAATTGGGGTTAAGTGACTTGCCCAAGGTCATACAACTAGTAAGTGTGTCAAGTGTCTGAGGCTGGATTTGAACTCAGCTCCTCCTGACTCCAGGGCTGGTGCTCTATTCACTCCACCTAGCCGCCCCTGTTTGTGTGTTTCTGCACCAATCTTGAGAGGAAATTCTATGGAAGAGACTTTTCCCTGATTAAACAGTGACAGTATATGTTTTTATAATGGTTTCCTATTGCAGTTCTTGCAATATAGTTGTCTAATGTAATTATAAGACAGAATAAAGCTGATAAGTGCCAGTTATATTCTGTTAATGAAGCCTTAGCCATAGAATTCAGATTTTTTTGAAGTAATAAGTACTAGAATGTCTGGCTTCTTGAATTTGTAGCTAAAAAGGGACCATGATATTTTTAAGACTTACAAAATAAATGTCTTGAAAATTTTCAGTTGAGCTTTTGCTAGTTTGCACAGTACATGTAAATGCTATTCACTCAATGCATGTTTAATGAATATTATATAATTGTTTCATATGGAGCCTGGGCAGGTATGTGGCATGGCACCAATCCCCGATTCTTTCTCGTCTCTCTCTCTCTCTCTCTCTCTGGACTGGGGCTGGCTCACTCCACTTTTACCTACTTCTGATTGGTCAGGTTGGTGACCTCAGAGAGACATCCTCCATGACTCAAACTCTCAGAATCCTATGGGTGACCACTGTGTGTGTGTGTGTGTGTGTGTGTGTGTGTGTGTGTAGGAAGTAGATGACTACTCTTCAGCACTCTATCTCAAGAGGTCTCACTGCTGTGTTTCCCAATTACACAAATCAACCAGTTACAATAACACCATTGATTTTACCTGTGAACCCATTTACCAAATAATAAAACAATGTTTTTGCCAACATTTACTCAGTTTAGGGTAAGAACATGAATGATAACTTTGACTCAATGGCAAAAAAGAGGAGAAATAATCATATTTATTCACTAGAACAAAAAGCAAGAATAATCAAAATATAACAGTTCACTCATAAACCTGAGTTACACTTTTATACACAATTATAAATAGAAACTCATCAAGGAGGCTAATGATTAGGAAACCCATGTATGCAGGACAACTTACAAGTCTGAATGATAGGCTGTAGTATCTTTGATCTGTTTAGAGATCCATCTATGCAAGGTGTCACTTGTTTGGCAAGACCATTCTCTATCTGCTTCCCTTGGGCCCTCACAACTCTCTTCTTGGGAAAAGTTGTTTCTCTGATATTCTCAGGCCATAAAAGCAGTATAAAACTCTTTTTTAACACCCAGTGACCATTGTCAGGGTGCTGAGAAAGTGTTATGTTCTTTCTATGACAAGCTGGTCTATTAAGATAGAGAACTGCCAAGCTCCTCATATCTACTCTGTGGATTTGGGGGAGTTTATCCATCCCAAGGTTAGATTTCAGCTTTTCTCCAGCCAGCTCATTACATAGCAGAAGATTTTGTTTTATCCAGTGAGCTCTCACCAGTCATGCTCCTTTTCAGAACAAAGAAAATGCAAAATCTTTCCTTTTTCTCTTCTTCCTCCATCTCAAATAAGAGAAGGCAGTAACAGACCACACAGGTACCCTGAGAGGTTTTTCTCTCAACTCTAAACTGTAAATAGAGGACAATCCTGCCTTCTCTCAGCCAATCAACTCTCAGTAAAGCATTGCCTTTCTTCCAGTCAACACAGTTCCCTACAAAGCACTGTCTATCAGTTCAGCTTCTTTCAACTTTTGTATTGTCTTCTATAATTAGCTCCTCTTTTCACCTCTTTTCTTTTGTCCTCCAACTCTTCCTGTGCTGAGCTTATTTTCTTATTCTATCTTCACCTGGTCATTTCTTTCTCTTCCTCCTTATCCACCCTGCTTCCATCTTTATCTTATGTTATAAAGCTCAAAAATTCCTCCTTTATGTTATGTATGATTCAAGCAGTCCTTATAAAATCTTCTTCATAGTCCCCAAACAGTTATTTGATTTATAGTTTATCTTTGTTTTAAAACTTTAGGAAAAAAATTACAAGCAAATAAACTTATGGACCACAATGCCCTGCAACCACCATTACCTCAGTAATTACCTCAAAATTACCTCATTCTGCTTTTAAACAGACTCAATTCTTTCTTTTTTTCCCAAGGGGAAAGTTTCCCTTAGGTCCTCAGAACAATCTATTCCTCTCTCCAACTTTTTATCCAAGAGGCCGTTTCTTCTCAAGCTAATGCTAACAGTTTTTCCTTATACAAATGTCCTTTTTCTATCCCTTTCAGCAACCAAAATGCCCACATATGAAAGTAACAGTACCTTACATATAGCACATGAAATTATAATGTGTGCATATGGATTACATACTATAAGAAATACAAAGGAAACGTATGATTCCAAAAATAAGTTTTCTAGTAGAGAGCAAGGGATCATAGCTGAACAGCCTGATGCTTCACAGAGTGGGAGAAGATTTAGAAGGATTCCTTTAGTATTTTGAGTAGATTCTCTTTGGAAGATTTATAGAAGGATGTGTAGAAAAATTGCCTAGAATAAAGAGGCATTAATCAATTACTATGTACATTGTTGTTAGAAGTAATTACCGTTATGAGATCACAGATCCGTCAGACTCTTAAAGGTGTGTGTGTGTGTGTGTGTGTGTGTGTGTGTGTGTGTGTGTGTTATTATAGATACATGTGTATTGTGCAGATTTGCCATGTTTTAGAAAGGCTTCTAGGCAAGCCATTTTAGAACAGTTTCTTGCAGGAAGAAAGAGATCTGATTTTCTTATGGAGTAAAGCACTGTTATGTGTCCAAATGTTTTGTCCCAGGAGCATTCAGATCGTAAAGCCATAGAAAGTTAGAATTAAAAGGTATCATAGAAGCCACTTAGTATAATCTGTTCCCAAGAACTCCTTCTATAACATCTTCCAATAAGTAATCATTCAACCTATATTTGAAGATTTACTTCCATAGAGAATCCACTACCTCCCCCAAGGCATCTTATTCCATTATGGATAGCTCTAATTTTGGGAATTCTTTTCCCCCACAGCCAAAAACCAAAGTCTACCTCACTGCAACTTCTATATATTACTTCTAATTGTATGGCACTTTAGACATTTGGAGACTAGTCTCATAGCTTCCTTCCCCCTAAATCTTTTCTAATTTAACATCCTTAGTTCCTTTGAAATAGCTGATGCTTCTATTACATGTTTTGGGTCTCCTTGCTATATTCTGATTACTTTCCTCTGATTGTGTTATAGCTTGTCTGTGCCCTTCCTAAAATATAGTGTCCAGATTTTAGACACTATTGCTATAGCTTCCTCATTAGTCTTTCTGGTCATTCTCTGCTCTAACCAAATTAGTATTCCAAAAATACAGATCTGACCCTTTTATGCCTCTGCTGAAAAAGCTTCAGTAACTCTAGAATAATATACATACTCTTCAGTCTGGGATGTAAGTCCCTTGACAGTCTGACTTCTAACTACCTTTTTAGACTCATTTCATACCCTTTCTTTTATGAACTGCATTTATCAGGTAAAGTGGCCTACAGTCTGTTCCCCAAACTCAAGCTTCCACTACCTGTCTCCTTGCCTTTGCACAGACTGCCCTCCATGACTGGTATCTGAAATGCACTTCCTCCTCACTTCTACCTCTTGGAGTCCCTCTTTTTCTCAAGGTTAAGCTCAGGTGACACTTCCAAAGTGAAACCTTTTCTGATCTCCCCAGTTATTAGTGCTGTCTTTGTCACCAAATTACTCTGTAACTACTTATCTGTGTATATCTTGTGTTACTTCTCACTACCCTAGTTTAATTCTGTATGGTCTTTTATGACAGGCACCATTTTGTTTTTGTCTTTGTTTTTGTATCCTTACCACCTAGTTGAATACCTTGCTCAAGGAACTTATAGTTTCATGGGGGAGACAACATGGAAACAAAATATATATGAAGCAAGGTGTATACACGATAAATAGATGATTAACAGAGGAAAGCACTGAAATTAAGAGGGGTTAGGGAAGGCTTGCAGTAGAAGGTGAGTTTGGTGCTTAATATCTGGCTTTGAAATACAGCAGAATGAGGATGTGATTGTATCAAGTAAGAGGAGAGGTGGAGCTATTAATGCTTTCACCCTGGGGACAGTGCTTTTGTAAATACAGCATGAGATTGGTACAGGTAAGGTTCCTCAGGGAGATGTTACAGGAACAGGGCTTAGACTGGGATCATGGGTAGTCATCACATCTGGCTCCATACTACATGTTTAGTTAGGACCTAAGGGAAATGACAGGTTGGAGCCAAGATGGCAACGTAGAAGCAACAAGGTTCTCCAGCTCCCACATAGCCATCTCAAATACCCATAAAATATGACTCTAAACAAATTTTAGGGCTTCAAAACTCACAAAAATACAGAAAAACACATCCCCTGCTGAAGGCAGCTCCGCAGAAAGGGCTCATCACAGCATGCTGGGAGCCGTAACCAGCCCGGCCTGAAACCGGGGCTTGGCCCTGGGGCGGCTGCAGCTGGAGCCTTCAGGAGAGTGGATCAGAGGCAGCTATGGCAGTTTCCAAAATTATTAAGCCATAAGAAACAAGAACTAAGTGAAAGGTCAGTAGAACTCAGCTAAATTTGGGGGAGAAAAGCAGTCTGGCCAAACTGCCTCCAGGGCAAGGAAGCGGCAGAAGCAGAGGCCCTGCAGATGGCTGCTTCAGAGCTCCCAGCCTGCAGACTTCAGGGGGGCCAACCAATTGTTCAGAGGCTAAGTGCTCTTGTGTTGAGCGGCCTGGATCCGGATCCTGGTTTTGGGTGGTGGTCCTGGGGTGAGTTTTCAGTGAGCCAAAGCTGGTGGGGGCTACAGCAGCCTCCTAATAGCTCCGGCAGCTGTGAAAACTCCAGAAATTTGGGACAGAGCTTTCCCCTCTGGAAGCAGAGTTCCACAGAGCTAAAAAAATCAAGTAATTCACTGGCAACATGAGCAGGCAAAGGAAGCAAAGTAAGAACAG